>JAJHSJ010000014.1:16589163-16662424 GCA_021015155.1 Magnolia officinalis | reverse complement strand
ACTAGACCACCATGATGGTCGACTTCCTCATAGTCGACTGTCCCTCTGTCAACAACACATAATATTGAGAAAAACCATCCCTCAACGTCATGAGAGCAACGGTGTCAACCTATCATCTTACCATGAAGTTCCTGACTAAGCACAATATCGGTCAGGTTAGAGGTGATTAGCGACGAGGCCCGTAATTTTATTCGACGACGCTCATGGGAAAAATCTGTCGAAAAAGGGTCTCATGTAGAAGACCTGGTGGTCATACCTCTCTACGAGCCGAACCAACTCGAACGATTTAGGTCGGCTCGTTGTTACCCTAGAGCAGAAGAAGGATCATTAGTCTACTAAAGCGACACACCGACGTCTTCACATGGTCCCCACCAGGACTTGGCCCGACATTACCCCAAAGGTAATGGTCCATAAACTAAACATCGATCCCAACCACCGACTAGTGAGGAAAAAATGACGAGCGTTCGAACCAGAGCGATATATAATCATTGGTGAGGAGGTTGACAAGCTCCTCGGGGCCGAGTTCATTGAGGAGATTTACTATTCCGACTGGATAGCGAATGTCATGCTAGTGAAGAAATCGAATGGAAAGTGGCGAGTAAGTGTTGATTATACAAACTTAAATAAAAGCATACCCGAAAGACAGTTTTCCCTTCCTGAGGATCGACCAGTTGGTCGACAACACGGCCGAGCATGAGCTCCTCAGCTTCAAGGATGCCCACTCAGGTTATAACGAGATCGCCATGCACGTATATGACAAACAGAAAACGACCTTCATCACTGACGAAGGGCTCTACTGCTACAAGGTCATGCCTTTCGGGCTGAAGAATGCTGGAGCGACGTATCAATGCCTCGTCAACAAGATATTCGCTAAGCAGATTGGGCACTCTATAGAAGTCTACGTCGACGACATGCTGGTTAAGAGCATCAAGGTTGACCTTGAAAAAATGTTCTCTATCCTGAGGAAGTACCAAATGAGGCTGAACCCAAACAAATGTGCCTTCAATATAAGCTCGAGAAAGTTCATTGGCTTCGTGGTCAACCAGAGGGGAATTGAAGCAAATCCCGACAAGATCTAAGGGTTGTTGAACTTGAGCTCACCCAAAACTATAAAAGAAATTGAGTGCCTTACGGGCAGAGTCGCAGCCCTCAATAGGTTCGTCTTCAGAGTTACTGATAAGTGTCTTTCATTCTTCCGACAGCTGAAGGGCCACGAAGCCGACATGGAATGACGACTATGAAGAAGCCTTTCACAGCTTAATCGGTACTTGCGGTCACCTCCGCTACTATCCAAGCCCGAACAGGGAGAGCCACTGCTGCTCTACCTGGCTGTCTCATCCGCAGCGGTTAGCTCGACATTGATACAAGAAGTTGGAGGCAAGTAACTTCATATGTATTACGTCAGCAAGGCACTAGTCCAAGTTGAGACTAGATACACTGATATCAAGAAGCTCGCGCTGGCCTTGATCGTGTCATCGCGACATCTCTGCCCCTACTTCCAGGCCCACGCCATTGTGGTCTCAACCAATCAGCCCCTCCATCAAGTGCTTCAAAAACCTGAAGTGTGAGGAAGACTGACGAAGTGGCGATTGCGCTCAACGAATTCAGCATCGAATACCGACCTTGAGTCGCTATCAAGGGCCAGGTAGTGGCCGACTTCGCTGCTGAGTTCACCAATGTCGAGCCCTCAGAAGAAGCCAAAAATGAGGAGGAAATCGACCTGCAAGAGTGGACCCTTCACGTTGATGGGTCTTTCAATTCAAAGGGCAGTGGAGTAGGGATAATCTTTATGGCACCCGACCAGACCTACACATAGTACGCCTTGAGATTCGGGTTCCCGACGTCCAACAACGAAGCAGAATATAAGGCACTCCTCGCCAGGCTCAGGGTGGCGAAAGATATGGGAGCCCAACCCCTGAAGATCCACGGCGATTCACAACTCATAATCAACCAAGTCACTAACAAGTACCAAGCCAAGGGGAGAAAATGATCACCTACCTCGAGAAGGCGAAAGAGCTTATTGGCAAGTTTAGTAAGTGTGAAGTCACCTTGGTCCCCCAAGTAGAAAATTCTCATGCAGATGCCCTGACAAAACTGGTCGCAACAGCCGATGAGGACATCGCCGAAATAGTCTCGATCGAGTTTTTACTGAGCCTAGCATCAGCTGATCTGAGTTAAAGGAAGCGTTTCTTGTCACCTCGACGCCAAGATGGATGGACTCGATCATAGGCTACCTCCAGAGGAACGAACTACTTGACGACAAGCTCCAAGCGCAAAGAATCTGAAACGGGGCAGATGATAGGGAACGTCCTATACAAGAGGGGATTTTTCCTATTATACCTTAGGTGCCTCCAACCTGACGACACCCAATACGTTCTGAGTGAAATCTACAAAGGAATCTGTGGCAACCATTCGGGTGGAAGAGCACTAGCCTACAAAGAGATTCGACTAGGGACTACTGGCCGACCATACATGAGAACGCCAAACATTATTCGAGAAAATGTGACAACTGCCAACGATTCGTCGCAATACCTCGACAACCTTCCAAACAGCTGACCTCGATGACTGGCCCCTAGCCATTCGCATAATGGGGGATTGATGTCATAGGATCACTGCCAATGGGCAGAGGTTAAACCAAGTTCGATGTCGTAGCTGTTGACTACTTCACCAAGTGGGTTGAGGCCGAGACGCTGGCCAAAATTACCGAGCAGAATATTACTGACTTTGTCTGTAAGAACATCATCTGCAGATATGGACATTCCATACACTATTGTCACTGATAACGACAAGCAGTTCGACAACGCGCGCTTCCGAGGACTCTGCGAGAAACTTGGTATCCATAATGCCTACTCATCACCTAGGCATCCTCAGGCCAATGGACAGGTTGAGGCTGTTAACAAGATCATAAAAAACTATCTCAAGACCAAGCTCGAGAAGTCCAAGGGAGCTTAAGCCGAGGAGTTACCACATGTCCTCTAGGCATATCGAACAACTACTTGGACCTTAACTGGAGAGACTTCTTTCTCCTTAGCCTTTGGTGCAGAAGCCGTAATACTAGTAGAAGTAGGACTTTCGACTGCGTGCATTGAATCGTTCGACGAAAGTCAAAATGCCGAGCAGATGACCCTGAGTCTAGATCTCCTCGAGGAAGAAAGGGGATGAGCACAGTTGAAAATCACCGCCTATCAACAGCGAGCTGCCCGGTACTACAACTCCAGGGTCAAGGTGCACAGATTTTGAGTAGGGGATTTAGTCCTTTGAGAAAACTTTCAGAACACCAGGGAACCCAGTTCTGGGACATTGGGTCTGAGCTGGGAAGGACCCTAAAAAGTAACATGCACGACACGACTAGACGCATATCGACATGAATGGGCAGCCCTTGCCTCATCCGTGGAACACCGAGCACTTGAAGATCTATTATTCCTTAAAAAGAATTCAAAAGTTCTAGATATGTCGAACATGTTAATCGACTCAACGATTTATCAGTCAACTAAGAGTGACATCCCTTTTCAAAAAAGGTATTATTAATACTACTATTTCTCCTCTACTATTTTATTAATTCTACAATAAAAGAACTTCTCCAGGTCAGGGGAATGGAATTTTTTTTTTAACATTATTATCCCAACTATTCGAGCTATATGAATGACCACTAGGACTTCTTACAATTTAAGGGAAGAAAGTCCTTCCAAGTACTCGGCCTACTACTATGTGGTCGGCCTATTGATTCTATCATGCACGGCCTACCACTACATAATTAGCTTATCAGCCCTACGTTACTCGACTTACTTGTTCTACTTCATTCGACAAACTAATTATACTAACTTGAGAAGATCACACACAACGTTCATGACTAATCATTGCAAAAACATATTTCTTTCATTAATAAAGGAAATGGCATTATAATGCAAAAACCAAAAAGTTTTACAAGTAGTAGAGGAGGTGAGGCTTGGCCTACTCTATGGGGGGCATGCTCGGCTTCGGTAGGGGTTCGGGTCCTTAACAGGGGCTAGGTCCGCAAGATTCTCATTGGCCAAGCAGCTTAGGTCGAGCTCCGGGGTACTTCTGCCTAAAGTGCTCTCGACACTGCTTGTAGTCAAGGCTGAAGTATTCCTCCAGCTCATCAGCTCGCTCCCCAGAGGCCTTGTATGCCTCCACTGCTACAATTACTTTACTTTAGTTGCTGAAACACCAATTGATAGGAAGTTCGTATTAGTACTTATATGTTGTTGCCTCTCAGGTACTTTTTATCTACTCCTCTTTATTTTTATTTATCTCATGTTGCTTTTATTGCATATGTTTATATATTGAGAACAATGTAGAATTTAGGTTGAGGAGTATTCCTTTGGAAATTCTTCAGATTTGTGCCAATTATTTTTGAATTTTTTAGCTAAAATTTTTAAATTTTTCTATGAATTTAAGTGGTTTGAAAGATAATTCAGATATTATAATGATAAGATATTTAATATTGAGGATTTTTGAAACCTGAATTTTAGTTATTTGATATATTTCAAAGTTAAGTTCGAAGTATTAATCTTTAATTGGAAGTTTTAAACATCGATTGAGTTATAAATTCATATGTCACATCTAACTTACATATTAAAGTTTAAGTTTTATATTGTAGTGTTAACTTGATGATTATTGAAAATGAAATAAACAAATCTGAGGAAGTTATCCATCATATTCGATAATACAATTAAAAAAAAATTAAAAAGAGAAAGTAATACCCAAGTAAAAAAATAGTTGTCATAAAAAAGAGCTACCTATCAAAGTTTTATGAAAGGATTGTTGTTGAAAAAAAAAAAAAGATTGAAAACAGTGTGAACGTCATTAATGGAAAATTCAAAAGCTAGAAGAGTAGAGTGTTCAATTCTAAGGCAAGTTTTTGTTTAGGTTTTGGTTATCCTAAATACTCTTCGATTATCAATGTTATCATGAAAGTAGATAGCTCAACTTTTGGTTGTGTTAAGTCTAGATTTAACTATGCACTCATGGAACTCAATGTTTAAATTTTTTCTAATTATAGGATTATTGCATTGAACTTGATTGGGAAATTTACCAAGGGCTAGAGTTTAAATGAGTTATGCTCTCCATTAATATATTTTAGATGTTTATAATTTAGATTATTTTTAGAATTGCTTGAGTTTAGCAGAATTTATTTATTTAGTTTTGAAATATCTTTACATATTTTACTCGGGACTATCAAAATGTTAGTTGGGGTGTGATAATGTCTAAATATTGCATATTTATCCTCTCAATTACATTAGCTTTCTTAGTATTGAAGCGCTAAATTGATTCATCAATATATGTTTTCTACATGCAATGAGATTTTGGACCTAAAGAATAATACATGCTTAAATGATGTATTTAAAGATAAAGTTGAATATGATGAAGAATTGGATATTTGGAGGACATTAATGAAGAATTTATATGTCAAATATTCAAGAAAATCATGTATAAAGGATGGTGAAAAGACTAAAAAATCACACAGTCCATCAATAGAAATAACAGACTGTTCGATCCTACCTAAGGTTGGTTCGGTCTAACTGAATGTACACATAATGGTCCAACAATAAGATGTGATTTTCAAAGATAGTTCAACTCAACATTAGGTCTGACCGAAGCCATATTCGGTGCCACCAAAGAAGAGTTCAGTGTGACCTTAAGAGACAGAGACTTCAGATGAATATTAAAGAAATTCAATTACAACCGAGAGACTAGTTCGGTGTGACCAGAGACTACAGTTGGTGTGACCAAAGTGTAACAAAGGAGTGTATGGTGACAATTGGTATCGATTCCCTAGTGGGGGCGGCTAACAGAGGAGTGTGTACTGACAGTGGGGTGTACTAACAAGCTAACAAAAAAAAATATGAAAGTTTGAGGTCAGTTCGAAGACGGTGCGAGTTTTTCCTATTTAAAGGAATGTTTTAAGCGATTCTAGATGCAGATTAGGGCATGAGAGAGACCTAGGGGTGGCGGAGCTTCCACGGAGTTGTCCTTCTTCTCTAATTCCTCAATTTTAGTTTGTCTTTTAGTTTTTTTTCTAAAATGTTACTCATGCTAGGCTAATCTCTTAGCTAAATCTAAGGGATGAAGCTTGTAGTTAATTGCAATATTTAGTTTATTTGATTTAATAACATTGGTTTGAATGATGATAGTAGATTGAAATAGATTTGAATTTACTTGAAAATCTTTGAGTTATTTATTTATGAATTTGTTGTGCATCATGGGTACAATGAATGCTTTGATTAAACAATTGTTTAGCCTAAATTAGAGAATGATTCAATATGTATAATTGATTTATATATTATTGCCTAAGGGTGCTTTAGATGCTTTTAATTCCATGTGATTGAGATCTGAGTGCTTACTGAATGAATCGTTCAATTGAAATCATGTTTTATTGGTGTTAATGATTTGTTTAATAGAATTATTCTTTAATTAGATAGGATGGGAATTCGATTCCAATTGAGTTATAAATTGAATCAGTGAACGAGAGATTATGATTGCTATAAGTGGATTCTTGAATCCTTAGTTTTTTATTTATTGTTTTAAAACTATTTTCTGCTTTGCTGAATTAAAAACTCTAATACCCTTTACATTTATATAAGTTCTTGGTTGTGTTCCTCATTCCCTGAGGATTCAACCTCAGTCTCACCAAGTATAACACCCCGAATTTTTTGTCAACCTAGAGTTAGACGTCCTTAGGCAATGGGTCGATCATAACACCTTACTAACTTCTCAGAACTCAATCCCAAAGTCCCAAATCCCCTTTTCAACCCATTTCCTCCAAAATCTCACCTTTCATCACCTTGTTCTTTAGATTTTTCTCAGTACTTTCACATTAGACACAAATACTAAAGTTTAAATGATGAAGAACAATACTTACACTAAAACTTACTGTAAATAGTAAATACATAAATAAAATGGGCTTTTGACTATTAACCTTATGGAATCTCACAAAATAAATAGGTTATTTGGAAAGATCAGTCTCTCCTACCCTAGGACCTTATTTTGTCGTAAATAGGGCATAATTTATTTAAATACTAAACTGAGTAATCAGTAGAATTAGTTTGAACCACTTTAAATACGATCTATAAGACCCAAAACAAGTAGAACCGTTAACGCTACATTAACTAAAAACTTAAGATCCATTTCGAAACCCGGTTGCTCTCGGGAGCACGCCGAAACTCCGTATCGGACCTGGACCACACGTCGAAAGTCCAATTACCCCGAAACTATATGGCTACGACCACCTTGCTAGACTTGACAATCACCTCAGAAATCAAGTCATAATAATACCCAGAAACACACAACTTGAGTCCGGAGCGAAGTGTGTGAGAAACGCGAATATCTTTAGGAAATGAACTGAAACTTAAGTGAATTGAGTCGGTTCGCTTACAGGCCGAATCTAAGGATTCTGACCGTCGGAATCTGACCCAATTACACCCTCGGATCAGGAAAATTTTCCAACACGTGTCAGAGTACTTGTGACCCTGATTAAGTACCGGTGACCATTGAAATGATACGGGTCCGCCGAGGTCGATCCCCAAATCCAATCGAACCGAAAACTTAGCCTGACCTAAATCCAATGTCAGGGAGCTTAAGTCCGACCGCATGTAGAAAAGGGGCCTCCAGAACAGCTCCGTTGAGTCGAAACAGTCAGGTTTTGGCTATAACCTAAGTATACCATGGCCCTGGAGCCATTGAGGTCGATTTTGGGCCTATATAAGGACCTTAAACCCTCTCTCTCCCTTCACATACGAATTTCTAAACCCTAGAGAGAGAAGAGAGAAGAAAGAGAAGGAAAGAGAGAGAAAGTGAGAGGTAGAGTTAGGGTTTGTTCTCGGGATTCAATCCCATCATTCCACGTGCTTAGCTACCACTACTGTATCGCTATTCCGGCGATTCTGATTTCATTTTTGGGTAAGAAATCCTAACCCTAATATGTTTTAGGGATTCAGATAGTGTATATGATGAAATAGCTAACTTATCTCATACTATAGGTTGTCGTTGTACCGTAGACGAATGCGAAGTGTTCAAACTGAATCCATCACGAGTTTACCGGCGAAAGGTGCTGACTATAAACGTTTAGGTTATGATTTTCAAGGCTTTCAATGTCGGTTAATGATTTATAACTAACGTGGGTGTCATTTCACATGCTAAATGCGATGCCTGATTCACTTTACGGTTATATATGAACTATGTTGAATATAGGCTATTCCATGTGTAGGTTGAAATGACTGGATATATCAGGAATTTGGTTTTGTGCTTGCCATGATTATTCACCGTGAACATGTGATTGTTGAATACGTGACAACTCCTTATGAAAGGATTTGCCCTAATATAGCTTATAACTGAGTTGTATCGTGTAGGTTGAAATGTGTAGTATAGGTGTTTGTTGAAATGACTGAATGAATATGGATTCATGATTTGTGTCTGCCATGTGTATGGAATGTAAGAACATGATTGATGTGTATTAAATAACTCCTCGGTGAAAGGATTTGCCCTATTATATGTTGAAATCAACATACGTTATGTATGTCGGTTATGTGTAGTCTAAGTGTTTGACAAAATGCCTGAATGAGTTGTTGCTAGATGATCTGTAGTTAATAAGGTAGTTGAGGTAGAATTCTCAACCACCTTAGCTATGTACATAAATTCCTTCAAGTAGTTGTAAATCTATATGGTGTTTTAAGTAGAATATGCATATGTAACATGGCATGTTATATGTGTTCAATTGTATTTTCAAATGCTATCCATGGTTGCAATGGTTGTTAAGTGTTGTATGATTACCACATGTACATATTTCTTGCATCATAATGTGTTTGGGACTACGACGTAGTCCAGGCAATCAGTAATAATTCCTGTTTGAGTGGCCGAGCTAGTCTCACCACAATTGATGCGTTCGGTGAATCCGAGTCGTATGATGATTGTCGACAGTGGTTAGCGCTCCATGTTGATTAATTCAACATACGCTCGTACCAATCGAACTTGTTAAGTAACCCGATTGACCCGATGTATGTTCACCATGTATGGACGTCATTGCTTGAACCTAAGGTACTAAACTCACTAGTGAAAATCTCGTTTAAACCTTAGTACCTCGATTTGCTAAGACTCATGAGCCGGGCATGGTGGTATGGGACATTGTATTCGAGCTGTCGGCCTGCATTGATCAGGTGACGAGCCCTTTGTAGTGACCTCGAGCATACTCTGAGACTGCGTTGAGGCGACGAGCCTTTCCGTAGCAACTAGACTATAAACTAGACCTACACTGATCAGGTGACGAGCCCTTTGTAGTGACCTAGAACCGCAATATCGTATGAGATTTGCTAGGACTGACGACCCTAGAATGGATCATTGTTTGGGAATTGATATAAGGAAAGTGCCTTAGCTTCCCAACACTGTTGTATGAATCAATCTAATTAAGTATTGGCTAGCATGAGCATGCACCGCACTGCATGTGCTTTGGCGAGGAAGAGCACTTTCGGGAGGTTGTCATGCGCGCCGTGAGATGAAGACGCCGAGGGAGTGTAGGCGAGGGCATGCATCATTAATACATATCATGTTTGCATTAATCAGAGTACTTAGGGATGCTTGATTGTATTGCTTTATCATTACTGCTTAATTGAATTGATAACATGTTATCCTTTTACCTTATAGTTCCACTGAGTTGATCACTCACTCCCACGTTACGGGACGGTGTGTTAAACACCAACCAGACCCTGTTTTAGTTTCAAATAATGGCGATGCTTACGAAGTGGAGCTGGACTTTTATGATGATGAGGGTTTCTCCTATATGCAGCTATCAGGCGGGTCTATGTAGACCATGTGCTATCGACGGGGTTACAGGGTTGCTGATTAGATGCCATTACACTTGTTATTTTACATTTTTGGAACATCCGTGTATATTCATTTTGTTCATTTTTGAGTATACAAGTATATATTTAACCTGGTAACATGTTCACACTCTGGAGACTTACAACAGTTTATATATTTTATATATCTATCACAGTCTTCCGCTTGCGTAATTTAACTGTCTCTGGAGTATGATATGCTGATTTGGTATAATCTCACTCATGTTTAATGCACTAATACAAACAACATTCAATAATCATTATCTATATTACATAAGTGATGCGTTGGAACTCAGGAGCTGAGCTTCTGCTCGACCCCCGATTTTCAGGGCGTTACACCAAGTTAGTACTACATCGCAGCCCTACACTTGGGGTTGTCAACCCTTCGGTTCAATCAGAGGGTGCCTCTCGAAATAACTTTTCTAATCATTGGACCATCTTATGTAAGCTTTGAACTGTCCTATGGAGCCCGGTAAATGCAGCGATGCTTGTTTCGAACTCAATTTGGCTTTCCTTTCCTCGGCTTCACTCTCCATCAACACTCACGTTGATGAAATTTTGACTTGAACTCGTAGGGCAGTTTCCATTCACCAGTTAGCTTATAAAGAGTTTCGTCTGTAGCTGTGCATAAAAAAGTGGCTGAATGTCTTCTAATTTTCTCGAGGAACCCGTTGATCATTAAATTCATGAAGGGCGTTTTATTATCGATGTCGATAGCATGTAGGAACCCTTAACAACTGATGATGTCATTCTTCATGAGAATTACACGCGAGATAAGAATGATGCCTCCTTCCTCTTTGCGAAGTAGTCAACTGTCACAAGTATGCGCTGATGACTTTTAGATGCCGTCAAGTTGACTTTTCCGTTGATATTGATATCCCACGTAGAGAATAGTTAAAGCTTTGTAAGGTTGTAGAGTTTCGAAGTACACATATGGATCTGGTGCACACACTCCTGACACTTGAAGTACTTTCTGACATGCTAGCAGCAATCTGTCTCCATCATTGGTTGATAATAACCAAGATGTAGAATCTCTTCCGCCATTGTATTCATTCATGTGCAGGCCACACACTCTAGCATGGAATATAGGCATGGTCTTGGCAACTTCTATTTAACGGGCTTGATTTCAGGCTTGGTTGACAAGTTTTTGCTCGAATTAGGATAAGTCTCCATGAAATGTAAGATTGGGCAATCATGGCTTCAAGAGTTCAATCATTCTCTACTTGTTTCTCGGGGACAAGGATTCTCAATGTGCACTTTCCTGAGGATTTCGGCAGATTCAAGATTTAGGAATTTTGAACTTTTTTACGATGACATTGGCTTTTGGTTTGAACTTTCTGAGGAGATCATTTAGTTTGAGAGTTGGCTCATCATCTTCCTCATCATCAGCTTCGTCTAAACCCATGAGTTCAAAGTCAAACTCTAGATTGAAATCATATGAGTTAACTTGTTACTCAGGTGCTTTGATAGATAGACTTGACACTTTATTACTTGAGATTTTTAGAATTTTATTTTATTTTTTTTTCAGAATTTTAAGAAATTTTTAAATATCTGATTTTTTTTAATGAAATATCCGAATTTTTTTTTTTAATTGTGAAGTATTTGAAAATTTTAAAATATCCTGTGTTTTGGGTTTTGGATCTTCTAACTTTTTTGGAATTTTAATTAGAAGGGATCTCGAGCAAGATAGCGATGCAAAACAAGGACTGCCTGATTCGGCTCAGGGAGCCAAGCATTATAGCTTTTATCGTCATCATGGGGACTATGAACCTGTTATTGCCCTGCACTCCTTCCCCTCAGGAGGCAGGGCCAAAGGGATCAATAAGTGAGCCATTGCCATTGTGCCCAAGTCATGGAACTGAGCTCTGAGTCGGTGTCGAATTCGATTTCTCTCAGTTCATCCCTAATGCATTGCAACTCCTTGGGTTCTTCCAACTTGGGCGGAACTGAACTTGTGGTCCAATCAATCAGAGGCAATTACTCCCTTGACTGAGTCCTCATCAAACAGCTTAGTCAAGCTCAATCCGCTCATTTGGTCCTTTGAGGTAGAATTTGCTTTGCCATCGAGACAAGTGATACATGTACTAATATATCAAATAGATGTGCAGATGAAGGGATCCTTCTTTTCTCGATAACCGTATCTTCTACTGGTATCTTTGTGCATTGGTTTCTCCCCTGATTGATATCCCAGTCTTCTCCTGTTCACATTTCCTCAATCCTCTGTGACTAGGGTAGAGTCTTGATATTCTAGCCAATAATAGGAGATCTGATGCTCAACAAGATAGAAGACGCAGTTTGATTCGATGGGACATGCAAGAGGAATGCAATTCGTAGTTTCGAACTTGAGATTGTGGTATGGGATGTCTTCATCGGAGCATCATACATGTATGGGTAAAATGTCGGGCTCCTTCTATCTCTCGTTGTTGTGGCTAGATGGTAGGGACTTCTGCCCTTGGTTGTCGATTGACAATTGTGGCATGGATAGTAATGCTGGTATTGCGAGCAAGTTGTGCCCCAAGTTGATTAGTGTGGGTAGGTTGTGCCCCTGGTTGGGTAAAGTGGGTAGGTTGTGCACCTGGTCAACTGCTGGAGGGGGGAGGTTGTGCACACGGCTAACTGTTGGAGTGATGGGGAGGTTGTGCCCCTAGTCAACTGCTAGAGAGGGCGGGTTGTGGCCCTAGTTGATTGCTGGAGTGATGGGGAGGTTGTTCACTTTGATACTTGCTGGAAAAGGCAAGTTGTGCCCCTGATTGACTACTACTGAGATGAGGAGATTGTCCCCTTAATTGATTGTTGGAGAGTTGTGCCCCTTGGATGACTCAGGGTGCAAAGACTGGACTGATCGAAGATGCTCCTTGTATATTTGGGGGCCTGGAGACTAGACTGAATGAAGGTCCCCCCCTATAGGATGAGGGGCTCTGAGATTGGACTAGCTGGAGGTGCCCCTTGCAAGATGAGGGGCTTAAACTCTGGACGAGAGTCGATGACGTGAATAAATTGGGCTGGATGGAAAGGAGATTCTTCTCTGATAATATTGATGGTATGAGTGCTTAATTACAGCCTAGATTAGGGTATTGTGGGTTCTGTTTGCCGACTATGATTGTGATATTATAGGTTCATCTCAGTTGTTGTTGTTGTTACGGTTGTCCTTGTTGAGGGGCGAATGGTGTGCCTTCGGTAGAGACAACCAGATTATCTTCTTCCATTGGATGGGGGGCAAGAACACTTTCGTCATCATTCTCATATCCGGTAGGCCTTCTTTCCATTATCGGTTGTACTGGGGAGGCCTGATGAGGCCACAAAGGGGAGATCGTCCAACTCATATCCGGCGCGGATGCGTTCAGTGAAGTTGGCATACAGATGCGAGACAAGGTATCCAGAGATAGTCGGGTTTGTCGAGTGGACGTAAAGCTGGGCACAGGACGACTCGACTCGTCCAACTTGTTCAGACCCGACTCGACCCAAACCGAGTGGGTGAGACAATCTAAACTGAGTAGACTGCGCCCAATTTGAACTCAAACTGAGTCAAGTCCGAGTTACCCATTAACTTGACTCAACTCAACCCAAAACCCGACTCGTTCAGACTCGACTCAATCCAAAACCCGACTCGACTCGGGTTCAGGTAATGTGTGTGTGTGTAACTTAACTATCTAAACCCTACCCACCGCACTACCGCACCTGACCCGATCTCTCTCCCTCCCTCCTCTCTCGAGCCCGACAGCCACCCACCACCACTAGCCACCATGCCAACCTCCTCCTCTCTCTGTCTCCTCTCTACTCCCTCCATCTCTCGAGACCGACAGTCGCTCATCTTAACCCAAGCAGCACCACAGCAGCTCATTCGGATGATCCGCACCCACCCGACCGACCACCGATTTTGCCTAATCAAGGGAATTTACTAATTTCTATAGTTTTGTTTTATTAATTTCTAATTTGGGAGGGTTTGTGAAATTTTGGTCGAGTATGGTTGAAATCGAGTGCGTTCGGGCTGGGTGTGGACCGTGTGGTGCATCCGAGCTAACTCGAGTGCGACTAGACTGGCTCGAGTGCGTCTCGGTTGGCTGTGGACCGTGTGGTGCATCCGAGCTAACTCGAGTGTGGCTGGACTGGCTCGAGTGCGTCTCGGTTGGTTGTGGATCGTGTGGTGCATCCAGGCTGGCTCAGGTGCGGTCGGACTCGTTGTGGTGCGTCCAGGCTGGCTAGAGTGAGGTCAGGCTAGTTGTGGTGCGTCTGAGCTAGCTCAAGCTGAACCATTTCTAAACCCTAAACCTAAACCCTAAACCCTAACCCTAATCCCTAAACCCTAAACCTAATTCCTAAACCCTAAAACCTAATCCTTAAACCCAAACCCTAAACCCTAAAACCTAAACCCTAAACCCTAAACCTAAACCCTATTCCTTAAACCTAATCCCTAAACCCTAAACCTCATCCCTAAACCCTAAACGGCTAATGTGTTTTTTTTTTATGAATTAAACAATTAGTGGTTTATTTTTGTGATTTATGTATTATATTGTTTATTGCTCAGTTTATTATTATGCATTAAACAATTAGCCTAATATGGTTTATTTTTGTGAATTAGACAATTAGTTTCCCATTTGAGGATTCTATGTGGCTAAACATAAATATAGTATGTTTTTTATGGCATAAAAATCACTCAAATTGTCACATTTTAAACAGTTCAAGGTTAGATAGATATTATGCTTTCATATAACCTTTTTAAATGCTCATGCTTATTTTGTGCTACATCTCCTCATTTCTCTCTGGATATGTTTCTTTTTTTTTATTTCTCATGTTGAATATCTTCACATTACTTAAATATTTGGCATGAGAATAAAATGGAAGATCAACTTATATGGAGAGACAGAGAGATGCTACCAAAATTTCAGTGTGGGCATTTAAATGGGAATATGAAAGTATTACAATGTATCTAAACTTGGATGGATGACTAATTTAGGGTTTAGTTTAAACTTTTAAGGCATTATAGTACTAATTAATATAGTATCTTTCAATTAGTAGATGACTAATAAGAAAATTCTCAATACCCTCGATAGTTTGTTAGTCACTTCACCGATGATCTTGGCTGAAGGATTAAGTTTACAAGATGAAGAGGTGCTCATTGAGATTAGTACCTCACAATCACAGAGTTCAGTAAAATGAAAAAAAAAAAAAAAAAAAAAATCGGTAGTGTAGGAAGATTTTGAATAAGTAACATTAAAGAACTACACGATAAAGATACAGTGCAAGTACTGCAAGACTCAATATGCTAAACAAGTAGATGGGTCGGCCATAAATCTGAAGAAATACCTATTAAAGTTTCATAAATAATAAAAAAAAAAAAAAAAGTGAGAAGCCAGACCTTAGGCTAACAGACACTTTCATTGCAAATAAAAAACCATTTCATATAGTAAAGAGTCTATCTTTCGTCAAATTAGCTAGGGGCTTAAACCATAGACATGAGAAGGTCTCCTGTACAACAATAAAGAGAGAGTGCATGAAAATGTAAGCAAGCGAGACGGTCAAGTTGAAAGGACAGTTGCCAGTTAGCATTAGTTTTTCGAATTATTCTGACATCAGATTTGTGGAGAGCATCCAATCAAAGAAATGGGTATATGTCACTAACTACCCATTACATTGATATCGAATGGAGGCTCTATAAAAAAGTTATAAACTTTCGTTATCTTGTGTCTCCTCACTTTGATTTGCTGATTTCAGACTGCATCTACAAATGCCTTGTGGAGTGGAGCATTAAGAAGAAAATCTACTTGATCACTTTAGATAATATCCTTGTAAACGATAGCGAGATAACGAATTTGCAAAACCGATTTAGGGTCACCAGTGACTTGTATTTCGATGGGAGAATGTTTTATGTTACGTGTTGTGCCCACATCCTAAACTTGATTGCACAAGATAGGCTTAAAACAATTAAACCAACAATTGAGAACATAAGGAAGAGTGTAAAGTATATACGAGGTCACCTTCACAATTAAATACATAGAATGAGATCGTGAAACGGTTAAATTTGTCATCTCAGAAAATAATGAAGTCAAATATCACGACATGTTGAAATTCAACTTACGAAATGTTAGATTCAGTGATAGCTTTCAAAGATTCATTCTCTTACTATGCATAATGTGATAGTGTGTATCAGTGGTTGCCTTCTAATGATGATTAGACAATACCTGAAGCAGTTCACAAGTTCCTTTCAGTTTTTTACGATACAACGTAAATCTTTTCAGAAAGCAAATATCCAACAAGTATATTTCTATCAAAACTTTGGAGAATAAAAGATGTTTTGTACAGAAGCTGTATAAGACCGGACTTTTAACAATTAATAACTACAGGTATGTAGTTAAAGTTTGATAAGTATTGGTCTAAGTACAGTCTGATAATGACCGTTGCAGTCGTTCTTGATCCTCGATACAAGATGTTCATTGTTATATTCATTTTTAAAAAGTTACGTGATAAAAAGAGTGCCACTGAGATCAATAAGATTCATAATGTAGTTGAAGATTTGTACAATTTTTTACATAGAAACTTTGAGAGCCGCAAAAAATAATACTGTAGGTCAGACTCCTTAAGTGGATTTTAGTTCTAATATTGCTGCACAACGAAACATGATCGACGATTTCATGTCTTTCCTGGCACAAGTCGAGACCCAAACGCAGACAACCCAAACAAAACTTGATCATTATCTTAAAGAGCCACTTGTAAAGTACAAATGCGAAAATTTTGATGTTTTAGACTGGTGGAAGTCGAAAGCTCGTGAATCACAATACCATGTGCTCTCATTAATGAAACGAGATATATTATTAATTCTAATTTCAACCGTGTCGTAATCTACTTTTAGCACATGGGTAAGGTCGTGAACAAGTATCAAAGCTCACATCTATCGGAATCAGTTGAAGCACTTATTTGTAGACATAATTGGCTACATATACTCTGAGGAAAAATAAACTCTGTTAATGAGAAGTTCAAGGAAGAAAATAGTGAAAAGCAAGATAAGATAGTACCTGCAACAATGTTTCGTTTTTATATTTTTCCTCTTTTTATTTATGCTTTTAAATAACTAAATGTTGCTTAAATCACATATGATTGGCTGGTTGCATTTTTTTTATCCTCATTCCTTAATTATTTATGTTACCTCAGCCTAATCACATATTCTCTCTCAAAATTCGCACTTACAGATATGTCATTTGAAGATGATCCAATGACAAATATTTGGGATTATAGAGCCAAGTCTACTCCCATGATAGAAATATAATGTTGCAATGTAAGTTGTGTGAAAAATAATTTGCAAACAAAACAAATAGATTAAAATTACATTTGGCTTGTGAGAGAGGAGATACTACCCCATGTAGCAAAGCTCCTCCAAAAGTCAAGAATCTATTTCGATCCATTATCAACTCAAATACAAAGGCTTCCACCACCGATTCTCTTACAACTAATACAACCAGTCGCAGAAGATATAAAAGTAAGCCACTTATAATTGACATGGCTAAAATCCAAGCCATCCGTTTATAGTCACACAAATTTTCAAAATTCGTAAATACTTCGTAATGTATATTTAAAATCTCATTTAATATATTATAAAATCTCAAAAGGCCAAGAATCACCTCACTAACTGAATGGAATTCCTCGTTACAAATATAGCAGACATAAGAGATCATAAAGCTTGAGAATATCTCCTAATATTTTTCCTCCTCCTATCTCCTGACTTATACATGGTGGCCTCTTTGTACGGTATACACATTTTTCAATTCTAAGGATCATGGGTCTAGTAATTAGACTACTTAAAACTCTTGATATATCTGACACCCCAAATCTCCTTGATAGGACGCACTTGACTTTATTAGGTCTGCTCTTAATGCATGTCTGCACGTTTTCACGAGCACTGGAAAGATTTTTCACGGGAAAATAAGGCTATTACTATTAAAAGCTTCTATTCATGCCAACCATTCCATGCACTTCTTTGGGATTTAAAGTTGATGCATACAAGGAAAGGAAGAAAGGTCTATTAGCTCGATACACAAGGCACTGAGAAATTGCAGGTTAAATCAAAAGGTCAGGGTGGTGGTCCCAATTTGGATGGCTTGTCAACCACAAACATAGCACCGTTTTAATTTCTACATACACATGGACGGTAGGTTAGTTCCTGCCCATCAACCATCACACACTGCCAGAATATCTAATAACTCCGATCTCAAACCCTAGAATAAACATTCAATCCATGTCTGATGGGAATCTTCCTTGTGTGCCGAATTTCCATTGTCATATGGCGAAAGAAAAAAGAAAAAAAAAAAAAAAAAAACAGAAACAAGTTCAAAATGCATTGCTCCCATATGGAACCGCAACAAATTCGAAATGCTCAACTTTCAAGACACTAATTAGGAAGCAGCATAGCTGCATTTCGAAATACCAAAAGGGCTAGTAAAATTGGCCAAAGGGTAGTTGAAATTCACTCAGCAAGCAAATTCAAAATGCAGTCTTCGTTGATGACCAAAATCACTTCATTTGGATATGAGCACAGTCACTTCCATTGAACTTGTGCTCAAATTCTTCCACAATGCAAGTCCTCCAAGCTATCGCTTGAATGTGGCTTTACAAAACAAAGGTAGAAAAATTGTTCACTGTTGCTGGAACAAACACTCTCAGACGTTCCCACCCCATGAAGGGCATGATCGCCAACTCAACCAATGGTGGCCACTATTTGATTTTGCATCAACCTAGACTGTTCATGGACTCAGTGGCAGTCAACATTATCAATTGGTCAGCCAGCTTTCGATGGCACAGTTTCTCTCAAACCAAAAGTTACATGGATCGACAAACGAATAAATGTTGTAAACTTTCACAAGTCTAGAAGCATAAGAGTCCTGAGATCGGATTCCCGTTTGCAATAAGGAAAAGTAGCTTCGAAACCTTTTGACTTGAAATGATCCACATGGGTTAACTACAACTTAACCCAGATAATATCCTCCTTCACAGCCTTTTTGAAACCCCTGGCTCCCCCATAAAGACTAGGAACATGAAATGATAGCTTCCCCACCTTTTTTTACCCTGCTGTCCAGTACCACCATGCTTTCTCATTAAGCCCACTCCCCGAGTTCAATTTTCTTGATGAAGGGTACATCTTAAAGACTCACAGCCTCATCATGTAAGCCTTCTACCAAGGATGGGGTCCCCCTCTTTGAAACACCATGTCATGTGCACAGTTAGCTTGAAAAAAGAAAATAATAACAGAAACGTTCACGGTTAGTTTATTCAAATCCTCTAGGGGAAAAGCAAATAAAAAAATAATAATAATAAAAAATTTTAAAAAAAAAGTTAAAGAGACAACACCATCGGATAATGGAAATTTGGAAGTTTACTCAAGCTCCAACAAAAATAATAATAATAATAATGACAGCAAAAGGCCGAAGGTAAAGGCGGACATATCTTTACATTAGCGAGCATGCGTATTATATATAAACAAGGTCAAATCACGAAACGGCACTTAGGGCAGTTAAAATCAAACCAGATGATTGATAATGTGCATAGGCAATCAAATAAGCTAATATCATACTCCTTTCATATAAACCAATTACCACTCCTATAAATTTCCTACCTTCTACCATTCTATCTAATGGTTGCCGGCAAGGACCAGCTTGTCCTAAAATGATGACGGGGGGTATACCAGTTGTCTCACATACGTACAAGATTCTTGACCCTCATCTAAATGGGTGTTTGGAGACGGATTGGGGAATCAACACACAAGTATAAAAATGGTAATCCTGTCGGTATATTGGAGGTTCACGGTAGAAAAAGGGCATCATGCTCTGATGTGGGCCCCACCACCAAGGTAACGAAAGGGCATGGGCACCTTTTCTGTCCCAGTGCATGCAGGATTATTATTCACCCTTCCAACTAATCTCTACCTTTGGCATCATTGCAATTCCTAGGGATCACCCAAAAAAATCTATTTTTATTCGAAGTCCATAGACCATTCCAGTTCCAAAAGATCACCCAAAAAAAATCTATTTTTATTCACAGTCTGTAGACCATTCCAGTTCCAAAAGATCACCCAAAAAAAAAAAAAAAAACCATCTATGTTTATTTAAGTCCTTTTTTATCAGACACTTCAGAGCATTAAAAGAAAAGACGAAGTATAAAATAGCCATTGATACCATGAGAACTTGGACATGCCAAACATAGAACATAGATTACCAATTAAAAGAACAGAACAGTCAGTTGAATAAAAATCGCCAGGAAAGGTAAAGAGTCTCGAATAAACTAAAACAGATGAGAGGACACCAACGTAAGCAACCTTCTTAGTTTGGCGCACATTAATTTCCTAGTGATCACAATAAATAGTGTGAAAAACACCCCAAAAAGTTATGGTGCCATGAAGAAGATTCATAGTAAGGTATATTTCAGTGAGAAAAACAAAGAAACACAAACATGTACGATAGGAAAGGAACCTCACTTCTTGCCACCACTACATGGCCTACAGATACATACAGCCAGATTGGCTTCACTTAATCGAAAGGCCACCAACATAGCAACAAATACACCATTTGCAAGGCAGACTGCATGGTGCATGAACTGGAGACCCCCAACCCCATATTATCACCCAATGAGGCTCAACAGGAAAGCCTTAGGCAACTAAGCCCTAGAAAATGCTAAGGTTCCACCAGCTCCACCCACATAATCAAACAACACACCATCCGCATCTTGACTAGAGAGGGGAGGGGAAAGGTGAGGAGTTGCAGACAACCATAGTACCAAAACTCACTGGATCAACATAAACATTAACAAATCAACAAAAGAAGCAATAATGCAAAAAAAAAAATCAGTAAAGGTATATCTAAAAGACTCTGAAGCATTGCGTACTAAAAGAATGAAATATACAATAGTTAACAGTAGGCAATAACATATGATTATTACTCATATGGACAACAGCACTGGCCATCTCACAGATTATAGCAATAAACATGCATACGTGCATGCGTGTATTCACAGGCATCATTGTTATTATTGCCTTCTCCCAACTATTTGGGTCATCATCATAGCCTTATCCAAACTATTGGGGTTGGCTGAATTCTCATGAATACGGGGCTGCCTGCCTGACATTAGCCCTCTTACCCAGGCTGGCAGCCAGCTAGTACATGGCACCAAGTAGAGTTCAGTGCACCATTGACTTCAGCATTTCTAAAATATGGCTATCAATATCGCCTTCATAACTAACATACAAAAAATACATACATGTAAACTAATCAACAGCAGATCACAATTAACAAGCTCACATGAACTAACTAAATTCCATCTACATTAGTACTAACATAATATTTTATCATATACACATGCAAATTTTTGTTATATAGTACAAGCCAAACAGCCTGTTTGTAAAGCCAAGTCCAGACAGAAATTCTGGTAGATTTCTAAACTCAGCCCAGCCCACAGGATATAATTTAAACCCTCGACCTCCAAATATGAGCTGAGCTACCCAGCATTGACATCCCTACTGGAAACAGACAACTTAACATGGGAACTCAAGGCACACACTTCCGTTTGATGCATTTTCACTCAAATGAGAATTATAAAGGAGATGTGATTGACTTAATGTCCCCAATGAGGACGTTTAATGCAGGGGCATTTTTACACTGGGCTCGAGTGGGGTCGCTTGTGGGATGTAGGGGCACACTCGGGGTGGGTGCGGCCCACGGAGGAGGTTTCGTGTTCGAGACTCCTCACCAGGGGTGATTAATGCGCATTTCACACCGGGCTCGAGTGGGGTAGCCCGTGGGATGCGGGGACACACTTGGGGTGGGCGGCCCATGTGATTTGGGGCCCACGAAGAGAGTTCGGCCGAGGTCCTAAAACCCATGAGATGTGGGGCCTGGGCTATGAGATAAAAGAATTAATTCGCCATACTCTAACAGTTCGAGCTTTTAGAGCAAGTGGTTGATTGTCCTGCATCAAATTGGTATCAGAGAGGAGGTCTCGTGTTCGAGACTCCTCACTGGGGGTGATTAATGCAGGAGCATTTTCACACCGGGCTCGAGTGGGGTCGCTTGTGGGATGCAGGGGCACACTCGGGGTGGGTGCGGCTTACGGAGGAGGTATCGTGTTCGAGACTCCTCACCGGGGGTGATTAATGCGCATTTCACACCAGGCCCAAGTGGGTAGCCCGTGAGATGCGGGGACACACTCAGGGTGGGCGGCCCATGTGATTTGGGGCCCACGAAGGGGGTTCGGCCGAGGTCCTAAAAACCCATGAGATGTGGGACTTGGGCTATGAGATAAAGGGATTAATTCGCCATACTCTAACAGTTCGAGCTTTAGAGCAAGTGGTTGATTGTCCTGCATCAACGTTGAGTAGAACATATACAGGAATTGCAGCCACCGTAGTTGCAAAAAGTGTGAGAAATGTTGTGTAGCCCCAGGAAATGCAAATAAGAGGTGGAGCAGGAGCATGAGAACACATTGGATAGTAGTTATGGTTAACTTAGTTGCTCCCCATCAATCAAGATAGTATCCAAAGCCACATGGCTCCAGCATAACAACTGGTTCCCGATGAAACATCCACCTCATGATATGTAGACTCAAGTGAATCTACCAAAAAACATCTCCTATGACATCAACACCTTCAATAGTTGCACAACTTGATAATGGATGCTTTAAGTCCTAGCACTTTCTTTAATGCATCTTCGCCAACAAATATGATGAAAATCGTGAGGGTGAAAATGTGGCTGACAAGCGCTTCACTTGTGCACCAGCACATACTGGCACAGCAAGTAATTGGAATCATCTTACCTATACAATTAAATTTAGTAGAATAACAAGCATGCAATCAATTTGATGGTCCAGAATACACTATTAATAATTTTGAAAAGATTTTGGAGGGATTAAGGATTTCAGCTTGTATGACACAGATAAAACCGGAAAGTGAACAAGAAAGTTGCAAAATAACTTCAACAAAATGAAGTTAAACAAATATACTTTCAGGGTTCTAAGTATGCCGAGTGTATTGTTGAACGGTGCTTAAAACAACATGCACAAATTTCAAGTCCTATCACTTGAAAAGGCTCTCATCATATTGTCATCACAAAAAACAGACAAGCTTATCCATGCCATTGATACGGTACAATGAAAATACCTTTTTCAATACTAATTTAACATTGCTTTAACAGTGTTGATCAGGTATCATCGGCTGAGACCTAAAAAGCATGATGATCAGCAGATACATCTCCCTATATATTGTAGCATTGACAGAAAGATCTTAAACAAACCATGCGCAAACCCTAGACATCATGAGATTGACTTGGCCACAGGAAAAAGCTCTATTCCATGCTAAAATTTGGCACCAAATGAAATCTTAAAACAAGTCCCCAAAAGAGAACGAGGACAAGGGAAAGAAATCTAGCAGCAACACTCCAAATAGACTACATCAATTTCTAGCAGAAATTGGCTTATGTTATGTAGAAAATGATCAGTAGGCCAGGGATCAATCAACAAGCTTAATTTCTCCTCTCTTCTTTTTTCCTTTTTTCCTTTTTGTTGTTGAAAGGTAACAAGCCTCATTTCTCAGACCCACAACAATAAACCTCTTTTCAGGCACTCATTGGTGTCCTATGGTTCTTAATTAATGCATACACTAAATGACATAACACCAACATGGTGTGAAAGTTCGCAATAGAAAAGGGACAAAAGCTGTGATCAGTAACAACACAGCATACTAAACAAATAGCCCAACCAGTCAAGAAGCATTAGCACACACCAACAACTTTTCAACTTAAAATCAATATTTGAACATATACAAGGTCCAATTGGATCCACCTTTCAACAACTAACTTCTGATCCAATTCAGGAAAGCAATAGATTGTATCATTGTTCTCTTTAGTTGAAATTGCAACATGCCCTTTAGCTCAACTAAAAGAACTAAACTGACTCCTAACCAGTCATGTCACTTTTTTTAAAAATAACTAACTTCATTTAAAAGGGATAAAATACAAAGGCTGCAAACGCCAAGTGACACTCTCATTGTTCCATAAGCCGTTGGCCATCATGAAGCAAAAAACCAAAGCAGAAGACAAGTGAATACAATGAAGAACACCAGAGACCTCACAGATAACTAGATCTGCATAACCAATATCAGAGGCGTGCCAACTTGCCTTGGCTATCCAGGTCCATAGTCCCTACCCAATCTAGCATAAGCTCGCTGCTCCAAAGAGCACACCCTGGAACTCGAGTCTCAATAAATCCCGATTGACGATAAAAAACAAGATTCTTCTTTTTTAAGATCTCTTCCACAGAGACTTTGTCCTCAAAGATTATTCTATTTTATCTCCATTCCACACGGCACATGAGACCCCCAAGAAACACCATCATTCATACAACACCCCATTAGACAACCATTTCCAAACTTACCTATCGCCGGGCGTGTTATCAAATATGGGCATCACTCGATCTGCGTAATAGATCCATGAAAAGATTTAATTCGTCATTAGTCGGAATCCTTTGCAACCTATTGATCCAAATCAGAGAACCCCAAACCATCTCAGTCCTGTAACAATCATGGAACCCTCTCTTCCTTCACAAGCGCCATTGAAAACAACTGTAGCTACTAATGGGCCCAATTGGATGTGACACAAGTTGTGTGCCGCATAAGTTACAAGGACAACTAGTCTGTCAGAGCTTTATCCCTAGTTTGTCAAAAGCCATATGGGCATGGATGCCTAGAGATGTGAGGACAATCTATCCAAAAAGTGAGAGAATAGCCTACCCTTGGAAAGGTGGGATAACATCTCTCAGATAGCAGTTCATCAAGGTACACACGTCTGCTAGAGGGTTGAATGTGGTGCATTCCTCACATGCAAATGTGCACATATACCATGTGCAAATGCACCGCATGCACTTCTGTCAACCTTCCAACACCCCAAACATGCCATGTACCACATCCAACCTTCAAGCACTCTGCCACATGTGCCAACATGACAATGTGCAAATGCACCACATGTACCATATTCCATCTTCACGCGCCACCATCAATCAACAAGAAGCCCACATGTGCCAATGTATGTATGCACCGCATGTGGTAAATGAGCCTTCCCTCCTCTACAGGGTTTGACAAACATGCAGGGTAGTGTCCAATAGGCTATCCAGGACCGCCTATATGTGATAAAACTTTTGTTCCATCGAAACAGGGCCTATATTAAGAAGCAAGTGACTATGGAGATCAAAAAAGAAACGAGGACTCAGCTATAATCGAAGTTCTATCAGACATCCTTTTTAACACATTTGTCCAACTAAGGCTTGTATGGAGAGACTATTTTATTGAACTGACCATTGTTTGTCAAATATCTTGTCTATACAAGCATGTGTGGCTCTTGTACACATTAGGCAAATTGGCATACGAGGGCATTGTGGCACACTTGTAGATAAATAGCAATACAGGTGAGTTACTTGATATACGGTGGCACGCTTGTAGATTAATAGTAATACAGGTGAGTTACTTGATATATGGTGGCAAACTTGTAGATTAATAGCAATACAGGTGAGTTACTTGATATACAGTGGCACATGTCAGTTGCTTGAACATGCATGGTAGCACATGTGGCAAGAAGCATGCATACACATGGGTACTACCACACATAGCACATGTGAAACGCTTGAAGATCTAATGTGGCAGGTGGGATGCTTGATAGGAAATCCCACTTCTGACGCATTCGCATGTGCGGCTTGTGTAAAACATATACCATGCATGTAAAATTGGGCTAAAACTAACTTTGTGTCCAAATCGGCTCTTTTTTTGGACAACCTTATCTTTAACTTTATTGCAATTGGTGCCAATATCCGAATAATGATTGTTGACAAACCATGGACATGGACCCTATCTGGACAAGGGCGTCTGAATGTAACTTTTTAAATAACTAAACAAACCCCAACTATTTGCCTTTCATTTAGTAAACCACGTCTATATGAAGCCCCTCTAATTAGAAGGGCAGCATAAATGATGGCCATATCTCAAAAAGAGCTAATTGAGAGATTAAAAATAAAAATAAGAATCCAAAAGATAAGAAACCACTTCTAGCTAAAGCCCCCTTAATGGCAGCACAAATGATGACTGTTTCACAGAAAGAGCTAATCAAGAGAACAGAAGATTCGTGAATAAGAAAGTAAGAAACACAAAAACAAACAAACACATATGTATTAAGATCTTAAGGGTTTGTTTGGTTACGAAATGGTTCTATTCAGACAGCTTAGTCTGGACAATACAATGTCCATGGTTTGTCAACTACCATTATTCGGATAGTGGCACCAAATTTCAATAAAAACAAAGACAAGGTTATCCTAAAAACTAGTCGTGGATGTGCTCAAGACAAACTCAATAGAAAGTTCATTTCCACTCATCTTCCATATATACTTGAATGAGTAGCTATATTTTGTACGCATGCACGGCACATGTGCCACATGTGTGAACGGTGCCACAAGTGAGGCCACCCTACATGTGTTGCATCCAACCTTCAAGCACCCCACACATGCACATACACTACAAGTGCCATCGTGCATCTTCAAGTAATCCACGTGTCAAATGTGCAAATATTTATCTATGAGCAAGCGTGCCAAATGTGCAAAAGAGCCATATATGCTTGTCCAAACAACATGTTTGACAACTAACAGCCAATATAACATGATAGTATATCCATATAAACCTATTTAGATAGGCCTTAGCTGGATAAATGTATTCAGAGTAGCCTATTCGAACAGACTTCAATGGTAACCAAATAGGCCATAATGGAATACACCTAAACCACTAGTCTGAAAACCAACTCCTCGAATAAAGAGACAAAGAAAAAGGTCATGGGTTAAGTGCCAATCAATTAATAGCACCCACCCACCTTCTCATGCCACATGTGCCAATACCCACACATGTACAGATGCCACATGTGCCATCAAGCACATGTCCAAATGTGTCAAATGAGTCGGTATTAATCTATGAGCACACCACATGTCGAGATGTGCCAAAACTGTAAACGAGCTATATATGCCTGTCCAAATAGGGTGCCTGACAAATAACTGTCAGTACAACATAATAGTATATCCATATAAGCCTCTTTAGACAGGCCTTAGCTGGATAGATGTGTTTAGAGTAGCCTATCCAAACAAAACCTTGATGATAACCAAACAGGCCACGATAGAATTACACCTAAACCACTAGTCTGAAAACAAACCACTAAAATAAGAGACAAAAAGAAAAAGGTCATAGCTCAAAGTGCCACTCAACCCCCTTTTAGACCAGATGTGGTTGGCACTAGACCAGAAAACAATTAAACAAAAATGAGATTGCCCTAAAAAGGAGGAGATCATTAATCGAATACAGCGAGGAGGAAAATCATCATCCAGTAAACTGCAATACTTGGTGATTGTTAAAGATAACAAATATTTTTTTAGGAAAAATGTAAACATGATAACCACAAGTCACATTAAAAATCAACAGAACTGTCAACAAAAGTATCCTGCCAATTAAATGGTTAAGGACAAATCAAACTCAAGCAGACAATGCCAGCAAGGCAGACACTTAACTGATCATTGCTTGAATTTTATTATTATTATTTTTTTAGTGGCCCATGTTATTGCAAATAACATTTGAAAATGAACATGTTGCAATCCGTCCTCTTGAGTATGGATCCTAAAATCCAAATTTGACTCATGTAATATGTGGGTTTGACTTCATTGTACTTTGATTTGCCAAAAGACCACACTAAAAAAAAACTATCAAGGTTTGTTACATAATAGAAAGTTTTTTGTATGTGATATGCAATATATCATCTGATAACTAATGCATAGAGTATATCTCTGGCAAATGGCAATGTGACAATTCATTCGCATACACTGAACAACTGCACAGATGCATACATGTAGCTCAAAACTAAACCTCCTGATACTTATTTGTAGGTCCCACATTAGTTGAGTTACAACAAAAAATACATGAAATGGTTGCCTATCCATTGATATCTAATGGACTGCACAGATGAAAAGGTCACAAATGTCAATTAATCAGAGGTTAAGATCATCAACCAACATGAGTTTGAGGTAATGACCTAGCCACAGTGTTCTTATGATGTGTGAATGGCTCAAGTGAATTGCATGCATGCTACGTGCTCTGTTTTGAAGCATGCACATGAACCATCAATCCATTACTAGAGTATTAGATTTTTCCCATTTATAAACCCCCTCCCTGTGGGTTAACAACAAGAGGAATGTTCACAGTGATCACAATGGCCCACCAAGTTACCATTCATTCATTGAGTGCCTACACCTATCATGTCATGTATATACATAGTTACATACAATATCGAAGCCAATGCAATGGTGGGGCCCACCTACAAGATCATTTGGAACAAAATCGAGGCAATCCATTCCTCAATTACGCCATCCCATAGAAAACAAAAGTAAAGAATGGACTGCTAATGGATAGACTAAATCTATGCATCTACCCCACTTGATGAATGGAGCAGCTAATTTTTGTGTCCAAACATCTTCTAGGTTGGTCCTACCTCTTCAGCAGCTTGGATTCACCCATCCATCCATCCACCGACACAGGTGCAAACATATTGATGAAAACTGATGGTACACACTGAAAACCACCATTGAACACATGGCAATCTTCTAGGATTGCAATACCATTCGTCAGGTAGAATACTATATATGCACAGGCATGACAGGCCACAAACCAAAAATCAAGACCATCCAACTATTTTACCCATCTAATCATTGGGTTCATCTTAATAGAGAAATCATGTTAAATTTTGATTTTTGAATCACCATACAAACAAGCAATTTAGCCAAGTAAATAAAAAATAAGATTTTTTAAATCTTAATTTTTGAATGACCATCCAAACAAGCAATTTAGACGAGTATCAAAAGAAAGTAATAATAAAAAAAAATAAGAACTTTTTTTTTTTTTTTTTACACACACACCACGCTAGTGGAATTTCACCACCTATGGGTACTAGAACCCTTGACCGGGAGTTGAAACTCCTGAGAGTCTACCACCTGAGCAAGAATAAGGACCCAAAAAATTTATTAAGATTTACTTAACAATCAAACAAGATAAAAAACTAAATCAGATTTAACAATCCAACCTAGCCCTAAAGAAGAAGAAGAAGAAGAAGAAGAAGAAGAAGAAGTGGTAGTGTTTTCAAATTGGAGCTCCTGGATAAAACCTCTACTTGTATGTGGCTTTCATAGATAAGGCTAATTACTCTTTATCTTCTTGCAGGAATCTTGTTGGGTTCACAACACTAGTAAATATTTGATACATGGAGATCCACGGATTAGTGATGATTTACATGGGATTTATTCCTTAGATATTTCTTTAAAGCATGACACGACATAAAACATCAGATATACTAGATTCTATTTTTTTTCCCTATTTTTTGTTATTTTTATTAATTTATCTTGTTTCTCTTGAGTTCTTATAAATTTTTTCAGTATTATAAACAACATTGGGAGTTGATGGCACTCATCCAAGTCCTATTCACATTGATGATACAACCTCAACCAATGACCGAGTCAAACAATGAAACCAGTATTAGCCATGGCCTCCTCCCATTTCAACCCTGTACGATAGGATAACTCCTCCTAATGTAGAACATGGCACAAATACATTCCTAGCATGGTTGGATCAAAAGAAGGTGGACCATAAATTGATGATAACTTTTGATCCGGGTATCGTTACGGGGTGCATAACCTATCAATCTTTACTGAAACGGGCCATCCGAGGTGAACCGACCCATAAAGTGGGTCACGTCTATCTGTTTCGTCAGAAAACACACACTTTCAGCTCAAAAACGAAAATTTAAGGAAAATTTACTGGTTTTAGTATTTCCGAATTTTTTTTAATATTTTCTTACTTTGAGAGTTTTAGATTTTCTTCTTTTTTATAAACAACTTGTAATCATGCTAAGATTCTTCTAGCAAAATTTTATTTGGAACTTTTATTTTTAGAAATTAGGTTTTAAGAAGAGTTTTATTAGAAATAGGATTTTTATTAGAGTTAGAATTTTGTTATTTTTGGTAATTACGAAATTTGAAATTTTTTTCTATATTAATAGTGTAACAGGGACATACATATCAAACAATTATCAATCAATCAAATTTCGAATTTCTCAAATTTATTTCTATTTTCTCTCTCCTCGTAGATTCGAGGAATCTTTGTGAGGAGTCCAAAGAAGCTCAGTGGATTCGGAGTAGTTATCCTTGAGGAAAACGGTGATCGACCTCATCACGCCCATCCCTACGTCACCTCCCCAGCCAATGACCAAAATATTATAAAGCCCATTATTTGCTTTTAATTTTGACTTTATTGCTGATTTTATCTTCTGAAATCATTCTGTTCTGCTATTTCCCCAACGCAAAATATAGCCACAAGGCACAAGCCTCCGTAGCCCTAGACCAAACCTCCAAGTATTTCTCAGACTTCTTCCAATTAGATCCTAGTTCTTCAATTGCTGCATCAATTCTTCCGGAATACAAATCCAGCAGCAAAATCATTAGCATGATTGCAGCATTGAGGAACTTGTCAAAGCTGACAACATGCAGAAACTCTGAAGCCATATTAGAACATCGTCAGAAAATGCAAAATTCTAACTGTACCTTTTAAGAAAATGTACAAAGGGGAACACTACCACCGCCGTCCATTGGCTAAAACGTGAAGATGATACTTCGCTATTGGAAGCACTTGAAGAGAAATTCCGAAGGTCATCAAACATGTTCAAATAGAGAGTTAGCAGCCATAAAACAAGCTCATCATTTTGAAACACCTAGGTAAGTTGCCCGTCAAAAAATTCGACCTTGCCATCAAAAACCTTTTTCCAAGTTACCCAGCAGAGACGAAGTGGATAATCAAGTGCAGAAATGTTCAGATTATCATAAGAAAAGCTTCTTTTTTGTTGGTAGTAACGAAAACTATGGTTGCCATATAAATCATTTTCCTAGCATTTGAACTGGGGTTGCAACAGAAACTCAAGTATCTAGAAATTCAAATTGCAAGATTCAATTTATTTATTTTTTAAAAAAGTAAAAAGTAAAACTTCTTTTTACAAGTAAAGTCACAAATAAATACTCTTTTACAGGTAAAACAAAATATAGTTCTTCACCTTAAAGAGTTTAAGTATTTAAAAATATGCAGTGAAAGTCAAAACAAAATGGAATGGCTGGCTTAAGATAAAACAGTGATCCCAAAGGAACTTGAATGATTTCTGCTTCTTACAGCAATAGAGTTGATGGCGAAGAGACGAGAGTTAGCCTTTCTGCAAGTTAGAGTTTAGCGAGAGAAAGAGGATGGGTGGGTAGACAAACAAACAGAAAAACGGGTTACATGAAAAACATTTATAAGACTTGTTCAGTTACAGAGATCCCACGGGCAGCAGTGATCTGTTAGAATAAACATACAGTGATTAGATGGAAAAATAGTAAAGCTAACTCCAGTTCTCCATCTATAATTTTGAAATTTTACCAAAGGAACCACCGACTACCGATAGAGGTAAATGCATGTACTACAACCTGCCAGGTAAGAACTGGAAAGGCACATCAGGCTAACAATGCTAATAAGGAAAAATCCAAAGCATCAAGACATTGGGACCAAAATACCTTAGTTACCAAAGTGAAAGCACCCATATCATCTCAATATACTTACACAGAAACACCTTCTGCTCTGGAGATGGGACGGCCACACATCAAGCGGCTTCATGGTACCGTATCCAGGTAAAAATTAATAGGGGCCACAGATAGGAAAAATAAACATAAAAGTCATTACTGGAAACATGAGGCAGGTCAGGACATGAAATAAAATGTAATTACCCAGTCCAAGATGGAAGAATATAAAAGTCATCTCAAACAAAACATAATAACATAAAACTGTCAGTAATTAGGTACTCCTGGAAGTTCAAGAAAAATTTAAGGGCAAAAGATATTAGCATCCAAGATGCACTGAAGGTGGCAATCCCATCCACATGGAGACGAAATCCAGCCCCATGCTAAAAAGAGGAAAAGCATGACGCCACAGAGTTGCTGGATGCACAATTTCTCCAATACAATGCCAAATAAACCATCTTCCAGCCTGATGTCTCTGCAATTATCATAACAGTACAGCAAGGTTAAAGTTATGAGTCTCAAACGTCCAACAAGTTGAAGTCATAGCAACAGGTAATAAATCAGGTTCAAAGAGCTCCAAGAAACCTGAAGCCTGCCAAAAAAAGTCAATCATAACCAGAAACAAAGTCAAGAAAGGTAAAATAATCATTATAGCAAAATGCATTGTGGAGAAAAAGAAATACAAATATCATGATTAAAAGAACCATGCAACATTATCCTCATCTTCACATAATCCTAGGCAGCTGAGAATGCCCTCTGCTAAATACAATATATATATATATATATATATATTATATATATATATATATATATATATATATATATATATATATATATATATATATATATATATATATATAATCCCAAATTTTACCAAGTACATCAGAAGAAAAATTAAGCGACACGTATGGCTATAAGACTGACTGATTTTTTATGAACATGTTTTCACAGTGAAAACTTGTGTAAAAGAAACATCACTTTATCCAAGTTTCTGTCATACCTATGACTATCATGCTTCTATTTTTCTTGAATATCCGCTAAGCTATAATACTCATTTAAGTGTTGTCAAGAAGAAGAAGAAGATAATATGACACTCATTTCAGAAAATCATTGGAATTTAACAGTTCCTGCCATATAGTGAAATAAACCCAGAAGCAATGGAGAAGAATATGGGCTGCTTACCTTGCAAGCTGGAAAAAGAACGGCCAGCTGATCAAATCACTTCATTTCTGCCATGAACTTCTCGTACTCAGAGTCGGCAGCATAAGTTGGTGGCTCTGCAGATGAAACAGGCTGAGGGGCAGGCGGATTCGGAGCCCATGGCATGCTTCCCATGCTCTGTGAATGGTCTGCCACCGAATGATGTACAGAAGGAGGAACTGCACCATAATAAGATGGGTAACCTAAAGAAGACGGAGGATATGCAGGCGGAGCATTTGGTGCCACCGTGGCTACTGAATTTCCATAGATGTTATTCTTTACAGATTGCACAGATGGATTATTCTGAGATTGCATTCCAGGGGGGAAAGTCTGCAGTGCTTCACTAGAAGACATACTTTGAGATGGCATGCCGGTGGGCATAGTCGGAACTGCAGTTGGATATTGAACACCATAAGGTGGCATAGCTTGTCCTTGAACAGGGGCATACATGCTTGAACCAGGAGGCGGAGGGGTATAAGGAGCATACGGAGGAATAGGCGGTGGCCCCCAAGGAACTGGTGCTCCCATGTAGCTTCTGGGTGGTGGGGTTCCGAGAGGCCCACCAGGTGTAAATTGCTGAGGCGGTCCAGGATACGTAGGCATCGTTGGAGCTGGAGGAGCTGGAGGTATCGTAGGCTGTGGTGGCTTGCCAGCAACTCTTACAGCTATAACTCTACCCTCAAGGCGATACCCATTCATACTAGCAATAGCTTGATTGGCTTGAGACACGTCAGAATACTTCACAAAACCATAACCTTTACTTAATCCAGTCACCCGATCCTTAATGACCTTAGCCATAACAATCTCGCCGAAGGGTGAAAACAGACGAATCAGTGCATCATCCTCAAGTGTGGGTGGCAGGTACCCTATATACAAATTTGTATCATCGTGTTCCTTAACCATCTTAGCACCATTAGCCAGCCCCAGTTGCGATGTGCCCCCAATACCTCCAGCACTGTTGTTACTGGCCCAAGGAGGATTGCTCCCTGAACCACCAGAACCAGGAAGCGCCAATGCTGAGTTCTGCCTAGTTAATGAATCAGGTGCAGTCCCACCTAACTCGGCCAAGAAGTTCTGATACTCATCATCCATTTTCTTCCCTGTTCCCTTCATGGGGCAATCAATGGTGGGGTGCCCTCCATCCCCACAAATTTTACAGAGAACATCACTCTTAAAAGTCGAGGTACGAGCTGGGCAGGCATACTGGCGGTGCCCTTGCTCACCACATAGCCTACAAAATTCATCGTCTCTAATTGTCCCATTCAAAGCAGCAAGTTCCTTAAGCTGCTGCCGCTTGTGCTCATTGAGCCCTTCATCAACGGGCATCAAGAGCTTCTCCACCATCCCCGCAGCTGCGTTGAGTGCTTCCTGTGTCTCAGCTTCCACCAACACATGTAAATCCTCATTCTCAGATAGATCCGGCTTCAAGTCGCGCTTCTGCTGCAGTCTACCTTCTTTAACAGACCCTTTACCCCGAATCACAATCTTTGCACCAGTCTCCTTCTCCATTCGCTTCTGAGTGTTTCCCCTCGGCCCAATTATGAGCCCTATGAAATTGTAACCTGGGTATTCTTTCATGGGTATGTACAGCTTCTTCTGAAGCTTAGGAGGCCGGTAGTCTGCTGGGGGCTTGAATGCGGGGTTCCGCTTGATCAGCTGAGAGATGATTTCCTGCCTCTCGAATGTCAATCTCTCACGGGCACGGTACTCGCGGGTGTTTATACGGATGCCCATGTTATCATAAATGGGTTCAGGAGAAGGCGAACGGGCACCTTCAGGGCGGTCATCCAAGGGGAGTCCCGACTGTAACATACGACTGATTTCAAGAAGCCTAATGTTAAGGGCTTGAACTTCAGGATCGACATCCATACCTCCAGTAAATTCCTTCATGAAGTCAGGGAGCTGGATGATGGGCTTTGGTTCATCATCAGCCCAACGGGATTTCCGCTTACGGCCACCGCTGCCTGCTGCGTCTCCATTTTGGGGGTCTGATTCAGAGGGGGGATCCCACCTGCTTCGGCGCTTGCGACGGCTGGTAGTCTCTTCTTCCCCTCCGGAGTAGTCCCTTTCAGTGCCACTGTTGGTGGCGTTGACGCCATTTTCCAACAGCAGCGGCTTCTGATTGCCGAATTCAGAAGCAGTGTTAAGACCGGAAAAAGACTTCTCTTGGGTAACGATTTCAGAAGAAGGAAGCGGGATTTGGGCCAGGGCTTCACGCCCTTCTGCAGAAGATGGCAGATTCCCAAGTTGGTACGAAGAAGCTAAGGTGTCTGCCAAAGGTGGGGTTTCGGAAGGAGGTGGCGGAGGCGGTTCTTGACCGTTTGAATCGACGAAATCTGCATAGGGACGTGGATCCGGAGCAGAGAAGCATGGGATTTCTGGAGGAGGAAGAGGAGGATTTTCGTCGTGCGAGGCTGGAGTTTCTGGAGGAGGAGGAGGAGGAGGAGGAGAGGGAGGAGGAGGAGGGTTCTGATCGTACGGAGCTAGGGTTTGAGCAGAGAAGAAGATATTTGGAGGAGGGAGATGAGAAGCTGGGGTTTCAGAGAACGGAAGAGGGTTATGGAAGGAGGTCGAGTCTAGTGTTTGGGAAGAGGAATCTAGGGTTTTGTGGGTTTCCGCAGGAGTAATTGCAGGATCCTCCATCAGGATTTCTGGAGAGAGAGAGAGAGAGAGAGAGAGAGAGAGAGAGAGAGTTTTCTTTTGCGGGATTCTCTGGTGCGGGATTCTCTGGACGGATTGGGACCTCCACACTAGCTTGAAGAAGCACCCGATCTCGGACACCGGCAGCATGTATAGAATCGAAAGCGCTTGACATGGAAACGAATTGCCTACTCCCCCTGCCACCAGCCAATGGCTGATGGTCGGTGCCCTGTGGGCCCCACCATGATGCATGTGTTTCATCCATGCCGTCCATCTATTTTTCTAGATCATTTTATTTCATGAAAGTTAAAATGAGAATATCCCAATCTCAAGCGGACCACATTACAGGAAAAGTGTTGAATAAATTTTGATCATTAAAAACTTTTTGGGGCTATAAAAGTTTTGGATCATGCTGATCTTTGTTTTTTCCCTTCATCTGGGTCTGTATGACCTAATCAACATATTGGAGGTCAAATAAACAGTACAGTAGGCCTCAGGAGGATTTTAACGGTGGATATTCAATCACTATTGTTTTCGTATGGTATGGTCCACCTTACATTCTTATTATTTTTTGTACCAAGCCCTGACATGATATGTAAAAATGGATGAACGGAATGGATGAAGCAAATGCATCATGGTGGGGCCCACAGAGCACCGACCACCAGCCACGGGGCTGGTGACATGGGGTGTAGCCAATCCGTTCGCGCTTGACATTAGCTGACGTCGACGGAACGACATCAGGTAAATGAGATCACCCCGTCCATCAGGTGCACCGGCGTGCATTCCAGAACGGATTAGGTGAGAACGGACGCGGTTTGGACAGTGACGCTGCCACTTGCCAGGTGGCTAGTGGCTGGTGCTACGTGGGTTCACCATGATCTATGTGTTTCATCCACACCTTCTATCCATTTTTACGCATCATTTTAATAATTAATCTCAAAATTGAGGCAGATTAAAATCTCAGGTGGACATGGGAAAACAGTAGTGATTGAACATCGACCATTAAAAGCCTCCTAAAGCCCACGATAATGTCTATTTGACATCCAACCAGTAGATCAGGTCATACAGGCCTGGACGAAGGCAAAAGAACAAAAATCAGCTTGATCCAAAACTTTTACAGCCCGTAGAAGTTTTTAATGGTGAGAATTAAATCAGCACTGTGTGGCCCACTGGAGATGTTTATCTACCTCAATTTTGGGTTCATACTATAAAATTATCTGTAAAAATGGATGAGACACATTAATCATGTTGGGTCCACATAGCACCCACCACCAGCCATTGCCCAGTGGCAGGGGAGTAGCCCGTTTCGGTGAGAACCGGACGAGGATTTCCTGCAAAAACCTCTCGCATGCGCAGCAAACTTAGGAGGGCCCACCGTAATGGTTGTGAGAAATTCACCAGTCCATCAGTTTTTTAAAATCATTTTAGGACTTTTGAGTCCAAAAGTAAGCAGATCCAAGAGTCTAACTAGGCAGCACTCAAGTAGAAGGTGGGCAGGGAAATTCCTACGGTTGAAACATCCTATAGGTCTACGGTAATATACCGTTCGTAACTACATTCCACTTGGATGAACTGAAAAAACAAATATTATCCTAATTCAAAAATTACATAGCCTCGTGAATATTTTAACTTTGAACATTCAATTCTCACTGCCTAGTAGAGTATTGGATTTGGTTCATTTTTAGGCTAAAGTCTTATAATTAGCTTAAAAAATATATAAATGGAGTGGATTTCTTATAAACATCATGGTAGGCCCCACCTAAGTTTCAGAGCAGAAACTTTCCGCTAAAGCTTTCATAGGAAATCCTCGTCCGTGAGAACTCTCCTCACCTAAAGCGTATTATACATCCTACCCCCACCCGCCTCCAACTGGGAACCGGCAGAAGCTTTGAGTGGCCACCATGATGTATGGTTTTATCCACACCGTCCATCTAATGTTCTGTATCATTTCAGTATATAATTTCAAAACTGAGGCAAATCCAAGACACAAGTTGACCACACAATTGGTATTAAACTCTTACCATTGAAACTTATCAGGGCTCGGTAGTTTTGGATCAAGCTGATATTTGTGTTTTCTCTTCATACAGGTCAATGTAAGTTTATGAATAAATTGGATGGCAGATAAACATCACAGTGGGCCCTTGATAAGCTTCAATAGTGAGAATCATTGTCACCGCTGCTGACTGTAGTGTGGTCCACTTGAGGTTTGGATCTACCACAGTTTCTGAATAATATTCTGATACTAAAAAAAATGGATGAACGATATGGATAAAACCCATACATCACGGTGGCCACTCAAAGCTCCTGAGTGTTCCTATCTAGAGACTGGTGGGGTAGGACACAATATGCGTTCTCACTCACCCAAGAGGGTGTGGCTCTTAAAACGGGGTTACCATGGGGCCCACCATAATGTATGTATTATGTATCCACTATGTCCATACATTTTTCCATATCATATTAGGGTATTATCCTATGCCCTGAATCCTCGTGGCAAAATCGACCTGCCTTTTTCAAGAGCTTTTTATTACGATTAAAAGAGTAATATATCTGGCCATAGTCGTTGTTAACTATTACTCCATTTCTACGGTCAGCCAAGCCTTATAGAAATGCTAGGAGAGAGGATCCGAAGATTCTCAATTCTAAGATGACTCTTGGTCTGTAATCAGAGATTCGAGACAAGGGGACCATAGTTACGGAGATGGAAGTTGTTAGGCACCCACTTTGCCCGTATTGTCGTATGGTCTCTACTTCACAAGATCTGACAATTCTTGAGGGTTAAGGATTGGTTCTCGTGCGCAAGCAACGCAATGGTGTATGTGATGTCGTGTTGAATGCAGAGCTTGTGACTGGCTTAGATTCGGGCTAGATAAACCCACCCTAACTCCTACATTTGCCAAAGCAAGTAACTAATTAGCATAATTTTTTTACGGGCAGGATCCGACTAAGTCGGCAAGCCACAGAGCATATGTTTATACTGATTGGGTGCAAGATGCAATGTTATGCAAAAATAATGTATTAGATGAGCAAGGGGGTTGAGAAGTGAGTACGTGTTGCACAATACAAATGATGAGATTTAGATGAAGCACATGGCTATATGGACGGTAGTGTTGCAAGGATTGGATTGATTGTCTTGGATTGAGATCTTGATGGCTCAGATGGCTCTGGGTTAGGTTGGGCTAAGCTTGACTTGGGTTGGACTCTTTCTTATGGTTCTCTTCTTGTAATGTTCTGAAAAAATTCGTACTAAAACCCTAGTAAGTCCACGAACAGAACCTCCCGAGGATCGTGCCAATCGAGCTAGAAACGGCAGAACGTATTGAGATTTGTGAAGTTAGAGTAATTAGAGTCGGATAATCAATCTCACAAATTATGGATGGTTAAGGTTGCAAACGTAGTTAGCCCTAATATTAACCGAGACCTAAAAGAAGCTTCGAGGATTTACTCCTCTCGGGATTGCCCCGATTAATTGTAATGGAGCTAGGTTGCGCGTTAGAATTTCGTTAGACCCGAAAATATAGAATAATGTCCGCCTTGACGGGCTCGATGTCCATCAAGTGTGGCGAGACAGGACAGGGTCTAGAATCACTCAACTTGGGCCGAAAGCCAAGTGCATAGGATGTGTGAATTCCCTAGATAAAAACCTGGAATTTAAGTGAAATGAGTTCTTTACTCTTCTGCAAAGTTGTATCTTTCGAGACGTGGTTTATGACCAAACTCGAGGTGTGGGCCAATGACATTTTGTCACTCATATTCGTATAGTCATGGCCCTGATCGATTATTGAAGACCATCGATCGGAAGTGGGGCCATTACTACTGATCAGCGCGTCCGATCGTCGCATGGTTGTGTCCAACATATATCTCTTAGTGAGGCATCTACCATATAGTGTAGGTGAGCCCGTAGACCCCTAGGAGACCCCGTCGATTGGAAACAACCTCCCCTAGGGTAGTTATATTGGACAAAGGGTCGCTATTGCTATTTGTGCACATTCTGGCACTATAAATGGCCCCTAAATTCACCCTCTCTCCCCATACGAATTTGCAACCCTAACTTATGAGAGAGAGAAAATAGAAAATAAGAAAGAGTGAGAGAGAGAGAGAGAGATCGGAATAGGTGATCTTTTCCCCCTTTTCAATCAGCAATCTAGCCATGACTCGGTTACATCATCGAAGTTACTCCGGCAACGATTAGAGGTAATTGGCGAATCCCACTTATGAGTTATGTCTTGTAATTATTTTGCACTCAATTATTACATGCTAGTGTACTTGTTTAGGTTATCGGTGACCTTTCTTGAAACCCTGACCCTAGGAGCAAGTCTCAATCAGAAGAGCTAGCCAAAGGTGCGGATCATTATTTCTAGGTTGTCGTTTATCAAGTCTTATGTTTTCAGTCAATGATTTATGCTTGTGAATATGTGAATGCATGCTAACTTATGTATGTTTCGACTTACATTTCATAAAATGTTATTTCTCGTGTTGTGATGCTTACATATTCGATGAAATGCCTAAATGAATAAGTTGCTAGATTTAATGTTCACGCTTCATCTCATATCTATTGTTGTCAGTTACCTAGTTTTGTCGGGTAATTAGGAGTACTTGAGTAGTCGGGTTAGTCGACAAATCATAGAATACGGGAGTCGCCTGAGATAGATTTCCACTCCAAACTCATTCGATCAATTCAAGTTGAACACGGCCGACCAACAGTATTTATACTGTGCGGGATGCTTGCACCCAATGTCGGTTATGCCGAGGTTCACCCAAGTCAACCGAATTCGTCTAACATCTGATTAATCATGTACGTTCACCATGTATGAAAAGGAGAGCTTACGATTGTAAGTATTTTGGATTCAATGTCCTCATTGTGAGGTTCCTCTGATTATATAGAAACTCTAGGCTAATTACAAGGCTGAATTGCAGCCATTAACATCAATCTAGGCTAACAAACAAGGAAACAATAACTGTACAAAATATGTACAGTTAGTAACTGTACAAGATCGACACAATCATGTCATAATTAGAGGACCTAATTATAGCTAAATATATGTTAATGTTGTCCTGATTATGTTGTCCCTGCTAAATATATATTGTTGTCCTAATTATGGCTAAATGTATGTTGTCCTTGTTGTCCCTGCTAAATGTATGTTGTCCTTGCTGTCGCAGCTAAATGTATGTTGTCCCTGCTGTCCCTGCTAAATGTATGTTGTCCCTGCTATCTCTGCTAAATGTATGATGTCCCTGCTGTCCTGATTGACATCCCCCCTCAAATTGATGCTGGTCGATCAAGAAGCATCAATTTGCCCACAAGGAACTGATGGCGCGGTCGTGTCATGGCCTTGGTAAACACGTCAGCTATCTGAAGGTCAGTGGAAACATGAGGAAGAGAAATGATACAGTGTCTAATGCTTCCCGAATAGAGTGACAGTCCACCTCAATGTGCTTCGTTCGTTCATGGAAAATGGGATTAGCAGCAATCTGAATGACACTAGTATTATCAGTATGGAGAGGTGTATGATCATACTGGAAAAATCAAGCTCAGCCAGAAGCCTACAAAGCCAGACAATCTCAGAACAAGCAGCAGACATGGCACGATATTTGGATTCAATAGAAGATTTAGAAACACAAGGTTGTTTTTTACTCTTCCAAGAGATCAAGGAATTACCAAGAAACATGCACCAACCTGTAACAGACCGTTGAGTATCAGGACATCTGGCCCAATCCGCATCACTATATGCAACAAGGTGAAGAGAGAGCCAGTTGGAAAGAACAACCCATGGCTAGGGGATCCTCAAAGGTATCAGATAATACGACGAACAGCAGACAAATGTAGATGGTGTGGAGTTTGCATGAACTGGCTAACCTGCTGGACGACGAAGGAAATATCAGGCCGAGTAATAGTCAAATGGTTCAAACTGCCTACCAGCTGTCGAAATAGAGTAGGATCAGACAAGAGATCACCCTCCTCACGACGATACTTCGTGTTTACTTCTAAAGGAGTATCCACAGAAGAAGTATCTTGAAGACCAGATAAAGCAATCAAATCCTGTGTGTACTTATGTTGATTCAGAATGATACCAGAAGGATCCGTGTGAACTTCCAACCCCAAGAAGTATGTCAGAGGACCAAGATCCTTCATATAAAACGAGGCCTCGAAGATGCTGCTGTAGACAAGTGATCAAGTCTGAATCCATCCCAATGATAACAATATCATCAACGTAAACAAGAAGAAGAACAATACCAGCAGAGGTCTTACGAAGAAACAAAGAGGAGTCATATTGACTCTGCTCAAAGGAACTTATTAAACCATACTCGGAGAGCCTGTTTCAACCCATACAGAGATAAGGTAGACCGGAACTTATTCAACCATACCCGGAGAGCCTGTTTCAACCCATACAGAGATCGCTTCAATTTACATACATCAGAAGAAGAGGAGGAAGTCAAGCCAGGCGGCAGGGCCATGTAAATTTTCTCATTGAGATCACCATGAAGAAATACATTTTTAACGTCCGTTTGATGAAGTGGCCAGCCTTGGGACGTTGCAATAGAAATAACCATCCGTACCATAGTCATCTTGGCGACTGGAGCAAAGGTCTCCTCATAGTCCACCCCATATTCTTGTCTGTTACCAAGTGCAACCAATCGGGCCTTATAGCGATCCAGAGTACCATCAGAACGCAGCTTAATCAAGTAAACCCATTTACAACCAATGGCTTTAACATTCGCCGGACAAGGAATAACATCCCATATGTGATTGTCCTGAAGAGCCCGAAGTTCTTCGGTCATCGCCTCACTCCAACATTCATGTTTAATAGCCTCAGAATAACATGATGGAATTGAAATAGAGGACAAAGTGGCATGAAGAGATGTATGAGAAAAGCCATACCAATTAGGAGGACGAGAGACTCTAGTAGACTGGTGAGGAACAATGTCAAAACCCGGATCAGCCGCAGAAGGAACAGGCTGAGCAAGCTTAGATGTCGGGTCAGGCTCAGGAAGGGGCAAAGTCGGTCGTCAGCGTTCATACACAAATCCAGGTTTGCATCGCTCAGGAATAGGAGTCAAGTCAGCAAAATGAGGAAGACATTGATCTCAGGCAAGGATGCAACATGAGTAGAAAAGAAAAACTGATTTTCAAAGAAAACAACATGATGAGAAATACGAAATCTGTTAGAGCATGGATCACATCACACATAACTTTTGTGTGAATTACTATAACCCATAAAAGCGCACTTAACAAATTGGGCAGAAAGTTTGTGTCGTTTATGTGATGACAAATGAACAAAACAAACACAACCAAAAGTATGCATATCAAGATAGTTGGGATGCTGATGATGAAGACGATAATAGGGAGTTTCAAAATTCAAGACACTTGAAGGCGATCTATTAATTAAATAAACTGCCGTGGATAAGGCTTCCACCCAAAATTTAGAAGGAACTGAAGATTCAAGCAATAATGTTTGAACAACCTCCAAGGTGGCGATTCTTACGTTCAGTAATACCATTCTGCTGAGGTGTATAAGGACAAGAATGCTCAGAAACAATTCCTTTCAACTTGAGAAAGGTATGAAATTCATGAGACATATATTCACCACCTGAATCGGACCTTAACACTTTAATGCCCGAAGAGAATTGAGTTTCAATATAAGCCACAAATTGTTGAAACACAGAAAATACCTCAGATTTAGAACGAAGAAAATAAATATAGGTATACCTATTATAATCATCAATGAACGTGACACAATATTTATAATTTGCATGAGATATAACAAGAGTAATACCCCACACATCACTATGGATTAAATCAAAACAGCTTTCAGCACGACTACCATGAGCAGGAAAGGATAGAGATTTACTCTTACCTAATTTACATGTTGAGCAATCAAAAGAGAGATAAGAGGAAAATTGATCTTTATTACCCAGCAAACCAGATTTTACTAAATGAGATAGAACAATAGAGTTAGGATGACCCAAACGTTTGTGTCATACTTCACCCTTATTGTTTACAGTAGTACAAGCCAAAGAAATGCAAGAAGGAATGAAAAAATGTAGAGGAAACAATCGTCCAACTTTAGGCCCCTTCGCGAGTATCTTCCCTGATACCTGATCCTGCACAATACAACCATCACGAGAAAACCCAACATTACAGTTGTTATCAACTAATTGTCCATGGAAATGAGACTAGTAGAAAGCTCAAGATATACAAAAACTTCTTTAACTAATGAATTAATATCCCAACAACATGAATAGGTAACTGACTACCATCAGCAATCTGAATGTACGATGAGCCATGATAATGCCGAACATTGGTAAGAGTGTTGGAGGAACTAGTCATATGATTAGACGCAGCAGAATTAACAAGCCAAGGTAAAGATGGTAGTGTACTGTTATCTTGAAGCCCTAAAGTTGAAAAGGCTGAAATAATCATTTGCTGAACAGTTTCAGGAGTAAGAACAAAGGGATCACCGGCTGTAGCGGAATTAGCGGAAGCAGAAGTACCCACCGTAGCTTGATAGACATTAGTTTGGCGATTATGGGGAAGAGTCGGACAGTCTTTGATAATATGTCCCTGCTTCTTGCAATAATTGCAAGATTTCTTGGCACAGTGAGTAGCAATATGCCCATATTCCTTGCAACTAAAGTATTGGACCTTCCGTATATCCCGACCCTTGCCTTTCCCATGAGCTGCATAAGCGACGTCATTAGAGGTCATGCGGTTCTACTGAAAAGTAGCTTGTGTTGCAAGACGCTGCTCTTCACGAAGTAATTCCCCAAAGCACACATCCAAAGAGGGAGGAGGATCACGATTCATCAAATTGGAGCGAGTTGCCTCAAATTCCAGCCGTAACTTCATTAGAAACTGATTTCTCTTGCTCTGTTCATGAACCTCCTAACAGCAACGAGAGATGCAGCTGGTATCTTAGCATAAATAATGTCAGCAAATTCACCCCATAAGTTCTGAAACCCATAAAAATAATCTTTTATGGAGAGATCGCCCTGAGTGTAATTGGCGATCTCATATTCCAACTGAAAGCGTCTAGTTGTGTGGTCCTAATTGTAACCTTCTTTAAATACTCCCACATATCTCGTGCAGTCTTGTATGGCCTCAGATCTAGGACAATCAGAGGATCAACAAATCCTAAAATCCATGTCATGACTCAGCATCTTTCACTTTCTACTGAGCCAATTTAGACAGTTCAATAAGAGCTGGATCACTGCCATCTATGTGACCCCATAACCCTTTCCCTACGACAAATAGACAAAATTGAAATTCCCAGACAGAATAATTCTTACCCGTGAAGCTCACACCAAAAGAATCTGAGTTGCTAGTAGACATGATGCCCGGAACACAGTAATAAAGACTGATAATACTAAATCTACCTCACCCTTAGTCCAAAAACAAGCATACAACCAGCAAGTCCAAAATAAAAGGAGACCAAAATGAGAATTTTCAACAAGAACTGGACACGTCAACAGCCACTAATCATCCCAAAATGAAAATTTCAGCAAGAAAGAAACTTCCTACTCTCGACAGAAACTGCCAAATAGCAGTTTATAACCCTACCAGAATTATCTACACCTTCCTTTGTAGGTATCGACAGCCAAGAAGACTAACAGATTAGTCCCAACCCAACCCAGAAATCTCAGAACAGGTAATAAAAGGCTCTGATACCATGTAAGTATTTTAGACTCAATGTCCTCATTATGAGGTTCCTCTGATTATATAGAAACTCTAGGCTAATTACAAGGCTAAATTGCAGCCATTAACATCAATCTAGGCTAACAAACAAGGAAACAATAACTGTATAAGATATGTACAATCAGTAACTGTGCAAGATTGACACAATCATGCCATAATTAGAGGACCTAATTATAGCTAAATATATGCTAATGTTGTCCTGATTATGCTGTCCCTGCTAAATATATGCTGATGTCCTAATTATGGCTAAATGTATGTTGTCCCTACTGTCCTTGCTAAATGTATGTTGCCCTTGCTGTCGCTGCTAAATGTATGATGTCCTTGTTGTCCCTGCTAAATGTATGTTGTCCCTGTTGTCCCTGCTAAATGTATGTTATCCTTGTTGTCCCTGCTAAATGTGTGTTGTCACTGCTGTCCTGATTGACAACGATATCCTAGAGGGGGGTGAATAGGACAATGTCAATTAATTAAAACAAGTACTGAATATATAAATAAAACAAATATCTCAATTGCTTGAGTATTGAAACTTTGTTTCCAAATAATTCGTAGGACAACCTTCGCCTAAAGTTTTAGGCAGGACAACCTTATGTCATGAATTTTTTTTTAAAATCAAAACCTCAAACTTGCAAGAATAAATTAAATAATTACAACATTCACCGCACAATTGAAATTAAATACATTCAATCTAGCACAAATAAAAATAAAGTATTCACCACATGGCACAAAGAATTAAGTGGTTCGGTGCTTTAAAAGCAATCACACCCACTTCACTCCCAAAATTACTTTCCTTGTAATTTTGGCTTTCACTATAAAAAGGTTTTCACATGGCTACCTTAAAAATCTGATATAATTCATTGTGATTTTCACGGGCTATCACAATAAAAACCCAAATTGAGATTTTACCAGGCTATCTCATACAAAACCTTAAACTGAGATTTTCACAGGAGATCTAAGAAAAAACTAAAAAGAGTTTAAAGAATGTATACTTATCTTCACCGTAAAAGATATAGCAGAAGCTTGTAGCAGAAGGACCTCTTTTTTGAATGTAGATTGTGTCGTGTTCAATCATACAAAAAGGGTCAAGGGTTCTATTAATTTTAATTTTGTTAAACCCAAAAGCTACTTAATTCAATTCTTTTAGATTTCAAAGAGGAGTATAGTTTACTCTCTTAGATTAAACTTGAAAGATCCGAGACTAAAGGGAATTGAAAAAACTATTTAAATAGATTATAAATATCGTCCAATAGTTTGCTAATAACTTGAGCTTCTTTCTCTCCGGTAGAAGAATTCTAATAATTAACCTGTATAATTCGGAATAAGAGAAGAACGCAATTTATAGGCAAATAAGTTAGAACTTCGGCTAGCCCGAGATAGGCTTCGACTGGCCTAAGTTCAACGGATTTGGTTCAACGGATTTCAGATTTTACGGAATAAGGATTATCCAAAATTCGGCTGTCCCGAGATCAACTTCAGCTGGCTGAACAGCACAATTCGACTAGCCGAATTCCTCCGAATTCCAAAAGCTGATGTTACTAGAATTTCAAGCTTGGGTTAGCTGAACCAAAACACGGACTAGCCGAATTTACAACAAAAGTTGTTATTTACTTCGTGCTTGAAGTTGGGCTAGCCAAGGAAGCTTAGGCAGAACCAAAAGTTAGGCTGGCCAATTCCAGGCAAAATAAGTATAAAAACTCATATTTAAACAATTTTGAAAGCACCTAGTCTTAAGGTCTTTCTAGGGTTTATACCACCCAAGATATATCAATCGAGCTTTGAAAATTAATCTTTGATGCATCAAGGACCCACGAGACATCTAAATCCGGTATAGCGCTAGTTTCTCCTAATGGGAATCGACAAAAATTCGCGTTTCAATTGGAATTTAAGTGCACTAACAATAAGGCCGAATACGAGGCTATGATACTTGGCCTAGAGATGTTGTTGGACTTACGGGCAAAAGATGTGATGATCATTGAGGATTCTCAAATGGTGATAAATCAGATGGCTGGTTTGTTTAAGTACACTAGCCCATCCTTATTGTCATATTATGCGGCGGTCATTCAACTACCAGAACGATTCGATGATGTCCAACTGAGGCATGTTACTCGAAATTACAATATAGCTGCCAATGAAATTGTACAACTAGTAGCAGGGTTAGAAATAAGGAAGGGATCGACCGGTCGGTTGATCACAGTTAAAAAAAAGATCATTGCCTTCTGTCTTCTGAAGGGAAAGCATATCCTAAGTTTGTTTAATCGAGGTTGAGGAAGATGATTAGAGAACCCTTCTTACGGGCTATTTGCAGAGTCCTCAAACTAAAGCTGACAGAAGCACAAGAAGGTTGGCTATAAATTATGTCATGATTGACGATGAACTTTACTGTGAAGGGGTCGATGAAGTTCTGCTCCGATGTTTGTTGAAAAATGAAATAATGACTATCATGGAAGGGGTCCTTGAAAAAGTTTGTGGGGCTCACCAAGCAGGAAGGAAGATGAGACTTATGCTTAGGTGTTACAGATACTTTTGGCCGGAAATGATAGTCGATTGCGTTCAATATGCAAAAGGCTATGAAACTTGTTAGAGGAATGGGCCAATTCAACATGTACTTGCGCTCGGATTACATCCTATTATAAAGCCTTGGTCATTTCGAGGATAGGCAATCGACTTAATTGGGTAGATCCACCAACCCTTGATTAAGATGGATACGTTTATTATTGTAGCGACCGACTACTTTACCAAATGGGTCGAGGCAAAACCCGTGTGTAAGGTCGGTCAAGAGAACATTATCAGTTTTATAGAAATTAACATCATTCATCGTTTTGGTATTTCGGAATCCATTACCATGGAACAAGGTGTGGCATTTACGACTAAGGAGACAAAGGCTATGGCTAATTGATATATAATAAAAATCCTCCATTCAACCTGTATTATGCTCAGGTTAATGGTTAGGTCGAAGTCAGTAACAAAGTGATCAAAAATATCTTGAGGAAAATGATATGAGGAAACCCACAGAAATGGCACCTTAAGCTATCTAAAGCTCTATGGGCCTACAGGGTGTCATCTCGCACTAGTACAAGGATCAGTCATTCATGCTGACTTACAGGCAAGAAGCAGTCTTGCCTCTGGAAATCACGGTACCCTCAATGTGAGCTGCCCATCAATCTCATTTGAGCTCGCCCGAGTTTATGGAGGCAATGCTGGCAGAGCTTGAAGGGCTAGATGAGACTCACATCAAAGCATTGAATTATATTGTGGCCAACAAAGCGGTCGTTGCCCGAGCATACAACAAAAGAGTTAAAGGAAAAGCCTTTAAGGAAGGGGACACGGTTTGGAAAATGGTTCTTCCTATAGGTCAGGAGGATCAAGCGTTGGAAAAACGGTCGCACACGTGGGACAGACCATAATTATTGAGCAAGTTCTAAGGGCATGTGCTTATCTCCTTAGAGATTTAAATGGCGATGTTACTCCATCACCTATAAATGGCCAATTTCTGAAGCAATACTTCCCTCCGCTATAGGAGGTCGTTAGAAATCGAGCTGGATCAGTTCAATAAAAATAATAGAATCGCAATTAAATAAAAGTCCTAAATGATGGGGCCTAGTTAATCTAGTTAAATAAAGGCCCGAATGCCATGAGTTTTACCCACACTAGGGTAGAAAATGTCATATATATATGGGAAAAGGTACAATGCGCTCGAGCTGATTTTAACATCCCGTGAGGTCGAGCTGTGTGGGCCCCACCGTGATGCGTGTTGACCATCACCACTGTGCATTTGATGGGCCCCCCTTTGAATTATGGGATATCCCAAAAATCAGCCGTATACGGAACTCAGGTGGGTCATACCATCTAAAAACATGTGAAGACATGCCAAAAACATATAAAAGCACTTGGTGGGGCCCACCTGAGTTTTGAATGCTGCTGAAACTTGGTCTGAACCCTCATCTAAGTGGGACACACATAATGGATGAGCTGGATTTGCAAACCACATCTCGGTGGGCCAAAAAACGTCCCATGAATGTTTTAATGGTGCACGGCCCCTCTCCACTTTTGTATGTGGTGTGGCTCACACAAGTCACGGATTGTCTTGATTTTTGAGACCTAGGCCCACGATGGAATGGTGCATCTGACTGATGGGGTAGATGTTCGAAACGCATCACGGTGGGGTCCACACAGCTCGACCTCATGGGACGTTAAAATCAGCTCGAGCGCATTGTACCTTTTCCTATATATATATATATATATATATATATATATATAATGGATGGCAGAGGGTGCGTGGTACCCAAAGCACTGGAGTGATCCAGTAGCCGGGAAGGGGCCTAGAAGTGCCTACTACTACACCACACTACACTTGGCTTTACACATTTACAGAGCTAACCCCTGTCCAGTGTCTGGCAGAGCTAAGGGGGGCTTCAATCCTTACTCCTTATCCCCATCTCAGCCCAGGCTAATGGGGCCGTCACTTATTCAGGGGGGAGAGTGGAGCCTCGAGAAGCACTGTTGAGAGAGTGAACTCCCAACCATTTATGCGTAGGAGAGACCGTTTCTTATTTTGTGCCGAAGCAATTTATAAAGCGCAAGCCGAAACAGGTGAAATCAAAGGACATTACTTGAATGCTACTGCATGTACATGCATATATAAGAGGGTCAGATAGGCAAGTCACCCACTAGCCCACTTAGCGTGAGCGAAGACTCGAGCAGCATCAAGCTTTGCATCTCTCGCTCGGTTCTTCCTTTCATTCCAGGACGTTTGTTGACTCATGAGCTCGGTCGAGGAGCGCTCAATGTAGGCCAGGTGGCTGTCCAAGGCCACTTTCTCCATCTCCGTTGATCTCTCTTCAGCTTCACTGATAGCAGCACGACCTCGATAGAATTCCAGTTGGGCATCGACAAAAGCAACAAGCTCAGTACTCTCTAGCCGATCATGATTGGGATGTAGCCGATTAGTCTGCCAAGTCGTGAAGTATGCGGTCACGGGAACGAGTCAGTGCTTGCAACATTTTTGGTTGAACTCGTGCTCACGAGTCCAATGTAGCTGGTTCTTCCAAGCTCCTTCGAAGCAGGCTTGCAGAGTATGACATTCTCTGCCGAGAGCCAATAGGCGTCTCAGGACATTCTGCAGCGGTCAAATTCATCATCTGCTTCAGCAAACACATGTCCAAGGCGCTAGAGCTCCAAGAAGATATTTAAATTTTTCAGGGAAAGCTGCTCCTGCTCCTGCTCAGGAACCTCACTAATATCCTAGAGAAAAGAGAATTGTTCATCCGTCAAAGAAGAATGCAAGAAAGTCTCTATACCCGCGTCGATGACGTCGTCCAGAAGCTTAAGATGATTCATTAAAGATATAGTTTCTCTTGCAGATGCGTTGATTAAGGTTAGTTTGTTTGATGCTTAAGTCTTTCTTTTATATACTAAGTTTAAAAAGCGATAGTTAATGTGCATGATTAACGGAGTAACAATTGTGTTCTCGATAATAAATAAATGATTCCCGGAGTCGTAGAAGGTAGTTCGATAGGTAGAGTCGTATGCAGAAATAATGGCTCAAGTTCTAAAACGTTTAAGTGTTGCACTCACGACTTAAATTGTTAAACGTGCATGTTGCAAATTGAGTGGCCGTGTGTAACTTTCGATTAAAATTAGATTCATCTATCATAGCAGCGGCTAATTGTTTTATTAATCGGGCCAAGATATGAGATTATCAGGCATAACCATTCCAATCTCATGGTTATGAGGCAAACACGCATAAAAGAATAATGTTTTCTACTGGTCAAGATCGTTTCATTTCATTACTTGGCTGGTTTTAAACCGCATAATTACATAAGATTGGAGGACCTACCTTGATAGTAAGAATGACATCAAGGCCCATGTCTATTCGTTACAAAATACCTAGATGGGAAATAATAGGATGCAAGGGATAAGTTGTGGCAAAGAAAATGGCCAGTGCTATGATCGCGCGTCTCTGGTCAGTCATATATCACCTCACTTACCACACGTGATGTTTCCCTTGAAGTAGTCTTACTTGGGACCTTACATATTACGTTCTGTCGAGTCATCTATTGACAGAAGTAGTAAGTCCCTAGATGGCCTGATTCCCGAATCCATTTTGGCCGATACACGATCAGTCTCACTGGATATTGAAATTTTCAGCCAAAAGATAACTGGGAACCTGGTCAATGAGACCACCCCTTTTGATGATCAGATGGGCTCGGTCCGGGGATAGCTTATGGATTTGAACCGAGTCATCAGTCATTAATATTTATGGAAAGTCTCACTGACCATAGCCTCTCATTAAAAGAGTCATGACCGTAAAATCTTTTTGTTATGTTCTGCCAAGTCATTTCTTGATGAGCTGGTGGAATCCCTTAATTTGGAGAAAGAAAGGGAACGATAAAGCGGTCGACGCTCGATCTCTACAGCATCATCTCTTGGTTGTTGGACTAACTGGAAAATTTCCATGATCGCATGTGTTGACCGATCATTTGTTATATGGTTGGTAGTATTCAGAAGAAAGAAAGAAACAGAGGACATAGGTCTGGGAAAGATCTAGGACTAAAAAAAAAAAAAGTTCTGGAGTTGGAGAGGGGAGATTCATCTTAATCAAATATGAGCGTGATGAAGATCATTAGATTATGAGCATTTGAAGCCTAGAGTTCTCATTTTATAGGCAAGATGAAGCAAATGAGGGTTAATGCATATAAAGGAAGGGTGTTAGATGAGCTTTTCGAGACGTAAATGCAGTTATTATGGATAAGTTGAAAAGTAACGAGAACTGATTCCTTTTGACATGACGTATCACTACAAGAGAAGATGTGGCGGATACACATAAGAATGGTTACGTACTGACATCTATACTGCTACGTAGAAGCCAGGAGGAATGTATGAATAGTTATATATCCCATGTATGCGCGTGTATTTAGAATATGAAATGTGAGAAGACTAAGTGTTTGCCGAAAGTTTTCAAAATATTTATTTCATTATGTTGTTGGTCATTGGCCACATTACTACATAAAGAAAGACAGAACTTAAAGGCAATAAGGGCTGGTTAAACTAGGCCCTCAAACTTTCGAACTCCTCCAAAAGGGCTTGCATCTCTGTTTCATCTTTTTCCTTAGTGGGTTTCCAAAGGTCTCCTTCTTTGATGAGAATCAGCAAGAAATGAAGTAACTGATCGACGGGAACAGTAACTGAGCGAACCTCGATTTCGGCCGCCCTTTTTGCAGTATAACTCACCGTTAACTGAGCCCAATATATACGAATATGTTCATCATAAATTCTAAATCCGTTGAATCAGTCGTATCTTTGGCATAAAAGGCGCTGGCCTGTTGTTATAGTTTGTCCATCATGCCAGAGCGATACAATTGTAACATTCAGAGTATTAACCGATTGAATTGATGAACCTGAACACAACGTATCTTGTGGTACTAAGCTCTTTCATATTTGCCACTCATGTCGGCCGGGTCTTTTACGACCGTTTCTTGTTGTTCAAGGTAGCATCAATTTTCACTATATTGGTAGGAAGCTCTCTCATACCGATCTGCCATGATGGCTAGCCGTTTCAACTTCTTAAGTAGCTCTTCCAACCAATCGTTTAATTCGGCCGAGGGATTACGATCGAGTGAGCGTGAAGCATCGGTGACGAATCTCTTCACGTCAGAAGTTAGAAAAGAAAATGAGAAATCTTTCAACCCGTTCTTTAAAATCTCCTGAAGAAATGACTTGGTTCCGACAATCAAATGAGGTAATTCAATGGCCATGTTGTTGTTGGGAGTAATGGTGAAGTTCAGAGTATGGAGTTATTTAAATAGTCTAATTAGATAGCCCATTACTCATAATATGCATTGTTAAGAAAGTCGCACATTCTAGTTTGTTCACAATATGGGCGATTTAGACAGACTTTGCGGAAATGCACCACATTCGACTAAAATGAAGGAAACATGTAAGGCGCCTAACCATATTGCAATGTGACAAATTAAAATTCTTAAAAAGTGGCTTAAGAGTCATTTATTCACATGAAAATATTACAAGATGGAAGATAAATATTCTCAGAAGAATTCTTTAGCATTCGTCATTCGTCTTTTAGCTGCTAATAGTGATGCTTCGCCTCTGGCCAAGGATCTAGACACTTAATTCACTTCTTCCACTTGTGAATGGACCACATCGACTAATCGAGGTACTGCGTCCTCGGTCTTGGCCTTCTCTACGCGCTCATCTTCTAATTGCTGGTTTAACGTTATTAATTCGGCCTTTAAGATTGTGATTCTATTTTCGAGACTCTTGATCTTTGCTTCAGAGGATCTCGCTGCAACATTTTGGGCCGAAAGAGTATGGACAATCTCTTGTATGATAGCCTTCTTGAGATCGGTCACTTGTTTCTCATCCTCTAGATGACCAACAATTATCTGAGCATGACAATACATGTCAAGCATACCTTGGAGATCTAGAAGTGATGATTCCTTAACTGCCAGAGATGGGTCCTATTGAGATATCATGTAGGCCGAGTCAGTCAGTCGGCTGATCTTATCTGTCAGTTCAACATCAAAGGATTTAGATAATTCTTTTCCAAGAAGATCATATAGCTCAGACAGTAAATTTTGGAAGTTGTTGAGGTAGATTGGGGATTTTGCTCTATACATCTCTCCGTCCAAAGCCTTCTCTATTATGGAAAAGTATCATCGACTGAAGAAGGATTGACAGGGATAAAAGTTTCGTCTCCATAAACTATTACTGGATGAGGAGGAGAATGAGTCATGACAACCATCTTAGTTACGGCCGACGTTGTCACATTTTCGGTCAGACCAATTGTGGTCAATTGTTCAAACTCTACCAATTGATGTTTCTCAACAATTGTTGCTACTTGTTCAACTATCTCCGCATGAGTATTTACGACCATCACCTCCTCTGAAGCTATTTTCTCGGCCTCGACCATCCGTTCAGGCCTGATTTGTACATCGGTTGTTACTTACTCAGTCGGTATGAAAGATTCACTAGCAATAGATGGCAATGGAATTGCTAGAGATAGAGCTAGCTTGAAAGGCTGAGTAGGAGAAATCAGAATTTCTCATTGTGTAATTAACGGAGAGGGAGATGGTTCTTGTGGGGCACTCTCTGCATCACCGGATGGAATACTGGTCCTGGGCACATCACTCGAGAAGGTATCCTCCGTGCCGGTTGTAGTGTTTGAATCTATCACCACTGTAGCCGCTGGAGTAGGATCTTCAAAAATCACTAGAGTGATGATTACTGTTGTTGTCTCACCAGTGAAGGTGTGAGATATAAGGGAAGTGCGGCCAATGGAATCGCTAATATTGGCTTTGTGTTTTGTCCTTGAGCATGTGTTGATCTAGGCAATTCTTGAGTCGCCGCGAGATCAAAATAAGTATGATAAGTGCTAAAATGAGAATATCGAGTTTAACAGAAATATAAAGTCAACGGTCTCCACCTAAGCAGAAAGGAATTGTAGTTCGGACTCTTTCTTCCTATATAGATGTGAGCTTTTTTTTTTTTTTTATGGTTGCAAATGTTAGAGGTGTAGTGGGAAATGGTGGAGGTTGTGAATGATACGGTTTAAGGTATTTGTCAAGCGGGAGATTGAGATCGTCCAGTTTTTTCTTATCTTGGATCCATTTGCTAAAACATTTATTGATGTGAGCTTCATTATGCCTGCAGCTATTTCTTCAGAATAATCCGCTTCGCTATGGTGAGGCCAATAATTTACTTTGAAGCATTTGTCAAAAACTCGGATGGCCTTAGTAGAAAAAGTATTCGTCAGTTTCTTAGTTCTCTTTTGCGACTGATGTTTTATGGGTGAAGAGTGCTCTAAGAGATTTGATCATTGAAAAAAAAAAAAAGAGGATTTGGGGAAGGATTGATACCTTCCAGGTCATAAATCTTATTCGGAGCCATCCTTTGTAGTCCAGCAGTTGTTAAGATGTTGAGATGTTCTTAGGTGATTTGTGGAACATATGGATATGGAAGATCAACCATCATAGTAGGAGTAGTACCAGAGACTATGCTAGTCAATCTTGTCTTCGTCCTTGTCGTCCTCTTGGCAATAGTAACAAAGGGAGTAGAGAAATTTCTCTTCTTACTGTAACGCCCCGTATTTTCAGGACCCGAGTATATAACCCATTTCTCAAAAACCTGAGTGTTAGCTTATAAAATCCAGTGTAAATTTGAATCATTTATCATTAATCAGAGTTAACATCAACGAAGCTAGAATAAACCATGCATTAAATAAAAACATTTCAACCATAATGAAATTCCAAATGTAGCGCCCATACAGGACTTATACAATCTCAAATAACAAAGTTTGTATAAGCAGAAACACGAATCTATCAGCTAGTGGTGGAGCTCAATATGGGCCGCAAGGACCTCACCTAGCTCCCTAGCTACTCGATCTACTCCAGCAACCTAGTGAACAGCATCAGTTCACCCTATACCTACATTAACTGTTACGGTTTGATAACGTCAATGGCTATCGCAGTGAGGAGCACCCTTTAAGATTACACACTCATCATTCATAATCCAATATAGATTAAAGTCATGAAATTAGATTCACTAAACAGGGCATTTTATAGTTATGCCCATCTTAAGAAAATCAAACCAATCAACAGAATTTCATCATAAGTAAACTATAATGGTAGTCGCAATGCAAGAAAACATGTCCAGATAACTAAACAATCAACCATACGACTTTCTATTACTCCCGAGAATCGCATTTGTACGTGAACTCCGCAAGATGGCTAGAAAATTGATAAGCGAACTTCAACTCCACCAGGAAATCATGGTACAAGTGAAATCCATGAGGTGAATAAAAAATCACCCTTCAAACCTCTTCTTCATCCAGAAATCATGGCATACGTGAACTCCACAAGATGACTAGAAAATTGATAAGCGAACTTTAGCTCCACCTGGAAATTATGGTACGACTAAACACTGCAGATAAAGAGATAAACAACATACAAACCCTATTCCACCCAGAAATTATGTCGTACGTGAACACCGCAAGATGGCTAAAAAATCGATAAATGAACTTCAGTTCCACTGAAAAATTATAGTACGACTGAAAATCGCAAGATGGCTAGGAAGCAATAAGATATATGGATGTAACTATCAAGCCACAAGAGGGCACCAATAATCCATCAACACCACGAAGGCAACTAAATGGTCCAAGCCACATAGGCAACATGCGGTCCAAGCTATGTAAGGCAAGGTGTGATCCAAGCCATATAAGACAAATAGGGACTGCATGATAGTAAGTTCAAGATAGGTTCCATTCATTCCATCACTTAAGTGCAAGGGTAACATATAGTTAATCAATGCGTGTACAACTAAAGAAAATAACATGTTATCATCAAACCATTTGCGCATGTTATAATTAAAGAGAGATGCCTATTATCCAACACATGAATTTATTTCACAACAAATTAGCATATTTAATAGCAATGTAAGTAACTCGATTAGAGGAATCATGTCATCACCTATATCCAGATCGATGAAATTAAGTGAGAAGCTCAAAGGGTGAGTCCTCACCTGTGGGGTTGTGTTACCGTCCTTGATTCACGTTTTCGTAAATATCCTGTGACCCAAATTCACGCAAGTAGCTTCATAAAGGACAATTTGCATTAGACAAAAGTCTCTAATGTTTTCATCTATTAACATATTGAAGGTTTTGGGGGATTTAAAAGGGCTCACAAATTAAGTAATTTAGAGCCTACCTTAAGGTGACTAGGCCTACTGGCTTTTGTCATAACAGGTGGCCCAACTTTTGGGCCCAAGCCCATTATTGACTAAGGGCTGGACTGGTCCCGTTTTGGCCTAGCTATTGGGTCTGAACATAGGCCCAAGTGGGGCTGCCCCACAACACTTTATGGTGCGGCCAACTACATTGCGAATGAGGTGCGACCCACCCATTTTGAATGTGGTGCAGCCCACATAAATTTTGGTTTTGGGCTGGGATCAAAGGCCCAGCTAGAGGCTACACTTGGCCCCTAGCACGGTCCATCAAGGCCTAGTGAAGGCCTGGTTTTGGGCCAGCTGAAAGGGGGTTTCCAAGGCCCATTTAAAGGCCTGATTTAAGTCATAATTTCAGCTAGATTAAGGGCCCAATTGTTTTCTAGTTTTAGCTGGGTTTAAGGCCCAAATGAGTCCTAATATTAGTCCAGTTATATGACCCATATGAGGCCAATCTTTCAATCTGATTCAAGGCCTAAATGAGGCCCATGTTCAGTTCAAATCAAGGCCCGTTGGTGGGAAGTTTACACCCCAAATTAGGGCCTGATAAAGGCCCGATTTCGGAACTATTTGTGGCCCACAATTCAGATGCATGGGAAAATACATCAAAGGTGAGTCCCATAGAAACTTGCTGACGTCATGCACAACAACTGTATAGTCGATGTGAGATACACCAGCCAATCTGCTTCCCATCGTCCAATCCCTGGACGGTGAGGATACAACACATAACTCATGATCAGAACCTACAGGTTTGCTGATGTCCATGGGGTAATAGCTACTACTGCGTGGGGCCCGCATCAGATAGGCAGTTTGGATATAACCCCATGCCTAACGATGGGCCCCACAGAATTTGTTGTTGCTGACGACAATACAACAGCTATTAGCTGCGGGTGTGACCTACTGGCCGACCGTCCGAGATATAACGCACCTCATGATCGGGACCTACTGTCGGCGTCAATGGGCAGCTGAGGCTACTGGGACCCATTCATCCTGCCCAATGGACGGACGATGAGGATATAACACATACTTCACAGTGGGCCCCCTATGCTTGGTGCAGTTGGACGGTTACCTGGTAATGGCTCGAATCTTGTCCAGCACTCCTCAGGCTTGAATCGAATCCAACAGCAGTAGCAAGTGGGCCAGCTAAACAGCAACTTGACTCGCTTACAACGACCCTTCAATTCACATCCAAACAGGGGTGCGACAACACTCTGTTCTCACACTTCTCTCCCTGCTTTCTCGTTCTTCTCCTCCTTCCTTTCTCTTTCTATCCTTGCTGCTTTCCTCTCTCTTTCTCTTTCTCTCCCCTGCCTTGCCGGTAACCTCGCACCCAGCGAGTCGTTATGAAACACAGCGCGACAGCGTGCCGGTCGCAGGAAGGGAGGAAACGGTGCCTGTTTTCTCTCATTCCCCTTTTTTTTATTCTCTTTCTTTTCTTTCCTTTTCTCTCTTCTAAAAACCTACCTTGAAGGGCTTGGATTGTATGCTGGCGAACGGCTGAGATGGAAGGAGGTACAGTCACGCGGATCGCCCTGATTTTCCACTTTTTGGAAGTGGGTATGTTTTGTGCCTGATTTGTGGTTGACCTTGTGTGCACACTTGTTCAGGATAGCAGGTGAAACCGAACAGGGATTAGTCGTTGCCACGTCCTCTACAAGATGAACGGTTTGGATCGTCCATAAGACCCCTGATGGTGGACCATGATCATCACCAATAGATGGCCCTCGGTCGTGCGTTGCGGGCGGGAGAAGGATTTTAAAAAGGAAGGAAATCCTTTCCTTTTTCGTATAATACGGGTTAGACCTGGTCTGACCGGTCTCCCGGATTCGGTGCACGTCGGTTGTGCATGATACATGCATGTGCATCGTCTCAAGTGGGGGTCCATCGTGATGGATTTAGTAAATCCACTCTGTTCATCTGTTTTGTCAGTCCACATTAGGGCCTAGTACAAAGAATGAGGCAGATCCCATGCTTAAGTAGGCCATATCAACTGAAATATGGCCATTTAGTGTCATTTATCATTGATCCGATGAAGATCCGGGATCTACACTCACAATCAGGGTTGTTCATCTAACTGACGAGCTTACCAGGGCCGCTATCTACTTTAGATTATATAATAACAATATAAATACATATTTGTTCAATATAATAAATTAGTAATTATAGATAAGTATTTATTTAAAATCATGAATATTTATAATGTATTATTATTATTATTATTTTGTAATTGTATATGCACATATAGTATAACAAAACTACTATTAAGTGATATATATATTGTGTATAGTATAATTCGATAAAAATTATAAAATGTAAGTGTTAATTAACATACATCAGTTATATAATAATGAGTTGATATACAATTTATTTTATATATGGTTTAAATAATATACGTAATTTGAATAATTTAAGTAACATATGTATTATTATAAATAATTACAAAATTATTTTGTATTATATATATATATATATATATATATATATATATATATATATATATACATACATACATACTATCATATCATATTTAAAATGAACTTTTGGTCCTCCTGGTAACACCCGAGTACTGAAAAGTACAGGGTGTTACAATCTATCCCCCTTAAAGAGAATTTCGCCATCGAAATTCAACATTTCTACCTTAAATGGGAGCAACAATGTCTCTATGCATTTACTAGTTTTCTACTACTTGTATTTATATGCGTAAGCGTTCACGATCAACCGTTAGGACCGGGGTTGTTACACTTACTCTCTCTTATGCCCAAGTCAGAGTAGAGTTGATGCGAGAGTTCTGCAATGCTTTGACCACGTAAAAGCTTGGCATACTGACGTTTCCACCAGGATATAAAGCTATCCAGTGTTGTGGGGTATTCTGGATACATTGGCATTTGTAAAGCGACCGTTTCTTTATGGTAAGATAATTTAAGAGCGATAAAAAATTCTTCATCAATGACTATCACATGGCACATGAAGGTTGGTTATTAGTTATGTGAATGAGATGGCAGAGGATGTGTTGTACGAAGCCTAATTGTCGAGTAAATGAGAAGGATGATACTGTTCGATTTCGGCTTTCACATTTTTTCCTTTCTCTATCACGCCTCCGAAAGCCAAATCTTGGCCGACAACAAAATAATTCCAAGCATGATGAAGTCGGCCGACCGCATGCTCATTAGTAGGATCAAACTGTCCTGTAAGCCACCCTGGTCCGTAATTATTTTCTTCTGTGAAGGGCATGAAGGACAGATTATTGCCAGGAAGATCAAGAGAGAAGAATTATTGTAGATACTCGTCGATGGTAGCAGTTTCTACAGGAATATGCAAAATTCGGTTGCCATATGAAGAGAACGATCGACCGATATGTTCCCGATTGAAGAGTTGTGGTAAAAAAAAATGTGACGAACCATATTTGTACAAGCCATATAGGACCTTCAGCTGAATATAGTCCTCTCGAATTAACTTTATAGTCCCCTATACAGGTAACTGAGAAGGAATGGCGTCAATGCTACTCGCTGGCCCTGGACAAGGCATTCGGCCAAAGCAATGTACTTGGTGGTAACTTGTTGAGCATCGACACATAGGAGATGGTGATAGATTCAAAAAAGAAGAAAAGCGAGATGTTCGAGCTCCTCGACCGATCCTGTGAGTTTGCGGTAGGAGTTCATGAAATTGGTGTACCCTTTAGCATTCTTATTGGGAAAATTCTTGCGTTGACCGGCTTTAGCTTTCGCGTGATAAGTCATCCCGAAAGGGGTAAGCTTGGTTAGATGACAAATGTCTTCGATGGAAACGCTCATGGTCCATAGCCGAAAATAAAGGTGTTGGTAGAGATGCTCCAAAACAATGTTAAGGCAATAAGAAGAGGGATATTGGGAAAATATTTAGAGAGAGAAAGTTCGATACATTCGATGTAAGACCCGTATCCTAGTCCGTACTGTTCCGTCGACCTCCGCGATCCTTCCCGATGAATTCCCGTGATCCGCGATCGATAATCAACGTTTGCGCTCGATCCTAAGTCATATCCTGCAGATTTGAGTCGGCTTAATCCGAGACTTGTACCATTGCGACCGCACCGTCGCCGTGGTTCCAACGTCGCGTCTTGCATACCGATCCGATACCCTGGCAGGGAGATGTGGGTCGGCGTTCAGTTCAAAGAAAATGCCGCGCGTTTGAAATCCCAAGAGAATCTCTACAACATGTCTCATCAATCAATCAATCAATCCATCACCTCATGTCAAGTACACACACCCATGCTTTCTTTCTCCATAAGTTAAGCAACCACCAAGTCAACCGATCTCTCACCTCACCCATCACTCACCTCACCCATCACTCACCTCACATCCATCACTCCATCACCCATTACTCTCTCTCCTTACAACCCCCTCTCTCTCTTCACAATTTCCAAGCACCAAAAGAGGTGGACGTCCATGCATTCTAAGAGAGAAGAGTGCATGTGTGTGACCCACCTTTCCATCTCAAAACCTTCATCCTAGCCATTCAAACCTCATCACTCTCCATCAAACTGAAGTAGAAGGAGATCGGCTTTCCATCGGACCAAGAAGATCGAACGGTGGGTGCTTTATAGGCTAGATTTTTTATGTTTTGATGATGGGCCAAGTGAGGCCTACCGATTGATGGTATGGATCTCACATTGGACCCTTGATGTGGCCGATGGCCCACCTTGATCCTCATGATCATTCCATGATGGGGCCATTCTCCATGGACCCCATCATGATGTGTACTTTTCTTGCATGGAAAATGGGTCATCTAGACCTTCCATTTTGGTGGAGAATGGATCTCCACTGTTGATTTTGATCGATGGGCCCATATGAAATGGGACCCACTTGATATACATTGTAAATCATGCAATGGAGGGCCCATAGTGCCGGGGTCCCTCCATCACACGTGTCTCTCTCTCTCTCTCCCTAATTTTTTTTCATGTTTTGTGTGATGATATGGCCGCGTGGCCCACTCGGTTGGACCCCACCATGAAACATGTATTTTTTCCCAAGCCATCTATAGGTGGGGCCCACTTTATGTGTTGTTCCACACCACCCAACCATGTGGTGGCCCACCTAAGCAGGGCCCACCTTAAATGTATTTGTTAAGCCCAAAACCGTCCAGCGTCTGGACGTGAACCGGGAAAAAAAAACAAATATATTTGTTGATATTTTTTGGGGCTTTGGAGAGGGCCACTTGTATAGGCCCCACATTGATGTATGCATTCAATCCACGCCGTCCATCCTTTTCCCCATACCATTTTAGGTGTTGAGCCGAAAAATGGGGCCAATTCGACTTTCGAGCGGGCCATAGCATAGTAAACTGTGTGCTTATCGTTGAAATATCCTCCTGATATTTCTATACAGCAAAATACCCCAAATATTGGGCTTGTTTGGTATGTCTTGAGCTATAAAATCCAATGGCTAGGGTGGATTTTGCGGATGCGGGCCCCACGTGCGAAAACCTTGAGAAAACAGGTTTTCAAAAAAAAAAAAAAAATAAAATAAAACCATGCAGTGCTGTCAGCGACGCAGGCAGCGGCAGCTTTGTGCTGGCGGGCGGACGGGCAGGGCCATGGGTCCCTTACCGTGGGCCCCACTATGATGTATGTGGAATATCCACACCATTCATCTTGTTGTCCCTTAGGGCAATGGGCCCCACCCCAAAAAATCAGCCGTATACACGGCTCGGGTGACTCACATCAGAGGAAACAGTGGGATTGAACGTCTGCCCTTGAAACCCTTTTCTGGGCCACAAAAGTTTTGGATCAAGATGAAATTTGTTTTTCCTTTTCATCCAGGTCTGTGTGACCTTACCAACAGGTTGGATTGCAAATAAACGTTACGGTGGACCCCCACGTGGGACCCACCTGTAATGGATTGGATTGACACGTGTACCACACACTAGCCATAGGGCTGGGTTGTGGCAGGATACGTGGAACCCACTTTTATTATGGAAATCTGCACCATCCAGATTCATCTGGACGGTCGGTTCTGGGCAGCCCTCTGCCTTTTAAAAAAAAAACGTATTTATATATAATAATATTATATTATGTAATGTATTATATTGTATTTTAAAAACAGATGTAAGGGTGGGCCACCCTCCCACGTGGGACCCACCTTTAGCAGGTCATTTGCACCGTGTGGGCAGCCACTCACTCATTATATATATATATATATATATATATATATATATATATAATTGGGAAAAGGTACAATGCGCTCGAGTTGATTTTAACGTCCCATGAGGTCGAGCTGTGTGGGCCCCACCGTGATGCGTTTCAAACATCAACACCATCAGTCAAATGCACCATTCCATCGTGGGCCTAGGTCTCAAAAAGCAAGTCAATCCGTGACTTGTGTGGGCCACACCACATACAGAAGTTGAGAGGTGCCGTGCACCATTAAAACATTCATAACCATTTTTTTGGGCCCACCGAGATGTGGTTTGCAAATCCAACCCATCCATTATGTGTGTCCCACTTGTATGAGGGTTTAGACCAAGTTTCAGGCGCATGAAAATTTCAGTTGGGCCCCACCAAGTGCTTTTATATGTTTTTAGCATGTCTTCACATGATTTTAGATGGTATGGCCCACTTGAGTTCCGTATACGGCTGATTTTTGGGATATCCCATAATTTAAAGGGGACGCATCAAATGCACGGTGCTGATGTTCGAAACGCATCACGGTGGGGCCCACACAGCTCGACCTCATGGGACGTTAAAATCAGCTAGAGCACATTGTACCTTTTCCCTATATATATAATATTATATTTAATTATATATATATAGCAGGTGGCCACATACGTGGGACCCACTTGACGAACTGATTGGATGGTTTACTAGTGGGACCCACCACGGCTGTGTTTCATCTACACCGTCCACCTATCTGGCGTGCCGCATACACCCTCACCATGATGCATGTGTTGCATCCAAGCTGTCCAACTATTTTGAAAACTCGTTTTATGGCATGAGCTAAAGCATGAGCTAGATCCATAGTTCATGTGGACCCCCACCATGATGCATGTGTTGCATCCAAACCGTCCAACCATTTGGCCAGCTTATCTTACTGGCTTGAGAATAAAAATAAGGCAGATCCAGTATCAAGTGGATCACATTATGATCAGATTTGGATAGAAAATAAATGTTATTGTGAGCCTTGAGAATTTTAATGGTGGAAATCATTATCACCACTTATCTTGGGTATGACCCATTTGATATGCATGGGGCCCAATTGGTGTGGCCCATTTGATGTGCATATAGCCCATGTGATGTGGCCATTTGCCATATGAGGAGGCCCATCTTGATATAGTTATGGCCCATCCGTTGAGGCCTACCTTGATATTTATAAGGCCCACCATGATGTATTTGTGGCCCGTTGTTGAGACCCACCTTGATATTTATAAGGCCCATGTGTTTAGGCCCATCTTGATGTATTTGTGGCCCGTTGTTGAGGCCCACCTTGATATTTATAAGGCCCATGTGTTTAGTCCCATCCTGATGCATTTGTGGCCCGTTGTTGAGGCCCACCTTGATATACATGAGGCCCATGCTGTGAGGCCCATTTGATGTATTGAAGGCCCATGGGTCGAGGCCCAATGGGATATACATAAGGACATTGAATGTGATCCCACCGTGGTTTATGTGTTGACCCTTATGGCGGGTCATACCTTGGGAGCAATGTTGGTTTAACGTCCACATTGTAAGGATAATGTTGGTTAAATGTCCACATTGTATCTCTCCCTAAGGCCCAGTGATAGGCCCATACTTGTTGAGTATAAGCCGTCTAGGCCCATCTGCATTGTAAGGATAGTTCATTACTTTATAATATGCTTAGTACAATTCCATGACTCATGCCATACGCATCATATGTATGCTTGATATGAGTAGTGACTGATCATTGCATACGTCATTGGATAGACTATTTATGGGACTCCTTATGAGACGGAGTGCCCACATTATCACGCCGTACGCGCAGGATTGCTGCATGACTGGATAGTGTGACTCATGCATCTCGCATATATGTGACTTGATCATTGTACGCCCTAACGACATCAGGGTCGTGGCCTCTACAGGCACATCGTGGTTGGCTAAATGGGACACCGGAAATACTTGGTTCTAGCACTGCGGGCACTTAGGATGTCCTTGGGTGAAAATTTCAGAATCTCCGAGGCCAGGAGGTGCCCCAACGTCTAGATCGAGTGAAAAATGAGCGCTTGAGTGCCGAATACCAGTAGGTCGCGTCTCCCACTATGTCGTGGTCGGTCGGGAGGGGGTGTGGCCTTATCCGCCCGAGAGAGGGGGCTATAAGTTAGGCTGAGTATGACCAGCTCGTAAATGGGTCTGTTATCGACCGGCCGAGTAGGTATTGGCAGACTGCTAGTTAGGCGGATAGTGAGGTCTCTTCCACTCACGGGGCTGTGCAGCTAGGGATGAGGCAGTCGGTGTGAAGTGTAATAGACCCCAGTGATTTCTCCAGAGAGTAACCGTATTGATATGTAGACTTATTGAGCAGGAATTGTACATCCATCCATTCATTCATTCACTATCCACTCGGGCTGGTGGTATTTGTTACGTGTACCTTCGCATGGTCAGGATTTCGGTTGGGTGCGCAACTAACCTGAGATCAGGAGTTTACCACATTGAGTCGGACTATCCAAATTTAGGTATGGGACTGGTTTGGATAGAAGTCCCTTGTGGTGGACCCCGTAACCTGCGATACTACGTACTATCATCCTGACTTCACATTCCAGCATGTTCATTTCATTCGCACCGCATATTACATTGCATCCGCAGTACTTAACGTTTTGGGTTACTATGTTTTTGCACTTATATGGCCTAGATGAGGTTGATGGTATTCGTGGCTCGTCAGGATTTGCATATTACATTGCATCCTCAACATCTGTTATTGTTTTATTATGTTTTACATCGCATAGCCTTGGTACGGCTGATAACACTTATGGACTTACCAGTATATTTCTGCTTACTTTGATATCATATGATTTATGATCCTGTCAGTATTTTCACTTATTCCGATGATGTATGATTTGTGGACTTTATGGTATACTTGACACTTATCTTGTGCACACACTTACACCACCCTCTAAGCTTTTGTAAGCTTATGCACGATAGATGCGTGCGGGTGATGTTAGGATGTAGCTAATTTGAGGGAGGAGCGTGTGGTGGAGCTTTTGGAGTTTCTTTGATATCTTCATATTGTATTTCCGTTTCAGCATTGTACTCGAATGATTATATTAGTGGATATGTGGTGATGTTGTATTGTGACTTGGTTATGCTTATGGTTATGCTCTATTACAAAAAAAAAATCATACTAAAAATCCTCCTTGTAGGATCCCGGGATCGGAATTTGGCGTATGGGCGCTAGGAGCCGAGAATGGGGTACTACGGAGGCTATCGGCACCGGATTCGGCGATCGAAAATTTTGTGAGCCCGTTTTCCAAGTTTGGGGCGTGGCATTCGAAGATGTCAATTTCTCTCCATAGATCTCCATGTTGGGTCGATACTCTGTTGAACTAATCTTCCCATTCAAGAAGAGGTTTCGGCCATAACCTCAGTACTTTAAATGCATTTACTGTATTAGGAATAATTCTATATTGAATCAAGATATTGCTCCCTGGACAAATTGGGAAGAATGGATCTAAAACTCGTAGCGATTCTGTAGAAACATTTGGAGAGAATGAAAGACCTAGACCATAAGCGTCTTTATGAATCAAAGACTTAAAAATTATATCATTCGAATAATGTTCCGTGAAGAGATCCATCACGGACATGATGTCCTTTTGGTCGAAGGTAGGTTTAAATGAATAAGAAGCCATGATCGAATAGAAAGAATATAGTAAAAAGAAGAAGAAGAAGGAAAATAAAGACTTGTATGAAATGCGAATACAAAGCCGCATATATAAGGAATTTAGAGGCAACATTAATTAGAGAGCATGCCTCTTCGCAGCAGAACGACTCTTTTTTAATATACATGTCTATTCAAGTTTCATCCACCGTTTCATATTAGTATGATTGATATCGGCGATAGCAGTCGAAGATATTAGGCGATACGTGTGAATATTTAATGTATCATTTGAAAATACTCAAACGTCGCTGCTCTTTTTCTTCAAGAGGACAACGACGAGGGGGCAATGTTTATACCCTATTTGACCGGGTCCTATTTTCGGTTATTTAGGGTCAAACTCGTGTGAATTACACATGCATGTGTTTACCGGTCGCAAGATTATTTTAAGGATATACGACCGAATTTCGAAAGAATGCCATCAGATGTCGAGCACATTATAAGTAGTTGTTTATGGTGCGACCGAGTTTGAGCGACTTAGCAATCAGTTAGCCAGTGGTCAAGTTTGTATTGATGTTGACAGATGTCGAGAATTTAGAGAACGCAAGATTGCTAGAAGAATCTAGAAGTAGAAGGAGGGAGGAAGCAGTTATGGTAATCATTGAATCATGAGAAGCGTTTGGAATAGCAAAGAATCAATATAAATAAAGAGTTAAACAAGTTTAAAAATCATCTCACACCAACCCAAACAAACTTACAAATCAATTAGCTTCAATTATGTTTCAGTTATCCTGTCGAATTTACATTCCTTAGTGTAAACGTTGCTCTTATGAAGTAAATTCTTTCCCTTAGCGTAATTATTTATTTTCTATTTTTTGCTACTTGCTCTCTATAGCTTAATTCCTAGCATAAATGCAGTAGTTGATAATTATAACCGTAATTGAGGCACTTGTTTGCGGTCGATAGCGGTTGATTTTAATTTCCCTTTTCTATTTCGCTCTTCATGAAGAAAGTTCTTTCGTACGGAAGGCAAGAAAAAAACCATCATCAGAGGACGAACCCCACTCTCTGACTATCACACGATCTATTTACACTTTGAGCGAGTGACTGAATAGGCGGCCGATCTCCTTGGATCTCGGTCATACTCAGTGTCTGCCTACTTTGGCGCTCGGGGTAATTGTTGTTCAATTCGAATTGGAACCATAATCCCAATTATGGCACGACCTCGTACTCGTCACTCGTGCTGGAGAAAGGATTGTTAAAACAGTGGCGAACACATCCGATTTTGTTAAAGTTCAACTCTAAGGTCTGATATGTTACTTAAATGGGCCAGTTGATAGTTCTCTAACCACATAAATCCTATTAAGGTCTAAAGCTTTGTGCTGATGCGGGAAGCTAATCATCTTGGCATTAGGAAAATGTTGTTTCCGGTGCCACACTGAGCTGCCGAGTCTTCTTGGCGATTTTATCTGAACTTGAACATGGTTGGGCTGAGTTCCAACTCAGTCTGGGTCTTTCTAGAGAGAGAGAGAGAGAGAGAGAGAGAAGAAGAGGAAGAAGAAGAAGAAGAAGAAGAAGAAGAAGAGAGCAAGGAGAGAAAGGGATTAAGATCTGCTGGTGAGTTCAGGTTTGATACTTGCCGAGTCTATACCAATCGAGTCAAGTGTTCGAGGGTAGCAAACTCTTTGAGTTGGCCGACATTCTGACATGGTGTAGGTTTAGTTCTTCTATTGTCTTATAGGAGGAAGAAAGAAGAGAAAGGGAAGGAGGAGATCTGCTGACCAAGTTCTTCTTCAGCCAACTGAGTTAACTCGATTAGCTGTTAACCTTGTCGAGTTAATTCGAGTATGAGTTGAGTCCAAACCCTGTTTGGTCGTGAGAAAGAGAGAGAGGAAGAGAGTAGAAGGGAATATATGTGGAGAGAAAAAGGAAGGGAGGGAATTAATTGGCGAATGCCACATTACAACCGAGTCGCTGCCAAGTTGACTCGGCTGGTGGTCCGATGCACCAATTTGTGAGGGTGAGTTGGGGTGTTGTTGACCAAGTCAGTAGCTGAATAGGCACAGTTGTGCATTGCAATTGCTACAGGCTATGAGTGAGATTGGTTTTGGATGAGTTGAGTAAAGATGATGCAAGATGTTTGAGGTGAGTTGACTCAGCAAGTTTTATTAAATTTGCGCTTTATTTGAAGTTTAATTTTGAGAATTTTATTTCAGCAAGTGGCTACTAGTCCGAAATGTCGAATTTTCTCACCAGATTGCAGTTGAGTTGAGGCTGAATAGGGGTTGTTGTGGTTGAGTTACTGCTGAGTTAACTCAGTGGGTTTCATCGAGTGCAGTCCAATTCGAACCTGGTTTGGTTCAATTCAGTTTAGTTCAGTTTTGACAATGTCAAGGGACCTTAACTGGGTGATTATCTGAGTTTGTTTCGAGTAGAGGGCTAAGTTTCGACACCGAGTCAAGTTAACTCAGTTTAGACATGGTGAGTTAGTTGTGAAAATTTTAGAGTTTTAGTTCTATTTAAATCAATGTCATTAATTCTTATTGATGCACCTAAATTCCATGTGTAGCATCTGTCATTTAGACCGAGTTGAAGTTAAGCTGAGTTGATTCAAATCAAGTTTAATAGAGTGAATTGAATCGTAGTTGAGGTGAGTCAATCTCTCAACTTCTTGTTGGAATTGAATTAGAGTTAAGCTGGGTTAATTGAGTTAGTTCGGTGATGGGTATGTAGGGAATCTATTTTCTCCCATTTATCACACTGAAATCCACAATTCATTAAGGAGTATTAGTGTCATTGCGATCCAAGCCAACCTCTCGCAATTCTAATTTGAGAGTTTAGTAATACTTGTAATTCTAGTGTGAAAATCCAAATTTGATTTAAGATTGTTGGATTTAAATTTGGTAAAACTCCAAACCCTAGGTTAGACTGCAGGTCAATTCACTAGATTACATAATTAAGACCTTAACATTAATCGTAACTGTATATAGTTTGTAAAACTTTGATCTAACCATACAATTTCATAATTCGTGGTAGGATTTGATCATAAAGGTGCACGCACTTCCTAGTGACATTGTAGGCGATTCAACTCATAAGGTGATGACCTTTCCCATCAGGCTTTTCACTTTCAAGTTAGTTTAAGTGATAAATTTTCTTTTTAATTATTGATTGATAATTGATATACATTTTCATGACTACTTGTGTTATTATTGGGATAGCTCCTCAAATTTTATGCTCAACATTTATCTTGTACAAACATTTACATGTTGCACATGATATCTTCTTATACTTGTGAATTGTTTTATGAATATTGAATTGTCACATCAATTAGTGGAAACCCCACTTATATATGTATCTATAGAATTGGGATGTAAACTGCCTTATATGACTTTGATGGATTATTTTTGTATAATCTCGTGATGGTAAGTTCTGCTTGTTGAACTATGATTGACCACTAGTTGAGGAGGTTACCATTAAACATCATAGTGTTGGAGTCTCATGAGTCGGGGATAGTGGTGTGGGATACTATGCCCAAGTTATCAGCCTATACTGGGTGACGAGCCCCCTATAGTGACCTTTGAGCTTTCTTAAAATGACTGTTTGCAATTGGAATAATAACAGTTGGGCTAATCATGCACTCATGGCATATGAGCGATGACGAGTGGCTAATTCTGTATGTTGTAGAATGTATTCTTTGTCGTTGTATATTTTACTAGCTCCCGGACCACCGACAATTGACCCAATTTGTGTAAGGTAGTCACTACACACATACTTGATATATTTTCACTGGTGACTAGTCACTTGCAAGTGGGTTTCGCCCCAATCGTGGGTTTTGCACAAAAATCAACTGGATGAGCATCCCCAACTCATGTGCATTCACGCATCCATGCGTTTAAATAGATTGCATTATGAAATATTTTGTATGTTTTCTTGTTTAAACTACATTTAACTAACGTGGTGGTGTGGAATATTGAGGGAAATTCTCATTAACACTCTAGTTTTTGGAAAACGAGTACTAAACTCGGGTTACAAAAACCGGGGTGTTACACCTACCCTTCAATAATCGCTTGATCACTTTAAACAACATCTTGCGAGTGGCTAGAGCTGTACATGAACCGAGTCAGCTCGATTAACTCACTCAACTCGGTTCGACAAAGCTCAACTCAACTTGACTTGAAATTGCATTCGGGCCCGAGTCAAGATAATTTTTAGGAGCTCAAAAAAGTTTGAGCTGACTCCGAGCTGGACCGAGCTTGACTCGACTCGGTTTTGGTCTTGGCTCGAACCCGTCTTGGTTTGACTCGGATTGGGTTTAACTCGTTTGACCGGGTATAAATACTCGGTCGTCCAGAACCCTAACCTAATTTCAAACCCTCCTATCTATCCAGCGATCAACAACTAGCGCCCGACCCCCCTTTTTCTCTTTCCCTCTCTGTCCGAAGTTCTGGTCCAATCTGGTGACCACCGAGGTACTCTTTCATTCTCTCTCTCTTATATCTCTCTCTTTATCCCCTCCTCTTGCCCGACCGGCCACTATTCATGACAGTTCGACTGCCCACTGTCAGTCAAGCCCGAGCAGGCCCGAGTTGCTAACCAAATTGAGTTAAATTGGACAATCAGGCCCGATGACCAAGTCAGGCTGAGTTCAACTTGGAGTTGGCCACTGATCGAGTCGAGCTGAGTTGTACCAAGCTGGACTCATATACATTCCTGGGAGGCTTGATAGGCAATCGGTTTTCTGGGATCTTGGTCATAAAGTGTAGGTTATTAGGAGCCGTTTCTCATATCTCGGTCGTACATGGTAAATTGTTACGTATCCGCCTAACTGATGCGTGGAGGTAAAAGTGGTTTGGTTGGAATCCAGCCGCATAGTCGGTAATGATGCACCAGCACTCATCAGACGTGAAATCGTAAGGCAACATTGATGAAGAGGAAAACCATTGGTCTCATATACGCACAAGTGTAGCACACTTTTATAAATTATCCTATTTGATTTTCAAGCCACGTCGGATCTGTAAGTGGCTCCTCTGATTATTGTCCCGGATCACACACACGTGTATAATTTATCACACGTGGAGCAGGGACTGAGCTGTTATACTTCGTCTCTTTCCTCTTTTGTTTTGCCGCGAACCCGTTGTCGTGTCGAGGAAGAAGAAAAAGCTCTAAAAAAATGCGAACTCGAAACCAATCCAAACGCCCCCAAGAACCGTCTGGTTTGCAATCTCATCTCACCTCTCTCTCTATTTCTCTCTCTCCTGTTTTCTAGGGTTTTCTTCAATCGAACTGCTTCGTTTCTTCTTTCCACTTTTGCCCTTTTCTGCTCCTCCCATTTCTTCCACCATTCAATTAGAAGCGCGTTTCTTGAAAATTCCTTCAATCCCAGAGCACTATTTATAACAAACTGTAGTTGTTTTATGGTAATTTCTTTTCATATTATATGTATGCATTTTCACGGCAGATGCTATTCAAGCAGAGAATATTCCTAATAGAACTTGTTTGTGAAGATTTTACATATTCAAGGTTGTAGTCTCTCTCTCTCTCTCTCCCTCTCTCTCTCTCTCTCAAACATTTTTTCGTTAGATTGCGTTTGGCCGTTGCACCACTTATCATGGAGTTTTGCAAAACATTAGATTGATTGATCATGAAAATTCAAGACATTTGGTGCAATCAAATGCAGCTTTAGTTGATGAGAAATTTCAAAGCTCTCAGGCATCTGAAGGTCAATTGTTTTTGTCTGTGGGTGTGGGTGTGTGATGTAGAACATGTCACAGATACGTTCCTAGCATGGTTGGGCCAAAAGAAGGTGGACCGTAAATTGACTATAACTTTTGATCCGGGTATCGTTACGGGGCGCACAAGCTTCAATCTTTATTGAAACGGGCCATCTGAGGTGAACCGACCCACAAAGTGGGTCGCATCTGTCCGTTTCGTCAAAAAACACGCGCTTTTAGCTCAAAAACGAATTTTTAGGAAAATTTACTATTTTTAGTAATTCCGATTTTGTAATATTTTAGAGTTTTAGATTTTCTTTCCTTTTAGAAATAACTTTTAGTTATACTAGGACTCTTCTAGAGAAAGTTTATTTGCAATTTTTATTTTTAGAAACAGGCCTTAGAAGAGTTTTATTAGAATTAGGATTTTATTAGAGTTAGAATTTGCTATTTTTGGTAATTACGAATTTTAGTTTATTTTTTTCTTCTTATTAATAGTGTAAGGAGACACATTAGAAATTATCAATGATTAATTAATCGATTTCGAATTATTTAGAATTTATTTCTATTTTCTGCTCTCTTTCTCGTGGATTCGAGAAGTCTCTGTGAGGAGTCCAGGAAGTTCCGTGGATTCGGAATATTTATCCTCTTGAGGAAGACGGTGCTCGACCTCACGTCCTCCCCTGCGTCAGTTTGGTATCAGAGCGAGGTTTCTCCTCGGGTCGATGGCTTCTAACGACGGGTCGGGCAACAATCCCATAGGCGGTGCTCCAGGAAATTTTCCTTTAACGGCGACAACTTTCCAAGCAGCCAGCAGAGAATCGACAAGCCATGCAAGGGCTGCAGGCTTCCATGGACCGCATAGCGAATCTCTTGGCAGAAACCTAAGGCAACTCCATGTTCATGGTGGTGATCCACCACCAGCAATTGCTGGAATTCGTAATTATACTGATCGTAGGGCGATGCTATCAATGAACCACAGGATGGTTCAAGAATTCAAGATGAAAGTCG
>JAJHSJ010000014.1:16448579-16589063 GCA_021015155.1 Magnolia officinalis | reverse complement strand
TTGTATTTGTGTTCTATTCAACATGCTATGAGCAAATTGACCAAATCTTGCTAGATTTATTTTTGATTTGGGCATATTTGCATAATCTTTTAGGTTTTTTATTTTTTATTTTTTTTGCTGTTTGTGAAAAAATATTCATCAATTTTCTCTTCTATTTATTTATTTAAAATGTCTGGAGTTTACATCAATGTATAGTAACAATTTAGATCTATATATGGATGCATTAAAACAATGGTTTTGACTTTTGAGCTTCTTCTTTTTTGAAGTATTATGGCCATGTTTTAAGCAATTTTTGGGATGGATAGTAACAATTAAAAAAAATCTCAAATTTCTTGAGAAAAAAATGTGCAAAATGATCAGGGACATGCATTAGTGAGATGAATCCCACAAATTGCACAAACTTCGAACCGTTCAAGTGTACCCAAATTAAGGCAACACTATATGTCATATTAAATATAAAAAATAAAAATAAATAAATAAATAAATAAAACCCTCAAGTATAGACTTATAATATTAATTATGTATTGATGTCAGATATCTAAAATATTAAATATAGGGGTTTTAAAGTCAATTAGTTCAATAGTACTTGAGCAGCCTGAGACAACGTTCTTACCAAAGTGTTACACCAAATCATCATCGTGATCATCATCTAAGCCTTATCCCAACTAATTGGGGTTGGCTACTTGAATCATCTTCGGTTTGTTCCACTCTATCAAGAGCCACACCTTCGGTTAGACCATAGGTCATCAAGTATTTTCTTACTACCTCCATCTATATCCTTTTGGGCTTTCTCAGCCTTCAACTTGTACCAACTTACTTCTAACTGGCGACCAAACACATCAAAAGTGCATAGAATTATGTGCATGTAGGGAGCACAAAGTAAATAGGTAACCCAAAAGAGGCACTCATGCATCTTCAACCCTTAAAATTGCACAATATTAAGAGCAGATATGATGATTACAGGTAGGTTCAGAAAGTGAACAGTAGAGGCGGAGGCTTGGCTTCGAGCATTGTCGACGTAACAGAGAGACATGAGCAGGGGTTATCGGCTATCTCATTTGAAACGATAAAGCTGAAGAGGGCTTCCTCTATTCATACGGGTTCGTGACAGTCCAATCACTGGCAGATATCTGAGATGGAGTGCTTCAGATGGAAATGGGGCCGAGGGTGGTCCGTGCAGTGGCAGATTTGCAAGGGCAACGAGTTCAGGGTGACTTGGGGAAAAATGTTTGGTGGGTTTTTCGACATGTAGATCTGTCGAGATCTAGCAAAGTTGGATTCCGATGCCAACATGTGGGTTCAGATCCAGTGGGCTGAGTCATCTACGAGTCAAGAGGATGAAACATTGGAGAGGATAAGCTCATAACAATGGAAAGCCTTTTCAAGTTTAGCCACTTGACTCCACTTTGCTTTGCATAAAAAGATTGTCATTGGTATATTGCGGATGAGCAACTTGCAACCCGTTCTAGCAGAACTTAAAGGCATGGTACAAGCCTTTCCCATTAGCTACATCAAAATCTTACTTAAGGCCTCAACAATTAACACAACCAGAAAAGGAAAAAGAGGATTGCCCTCTCAACCCATGAAAGAAACCTTTAGGGGAACCGTTTAAAAGGATTTAATCAAGGTATTCCAAAACAGTTACATAACGGTAACACTGGTAACTATTGTGCGTTACGGGGTCATAATGGCCATTGCAGAAAAAATTACGCATAACGGCCTGTAATGGTCCTATAGCAGCTGTAACAGCCCATTACAAGGCCAAAATATGTTTTTTACAAAAAGAAGAAGAAGAAGAAGAAGAAGAAGCTATAATAGCTGTTACAGCCCATATTGTAACGGTAACAGCAATGGCTCTTATGGCCATCGTTACTGTTTGGAATACCTTGGAAAGAATAATGTGCAGAAGCCACACGTTCCAATAATCCATTTTCTCCATCTAACCCCAAAAACAATCACGTGAAGGAGATTACAAAGAACAGACAGAATCATATGACTTCTCCATATCCAACTTGCAAACAACCATCGCCTTCTTTCTCTATGTTTGAAGTCGACGCATTCATGAACAATTAATGCACCATCCGTGATCTGTCTACCACAATGAAAATCCTCCTAAGATATCAGAATGACCCCTCCGAACAATTGTTTGAATGGAACTTTTTTTACATGAACTACCAATGAGGCTAATTAGCCAAAATCCTAAAGATCAGACACCGCCTCCTTTTTAAGGATACCCATGCCCTTAAGACTCCCTCTAAATGGAACTTACTGATAAACTCCATGAAATCATGTTTAACCTCCTCTCAAAAGATCTGGAAAAGGCAATGGGGAAAACACTAGGTCCAAAAGCCTTGCCCAACCACAATCTAAAACCTCCCTCTTCACCTCTTCTTACAGTATTGGATGCTCCAGCCAGTATACTTCCACCCCACTTAGTTAGTCAAAACGTTAATCATCAAGCGTCCGGTTCCATCCCTTGTCGATCTAGAGATTGGTGTAGGACTCACAATCACTTATTTATCTGTTTGTTCATAATATTCTTTTAACTTTGGGATACCTCTTAACATATAAATAGTATATTTTTTGTCTCTCCATTTGGTGCAAGTGTGACAAATAAGAGATTGCCTCCAAATTGACACCTACTTAAAAATATCACGGGATGTTCCATTAGCATGAAGTGGAGTTATTTGGTTGCAAACTCTTCTTTAGGATTGGGCTTACATCTAATCTACTTTTGTAGCCCTTCACATGACAACCTTAGAGCTGTCAAGCTTACTTCTATTGTTGTTTTCATGAGCACAATACCATATCAAGGTATTATTATATTATTATTATTATCCTTAACTTGGGAAGAAACATTCAAAGATCTCATTACCTCCCTACCCACCTATAACAAGGACATGCCACTTTTGAGTTGTGACCAGTGTTTCAAATAGCGCCCGTAGCGTCCCAAATAGCGTAAATCCTCTGTAGCGCACGCTACAAGGGTCGTAGCGTACGCTATAGGTACGTAGCACGTAGCGTAAGCTACAATGTATTTTTTTACTATTTTAGTTTTTTATTATCTTTTCACGTTTTCTTTGTTTGTAATGTTGAGAAATGTGACACTTGTATTGTACTTGATACTTTTAACCTATGAGATTTTTATTTCTTTTCATAATTGTGACTTGTGGTTTCAATTAAACATTATTAATTAAAGTGGTTTTCTTAGAAAGTTGTTGATGTGATAATTATTTGATTTGGCTTATATATATGGATTGGCTTTTGATAAATGATAACTAATAACTTTTTTTAACATGCTTATAATTGATAAAATGAATCATCTTTTAGGCATTTTTATATTTTTTTCCCCTTTTTTTTCACTATTTATTATATTTCTCCTATTTTTAAATTTAAAAATAGAAGTATCATGTAGCGATACGTGTTTACGCTACGTGCTAGAGAGGGCTGAGCGCTACGCATCACGCTACCGCTATTTAAAACACTGGTTGTGACACTTGACACACACGTACAACATTGTTGGCATGTCTCGTGTAAAAACTATTTTTCATGTTTAAGTATAATTATCGTTTACTTTTGGGATGTTTTTTCTACATGTAATATATTGAACTTTAGGTTTATTATTATTATTATTCTTATTATTCGTATTATTATTATTTATTATTATTACTGTTTTTGAAATCTTTTTTTAAGTACTAATTTTGAAATCTTTCAACATATAAATCATTACAGTACCCTACTATATTATTTTAATATTTAAAATATTTGTATGGATGTGTCAGTGAACCTGTCTTATCAAAGCCACTGTGTTCGTGCAATGAATTGTACCTCACACTGGCACATGTGTTATTTTCCAAGTTACACAGCTCCCAAGCTACAGAATTCTCACCATATCATTAGACATAGAAGAACCAGAAGTCTGACAAGCTATCCCGTACAAACATTCAATCGATTATGAGATGTGTTGGGTACTAGGATTAACTATAATCCCCTTGGAATTTCTTTATATTTGTGTTTGCCTCCTTGTTCCTTTATTTATCCTGAAACCATGCATTTCACATTCATCTTTTGAAAACAAGTATACTGTATACTCATTTGCCATCATTCCCTCACAAATCAATCAAACAGAAACAATTTGCATGATTGTACAAACTTTCATAAGGAAGGAATAAAGCATTTGATTATTCTCCATTGCTTGTATACGAAGATTGACAATAGTGTCCAACAATGTTTTAAATATCGACGATATCGGCCGATATATCCCACAATATATCTTGTATCCCACCTATGCGATACAAAACGCATAGGTAGTGCCGATATATCCCACATGTTCGTTCTGGTGAAAATTTTCAATTTCTAATCCATTTGTTCTTTGTTAAAATCAATGTCAAATGGTAATAAATCTATTGGTTCTTCATGTTTTGCATGAAAAATCATGGAGTTTGAGATTTGATTTTGATATCCATTGGTTTTTCACGTTCTCCATGTTTTTTTCGAAATTTTCCTTCAACCAGCTATCAATTGAGACTAATTTCGCAACATTTAGAGCATTTGATGAAATGATCTTCACATGCACTCTAATTTCGAATTTGAGTGTAAGTGGTCTGATATGCAAAAAATTCAAAATTTCCCCAATTTCTCCCAAATTGCTTGCAATGTTGCACTCCAAACATGATATCAAGCATGTATAAGGGCTGATCTACTCATTTGTTAAGTCCTAATAAATTTTCGGAAAATAAAAATCATTTTTTAATTAAAAATTAAAAATAATAAAAATTTCAGAATTCCCCTTCAACCAGCTATCAATTGAGACTAATTTCGAAGTATTTAGGAGTGTTTGCTGAAATGATCATAACGTGCACTCTAAATGTTATGCATTCAATTTGAATATAGTTGCATTAGTTCAATCAGACAACGCATAGCTTAGGACCTTATATAAAGAAAGCCCATTATGTGCACTTATTTTTTGAGATATTATGATTTAAAAGTGTGTATTAAGGTCTTTTTTAACAATCCCTAAAGTTTCATTAAAAAAATTCAACCATTTTTCCCAATGTTTCCCAAAAAGTGCGATAAATTACCCAATATAAACGATATATCTCGTGCGATAACCGATACATATTTGTATCCAAAGGATGCGATTACCGATATTTCGAACACTGGTGTCCAACACCACCCTTCCTCCTTTTCGACCTATCGGTCTTCACCATGACCAAGTTATTCCTAACCATTTAAAACTCCTTAGGCCTCTGGATTATTCTATGGCTGCACTACAAGTCTACAACTGGCTTTTGGATTTTGAACAACACTATAGGCACTCTAGAAAGCTTTAAGTTTGCTTTCACTAATATATTCTGTCTGAAGAAAGCATCAGCAGCATGGAATATTCCGTGTTTTTTTTTATATTTTATTTTACCAATAGCGTTTGTGGAATTTCAGACTTTATGGCGCTCAATTTTGATTCTTTCCTAGTTATTTAACAAGCTGAAGTTGTATTGCCATAACTTCGTTCTATGCCTAACATAAGTGGACCCCAATTAGCTAGGACAAGGCCATGATGATGAAGTGAAATGATCTAACGTAAAATACATGAAGCAAAAGAATTCTAAATGCCGATGGCTATGTTATCAAGATTCAAGTATGCTGGTACATGTGGCAGGCATGTATGAGATCTGGACAGTTGATTCATGGGCCCTACCTTGGATGGGGTATATGCCAAAAAGTTACATCAGTCGGATGATCATAGTCACTGATTTAGGACTTCTGCCCACTAAATTGCTTGAATCATTTTCTAACTGCCTAACTGAAATTCTTGGAAGCTGTCCAGTTATGCCTAGGACCACCAACTAGGATATATTTTAGGTGTGCCCATCCACTGTAGAGTCCAGAACAGATGTAATCTCCAAAACTCCTACATGTGTTTCATGCATGCAAAATTAATGCATTAATGCTTAGCACTGGATATTTTCTAAAAGTGAAATATCATCAACTAAAAATGAAATATCCAAGCTCATTCATATAGAACTATGGAGTGAGTTTGAAATTGTCTATCAACTTACGTCTAAAGTTTTTTGCGCTTCTCTTTCAATCCAAATAATTGCATGATCAGATGTGGCATTGGATGATAGGACAATATGTTCAAATCTTCCATCAACTGGAATGGCAGTCCTCACTTCAGGAGGAAACCTTCCACATCTGCAATATATGAATATGGAAGAAGTCAGTTCCAGAAACAAACACTACTCTTTCTGTATGAATGAATTAAGGCAACCTACTTAGACAAGGGACTACGACATTCCACACAAACAGTGAAAAAATTCACAAAAATACTATTCATTTTGCTTGCTGATGTTTCTCAATCAATAAACGGTACACTGAATTTAAGCAAATTTCTATGTTGACTATGATGCCAATTATATAAGTATGGGGGTTTGGATAAAGAATAGATGACAGGATCTGGTCTATGATTAGAAAGGTTGTGATCCTTGTTTGATACAGCCCCATGTTGTTAAGGAAAGCCATTCTGCTGTTTTTTTCTGCAACAAGTGATTTTCTGATAAAAGCGATACTAACAAGGGCCTGTTTGATAGGAGGGAAAACAAAGGAAAAGAAAAGAAAATTGAAATGATTACTCAAGGATGATTTGCATAAATCTATTCAAACATGAATTCCAATTTTAGGGGTGTTGTTTGAATAGCAAGTAACCTCATTTTCCACTCCCAGAATTCATGTTGTTTCTTGTGTATAAGAATTTAACTATGGAAAAAGGGTAATGATGGTATGTGGAATCCTCTATTTTCTTTCCAATTCAAACATAGTAAAACATCCCATCATAAGAAAAGTGCTCCATTTTCCTTTGTTTCTGTCCTATCAAACAGGCCTTTCCTTTTCTTTTTTCATTTGCTTAGTTCAAGATTTTTTTAACCTGAAAAAGAGATGTCTAATATAAATGCATATCATTGATGGTTATATTACTGCAGTAGTAAATGAATTGCATGATTGAACAGGACTTGCTTTCGTTCCCATAATTTGCATGAAAAATAATTTAATTGATCTGGTTTGGGCATGCTATAAATGAATTACAATAATTAGTTGAGTAACGTTGAAATGACCAGCTTGCAACTATCATCTGCAGTGCTCATACAAAGGAGATAGGTTCCAAATTGCAATCATCTTCAAGTTAGACTTGAAAGGAATGTAGCCGCAATTTGAGGAAACTATTCCTTGTGAATACGGAGGAATGAATTAGAACTTGGTTGTTCCACTTTAATGAACATCCCAATTTAATATTTTCATCAAAACACAGCATAAAATTTTCCTAAACCAGCAGCAAGGACATGGATGCATGCAAAGAGGGGAACTGAATAAGCAGAACCATCTGCTCATTTTCAAATACCAGTAAGATTGTACTTCAGATATAGAATGCAAGATGGAACACCATTTCTCAATGAACATGGAATCTAGAAACAATCCAATATACATCGGACTTCAGGTTCCCCACAAAATCCTTAAAAAAGAAGTCCCAAAATCAACTCGGACAACACTTCAAGGTTTTAGTACCTGCAGAATTTTCTCTCCACAATGTGATATATTCGTCCAGGAGCATAAAGCCTTCTCGGATCTCTAAGCTTTCTATCCTCTGGTACGAATGTATCTCTCATGCAAACAATAAATAATAAGCAGGGCAAGCTGTCCAAAGCAGTAAGACCTGGTTTAAAAATAATCATAACTTACTCCTTAAAACATCAAATCTCAAATTAAAACAACACCCCTGAATAACCCAAAACAAGGAAGCATGAATAGCTGCGTATAAGAATAAAATATTAGAAAACATTGTACAACCTCAGAAACAACGTAGAGACATCAGCTTACCAAAAGATCGACTTAAAAATGTCTTCCAAAGGCGTAGGCGTCCTGGGCAAGAAATCATCCTGGAGAAGTTAACAATTCAGACATTTCCATCAATTTCTAGAATAAAAAAATTATGGCATTGCCTTTTTCTGGAATGAGAGGACAAATCATAAATTGGAAGAGTAATATTTCCAGAATTAGAAAAAAAAAAAAAAAAAAAACAACAACGGAGAAGAGAAATGGAAACAAAACTAGCAAATCAGAAGTTAAATCAAAATGCTAGTGATCTTAGAGAACCTTTGATAAGGCCACGTGCAAATCAGAAACTAAGCCCATGTGCTCCACTAGAAGCGGGCAGATGTGACTGTTGGGGTATAAAATTTGGTTGAGGGGAGAAGCTTCAAGGAGGAAAATTGGTGAAAGAAATAAAGGATAAAGGTGAAAGGCAGGTGAGTTGCGCGGGAAGCATGTTGCGCGAGAGCTGAGTTGCGTGGGTCCGCACAACTCATCTATAGTCATGTTGGGTCGCGCAACTCTCACCAGAGAAGAACGGATTGGAAATTCGAAGTGGGGCCCATGGCACAGGATTCGAGGGCTCACACGTGCGGGAGCCTATAAATACCCCCCTCCTCCCTCATTTGGGGCATCGGATGTTCAGAAGACCAGTGCCTCTGACAGGTATTGGAGACAGAGAGAAGGAGAGGGAGTGTGGAGTGTCGAAGGTGCGGGCCGCGCTACTCCTAGCGAGTTGCGCGGGCCCACACAACACCTCGGTCAGCGCAACTCCCATGAGTTATGCGGATACTCTTTGAGGCAGCTGCTATATTGAAATTTTTCAGATCCTCAGGCTATTCCAAATGCGTCAAAGGGATCCAAGCACTCCTTTATCATGCCAATAAGGGACGGAATGCATAGGAAGCCCACACAACTCATCTCCCCTGGAGATATGATCAATATGAGTCGGAATGCTGCCGAAATTCATATTTTGAATTTACTTAGCTTTTGTATTTCTGGTATTTCTAAGAGATTCTATCTTGGAATCAAAGGACTAAAAGGATGTAAATGAACTCAGAATGAATAAAATTGATGATCAATCTCTTAGTTCTATCTTTTGTTAATATTAAGTGAGATATTCCCCAAATCAAATGTTTTTCGTTTCTGGTCGAAACAGTACCTACATGGAAAGTCTGTGGGGGCCTCTCAGCTGTGAATTAGGTGGGCCAGTCAACTCATCAGATGGGCCCCACATGTTGGAAAATGATAGATGGTTTAAAAGAAAGCGCCGATCTCCACATTCAACTAATGATCATCCATAAGTAGCTCCTTTTGAGTAGAGAGAAAACAGAGGAGAGATAGTGGGCCACGTCTTTGTACATGATCTCCAATCAGACGATTAGAGCCTTTGATTGTATTTGGGGGCCCATCCGAAACGAGGATCAGTTCCTCGTCACTCCTGTAGTGGTTTTGACTGACTGCTGGAAAGAGCGTCCATCTTTGGCTTCGCAAGGTCCACAAGATTAGATTATGGATTGTTGCAAAGGTCCACAAGCATTCGTCTTCAGCTTTTCTGGCTGCCAAATCTGGCACACAGAAAAGGCCAGCATTCTGCCAGTGGGGCGACCAGTGTCCAACAGTCAAAGCTGCTGGATGAGGGCCAACAAAGAAATGAGAGGAGCGACCAATGCTACAGTGGCTTCTGGTGCGGCTGGTGTGCATAAGAAAAGGGAGGAGATGGGTGACTGAGCTGGGTAATGACAGTGGCAGTGGTAGCCATTGTTGCCATTGTTGGTGGCTGTGGCTTCAGTTGTTGCTGATGCTACTGCTGCTACTTGCAGTGCCATAGCTGCAGCAGAAAATAGTGGCTGCAGCAGAGCTGCATATTATGGAGAACAGAGGGTTGACCAGTGAGCACAGATTTCCAGCCATGGCAATTGATGCTGTCAGTGGTGGTTGCAAGCATGTTATCGCTGCTCCCATTATTCTAGGCAGTGTTATTGAAAATACATTAATGACGTTCTGATACCATTTTGTAGCCTGATGGCAGACCCGATGAACAAAAGCGCAAGATCTAACAATCTATATACGACCTAAATCTTGTGGACCTTTGCAAAACCGAAGATGGAAGCTCCTCTTTCCAACAGTCCGCTAAAACCACTATGGGAGCAAGAAGGAACTGATCCACCCTTCTGATCCTCATTTCAAATGGCCTACTAAATACGATCAAAGGCTCATCATCTGATCGGAGCGAATGGACGAAGATGTGCCAACTTTCTCACATCGCTATTTTTTTCTACTCAAAAAGGAGTTGCACATCATTTTATCTCTATTCGAAAGGAGTTGCTCATCGTTTTCTTTCCATTCAAAAGGAGTAACTTAAATATGCAGCTCTGCCACGGCCACCACACTCAACAGCAGCTACGGTAGCCACTATCACAGCCGTTGCAGGTAGCAACAGCTGTGACTACTTGTAATGGTGATGAAAACAAAAGGTAGGTGTTGGGTTTCTTAAATGAAAACCCTAAGGGAGAAGAGAACCCATGTTGGGCCTGGGTTACAGGCCTGTTATTAGTGTTCCTTCTGGTATTTCTTTGGTTTTCTTGACACCATTTTTTTACTAAAATTGGGCAAACTTGTGGAGACCATCATATGCCATCCATGGGCACCTAGACAGCTAGCATGAGACACACATTTACTCATAAAAGCAGTGGGGCTGATAATTAGGCCCAGAGTCCCTCCTTGGTCAAGATTGTGAGTCATTTTAGAGGCCCTAATCTGCCATTTGTGGACTGATACAAGATCTGAATAAAGAAGTGACTCAAAGTTTTTCAGCGAGATCTTTCCATCGGTGCAGTCCGCTTACGCGACGGACGGTTCAAATTTGATGTGATGATGACAGTTGCTGTATGGACACATGATAAAGCATGCAAAATCAAATGTGTTCCTTCAAGGTTTTTTATGGTACAACCAAGGTATTAAAAAACAGTTAGGTAAACGGTAACGGTGGGAACCTTTACACATTAAGGGGCGATAACGGCTGTGATATCGGCCCGTTATATATATATATATATATATATATATATATATATATATATATATATATATATATATATATATATATATATATATATATACACACACACACACACACACACACACACACACAGTTGTTACAGACCATATCATAACAGTGGCCGCTAGCGTTATTGAATACCTTGGGTATGATCAGACCTTTTATGATATTCTTGGATGTGGACACACTTTTGAGAAGATGTCCAACATGTGGGACCCACATTCATTCGTGTTTCTTTTATATATTGAGTTCTTGAACATGTGTGAGTGGTTTTCCAGTCTATCCCATCAATCATATATGTGGACCGCTCATCCATTTGCAGCCCATGCTGATGATCAATGGTGATTATCTAATTAATTGATTACACCGCAATTAATCAAGGGTCCTTGTGAAATTGTCAAAAGATGGGGATTCTCATTCAAAGGTTTGATGTGATTTGATTAAGCCATCTTATTCATGAGAACCATTGATAATATGTGCTAATTGTAATCACCCATACAAGTTGAGCGTGACCTAAGTGGAGCTTGTCTCTACCACAAAACCAATCTTGCATCCATGCTAGAAGGTTGCATTTGTTGCATAAATTATTTTTGCAGAAGGATCTTACTTGTTTTACTTGAGAACTTGACTATTCTACACCGTACGCTCTAGTTACGTGGATTTTCAAATCTCATCTATAATGGATTGATTACTTCTGCAATAAGAGACTTGCGCAGCAAGTAGTAATGTTGATAATTAGTGCCAATATTGTTATGATGTGTAATATAAATGTGGCATGAATAATAAGCTAGATAGTGATGTTTTGCAACGTAGTAGTGGCTTTCAAAGCAAATTATTATTGAATTGTTGAAGGGTGAAAAGTTTAACAGAAATAACTATGATGGTTGGCTCCACGCTGTGAAGATCCTCCTTGCAAAGGATAATATTGGAAACGATTGTTGAAAAGTCAAGTCTGGAGGGCAACTCTGCCACTAATAGAGCTACCTTAGACCGTTACAAGAAATGGCATAGGCATAAACATTCCGCACGCAATATCTTAATGAGCACCATTAATGAACATGAGTATGGCTCATGCAACTGTATGGCCCACCTAGTCTTGGTGTTTAGTCTTATTTATCTGTTTAGTCTTATTTCTTGATGTTTGGCGGTACTTTGGGTATTTTTTTTTGTTTTTATCACTTACATATACGAGGGGGGGACTTTTTTACCCTATTCTCTATTTTTCTCGTTCTCTTCTCTACAACACTTTTTCTTTCCACTTTTTCTTCTTCTTTTCTCTTCTATATTAATATATATGGTATCAGAGTGTATTTACTTCTAATCTAATCCATCTTCCACTCTTCTATCTCACAAACTCTCCCCTTTCTAATATAGCATCAGAGCATATTTACTTCTGATCTAATCAATCTTCTACTCTTATATCTCACAAACGCTCCTCTTACTTTTCTTCTTTGTCCTTCCTATCTTGTGCTAAAAATTATTTAAGAAACCAAGGATTTCTTCCTTTTGTTGGTGTGTCGGGCCTGTGTCATGGTCCATATGTGAGAGGATGAATGTTGTGTTAGAGATCACCACCTCTCATGTTCGGTTGGGACCAAGGTGTTCCAAAACGGTAACGGCGGCTGTAACGGCCACCACCGTTACCATTATGATAATGGCCATTACGGCCGTTACGTAACCGATTTTGAATACCTTGGTTGGGACATGCGGATGTGTGGGCTGATTGTTTTTGTCAAGTGAGGTGTGCACATTATGTGAAGCATGAAAGTGGAGCGTTCTCCTATTATGAAAGGTCAGCCTATATTCGTGTAAGCATTGTGGTATTCATCTTAACCCTTTGTTCTAATGGTGATGAAGCGTGGTCCAGAATCTAGATTATAAATCCATCCAACTTTCTAAGAGTCCAAATAATCTCTATAAAATTAAATAAAGCAAATTGTCTCCAGTGGTCTAAATCTATTCAAGTGATTTTAACGGCCAAAGGCTAATTGAAATATTTGACCATGTAGAAGCCATATGAGAGTGATACCATGTATGATCAGTGGATCTAGGAGGATGCTCAGCTTATGACATGGTTGTGGAACAGTATGGAAACATCTGTAAGTGATAATGTAATGTTTTTGGATACTACAAGAAGGTTTGGGGTGTATGACAAGAGATGTATTTGTCTGGCAAAACAATCTCTCGTATGTACCAATGGTTTGAAAAGACTTTCTCATTCCAACAAGGAGATAAGTCCCTTGGTGAATATTATTCAAAACTTAAAGGAATGTTGGAGGAACTAAATGTGTATTTAACTTCTCACTAGTTATCTGGAAAAGCAACATGAGGAGTTCCTATCTAGTTTTAAACCAGAATATGAACTAAAGTGTATGATCGCCTCCAACATGTATCCCTTGTTATGGTTATCATGGTGAAGTGGGAAGAGGTTATGGACCTAGGAAGTGCACCCATTGTAGGCTTATAAATCACTCCGTAGAGGAGTGTTGGGATCTCCACAGAAGCTAACCTAGGCTAATCAGACATTTTATACTAGAGAGAGCAATGGGCCTCATTTTATGAGTTCTAACTCTACAAACTCAACACCAATGTATATCTAGAGAGACAACTACACTTACCCAAAATGAATCTTCCAAGTTATTGAAGAATTAGCCTGTATCTGTTGCTACTCACACTCCTATAGCCACATTCATAAACTCGGGTACGACGTGTTTTAAGTCAAAGTCCTCTACTTCGTAGGTCATTGACTCTAGGGCATTTGACCATATGACAGGTGAGTCCAGTATTTTTTTCCTCTATTAATACAGTTTTTTGCCTTTAGTCCACTTTTTTTGCCCTCGCAACAAAAATGCACAAAATGAATTCTTTGACAATGTATCGCCAATATATCGTTAAGCATCGCCAATGTATCACCTATATTTTTTACTCTGTGTATCGCCAATATTTTTAACTATGTAAATTCCAGGTGTCACTTTTATCGACAATGTATCGGCGATATTTTGATAATATTGCCAATGTATCGATATCGGGCGATATTTGTTTATTAAAAAAAATCATTTCAAATTTTTTATGAGTGCATGGTTGTGTGATGAAATGCATGTTTGTATGTGTGTGTATATGTATGCATGCAGGATGGATGAATGTATGTATGCACAGATGGATGGATGGTTGGAAGGTGGGTTGGTTGGATAGATGGATGGATGGATGTGTGTATGGGTGCATGTATTTGTGTGTATGCGTGTATGCATGAGTGGATGGATGGATGTGTGAATGGGTGCATGTATTTGTGTATTTGTGTGTATGTGTGTATGCATGTGTGGATGGATAGATGGATGGATCAGGCATGTGTGTTTGTATGTACGTATGTGCATGCATGAATGGATGGATGGATGGATCCACCATTTTCCCCATGTTTCCCCAATGTTTCCCTGAGTCGACCAAACATGCTTTTAGGCCCCATGACGGGAAAATTAATATTTGATTCTTAAATATGCAAATTAGGTCTTTTCACTATTATTTGATTCTTAAATATGCAAATATGTGCGTATTTTAACATCTCCTAAAGTATCGTTGAAAAATTCCACCATTTTCCCCATGTTTCTCTGATGTTTCCCTGAGTTGTTACATACTTTAGAACCCCATTAATGAAAAACTAACATTTATGCATCTTTTTTGTAATTATTTCATTCCTAAATATGCAAATATGTGTATTTTAGCATCTCCTGAAGTTTCATTAAGAATTTCCATTATTTCCTCGTGTTTCCCCAATCTTTCCCTCAATCAGCGATACATTTTCGAGTATCAGTGGCGATATTGATACACGTTTCCGTCTCCCTATACATGTAATGATACCAATACCACGAACACTGTTTACGTTACAAGTTATGTTTCACTAAAACAAAAATCAATTGATGTTTTTAATGATTTGTTACATTTTTCTATTTCTAATAAAAAATAGTTCATATTTCTTCTTTTTTCTTTTTCTTTTTTTAAAGATGAAAAATTAGTTATTCTTTTTAGTGATTTTAGTAAAATAATAAAAGTAACAGTATTAAACTAGTTTTGTTGCTCTTTCTTTATCTTTATAGTTAATCTTTGCGCTATTTTTAATATTATTTTAGTTTGCGTTTGGTTGCATCAAATATTGTGATTTTTTTAAGAGGTAGATATCATGAAATTTCATTATTAGTCAGTCTAATTTGGTGCAAAATATCATGAAATTTCATGATATTTGGTGCGACCAAGAGCAAATGTGATTAAAAATCTAGTAGCAACATGTAGCTTACACTACACACTATGTAGCATACACCTCACTCTTTGGAGGATGAACACTATGCTACACGATATTCGATATTCAAAAATTGATCATCGAGAACCACTCAAAGAGGTTCCCAGGATTGTCTTAGAAAATTTCATGATTAAAAATTCAAATATGTCCTTGAAACCTTAATAGAAAAGATTACCAGGTTAGTTAAGAAGTTGTGCCTGTAGACCAATGCCGAGAAATTAACGATGTTTTATATGTCATATGCAAGTGCAATGGGTAGCAATGGGTAGCTTTATGCATTCCATGTTGCACACTAGACAACATTTGTTATGCCATCAAGCATAGTCAACCAGCCAATGCCAAAGTAACTCATAATAGTTTAATTGACAAGCTATAAAACATATATTCTACTATCTCAGAGGAAGTTAAGTATGTTAAATATTGTGTTGCGATTTAGGAGTGTTTGAGTCCGAAGGTCTTTAAAGAATAAAGGTGTTGTATCATGCATTCAGGAGTCTATTTTCACTGAGGATTGACAACAACTCTACCAATATTTTTGTCAAATGATCCCAAAAACCACCATAATCAAATCAAATTGAAATCAAGTATCATTGCATTCAAGAATAAGTGAGAAATAAGAGAGTAGTGCTCAGTTACATCCCTACCAAAGAGATGTTGACAACCTTTCTATTCTGCTTATAACAATTTAATGTTTATTGCTTCATACGCCAATCATGCTTCTCGCATGGTGTGCCGTAAAGGCCGTTACGGGGCCGTAAAGGCCGTTACGTAAAGGTAACGGTGGCAACCGTTACACGTTACGGGGTCATAACAATCATAACAGTCGTTATGGAAAAAAAAAAAAAAAGACCCATAATTGTCGTTAATGGCACGTTACGTCCCCTATAAAGGCCATAACAGTCCCGTAATTGTCTGTTATGGGGAATATACAGGTTTTCCATACTTTTTAATCAACCTTACGGGGCAGATACATGTTTTCGGGATTTTTTTTTTCAATAAAAAAAGAGACCGTAACGGCCGTTATGGGGGCCGTAACAACCGTTACGACCCATATCGTAAAGGTAATGGTGGTTGGCTGTTACGGTCATATATTGTGTACATTCCTTACTAGGTATATAGATCGTCAACATTGGTTAGGAGATAACAAGATTAGGTGGTCAACTTTATGATAATATGCCAATCACCCACTGGCACGGGACGACCAACCTTAATGCACAAGTAGTAGTAGGGATGATGCAGTGTTTAAGTTATTGACAATAAGTCGATAATATCGATGTCGCTAGCGTTACGACACCGAAACCCACTAATATCATTTCTCTTCCAATTATCAGCGAAATTCCGGCAATTTTTATACTTTTCACGATAAATCCTGTTCTTAGCAATAAATTTGTTGTAGCTACAGGGTGACAGTAAAAATCGGAAAAAAAAAAAAAAAAAAAACTTTTAGATCATGCAAGAGAGTGATTGCGGTACATGTAGAATAAGATTGTTGGGCCAATCGATTGATCAGCAACAGCAATGCGTCGGCCCTCCATAGGTACGAAAAAACCTTAGTTTTCCTTCTTTTTTTTTCAAACGCAATGGGTATTCCGGTGAAAATTTTGCGAAATTTGGTGGATTTTGTGTGGATTTTGACTAATGATTTGGGAATTTTGAAATGGTGGGTTCGAAACCCTATTTCCCACCTTCCCCAAATGCTTCGAAGGCATTTTTAAGGGACGATGCCCTGGTGCAGCGTGCAAGTCATGACTACTTTCGGTGCTCTATGGGCCCCGCTATTATGTAATATGTTTTATCCACGCCGTCCATCTATTTTGGACCATCATTGTATGACATGATCCAAAAAATGAGGTAGATCCACATTTCAAGTGGACCACACCACAGAAAATAGCGATGATTGAACGCTTACCCTTGAAAACTTCTTAGGGCACATTGTACTGTTCATTTGCCATCCAAACACTTGATTAGGTCACATGGCTCTAGATGAAGGGAAAACAAAAATATGATCTAAAATTCAAAACTTTTATGGGCCCCAAGAAGTTTTTAATGGTGGCCATTCAATGACCAATGTTTCCTATGGTGTGGTCCACCTTAGAATTGGATCCGCCTCATTTTTTGGCCCATGCCCTAAAATCATCTGTAAAAATGAATGGACAATGTAGATATACTGTTCAATTCATCCGGGTGGTTCCCATGGGCTGATTTTGAGGGACGCGAATTGCTTACAACACAGGGACAACCTGCCACGAAAGCTAGGTGGGCCCACCGCAATATTTGTGATAAATCTACCCCGCCCATCCGTTTTTCCAGATCATGTTAGGACATGGGCCCAAAAATGAGGCAAATCCAATACTCAAGTGGACCGCACAATAGGAAACAGTGGATAGAGAAATGCTTATCATTGAAACCTCCCTAAGGTCTATTGTGATGTTATATGCCATCCATACCATTCATAAACTCATTCCTAGTGGGATAAACTGAAAGCACAAAAAAGCCAACTTATTCAAAACTTTTGTGGCCCCACGAATGTTTCAACGATGGAGGTTCAATTTTCGTTGTTTCCTATCATGGAGCCCACTTGAGTTGTGGATCTGCCTAATTTTTTGGCCCATTTCGTGATATGATTTGGCAAAACGGTTGGACAAAGTAGATTTCTCACAAACATCATGGTGGGCTCCACCTAGCTTTCGTGGCAAGGCCTGCTTTGGCAAGCAATCCGCGTCTGATTCCGATTTTGGAGCCCGGATTGAGTATTACCCCCACCAGGACCAAGCTAGAGGCGGACAGTCCTATCGGGGATCTGTGGAGGCCACCTCAATACATGTGTTTTATCCAAGCTGTATATCCACTTTGAAAGGTTATTTTAGGACATGATCCCAAAAAGGAGGTAAATCAAAGGCTCGAGTGGACTACATCATAGGAAGCAGTTATGACAAAGACCCCACCATTGAAACTTTTCTAGGGCCTACCATGATGTTTATTTTCCATCCAACGTGTTCATAAGGTCACATAGACCTGCATGAAGGGAAAACATAAATATCAACTTCATCCAAAACTTTTGTGGCCTCCAAGAGGTTTTCAGCAGTGGGCATTTAATCCTTATTGTTTCCTGTGGTGTGGTCCACTTCGGCATTCGATCTACCTCATTTTTTGGCTCATCAAGTAAAATGATTTGTCAAAATGGATGGATGGCATGGATAAAAACACATATATCACAGTGGGTCCATGGAGCCCCTCATAGGACCATCTGTCTCTAGCTAGGTCCAGATGGGGTAGTACCCAATCCCTGCCCAGATTTTGGGGCGGGGCTACATTGGATCCCTGACGATGGGGCCCACCTTGATCCATATTACTTACATCCATATCATTCATCTGTTTTGAAACCACAATTTAGAGTATGATACCCAAAATGAAGCAGATCCAAATATTTGGTAGACCACACCACAAAAACAATATTAATTAAATACTCACCATTAAAATTTTCTTTGGGGCTACCGGAAAGTTTATTTACCATCCAACCCGTTGATAAGGTCGCAAAGACCTAGATAAAGGACGGTACAAATATCAGCTTAATCCAAAACTTGTCACCTACAACAAGTTTTTAATAGTCAATTACCACCGTTTCATGTGGTGTGGACCGTGTGGTCCACCTGAGATTTGGAACTGCTTCATTTTTTTAATTATGCCATAAAATAAGCCATAAAAATGGATGTACGTAGTGGATGTAAGGTACATAGATCAAGGTAAGCCCCGCATTTAGGGATCCACCGATATCATGCCTCGATTTTGGGGAGCGGATTAGATGCGGACCTACCTCACCAATTTTTTATTCATACAAATGCAAATATGTTTATTTAGACATGTCCTGAAGTTTCACTGAAAAATTTCACATTTTCCCCCGCATTTTCGGTTATCAGAGATATTATCGACGATAACGATATTATATCTTTATCTCCAGCCAATGAAACTTGTAGCAATACCGGCAACTCGAACATTGGGGTCATGTTTACATAAAAAGGTGTAAACCACCATCTATTGTGAATAATGGAGGATGGGGATAGGATGAGTAAAATATTAAATCAGACTTCTGTAGTGGAAATTAAAGATGAGACGTTAAAGTTGAAATAACATACTCATAATCCAGTGCACTATTAAACAATAGACACTATTGTATGATTTTAAAGCTACCTCGTGAAGAGATGAGATGAGTCATGCCTCGTGTGGTGAGTTGTGTATTATAAACATGGCATGTAACTAATATCATCTACTTTATTACGTGAATTTGTAGCCATACGTATGAAAATATTACCTACTGAATGCTTTGATTTGATCCAATCATTACAACGTGCAAATGGTCAGTCTCATAAGTAACTTTGTGTCCTAGCTACCCTCCTCTTGTGTAGTATAAAGGGATGAGAAAGACCGAGTGGCGCCACTTTAGTGTACAATGGTGAAGATCACGAATGGATTGGACCAGAGTTAGTTGTGTTATAAAAGTGACTTTGTCGAGTCCAAATTACACATTCATAGGGAAGATCCTATGAACAACTTCATCAAGTTCTTAAGCAATTAATACACATTTTAAAAAAATGTCTGCAAAATGAGTTTTTTAAATGAACTCAATAGTTAGATAAGTGTGTATGTTAGCCAAGTACTAAAATCAAGAGTCAACTCCAGCCAGTGTCATCACGTGGACTAGTGTAGACATAATAAAGCTTGGGCTATCAACTGCTAATAAGGTTGTAACTAGATACTCAAACACCTAGATAGCTTATCTAAGTTAGCATGACCTAGACGGACATGACCTAAATAGCCTATCTAAGACTATGATTCCAAGAGTGCTAAGAATAACAACCTAAATAGCTTATCTAAGAAAGATATTACCTAAAATAGCCTATCTACGACTATGATTCCAAGAGTGCTAAGAATAACCTAGATTCCACGAATGTAATAGGAATACCAAGAATCACCTAGATAGCCTATGGAAGACAGCATGACCCAAAGAGACAAAACTTTGCTTGCAACCAAAAAGGAGCTAAACATTTGAGTTAGACCAATGATATAACCATCAGATCTCCAGAAATTCATCTATCGAGTTTGTCCACTAGTTTCTTTTTTTATGACACCGATGGAATCGTAAGGGCCTGTTTGGGAGCGTGGATTTGGAATCCCTTGGATTCAAAACCCCCTGGATTTGAAATCCTCCTATTGTGTTTGGCACCTTGGATTTGGAATCAACTTTAAACCAAAAGTAGCTATGCATAGTATATTTATAGGGGTTTGAATTTAATTACTAAATCAACTTTAATATCTCTAATTAGTAAATGCATGTAATGTTTGACACAATGGTTGTAATAAGCCTGCTGAAATATATACTTTGCCCGAAAATAATGAAATTCCAACTCTCGAATGAGCCACAAGCACAAGATCACGTATGAGTGACTAACCAACGATTTTTAACCGTTGATTTAAATGGACAATGTTTGGACGGCGCTAATCATCATATTAAAGTAATTATCAAGGTGTCACGTATCCGTATCGGTTGGCGTAACGGTGCCCTCCGAAACCGATATGGATACGGGGGCGTAACAGCGATACGGGGGCGTAACGGCCCGTAACGGCGCAATTTATTTTTTTTTGCCAAAAAAATATGGATTAAATTCGGAATATTCTAAGCATTCCAAATATGCATTCATTTATAAATCGGAACATGTTTATGGTGGTGTAACGGTCCACTCTTTGGTGAGAAGTTGTATCGAATTATCTGATGAATTTATGAACCAGATAACCTGAATTTGACTACAAAATTCATATATTTATTTTTCTAAATATCTAATTTATATACTTAACAATTTGATATCATTTCTCCCAATAGTTCTTTAAAAAAATGAAATTAAATTCAGGTAGATGGCGTTGCCAATTTGGGGCTGACTTGGAGGACCAATCCATACCCCAAATCAGCCTCAAATTCATGCAATTTATTGGAATTATCCCACTTATGAATTGGTGGACATTTATTGGATAGTGAATCATGTAAAAAAAAAAAATCAAAAGGCCCTATTTTAAAAAATAAGTGTCCGCAAATTAACAATTAAACTATTCAAACAATTTGATTTTGGCATTATGAGTTAGCAATTACAGTCCATAATTTAATTGGTAAATTTTAAGTTAATACGTGTCTTGTGTACAATTTTTTAAGGGCCCAAATTAGGTGGGACTCGGATTGTGAAGTGTAGCACACGAGTATCAAAGTTTTTTGGGCCCCACCCGTGATGAATGTGTTATATCCACACTGTCCATCCATTTTGCTAAATAATTTTAGGACATGAGCCCAAAAATGAGGCAGATCCAAAGCTCAGGTGGACCGCACCATAAGAAACAACAATAATTTTTTGGATCATGACTTAAAATGATGTGGCAAAATGGATGGACGGCATGGATAAAATACATATATCATGGTGGGGCCCATGTGGCACATGTACCATTTATTAAGTTGTCCGTTAAAAGGGTGTCGCGTACCTAGTCCATTCATTTGACGTAAGCGATTCCTGTGGGTCTGATCATGAGGTATGTGTTATATCTAAACCGTCCATTCATTTGACGAGCTCGACTTAAGGATTGACATGAAAAATAATACAAATCTAATTATCAAGTGGACCAGACTGTAAAAAGCAGTGGGGGATTGAACGTCTACCGTTGAAACCCTTTTTGGGATCACAGATATTTTGGATCAATATGAAATTTGTTTTTCCTCTTCATTCAGGTCTTTTTGACCTTACGAACAGATTGGATGGAAAATAAACGTTACGGTGGGCCCTACGAATTGTTTAACGGTGAAAATCATTATCTCCGCTGTTATTTTTGGTGTGGTCCAGACGATCTTTGGATATGATTCATTTTTTAAGTAATGCTTTAAAATGATCTCTAAAATTAGATGAACGGTGTCGATATAATAAATACATCATTGTGGAGCCCATGCAACTTTGATCTCCTTTGAAGCATTCGTACAACTCGGAGCTCGAGGAGTGTCAACGCTCGTCTTAGCATGACACGTACCTGCAGCAGCTACATAGCTGGTGTGTGGTACACCAGCAAATCTGCTTCCCATTTTATTTCCGACGCCAAATGAAAAAAGAGGAAAAGAAGAGGGAAACCGAAAAAGAAAAGGAGGGAAAGAGAGAGAGAGAGAGAGAGAGAGAGAGGGAAGAAGAAGAAGAAGGCCGCAACCACAGCAGTCCAGAAGAAGAATAAGAGGAAGAAGAAGAAGAAGAAGAAGAGAGAAGAAGAAGAAGAAGTAGAAGAAAAGAAAGAAAAAAAAAAAAAAAAAAACTTTTTTTTTTTTTCTTTCCTTTTTCTTTAGCCCGTAACGGCCGTTACGGTCACAAAATCGGGGGGAGGGGGGGGGGGGGGGGGGTGTGTGCCCGTTTCGACCCCGTATTGTGTAACGGTGTCGGCCGTTACGGCCGATACGTAACCGATTTGGGACACCCTGATTATAGTGATGCAATTGATAATCTAGTTGCTTTGGGATATCATTAGTGGGCCATGTGCCCAATAGTTTAATACTCTAGTGACACACATATTACACATGCAACTCTTGGAAGGATTTTAGATGTAATCCAAGCTCTCACCGTGGATTTCAAACCCCCTCTTTGAGGGGATTTGAAACCCCTGGTTACTTTATGGTGCCAAACAACCAGGGGATTTGAAATCCCCCCAAATCCATGGTGCCAAACGACCCCTTAGGCTATAGTTGATATTGGACCATTTATAGTTGGGGCCATGATATTAATGGTTCAAATGACTACTGAATGGGCCTTGCTTGTATAAAATGAAAACCCAAGTTGAAAATCCTGACCATTATTGTGCAATCTCTTGGCCAAAGCATTGTATAATATCTCATAACACAGGGAATACTGTATAATGCTTAGTTAATAGTTTGGTTTAATGATCTAAACCATGATTCAAAGGGGCCTCTTCTTGGATGGATTATGCACCAAAAGATCCCACACATTGGCACCATGGATTTGGGGGGATTTCAAATCCCCTAGTTGTTTGGCACCATAAAGTAACCGGGGGTTTCAATCCCCTCAAAGAGGGGGTTTGAAATCCACAGTGAGAGCTTGGATTACATCTAAAATCCTTCTAAGAGTTGCATGTGTAATATGTGTGTCACTAGAGTATCAAACTATTGGGCACATGGCCCACTAATGATATCCCAAGGCAGCTGGATTATCAATTGCATCACTATAATTACTTTAATATGATGATCAGCACCATCCAAACATTGTCCATTTAAATCAACGGTTAAAAATCGTTGGTTAGTCACTCACACGTGATCTTGTGCTTGTGGCCCATCCAAGACTTGGAATTTCATCATTTTCGGGCAAAGTATATATTTCGACAGGCTTATTACAACCATTGTGTCAAACATTACATATGTTCAATAATTAGAGATATTAAAGTTGATTTAGTAATTAAATTCAAACCCCTGTAAATATACCATGCATAGCTACTTTTGAATTAAAGTTGATTTCCAATCCAGGGTATCAAACACAATAGGAGGATTTCAAATCCAGGGGGTTCCAAATCCACGCTCCCAAACGGGCCCTAAGACTATCGAGTAAAAAACTTTCAAGTCTTAACAACAATCTAAAGTAGGACCCACAATGAATGTGGCACAAGCCCATAATAGAAATAATACTACTTCCTAAGTTATCCTATCCACTACATCACCCCATCCAATTTCAACCCTCGATCGTAGTTCCACAGAATGGCCACTGATCAAACAGTAAGGACCCCTCCGACAGCTCAATTTTAACACCGCACTCCATACAAAGCATGCCCCACAATTTGAACCGTCCAGATCAAGCACATCCTCACCGCATCCACCATAACACAATTCATCTACAAATCTAAAGAAAAACAGGATTTAAAAGAAAAAAAAAAACTAAAAAAAAAAAAAACAGAATTCTAACTCACCTGCAGAACAACCGAGTATATCACATCAGCATACTTCACTGCCAGGTTCAATGACATACACCTAGCGGGTGCCACGGCGTAGCACCGTATCTTCTCCCTCGGCACCCCGCCGATCTTATCCCTATGATTCACAACCACAGTCGCCATCAGCGCCGCTACGCCAGACCCCAATGAGTGGCCAGCGAACACGATCTTGTACGTCGATCCGTTCTGCTGCCACAGTTCACGGAGAGTGTCCGCTTCCTGGTTGAGCAGCCAGCCGGCCGATTTCAGCAGGCCATGGTGGACATACCCACCGTCGAACATCTGCATCCCTAAGCGGTTGTCCATCAATACCTTGTAGTCGCTCTCTTTGCGCAGATTGAGGCCACGGATGGCTAGGATGATCTCTTGATGGTCGCGATCGATGTAGATGATGTAGGGCGGGGCCTGGCCTTGGGTTTGCTCGTAGGTGACGCGCTTGACGAGCCAGTCGGGTTTCATGCGGTATCCGCCGTTGGCTGGGAGGAATTTGGGACAGGAGAGGTCGGTTTCATAGACGGCTAAGATTGTGCGGCAGATGCGAGGGACGGGCTCGAATTCTTCGAAGGTGGCAGATGTCCACGTGGCGCTGTCATCGGAGCCCACGTAGGTGCAGCGTTTCCATAACCAGCGGGAGCACCCAAGCAGACTACGCACTCGATTCCGCAGGTGACGGACATTGTTGGCAGAAGGGAGTGGCTCTTTTTGTAATTTTGGTGAAAAATGATGGGTAGAGATGTTGATGTGGAGATGGAGATGGGAGAGGCTGAAGGAGACGGCAAGGGAGTGGCTTTTTTGTAATTTTGGTGAAAATGAAGGGTAGAGATGTTGATGTAGAGATATAGAGAGAGGGGAGAGGATGAAAAGGGAAAGGGAGTGGCTCTTTTGCAATTTTGGTGGAAATGGAGGGCAGAGATTGAGGGAGAGGAGAGGTTGAGCTACTGTTTGATTGGGCCTCTGTAAGAAATGAAGCTGCGAGGATCCAGCTTCCAGGAAAGCTACAGCGGTACACCTGTTCCTGCGTTGAACACGTGTGACTCTTCATATATATCAGACCCCGTATAAATTCATTCAACAGTGTCTTTATTCTAACCTGTGAATATAGCTGATTCATTCATCAGGTGGGCCATACTTGTACTGGAAACTCATCAACGGCTTGTGTTCGAAGTACATGTATGAAATTATTTGGGTGGAAATAATATGAATTTTGGCGTAGATTATTTTCAATTGATTTTTCATAATATGCATGGCTCAGATCTCTAATACGTGTGTTAGGTTTCCAAACGTACCGTGATTCACCTCCTCTTGTATCCTCGCGCGTATCCATTCAACATCTGTCGTTTGCTTATTCATGGAAGCGGATTAAATGAGATCCCGGCCCCACTCAGGGCCTACCCTGATGTGTGTATTATGTATCCACCCCGTCCATCCGTTTTTCCATATCATTTTAGGGTATTATTAAAAATTAATAAGATTCAAATCAAAGGTAGACCATACTCTAGGAAACATTAGTGACTGAACATCCTACCATTAAAACTTCTTATGGTCAACGTGATAATTAAATCTGCTTCATTTTCTGGATAATGCCTTAAAATGATATAGAAAAATGGATGGACGGGGTGGATATAGAATATACATATCAAGGTGGGCCCCATAGTAAGGGCCGCACTGTCTTTGGTGAGACCAGGGTCTCACCTAATCCGCTCATTATTTATTGACTTTTGGCAACGTGGACAGGGTGTTCTGATTCATAAAAAGGATTAGTGGGTGTGTTTGGTCGCGTGAGATGGAAAGAGGATTCGCATAAAAAGTGCAATTCAGTGAAGTTTTCATAATATCCTTTCCATTCATCAGGTATCTAGTACTTGTTTCAGTTGCAAAATCAAACGTGAGATTCCATATTTATCATATGAGTTAAAATTATACAAGAAAAGTGGACAGTTAGAAAGAATTAAATTTATTAGTCAAATCATCAGTGAGGTCCACTGGATTATTTAACTGATAATATATCTTGAAAAATAATGAAAATAGTGGGCTATAAAATATTAATGGATCAGATCGTGTATACGTGTGCTGAGACATCACATGGTGTATCTCACGCGAGCGAGCACACAGAACATTTCCGTCTTCGATATTACAGTGTAGCACCTTCGATTTGGCGTCCGGAATCGACGAGACTTGGTGTCGAAGGAAGCGGATTGCGTGTGGCACGATGTGGACAAAGCTCCGTGGGGCCCACTTTGATGTATCTGTTTTATCCACGCCGTCCATCCATTTTTTTCCAGCTCATTTTAGTTCATGAGCCTAAAAAAGATGAGGATCCAAAGATAAAGTGGACCACACCAAAGGAAAAGTGGGCATTGAATGGCCACCATTGAAAAACTTCTTTGGGGCACAGAAGTTTTGGATCATCCAGCTGTCTGACATTATGAAGAGGTTGGATGGCAAATAAAACATCACGGTTAACCGTTGGAAGTTTTCAACGGTGGGCGTTCAATCCCACTCTTTTATGTGGTGCGGTCCACTTGAGCTTTGTATCTCCGTAATTTTTGAGCTCGTGTACATACATTCAGCCCACCGAGGTTGGGCCGCGTGGGCCACAGCGATATCCCTTCCGAGTGCGGGGTGCCACAGCAATCAGCTTCCGGTGTTAAATTACCACCATTTTGATCAGCTACGCACATGCGTACATGTGTATTAATCCAGGCCCTTCAAATCATGGGGCCACTGTGGAGGTGGCAAAGACCGGAATCACATGGATCAAACAATCCTAACCACACAATTTTCTGGTTACCAAGTGGATGGCTGAAATTTCATCACGATTAACAAACAAAGTTAGGTATTTGGCTAGGGGTGCCCCACGTACACTTGGACCCTGATTTGGGGTCGGGAATTTCCGCCCGCGTAGCCTTTTGTAGGATCCTCCATGATGATGTCTGGGCAACATCTATTCTGTCCATGGACCGGTGGCGAGCTCATTGTAGGAGGTGAACCCAAGCATGAGGCAGATTGAATTCAAGTGGACTGCACTACAGGATACAAACCAGTTACGATTCAAGCTCTCTCGGCCTCCACAAACTTTTGGATTAGGCTAGTATGTGTGTCTATCCTTCGTTCCTCCATTATGAAGAGGGGAAGCTGAATGCTTGGAGCTAGAGCTCATCACAAGCCAAGCTAACTCCGCTCTACTCTACTTAGTTAAGCTTGATTCGGCTCAACTCAAAAATTGGGTTTAAGTTGAGTTGAGCTGATTTTTTTTGCTTGAAAAAAAAAAAAGAAGATAAAAAAATCAACTAAGCTCAAGCTAGTCCCAGTTTGACTCGGCTCGAGATAAAGCTGGCCTGAGCTCGATTTGGTTTGGCTCAACTCAAGTTAGACTTGATTTATAACTTAATTTTATATATATTATATTTATATTATATATAAGATAAAATCTATTTTTTATAAACTTGAGCATCCTTCATGACTTTTATTTTAGCTTGTTTTACAAAATAGCTCTAGGCCCGAAAGCTCTAACTCAAACTTAGCTCGAGCTTGCCTAAGTTGCTGATCAAACCGAGCCAAGTTAAGCTAAGCATAACTTGAGATGAGGTAAGCTAGTGGCCAAACCAAGTCAAGTTGTGTCAGGCTCGACTCAGTTCACCTTGTGTCTAGCTCTACTTGGAGCACCCCATGGGATATCACTATAGCACGCCGCCAAATCCCTTATGAGACTTACTGTGCTATATGTGTTTTATCCATGTTGTTCATCCATTTTTGTAGCTCATTTAAGCTCTTTGTGTGGCCTTATAAAAAGGTTAGATGACAAATAAAACATCGTTATGGGTCCCAAGAAGTGTTCAATAGTAGACATTAAATGCCCATTGTTTTCCATGGTGTAGTTCACTTGAGCTTTAGATCTACATCAGTTTCGGGCTCATCCTCTATAATGAGTTGGTAAAATAGGACCACAGGGATAAAACACATACATCATGGTGAGTCGCACAAAGCTTAGGCCACGTGTTGCCGGGGTATATCCATGTAGTGGGTGCCACAGCCAATGGCAGTTATTTGCATTGTCTTTACATCCTATGAGTGGTCCACTTGAGTTTTGGATGTGATTATTTTTGGCACATGTTCTAACATGAGTTCAAAAATCTGGTGGACAAACTGAATGTCATATAAATATAATGGGGCCCACTAAAATTTTGTTCACATGCGATTCATGTAACATGAGTTGGAGGATATGGGCAGCCCTGGTTGCAAGTATCTGACTTGAAGTACATGTACACCATACGTGAGATGGGCACAGCTTCGGTGGATCTCCAAATCCACCTTGGTGGGTGGATCCCTAACTGTGGGGGCCACCATGATGTATGTGCATTACATTCACACTATCCATTCGTTTCGACAGCTCATCTTAGGGTATCATCCTAAAAATGAAGCAGATCCAAATCTCAGGCAGACGACACCCTTGGAACAATTGTGATTGAATACCCACTAGCATTAAACTTCTTAGAAACTACTGGAATGTTTATTTGCCATGCAATCTGTGATATGGTCACAGGGACCTGGATGGAGGGACTACACAAATATCAGCTTAATCCAAAACTTTTGTGGCCCAGGTGATATTTTAGTGGCCAATCACCCTGTTTCTTGTGGTGTGGTTTATCTGAGATTTGGATCTGCTTCATTTTTTAAATCATGCTCTAAAATGAATTGTTGAAATGGATGGACGGCATGAATATAAGGAACATACATCAAAGTCAGCCCCACAGTCAAGGATCCACTGGAACCGAGCTCATGTGCCATGGATGAGACACCCAGCTCAACCATACATATGAAATCTCCTTGGTAGCTTTCTCACCCAAAGTGTGTGGGGGAGACTAGTAAATTAAGTGGGCCCCACTAACTAGTTTCCCTAGGTTATTGGACACCCTTTTGCAGGAACTTCCTGTGCCAGGGAACTGGGTGGGGCCCACCATAATGTTAGTGAGAAATCTACATCTTCTATCCATTTTGTCGGATCATCTTGAGACATGAACAAAAAAATGAGCCTGATCAAAATTCAAGTAATGCGTGAAGGAGATGGTAAGGATTGAACGTTTACTATTGAAACATTCACAAGGTTATAGAAGTTTTGGTTCGAGCTAATATTTTTGTATTTTCAATTCACCTGAGCAATAATGAACTTATGAACAGTGTGAATGGCATATAAACATTATGGTGGGCGAGGGAGGTTTCAACGGTAGGCTTTTCCCTACTCACAAACATCATCGTCGGCCCACCCAGCTTCCCTTGGCCTGGAAGCTCTGTAAAAGGCTTTAGCACGCAATCCACATCCATCCATATTCTCTTCACGTGGCCGCATCAGCACGTTCAATGAAAAAGACAAATCAAATAAGCAAGTTCAATAAAGACCGCTCGACCTATGAACAGTCAGCCATATTTTATGTGGATTGATGTATCTGTTTTAATAGCTTGATTGAGACATCTTGTATAATAATATCTGAAACATATTTTCAAGGAGTTGATTGACATTACAGAAGACTATCGACTGATATGATGCAGAAATTATACACGTGGCTTATTGTTAGTGGTGGAAATTAGCCGGGATCATACTAGGTTGGGTCAACCAAACTTAACCCATTTATTAAATGAACTAAGGGTTCTTCCTCGTACCTGACCCACCACCCATTACTGTCTTACATGACCTAATCCCACCTAAAATTTTATTAAGTCTAACTTAATTCACCTAACCCAACCTGAGACAACCGATCTCAAGTTTAAAAATGAAACACGACACTAAAGCTAGGCACAACCTAGACCAGACAGTGGATATGAACATATGAAAAAATTCATTCATACTCCTTTTTTATTTTGTTTCAGGTTTTGGGTCAGTTTACTTTAGTCATTTGCCCAACCAAGTGATAACTAGAGCTGGGCAGAATCCGACCCGATCCGAACTGAACCGAAGGCCTAGATCGGTACAGTTTGAGTAGGACCACTCAGATCCGATCGTACATCGGATCGAATTCGGATCATGGTCAATCTGGACCGATCCGATCCGAAATCCGATCTGAATGGATCTGATCCGATTTGGTCGGGTACTATATAAGTAATACTTTTTATTTTCATTTTTTTACTACCCACCTCACCCGAACGAAACCCTAATCCATCTCTTTTCTTTCTCCGCACCCACCCGTCTCTCCTCCTCTCTCCCTTTTTCTCTCCCCTCTTTCTTTCTCTCCTCCTTTCTCTCCTTCTTTCTCTCCTTCTTTCCCACCTCTCCTTCTTTCTCTCCTCATTTCTCTCCCTCTCTCTCCCGATCTTGATTCAGCCCGACTAGACAAACTCAACTCGATCCAACTTAGTTCGGTTTCCCTGACCGAATCAGACTCTGTTTGGGTCAGGCTAACAAGGATTCGAATTGGATCGAGTCAGCCCTGCTGGACTCGGTCCCCGATCGAATCGAGTTTGGGTTAGGTTCTTGGAAAAATCAGATCGAGTCGAGTTGGACCCAATCCGATCCGACTCGACTCGATGCCCACCTCTAGTGATAACCTATATGGGCGAGTCTAGTTAGGTCATGTCGGTTTAACCCAAGCCCATCCCATTTACTTAGACGGGTCACAATTATGCCTGAACTCAACCAACTACCCATTGGCCCAAAACCACCTCAAAGTCAAGTTAGGCCAATTGACCCATGGGTCGAACAATTTTGCTCGTATAATTAGTTTAAAGCATATTTCTAAAACTTGTTGATTCGTCTCAAAACTTGATCAGGCCAACTCGACTTGGTGAGATTTCAAGCCATCTCTATGAAAATTGTTATTGGGTCCGACTTGCCTTGGGCTCGAAGAGATTCATTGAGTTGACTCGGTCAACTCGACACAAAATGACGTAGATTCAACAGCCTTAACCATTGCAGTATCAATGATGTTGGTGCTTTAGGTTAGGGATTATATTACATGTACAAGATATAATTATTTTAAACATTTATCCACAATCATAAATTTTAATTTATGATTAATTAAATATGGAGTTAAGTTAAATCGAGTCTTTGAGTCAGCCCGATCCAGCTTAACATCGAGTCGAGTCAAGCCTTTGGATTTTGGAACTATGATTTTAAGAGAGTTTTGAAATTTAGAAAGACATTAGAAGGAATTTCCAACATAGGTGGAGGTATTTAGGAAATTTTAGATTTTTCTTTCTTTTCCACAAGCTACTAAGTTTTACTAGCTCTCATCAATGAATGGTGGCATCTTTAGTATATTTTTTTTATGTGAGTAATTGATGTAGAACGGGTCACGGATAATTTCATGGCCAAGATGAACCAGAAAAGGCTTGATCGAAGACGGAGATGATCTGAACCGTCAGAACTTAAAACGGACGTATCTCGCAAATCGGGACGAGTTATCGAACGTAAAATATATGATTTTGGGGTAGGACAAGCTACTTTAGCCACCTAACCCCAACCACATTGGGTTGCACAAGCCAGATTTGTGAAATACCATTAGATCAACGGTCGTTTCCCTATTTTAATTCCATTTTTACTATAAGTAGTAAGTATTAGTTTGATTATAACTCTTCATCCGTTGGGCTTTAGGATTTGCGCCCAACATGAAAAGTGCTTAGAATAATTAGTGGAACAGCGTGGTGAAGCCAAATAGGACACTTACTATTTTTGGTCGAAAACCTTGCACACTAGTAGACATCACGATTGTTTATAAATAGTATGTTTACTATTAATAGTAAGTTACGGATTCTAGGAATTTTCGTTGTTGTTTGATTCTAAAATTTCTTTCATTGCTTAGTATTTAAACGATTATGAACTTTTTTTATTTCATTCATCAATCAATTTTGAATTTTATAGAATTTATTCTCTATTTTCTTGTTCTGGTAGCTCGGCCGATATCCTCTTCACATCCGCCTTCGATAAAATGGGAATCGAGAGATCCAAACTACGGCATGTCCGTACTCCCTTGCTCGGGTTTGTAAGGGATAAAATCACCTCTGAAGGAAGTATACTACTGCCCATGACTGCAGGAGAGGGTCACAACTAGACCACCATGATGGTCGACTTCCTCATAGTCGACTGTCCCTCTGTCAACAACATAATGTTGGGACAACCATCCCTCAACGTCATGAGAGCAGCGGTGTCAACCTATCATCTTACCATGAAGTTCCTGACTGAGCACAGTATCGGTCAAGTTAGAGGTGATTAGCACGAGGCCCGATAATGCTATTCGATTACGCTCATGGAAAAATCTATCGAAAAAGGGTCTCATGTAGAAGACCTGGTGATCATACCTCTCTACGAGGCCGAACCAACTCGAACGATTTAGGTCGGCTCGTTGTTAGCCCTAGAGCAGCAAGATGGATCATTAGTCTACTAAAGCGACACACCAACGTCTTCACATGGTCCCACCAGGACTTGCCCGGCATCAACCCAAAGGTAATGGTCCATAGACTAAACATCGATCCCAACCACCGACGAGGGTTCGAACTAGAGTGATACACAATCATTGGTGAGGATGTCGACAAGCTCCTCAGGGCCGAGTTCATTGAGGAGATTTACTATTCTGACTGGATAGTGAATGTCGTGCTGATGAAGAAATCGATTGGAAAGTGGCGAGTAAGTGTCGATTATACAAACTTAAATAAAAGCATACCCGAAAGACAGTTTTTCCTTCCTGAGGATCGACCAGCTGGTCGATAACACGGTCGAGCATGAGCTCCTCAGCTTCAGGGACACCTACTCAGATTATAACAAGATCGCCATGCATGTATATGACAAGCAGAAAATGACCTTCATCACTGACGAAGGGCTCTACTGCTACAAGGTCATGCCTTTCGGGCTAAAGAACGCTGGAGCGATGTATCAATGCCTCATCAACAAGATGTTCGCTAAGCAGATTGGGCACTCTATAGAAGTCTATGTCGATGACATGCTGGTTAAGAGCATCAGGGTTGACCTTGAAAAAATGTTCTCTATCCTGAGGAAGTACCAAATGAGGCTGAACCGAAACAAATGTGCCTTCAAGATAAGCTCGAGAAAGTTCATCGGCTTCTTGGTCAACCAGAGGGGAATTGAAGCAAATCCCGACAAGATCTAGGGGTTGTTGAACTTGAGCTCACCCAAAACTATAAAAGAAATTGAGTGCCTCATGGGCAGAGTCGCAGCCCTCAATAGGTTCGTCTCCAGAGTTACAGATAAGTGTCTTTCATTCTTCCGACAACTGAAGGGCAAGACGAAGCCGACATGGAATGACGACTATGAACAAGCCTTTCAATAGCTTAAGCGGTACTTGCGGTCACCTCCACTACTATCCAAGCTCGAACAGGGAGAGCCACTGCTGCTCTACCTGGCTGTCTCATCCGCGACGATTAGCTCGGTATTAATACAAGAAGTTGGAGGCAAGCAACTTCATATGTATTATGTCAGAAAGGCACTAGTCCAAGTTGAGACTAGATACACTGATAACAAGAAGCTCGCGCTAGGCTTGATCGTGTCATCGCAACGTCTCTGCCCCTACTTCCAGGCCCACGCCATCGTGGTCCCGACCAATTAGCCCCTCCATCAAGTGCTTCAAAAACCTGAAGTGTGAGGAAGACTGACAAAGTGGCAATTGAGCTCAGCGAATTTAGCATCAAATACCGACCTTGAGTCGCTATCAAGGGATAGTGGCCGACTTTGTTGCTGAGTTCACCAATGTCGAGCCCTCAGAAGAAGCTAAAAACGAGGAGGAAATCGACCTGCAAGAGTGGACCCTTCACGTTGATGGGTCTTTCAATTCAAAGGGTAGTGGAGTAGGGATAATCTTTGTGGCACCCGACCAGACCTACACATAGTACACCTTGAGATTTGGGTTCCCGACGTCCAACAACGAAGTAGAATATAAGGCACTCCTTGCCAAGCTCAAGGTGGCGAAAGCTATGAGAGCTTAAGCCCTGAAGATCCACGACGATTCACAACTCATCATCAACCAAGTCACTAACAAGTACCAAGCCAAGGGGAGAAAATGATCACCTACCTCCAGAAGGCGAAAGAGCTTATTGGCGAGTTCAGTAACTGTGAAGTCACCTTGGTCCCCCAAGCAGAAAATTCTCATGCAGATGCCCTGACAAAACTGGTCGCAACAGCCAATGAGGACATCGCCGAAATAGTCTCGATCGAGTTTTTATTGAGCCTAGCATCAGCCGATCTGAGTTAAAGGAAGCATTTCTTGTCACCTCGACGCCAAGATGGATGGACTCGATCATAGGCTACCTCCAGAGGAACGAACTACCCGATGACAAGCTCTAACCGTGTAGAATCTGAAACAGGGCAAATGATAGGGAACGTCCTATACAAGAGGGGATTTTCCCTACTATACCTTAGGTGCCTCCAACCCGACGACACCCAATACGTTCTGAGTGAAATCTACAAAGGAATTTGTGGCAACCATTCGGGTGGAAGAGCACTAGCCTACAAAGTGATTCGACAGGGGTACTACTGGCCAACCATACATGAGAGCGTCAAACATTATTCGAGGAAATGTGACAACTGCCAACGATTCGTCGCAATACCTCGACAGCCTTCCAAATAGCTGACCCCAATGACTGGCCCCTGGCCATTCGCATAATGGGAGATTGATGTCATAGGTCACTGCCGATGGGCAAAGGTCAAACCAAGTTCGATGTCGTAGTTGTTGACTACTTCACCAAGTGGGTTGAGGCCGAGCTGCTGGCCAAAATTACCAAGCAGAATATTACTTACTTTGTCTGTAAGAACATTATCTGCAGATATGGGAATTCCATACACTATTGTCACTGATAACGACAAGCAATTAGACAACACGCGCTTTCCGAGGACTCTGCGAGAAACTTGGTATCCATAATGCCTACTCATCACCTCGGCATCCTCAGGCCAATGGACGGGTTGAGGCGGTTAACAAGATCATAAAAAACCATCTCAAGACCAAGCTTGAGAAGTCCAAGGGAGCTTAAGATGAGGAGTTACCACATGTCCTCTAGGCATATCTGTAACGCCCTGAAAATCGGGGGTCGAGCATAGGCCCAACTCCCGAGTTCCAACGCATCACTTATGCAACATAGATAATGATGATTAAATGTTATCTGTATTAGTGCATGAAACATGAATGGGATTATACCAAAACAACATATCATACTCCAAAGATAAGTGAGATTGCAAGCGGAAGACTGTAATACATGTCTAAGATATATGAACTGCAGTACGTCTCCGAAGTGTGATTTTGTTACCAGGTTAAATAATTATATGTACAATTCTAAAATATACAAAAGGTGTAATGTCATCTAGTCAACATCCCAGAAATCCTTGTCGATCAAGACACGACTCACATGAACCTGCCTAAAAACTGTATGTAGGAGAATGCCTCCTCATCATCCTCGAAGTTTGGCTCCGCCTCGTAGGCATCGCCACCACCTGCAACTAAGATAGAATCTGGTTGGTGTGTACAACACCGTCCCGTAACGTGAGAGTGAGTGATCAACTCAGTGGAGCTATAAAGCAAAGATTAACATGTTATCAATTCAGTCAAGCAGTAATGATAAAGCACTACAATCAAGGATCCATAAGTACTCTTGTTAATGCAAGAATGGTATGTATAAATGATGCATGCCCTCGCCTACACTCCCTCTGCGATCTTCATCTCACAATTGCGACATGTCAGTCACTTCCCCAGTGCTTTATTCCGACGCCAACGGCACATGCAATGCGGTGCATGAGCGTGATTACTAAGTTCTTATTAGTCCTTTTTCATACAGTAGGATTGGAAAACTAAGGTACCTCCCTTATATCAATTCCCTAACAATGATCCATTCTAGGGTCGTCAGTCCTAGTAAATCTCATACGATGTTGCGGTTCTAGGTCACTACAAAAGGCTCGTCACATGATCAGTGTAGGCCTAGTTTATACTCTAGTTGCTACGGAAAGGCTTGTCGCCTCAACGCAGTCTCAGAGTATGCTCGAGGTCACTACAAAAGGCTCGTTACCTTATCAGTGTAGGCTGACAGCTCAAATACAGCATCCCATACCACCGTATTCGGCTCACGAGGCGATGTTACTCACTGGTCACTACGGGGAGGCTTGTCGCCCCAGCGTAGGCCGACAGTTCGACCACGGTGTCCCATACTACCATGTCCGGCTCATGAGCCTTGCGGATCGAGGTATCAAGGTTAATGAGATTCACTGGTGAGTTTGGTACCTTAGGTTCAGACAGTAGCATCCATACATGGTGAACATACATCGGGTCAATCGGGTTACTTGACGAGCTTGACTGGTACGAGCGCACGTCGAACCGATCGACATGGAGTGCGTAAGAACTCCGTGTGGCCTAACCACTGCCGTCAAAACGACGTACGACTCAAATTCGTCGAACATATCCAGCATGGCTAAATAAATTCGGCCACCGATCATAAGCCGTTACCGATTGCTTGGACTATACCATAGTCCCAAACACACTTCAAGCAGTTGTATATGCATGCAATAGCCAAGACAGCATGTGACAACCAAATCTGAAACACAACTATTATCTGAGCATTTCAACATAGCACATACTACACGTGTTAGCATACATAGGCATTCCAACAGTAAATCACATAGTAGTAAGATAGGTTACATAAAGGAAACTCTAACTATGTATAAGGGGATTGAGAATCCTATCTCAACACCCTCGTTAGGTACATCACATCAAATATTTTCTCATTCAGCCAATTTACCAAACACTTAGACTACACATATTACATACGTGTAATCAATTTGTTAAACCACATATCGTAGCAAATCCTTCCTCATAGGAGATGTTATGCATACAACAATCATGTATTTGCAATCAATAATTATAGTATGCACAAATCATAATTCCACATTCATTCAAACATTTCAACAAACACTTGGAATGCATTAAAAAAAACATAGTTTATATATATATATATATATATATATATATATATATATATGTAATTTACAGAAGACATCGTATCTAAACACATGTAATAGCAATCAAGTCAGTCATAAATCATTAACTGACATTGAAAGCTTTGAAAACCATAACCTAAACGTTTACAGTCCGCACCTTTCACCGATAAACAAGTATTGAACTTAGTTTGTATACCGAGTCTTTGTCCACGGCACAATGGCAACCTATAGTATGAAATAGGTTAGCTATTTCATCACTTACATTATTTGAAACCCTAAAACAGATTAGGGTTAGGTTTTCTTACCTAAGAATGGAGTCGAAATCACCGGAAAAGCGATATAGATGTAGTGGTGAAGCACGTGGAGCATCAGGGAAGAATCCCAGAAGCAAACGCCAACTCTCTCTCTCTCTCACTTTCTCTCTCTTTCCTTCTCTCTTTTCTCTTTTCTCTCTCTTAGGGTTAGAAATTCGTATGGCATAAGAAAGAGAGGGTTTAAGGCCCTTATATAGGCCCAGAACTGATAGGAATATCCCCAAGGTCATGGTATACTTAGGTTATAGCCAAATAGGGGCTATTTCAATCCAACGGAGCACTTCTGGAGGCTCCCTTTCTGCGTGCATCGGACTTAAGTTCCCTGGCATTGGATCTAGGTCGAGTTAAGTCTTCGGTCCGATCGGATTTGCAGATCGACCGTGGCGGACCAGTTTCAGTTCAACGGTCACCGATACTTGATCAGGGTTACAAGTACACCGACATGTGCATGAAATTTTTCCTGATCCGAGAGTGTAATTGGGTGAGATTCTGACGGTCTGAAACCTTAGATTTGGCTCGCAACCGCACGGTGCAAATCACTTAAATCTGATTTCAATTTCTAAAGATATTCGCGTTTCTCACACACTTCGCTCCGGGCTCAAGTTGTGCGCTTCTGGATATCGTCAGGACTTGATTTTCGAGATGGTCGTCAAGCCCAGTAAAGCGATCATAACGATTTAGTTTCATGGTCAGTCCAGGTCCGATACGAAGTTTCATGATGTTCCCGAGAGCAACTGGGTTTTGAAATTGATCCTAGATTATAGGGTAATGTAGCGTCAACGATTCTGCAAGTTTTGGGTCTTGTAGTTCGTATTTAAAGTGATTAGTGCTAATTTCACAGGTAACCTAGTTTAGCACTTAGTTAATTTCGTCGAATTTCTAAAGGATTCGGCCTTTAGTGATTTCTGCCTGAGGTGGTACTCAGGTCTTTGTATGGATTTTTCCAAGAAGTTACAATATTGAACAACTGCTTGGACCTTAACTAGAGAGACTTCTTTCTCCTTAGCCTTTGGTGCAGAAGTCGTAGTACTAGTAGAAGTAGGACTTTCGACTGCGTGCATTGAATCGTTCGACGAAAGTCAAAATGCCGAGCAGATGACCCTGAGTCTAGATCTCCTCGAGGAAGAAAGAGGACGAGCACAGTTGAAAATTACTGCCTATCAACAGCGGGCTGCCCGGTACTACAACTCCAGGGTCAAGGTGCGCAGATTTTGAGTAGGGGATTTATTCCTTCGAGAAAACTTTCAGAACACCAGGGAACCCAATTCTGAGACATTGGGTCTGAGCTGGGAAGGACCCTAAAAGGTAACATGCACGACACGACTAGACGCATATCGACATGAATGGGCAGCCCTTGCCTCATCCGTGGAACACCGAGCACTTGAAGATATATTATTCCTTAAAAGGAATTCAAAAGTTCTAGATATGTCGAACATGTTAATCGACTCAACGATTTATCGGTCAACTAAGAGCGACATCCCTTTTCAAAAAAGGTGTTATTAATACTACTATTTATTCTCTACTATTTTATTAATTCTACAATAAAAGAACTTCTCTAGGTCAGGGGAAGAGAATTTTTTTAACATTATTATCCCGACTATCCGAGCTATATGAATGACCACTGGGACTTCCCACAATTTAAGGGAAGAAAGTCCTTCCAAGAACTTGGCCTACTACTATGTGGTCGGCCTATTGATTTTATCGTGCACGGCCTACCACTACATAATTAGCTTATCAGCCCTACGTTTCTCGACTTACTTGTTCTACTTCATCCAACATACTAATTATACTAACTTCAGATGATCACACACAACATTCATGACTAATCATTGCAAACATTTTTTTTTTTTTTCATTAACAAAGGAAATGGCATTATAATGCAAAAACCAAAAAGTTTTACAAGTAGTAGAGGGGGTGAGGCTTGGCCTACTATATGGGGGGCATGCTCGGCTTCAGTAGGGGTCGGGTCTTCAATAGGGGCTAGGTCCTCAAGAGTCTCATTGGCCAAGCAGCTTAGGTCGAGCTCCGGGTACTTCTGCCTAACGTGCTCTCGACACTGCTTGTAGCCAAGGCTGAAGCATTCCTCCAGCTCATCAGCTCGCTCCCTGGAGGCCTTGTATGCCTCTACTGCTACAATTACTTTACTTTAGTTGTTGAAACACCAATTGATAGGAAGTTCGTATTAGTACTTATATGTTGTTGCCTCTTAGGTACTTTTTATTTACTCTTTATTTTTATTTCTCTTATGTTGCTTTTATTGTATATGTTTATACATTGAGGACAATGTAAAATTTAGGTTGAGGAGTATTCCTTTGGAAATTCTTCAGATTTGTGCCGATTATTTTTGAATTTTTGAGCTAAAATTTTTAAATTTTTCTATGAATTTAAGTGGTTTGATAGATAATTCAAACATTATAATGATAAGATATTTAATATTGAGGATTTTTTAAACCTGAATTTTAGTTATTTGATATATTTCAAAGTTAAGTTCAAAGTATTAATCTTTAATTGGAAGTTTTAAACATTGATTGAGTTATAAATTCATATGTCACATCTAGCTTATATATTAAAGTTTAAGTTTTATATTGTAGTGTTAACTTGATGATTATTGAAAATGAAATAAACAAATCTGAGGAAGTTATCCATCATATTCGATAATAAAAAATATAAAAAAATTAAAGAGAGAATGTAATACCCAAGTAAAAAAATAGTTGTTGTAAAAAAGAGCTACCTATCAAAGTTTTATGAAAGGATTGTTGTTGAAAAAAAAAAGATTGAAAACAGTGTGAAAGGCATTAATGGAAAATTCAAAAGCTAGAAGAATAGAGTGTTCAACTCTAAGGCAAGTTTTTGTTTAGGTTTTAGTTATCCTAAATACTCTTCGATTATCAATGTTATCATGAAAGTAGATAGCTCAACCTTTGGTTGTCTTAAGTCTAGATTTAACTATGCACTCATGGGACTCAATGTTTAAAAATTTTCTAATTATAGGATTAATGCATTGAACTTGATTAGGATATTTACCAAGGGCTGGAGTTTAAATGAGTTATGCTCTCCATTAATATATTTTAGATGTTTATAATTTAGATTATTTTTAGAATTGCTTGAGTTTAGCAGAATTTATTTATTTAGTTTTGAAATATCTTTGCATGTTTTATTCGGGACTAACAAAATGTTAGTTGGGGTGTGATAATGTCTAAATATTGCATATTTATCCTCTCAATTACATTAGCTTTCTTAGTATTTGTAGACACCCCACCCAGGCTAACATCTCGAAAAGGCTAAGACAATCCGGGAACCATGATCATGTCTTAAACCGGCCCCTAACCCTAGCTTAAAACCTAAAACCCTGGTCCCAAGTCCCCAAACTCCCAACCCACAACCCACAACCCAAAACCGCAATCCAAGTCGTCCAGCATACACACAGCCTCGCCTATACCCTATACCCTAGCCAGAACCCCCTATCCAGGCCTAAATCTGCCACTTTGAGTCCCAGAAACTCAAAATGGAGACCACCGGACGAACCAGAGCGTCACACGAAGCTCACACATGTGAAACTGGCCCAAACCAGGCCCGGGCAGTAGTCTGACTACCGCGAGCGGTAGTCTGACTGTAACGACTCGAAATTTTCCGTACAAGGGCTCGAGTACCACCTCGACCAAAAATCACTTAGGATTAAATCCTTTAGAAATTTGACAAGTTAACTAAGTGCTAAACTAGATTAGCCATGAAATCCGTTGGAATCGCTTTAAATACGATTTGCAAGACCCAAAACTTGTAGAATCATTGACGCTAGGTTACCCTAAAGTCTAGGATCAAACTCATTACCCGACTGCTCTCGGGAACACATTGAAACTCCGTATCAGGTCTAGACCGCACATCGGGAGTCCGAATAATACGAAGTTAAGGAATTAGGACCGCCTCGCTGGGTTTGATAACCATCTCGGAAATCAAGTCCAGACAATGTCCCACGGCTGTTCGCTCGAGTCCGGAGCAAGAGAGTGTGAAAACCCTTGTTTTCTTTACAAAATAAATATCTTGAATAGTAATCTGGCACATGTCGCTTGCGGACATTTTATAAGCAACTAGACTGTCAGAATCTGACCCAAATACACCCTCAGATCAGGAAAAATTTTATACACATTTACATGTACTCGGAATCTTCGATCGAGATCCGCTGACCGTTGAACTGAAACTGGTCCGCCACGCGTGATCTGGAAATTTGACTGAAACGAAAACTTAACTTTACCTGGATCCATGGTCGGTGAGCTTAAGTCTGACTTTTGGCTCGAGGATGCCCGCCAGAAATCCTCCGTTGAGCTGAAACAACGCCGCTTTGGTTATAACCTAAGTATACTTTGACCTTAAGTCTATTTCAAAGAGTTTTTAGGCTATATAAGGACCTTAGATCACCCTCTCTCACAGCCATACGAATTTGGGAAAAATTCTAAGTAAGAAGAGAGAAAAAGAGAGAGAAAGCTAGAGAGTTGTGGGAGAATCTCCCTGCTACTGTTTCCAGCCACTACACGGGCTGCACCACCCCTTTCTTGTCGCTTTCCCGGCAATATCGACTCCGTTTTAAGGTAAGAAACCCTAACCCTAAATCTGTTTTGGGGTGTGAAGGTTGTAGGTTATGAAATAGCTAACCTATTTCATTCTTTAGGCTACTACAGTGCCGAATACGGAAGCCTAACGAACCTAGCTGATTCGTTGCGATTTTACGGTGTAAGGTGAGGACTTTAGGTGTATAGGTTACGGTTTTCAACACTTTCAATGTCAGATAATGATAGATTCATGATCCGCATGCAATTGCACATGTACAAAGTGCTTTCTGTTTTCTATTTCGATTAAAGATGTAGATTATGGAATTTTACATATTCTAGGTATTCGTAGAAAATACCGTATACGTATAATTTGAAATGTGTTGACATGATTATTTGTTGTTATGAATATACGATATATGGATAAAATACTTATTTGGAGAAAGGATTTGCCCAAATACATGTTTTACTAATATACACTATGTATGTAGAAATATTGTATTGTAGAAAGTACCGTATACGTATATATTTTAGAGGTGTGTTTGCCATGATTATTTGTTGTATAAATATATTATACATGCGTAAAATACTTGCTTGGCGAAAGGACTCGCCCAAATACATGTTTGCTAACATACACTAAGTATGTTGAAATAGTGTATGTTAAATGTTTGTGAAAATGCTTATGTGAGTAAGTGTTTGAATGTTGATGCCTTAGGAGGGTATTGAGATGGGATTCTCAACTACCTTAGAGACATGTATGATTTCCTCTATGAGGTTGTTTACTTAAACCGCTTACTTGTGTATTATATGTGTTGGTATTCCTATTTATGTTGTGCTTTATAACATGCTTTATGACATGCTTACTAACATGCTTGAATTACTTTATTTATCATGCTTTACTCCACATGTTACGAATAAGGTTTGATTGAGCTTGGGACTATGTCTATAGTCCAGACAGTCGGTATTAGACTTGAGATCGTGGTTGAGTTTCACGTCGCCACGTAAGATGTGTTTGACGAACCCGAGTCGTACGTCAGTTGGCGACAGTGGTTAGGCCACGCGAAGTGCTTATACACTTCATGTCATCCAATTGATTGTGCGCTCGAGCTAGCCAAGCTCGTCAAGTAACCCGATATGTCTAATGTATGTTCACCATGTTTGGTCGCTACTGCTTGAACCTAGGGTACCAAACTTACTAGTGGAATCCCGTTAACCATAGTACCTCGATCCACTAAGACTCATGAGCCAGGCATGGTGGTATGGGACACCGTGGTTGAGCTGTCGGCCTACGCTGGGGCCACGTGCCTCCCCGTAGTGACCAGTGAGCAACCAGACTCGTGAGCCGATTATGGTGGTATGGGACACTATATTCGTGCTGTCGGCCTACATTGATAAGGTGATGGGGGAGCGGTGTAACCTTTGTGCGTAACAGCCCTAGCAGCCCTTTGTAGTGACCTCGAGCATACTCTGAAATTGCGGTGAGCCTTAGGGTTTGTCGCGGTATATAGAATATAAACTAGGCTTGTTTCTATATAGTGATGAATCGTTAAAGAGGTGATGGGAGAGTGGTGTAACCTTTGTGCATAACAGCCCTGATAGCCTTTGCAGTGACCTAGAAACCACACCATCGTCTGAGATTAACTAGGACTGACGACCCTAGACTGGATCATGTTTGGGAATGATACAAGGGAGGTACATTAGTTTCCCAATCCTGCTGTTTGAAATGGACTAATAACAACTCGGTAATCATGCTCATCATGCATTGCATGTGCCTGGAAGATGTGGAGCACTGAGGGATGAAAGCATGCCACGAACGTAAGATGGTGTCGCACGAGGGAGGGTGTGATGAGGGCATCCATCATGACTACATTCATACTTGCATTAATAAGAGTAGTTAGGAATGTTTGATTTTACTGTTTTATCATTACTACTTGACTGAATTGATAACATGATAACTTATGCCTTATTGTTCCACTGAGTTAGCTACTCACTCCCATGTTACGGGACGGTGTTGCGCACACCAACCAGACTCTGTCTCAAGTTTAGATGAGCTGACGACTCAGGAGGCGGAGCCTGGCTATGATGAGGACCAGGACGAGTTCTCATACATGCAATATGCTGGCAGCTTCGACTAGACTGCCGGATCGACGGGATTTGCTGGGATTACATCCTTAGATGTATTTTTAACTTTTTGAAAATATTAAATAGACATATATATATATGGTGACTCAGATGGATTCATACTCTGGAAAATGAAATGATTTTGTATATTTTACATACATGTATATACAGTTTTAGTCTTCCGCTTGCCTTTATACAATTGATCTGGAGTATGGATTACTGTTTTGGTATAATCTCACTAATGTTTATTGCTCTAACACAGACAACATTTAATCATCATTATTTATGTTGCATAAGTGATGCGTTGGAACTCGGGAGTTGAGTTATACTCGACCCCCGATTTTCAGGGCGTTACACTGACTACCGCCTGCGGTACTTCAACTGCCGCCGCTCGCGGCCCGCGTGTGGATAGTTGTCCCAGCGTCCAAAAGTCAACTTTCTCATGAATTTACCCCTCCAAAACTCACCATTTACCTTTTTATCTGCCCTAAAAACCAATGGAAATGTGCCACATGTCACCCCTCTCTCCTTAAACAATCACAACCCTCCATTCCAAAATTTTAACCCTTACCTACCCACTAATCACCACAATGCCATTGGAGAAGGCTATAAATAGCCCTCTCTTCTTCTCATTTCAACAACAACCAAGTGAGAGAGAAAGGAGTGAGAGTGAAAGAGAGTGAGGGAGAGGAAAGAAGCTCCCAAATCTTCAAAGCCCCAACCTTTTGAGCCACCCCCTAGCCTTCCTCTCAACCTTCCCAGCCTCTAAGCCTTGATTAGTCATGGTTCAGTTCATATCTTAGCCTACTCAAGATCAAGCCAAAAAGCATTCATCATGACATATATTCCCTTCTCAACCCCCCTGCTACTCTAGATCTCTATTGAAAGTATGCTCTGTGACCTGTCGTACATCGGATCCCGTCATATCAGAAATTCGTAAAGACCTAGTCCATTTTCTTTACCTGTTACATAAACGTCATCACATCCGTCTTCTAGACACATTGTCGGACGTTATGCTCTGTGGCTTGCCAAAATCTCGGATCTTGCCACATCAGAAATTCACATGTGACTAGTCTCATCATGACCACAACATCATCATCATCCCTGAGATTATTTTACCACACTAAGTAGAGACCGTACATTGTATAGGCAGAGAGGGTGCCTAACCCCTTCCCTCTTTGTAATCGAGGTCCCTTACCCATGATCTCGGACCGCAGACCAGGAGTCAATTTAAGGAAGGAGAGTCTTCGGGTTTGGCAACCTTGCGAATTTCGTGGTTCTAGCCGACCGCGGGATTATGAGATTATTCGGCTAATGGCGACTCCAACATCCATAAATCAGCCTAATCACCCCCACCACCAAAACATAACATTTTAAATCAGCGTGGACGCCGATTTTTCAGTGTCTACAGAATGGTGACTCCACTGGGGACTTGCTAGCTCGCACTAGCTGAGACCCGACTCGAAAATGTGTGGTACTTTAATCTCAAAGGACATCATCACTGCATTCATATCATACAAAAAAAAACTTTGGCTTATACTTGTCCAGACATCAATCTAAGCCACGACTACTCAATCCCATGCAACTAGGGCTACCTATGAAAAAGAGTCGGCAGCTCTGCCAGCTCCTGAAGCATCGACACTGGTACCGGCACCGTCACCGACACCTCCGGCAGCTCCAACAGACCCTCAATCCAACATAACCACGCAAGAGCTACCACTTCGAACAATACAAGAGCTACTGCTTCGCCTAGTGCCAAATGCTACACCGAGTGCACAGGAAACCCAGCCTAGTGTTCAAAACAGTTCAAACCACAACCTCTCTTTACTTCCTCCATTCCTCCTCCAGTAAATCCCATTCTACCATTCCCTACAGAATCAGCACAAGATCATCAACATCCTCTTCCTAGTAGGAGATTTGGTCAATTTTAAGGGGCAAAACCCCTCTCATATGATCCTTTTGAACTCACAGAACTCCGAGAGCAATTGTACGATGTACAGAGGAAGCTACAGCAGCAGCAAGGGGTAGATCTCCCATCCACCAAATTCAGGGATCTTTGTCCCTTCCCTGATGCAATTGCACCTCAAAACTTTAAGGTACCAAAATTTAAAAGGTATGATGGTACGGGGTGTCCTATGGACCACTTAAAGGCATTTTGTGGGGAGCTTAACACTCTAGTAGGTAATAGTGGAGCGTTGATCCGTTTGTTTCAAAAATCCTTGAAAGGCGATGCGTTAGATTGGTACACGTCATTAGACTACCATCGAATTAAGACTTGGGAACAACTTTCTCAAGCTTTCATTGATCGTTTCGTATACAATCTTAATGTAGCGCCCAAAAGAGCAGACTTGCTGCCTTAAGGCAGAGGGATGATGAGTCATTGTCAGCTTACGTTGGACGGTGGCGGGCAATGGCCGCTAGAATGAAAACACTCATTGATGACGATGAGCAAATCTACATGATCATCCACTCGGCAAACCCGAGTATCTCTGGATACCTCGTCTCGTATCCATATGCCAACTTTGCCCAACTCATTCGCGCCGGGGAACAAGTCGAAGCCGGAATAAGGGCTCGGACAATCTCCCCCTGGTGGCCACATCAGGCCTCCCCAGTACAACGAATAGTGGAAGGAAGGCATGTCGAATACGTGAATAGTAACGAAAGTTTTCCTGACCTCCATCCAACGGAAGAAGACGATCTTATCGCCTCTACTCAAGGTGCTCAATTCGCCCCTCAAGAGGGATAATGGCAACAACAACAGCAAAGAGAGATTCCTCAGTACCCCAATCATGGTCGGCAAACGGGGATGGCATGGGAGCCTAGGCAGTTTACACCGATAGCCCAAACTTACAGCGAGATACTAGCCATGCTAGTCCAAAGGCAAATACTTACTTCACTACTGCCTAGGTCCCCACCAAACCCTCTGCCACCAAACTATAATGAGAATGAGTACTGTACATACCACCAATCCCAAGGCCACACAATGGACCGTTGTTTTACCTTGAAACATGCGATCCAAGATCTGATTGATAACCAAAGGATTGTGGTTACCCCTCCTGCTGTCGCCACCACCAATTACACCCTCCAGAATTCCCTGCCATCATATCAAGTATGCCCCAATTCATCAAGAACCCTACTAACAATATCAGTCAAGGAGAGCCACCCCCGGTCAATCCAGTCCAATGCATCCATTCAATCACTGCCAATCACTGCCAGCCCAACAACAATACCCCCAAGTCTACAGACTGGGGCACACCCTACCAGTCCAATCTATTCGCTCTCAAATACGCAAGGGACATCTCCAGTTGATCCAGTCTCGATTCCCCCAAGTCTACAAGGGGTACACCCTACCAGTCCAATCTCTTCACTCTTAAATATGTAAGGGGCATCTCCATCCAGTTCAATCTCCGTGCCCTCAGAGCCACCCCCAATCAATCCAATCCATACATCCTCTGTCTCGCAAGGGGCACCATCTACCTATCCGACCCTTGCTCCATCTGTCATGCTCAAAGAAAAATTTCCTTCCTCGATCAACATACCACATGCCCTAGCAAAATCAGGGCCCAGCTTCAATCATGCGGTAACTTTTCAAGAAGGACATTTTGCTACTCAAAGGGATTTGCCTAGCTCTACTCAGTCTTCGATCCGTCAAGAGAAGAGTCTAGGATGAATGGTTCCCGCCTCTAGGAGAAAGGTCGAGGAAGAGATTAACGTCGAGATCTTGATTAGTCCCAAAACACCAACCATCACTTTTCAGGTCTTTGACATCACAGCTTCATTTCATCTCCTCCCTGATCGGTCTTGGACCCATAGAATCAAGGCTCTCTCTTCGACTCTTCACCAAAAGGCCAAGTGCATTTTCGGAGACAAAGCGCTGACCATCCTGGATGATCCCGAACAAATCTTTCTGATAGAAGCAGTTCAACCATCAAGAGCTAGATATCCCGATCATAGACATACAATGCTCTGATGAGGATATCTCATACCATGGTCTCGAGTTCGAGACTGCAAATTGCATACCTCTTGCATGTCTCATCGGATCAAACTATGTCTTCCCTTCAGTCGAGCACCAACATTTTTATTATCGGCTCGAATATCAAGAAAATGCAAGCATGACAGGACTGGGATTCAGCCTCCTAAGGATGAGATGGCAAAGCACAAATGTATCGGAGGAGAGCAAACTCGGCAAGAGAAAGTTGATCCCTTCATCCACACATCAATCAGATCTATTAGAGAAGGGATCATTCATCTGACTGGCAGGCGAAGATCCATCGTGGAGAATCAAATGAACGAAATTAGTCTAACTGAGCTATTTGAAAATGACTCAGGCAAGGGGCAAGAATTTTCCCTGATTGACTGGATCACAGACTGGGTCCCACCTGAGCAGGAAGAATCCAGAGACTCACAATGCATCAGGGACTAGCTGAGAAAAGTGACATCCAACACCAACTCGAAGCCCAATCCCAAACTCATCACGACATTTGGGCACGACAAAAAGGGCCCACCTACTGATCCGTTTGGCCCTGCCTCCTAAGGGGAGGGAGTGTAGGGCAATAGCTGGTTCGCAATCCCCAAGACGGCACAATAAAAGAAAATAATGTTTGGTTCCTTAAGTCGAATCAGGCAATCCCTGGTTGACATCGCCGTCTTTCTCAAAAAAAAAACAAAAAAGAAAAAAAAAATCAGAAAATTCTCAAAAAGTCAAAAACACAGGATATTTCCAAAACACCGAAAAAAAAAATCATATACTTCTCAAAAAAAAAATCAAAAATTTTCAAAAGGCCAAAAACATTAGATATTTTCGAAATGCCAAAAAATTTAGATACTTGTCAAAATCCAAAAACAACAAAAAGTTCTCAAAACACAAAAACAATAGAAAATCTTTCAAAACCCACAAGCAATAATGTGTCAAATGCGTCTGTTACAACACCCGAGTTTAAAGTCGACTCATATGATTTCGATCTAGAGTTAGACTTCAAACTCATGGGTTTGAACGAAGCCCAGGATAGGGAAAATGATGATCCCACTCTCGAGCTAGAGGATTCCCTCCGAAAGTTCGAGGCAAAAGCCAATGTCGTCATGGATGATTTTGAAAATGTGAACTTGGGATCCCTTGAGCTCCCTAGAACAGTACACATCAAGAGACTCGTGCCTCCTGAATACAAGCAGAGGATGACAGAATTCCTGAGGCCCAGGGTTATCCAACCTCGCGTTCTCCTATGGAAGCCTTACCCAGATCGAATGAAGAACCAATTATACACCATCTATTATGAAGCCTGAAGTCAAGTCCATCAAACAAAGCTGTCAAGATCATGTCTAAAGTCTACAATGGAGTCCACAACTTGCGTGTAAAGGAACATGCATTGTCCAAGAAGAACTTGTGATGAACGATGAAGATAAGTTATTGTGACATGTCAGGAAGTGCTTCAAGTATTCAAAGCTTGCATAACGGATCCATGTGCATGCTTTAAGTCCTTATAACCTGATAACACTCTAGCCCTTCTTCATTATAGGGTGTGGACATCATTGAAAGAATGAACTCAAAGGCATCCAATGGTGACGAGTACATTCTCGTGGCAGACAAAAGCGGGTGGTGACAACATCCTACATCATCGGTACAAATGAAGAAATAAGCCAAGGAAAATGATTGGTGGTAATCTCGATACAACCAACTACATCCTGCAGACATAAAGTATACGATGATCGCTAGGACCAATGACAAACAAGTCTGAAAGAAAGGTTAGCAACATGGTTATAATGCATATCTTACCACTGCGCCTACTAAATTCAGGGGGCAAGTCCAAGCCATCCTAGGATGATCTGTTGATCGTTCGCGAAGTTCTTCCGGGAGGTGCCCTTCGTCTCACCATCATTACGGGCAAAGATCTTCCAGAGCCCATCAACGCCGACAACGTGAATATCTATCATTGGTAATCCTACCCGACTACGTCAACAACCACAATCGTAAAGCTAAAGTCAAACGATAAAAGGTTAGCATCCTAAGGTACATTCCATCATCATTCTTTTCCTCCAATAAGTGTTCCAAAAATAAAGGTTTTAAAAAAAGCAAAAAAAAGAAAGATAAAGAATTTTTTTAAAAAAAATGGACGAATAAAGCGCACAGTCCAAAAAAAAAAGAGAAAGAAGAGTCAAACCCAATGAGTGAGAACATAAGTCACCAGCCCATTTTCCCCTCAGGATTGTTTAACCCAATTGTCAACAGCTTCATGATCGTGATTAAAGATAAAGTCAGGTAGCTCATCAGTCGGCCGATAATGAATGGAGTCTATCCTCCCGCCTTTGTACAAGAAAAAGAGAAATCAAAAGAAAAGTAACGTGCCTAAGCAAAATGGGCGAGGTGAAAACCCGAAAGGGCGTCTCGATTAAAACAGTGGGCATGTAGCGGACTTGGTGAAAACCTGAAAAGGCACCAAGGGTTAAAAAAAAAAAGCACAGCTACCAAGGGACAGGCAAGAACAAAAACTCGGGACATGGCGAAAATCCGAAAGGACGTCATGGGCAAAAATGATGAGAAAGTCAGTTATGGTGAAAACCTGAAAAGGCGCTATGAGCAAAAATAGCTATAAAAGAAAAAGAAAACAAAAAGTGCAGGTACAGAAGAAGCCAAGGCAACGAGCAAAGCGAAGAAGCACAAGGAAAAGATAAGTCCCAGATCAGAATTCTGTCAAACTCTACCCAAATCCAAGGGGCATGATCCTAGTACGCGCTACTCTCAGAGAATCGGGATCCCTAGTAAACAAGTCAGAATACCGGATTCGACGTGGGCTAAGTTCAATATTCTGATTCCACCATCTAGGCACAAGCTCAAACGCAAGCAAACACTGACGAATTTGGCACAAAAAAATTCCTTTAAAACATCTTTTTTACAAGTACATTGTTTTCTTTCATTTACAAGAACAAAAATAAAAACATACATGCATATACAGGACAAGCAGCCAATAAAGTCGGGGATCCACAAAGTCAAAGTCAAAGCCCCAAAGGCCCACAATTTCAAAGCCCACGAGGCCCACAAGTTCAAAGCCCCAAAGGCCCACATTTCAAAGCCCCAGAGGCCCACAAGTTCAAAGCCCCAAAGGCCCACAAGTTCAAAGCCCCAAAGGCCCACATCTCAAAGCCCCAGAGGCCCACAAGTTCAAAGCCCCAAATGCCCACAAGTTCAAAGCCCTAAAGGCCCACATTTCAAAGCTCACAAGGCCCACAAGTTCAAAGGCTCACATTTCAAAATCTACAAGGCCCACAAGTTCAAAGCCCCAAAGGCCCACAAGTTCAAAGTCCACAAGGCCCACATGTCAAAAGCCCACCAAGCCCATTGTTCAAAGGCCCATGGTTCAAAGCCCATGTTTTCAAGCCCATTTCCTAAGCCCACATATCTAAAGCAGAGCCCACTACACAAACTCGATTTCAAGGTCCATGGTCCTAGGCCCACATGTCCAAATCAGGCCCATGTTCCCCAATTGCCCCATTAATTCATTAGTGGAGGCCATCTGACTATTCAATCCAGATTACTACACAATAAAAACCGGACGATCACCACCGTCGGGATCTTTAAAACTAAAAAACCTATATTCAAAAATAAAAAAAAAACTCATCAGCCCCATTAATTTATTAGTGGAGGCCATCTGACTTTTCTACCAAATAAAAACCGGACGATGACGCCCACCCACGAGATCGAACAGATATTTTCTAAAATCCAAAAATACTTTTAAAAAAATCCCCGAGGAGTCTAGTTCCAAAGGGAATAACTTTCAAATCAAAAGTTTTACAAAACGCACGCGGCACGCAGTACACTGAGGAATCTTTCATATTCTCCAGTTGCAGTCAGTGCAAACAGTTAAATAAGATTCGATCCCTTCCGGTTTCCCCAGAGGATGATCGAATCCGTACATGATACATGTACGATTGGCCCTATCTCTATATCTGGACAGTCGTACGAATGCTAGTAAAAGTAAGTGGATCTATATCTGGAAAGAATAATCAAACTCAAAGTGACAATAATCCATTGTAACCAAAGTATCAGAATCAGCAGACTGCATGGCAAAAGTTTACCTACACATACATAGTCCGAGATGTTCAAAAAATTTGATCGAGTCCAAGTCGGCATAGTGAGTTCCCCGTAAGGCCGCACCAACGCGCAGGGCAGCTAACCACTTTGACGATCAAATGAAACGAATACTCCTAGGGTGATTACATAGCAAAGGAACAACAGACCAAACAGTACGGGAATCCTCGTAAAGCCGCGACAAATGCGCAGAGGCCCTTACATTTCAGACTTACCCTCCAATGTTGTTAACAATCCGATGTGAAAAGGTTGTGATTGGTGATCCGTAAAGCAGCGATGAATGCACAGGAGACAATCAGAACATTTTCCTCAACCCTCGTGATATGTGCAAGTCATCTTTTCCAGATAGTCAACTGACAATGATACAATGGCAGGCAACAGATTCGAGTCACTATCCTTTCTTACTAGAAGGGTGGGGTGTCCACTTGCTTTGGCCTTCGGTTACTTACAACCTCGGCTAAAGAGGGGCATCTGTAGACACCCCACCTAGGCTAGCATCTCAAAAAGGCTAAGATAATCCGGGAACCATGATCATGTCTTAAACCGGCCCCTAACCCCAGTTAAAAACCTAAAACTCTAGTCCCAAGTCCCCAAACTCCCAATCCGCAACCTGAAACAACAATCCAAGCCGTCCAGCATACACACAGTCTCGCCTATACCCTATATCCTAGCCAGAACCCCCTATCCAGGCCTAAATCTGCCACTTTGAGTCCCAAAAATTCAAAATGGAGACCATTGGACGAACCAGAGTGTCACACGAAGCTCACACATGTGAAACTAGCCCAAACCAGGCCCGGGTGGTAGTTTGACTACCGCCTGCGGTACTTCGACTGCCGCCGCTCGCGGTCCGCGTGTGGACAGCTGTCCCAGCGTCCAGAAGTCAACTTTCCCATGAATTTACCCCTCCAAAACTCACCATTTACCTTTTTACCTGCCCTAAAAACCAATGGGAATGTGCCACATGTCACCCCTCTCTCCTTAACCAATCACAACCCTCCATTCCAAAATTTTAACCCTTACCTACCCACTAATCACCACAATGTTATTAGAGAAGGTTATAAATAGCCCTCTCCTCTTCTCATTTCAACAACAACCAAGTGAGAGAGAAAGAGTGAGAGTGAAAGAGAGTGAGGGAGAGGAAAGAAACTCCCAAATCTTCAAAGCCCCAACCTTTTGAGCCACCCCCTAGCCTTCCTCTCAACCTTCCTAGCCCCTAAGCCTTGATTAGTCATGGTTCAGTTCATATCCTAGCCTACTCAAGATCAAGCCAAAAAGCATTCATCATGACATATATTCCCTTCTCAACCCCCATGCTACTCTAGATCTCTAGTGAAAGTATGCTCTATGACCTACCGTACATCGAATCCTGTCACATCAAAAATTCCTAGAGACCTAGTCCATTTTTCTTTACCTTGTTGCATAAACGTCATCACATCCTTCCTCTAAACACATTGTCGGACGTATGCTCTGTGGCTTACCGAAATCTCGGATCTTGCCACATCATAAATCCACATATGACTAGTCTCATCATGACCACAACATCATCATCATCCCTTGAGATTATTTTACCACACTAAGTAGAGACCGTACATTTGTACGGGCAGAGAGGGTGCCTAACCCCTTCCCTCTTTGTAATCGAGGTCCCTTACCCATAATCTCGGACCGCAGACCAGGAGTCAATTTAAGGAATGAGAGTCTTCGGGCTTGGCCAACCTTGAGAATTTCATGGTTTTAGCCGACCGCGGGATTATGAGATTATTCGGCTAGTGGGGACTCCAACATCCATAAATCAGCCTAATCACCCCCACCACCAAAACATAACATTTTAAATCAGCGTGGACGTCGATTTTTCAATGTCTACAGTATTGAAGTGTTAAATTGATTCATCAATATATGTTTTCTACATGCAATGAGATTTTGGACCTAAAGAATAATAAATGCTTAAATGATGTATTTAAAGATAAAGTTGAATATGATGAAGAATTGGATATTTGGAGGACATTAATGAAGAATTTATATGTCAAATATTCAAAAAAATCATGTATAAAGGATGGAGAAAAGACTAAAAAATCACACAGTCCATCAATAGAAATAACAAACTGTTCGATCCCACCTAAGGTTGGTTCGGTCTAACTGAATGTACACATAATGGTCCAACAATAAGATATGATTTCAAAGATAGTTTAACTCAACATTAGGTCTGACCGAAGCCATATTTAGTGTCACCAAAGGAGAGTTCAGTGTGACTTTAAGAGACAGAGACTTCAGATGAATATTAAAGAAATTCGATTACAACTGGGAGATTAGTTCGGTGTGACCAGAGACTACAGTTGGTGTGACCAAAGTGTAACAAAGGAGTGTATACTGACAATTGGTATCAATTCCTTAGTGGGGTCGGCTAACAGAGGAGTGTGTACTGACAGTGGGGTGTACTAACAAGCTAACAAAAAAAATATATGAAAGTTTGACGTCAATTTGAAGACAGTGCAAGTTTTTCCTATTTAAAGGGATGTTTTAAGCGATTCTAGATGCAGATTAGGGCTTGAGAGAGACCTGGGGGTGGCGAAGCTTCCATGGAGTTGTCCTTCTTCTTTAATTCCTCAATTTTAGTTTGTCTTTTAGTTTTTTTTTTTTTAAATGTTACCCATGCTAGGCTATTCTCTTAGCTAAATCTAAGGGATGAAGCTTATAGTTAATTGCAATATTTAGTTTATTTGATTTAATAACATTGGTTTGAATGATGATAGTAGATTGAAATAGATTTGAATTTACTTTAAAATCTTTGAGTTATTTATTTATGAATTTGTTGTGCAACATGGGTACAATGAATGCTTTGATTAAACAATTGTTTAGCCTGAATTAGAGAATGATTCAATATGTATAATTGATTTATATATTATCGCCTAAGGGTGCTTTAGATGCTTTTAATTCCATGTGATTGAGATCTAAGTACTTAATGAGTGAATCGTTCAATTGAAATAATGTTTTATTGGTGTTAATGATTTGTTTAATAGAATTATTCTTTGATTAGATAGGATGGGTATTCGATTCCAACTGCGTTATAAATTGAATCAGTAAACGAGAGATTATAATTGCTATAAGCGGATTCTTGAATCCTTAGTTTTTTATTTATTGTTTTAAAACAATTTTCTGCTTTGCTGAATTAAAAACCCAAATACCCTTTATATTTATATAAGTTCTTGGTTGTGTTCCTCATTCCCTAAGGATTCAACCTCAGTCTCACCAAGTTATTACTACATCGTAGCCCTACACTTGGGTTGTCAACCCTTCGGTTCAATCAGAGGGTGCCTCTCGAAATAACTTTTCTAATCATTGGACCATCTTATGTAAGCTTTGAACTGTCCCATGGAGCCCGGTAGATGCAGCGATGCTTGTCGCGAACTCAATTTGGCTTTCCTTTCCTCGGCTTCACTCTCCATCAACACTCACGTTGATGAAATTTTGACTTGAACTTGTAAGGCAGTTTCCATTCCACCAGTTAGCTTATAAAGAGTTTCGTCTGTAGTTGTGCATAAAAAGTGGCCTAATGTCTTCTAATTTTCTCGAGGAACCCGTTGATCATTAAATTCATGAAGGCTGTTTTTATTATCGATGTCGATAGCATGTAGGAACCCTTAACAACTGATGATGTCATTCTTCATGAGAATTATCACGCGAGATAAGAATGATGCCTCCATCCTCTTTGCGAAGTAGTCGACTGTCACAAGTACGCGCTGATGACTGTTAGATGCCGTCAAGTTGACTTTTTCGTTGATGTTGATATCCCACGTAGAGAATGGTTAAAGCTTTGTAAGGTTGTAGAGTTTCGAAGTACACATATGGATCTGGTGCACACACTCCTGACACTTGAAGTACTTTCTGACATGCTAGCAGCATTCTGTCTCCATCATTGGTTGATAATAACCAAGATGTAGAATCTCTTCCGCCATTGTATTCATTCATGTGCAGGCCACACACTCTAACATGGAATATAGGCATGGTCTTGGCAACTTCTACTTAACGGGCTTGATTTCAGGCTTGGTTGACAAGTTTTTGCTCGAATTAGGACAAGTCTTCATGAAATGTAAGATTGGGCAATCATGGCTTCAAGAGTTCAATCATTCTCTACTTGTTTCTCAGGGACAAGGATTCTCAATGTGCACTTTCCTGAGGATTTCAGCAGATCCAAGATTTAGGAATTTTAAACTTTTTTACGATGACATTGGCTTTTGGTTTGAACTTTCTGAGGAGATCATTTAGTTTGAGAGTTGGCTCATCATCTTCCTCATCATTAGCTTCGTCTAAACCCATGAATTCAAAATCAAACTCTAGATTGAAATCATATGAGTTAACTTGTTACTCAAGTGCTTTGATAGATAGACTTGACACTTTATTACTTGAGATTTTTGGAAAAAAAAAAATCAAAATCAAAATTTTAAGAATTTTTTAAATATCTGATTTTTTTTTTAATGAAATATCCGAATTATTTTTTTTAATTGTGAAGTATTTGAAAATTTTAAAATATCCGGTGTTTTGGGTTTTGGATCTTCTAACTTTTTTGGAATTTTAATTAGAAGGGATCCCAAGCAAGACAGCGATGCGAAACAAGGACTGCCTGATTCGGCTCAGGGAGCCAAGCATTATAGCTTTTATTGTCGTCATGCGGACTATGAACCTGTTATTGCCCTGCACTCCTTCCCCTCAAGAGGCAGGGCCAAAGGGATCAGTAAGTGAGCCCTTGCCATTGTGCCCAAGTCTTAGAATAGATATGGAACTGAGCTCTGAGTTGGTGTCGAATTCGATTTCTCTCGGTTCATCCCTGATGCATTGCAACTCCTTGAGTTCTTCCAACCTGGGTGGAACTGAACTCATGGTCCAATCAATCAGAGGCTATTACTCCCCTTGACTGAGTCCTGATCAAACAGCTTGGTCAAGCTCAATCCACTCATTTGGTCCTTTGAAGTAGAATTTGCCTTGCCATCGAGACAAGTGATACATGTACTAATATATCAGATAGATGCGCAGATGAAGGGATCCTTGTTTTCTCGATAACCTTATCTTTTACTGGTATCTTTGTGCATTGGTTTCTCCCCTGACTGATATCTCAGTCTTCTCCTGTTCACATTTCCTCGATCCTCTGTGACTAGGGTAGAGTCTTGATATTCTAGCCAATAATAGGAGATCTGATGCTCAACAAGATTGAAGATGCAGTTTGATTCGATGGGACATGTAAGAGGAATGCAATTCGTAGTTTCAAACTTGAGATTGTGGTATGGGATGTCCTCATCGGAGCATCATACAAGTATGGGTAAAATGTCGGGCTCCTTCTGTCTCTCATTGTTTGTAACACCCTGAAAATCGGGGGTCGAGCAAAGCTCAACTCCTGAGTTCCAACATAGATAATGATGATTATGATGAGTGTATTGAAACATGAATGAGATTATACCAAAACAACATATCATACTCCAGAGACAAGTGAATTTGCAAGCGGAAGTCTGTGATAGATATATAACATATATAAACTGTGGTAAGTCTCCAGAGTGTGATAATGTTACCCGGTTAAATAATTACATGTACCATTCCAAAATATACAAAAGGTGTAATGTTATCTAGCCAACATCCCAGAAATTTTCGTCGATCAGGACACGACACACATGAACCCGCCCGAAAACTGCATGTAGGAGAATGTCTCCCCGTCATCCTCGAAGTCTGGCTCCGCCTCGTAGGCATCGCCACCACCTGCAACTAAGACAGAGTCTGGTTGTGTTTAAAACACTGTCTCGTAACGTAGGAGTGAGTGATCAACTCAGTGGAACAATAAAGCAAAAGTTAACATGTTATCAATTCAGTCAAGCAGTAATGATAAAGCAGACATATCAGACATTCCTAGATACTCTTATTAATGCAAGGATAAAATGTATTCACGATGCATGGCCTCACCTACACTCCCTCGTGTGACACCATCTTACGGTCGCGGCATGCTTTCTTTCCTTTGTGCTCTTCAACCCGGGGCACATGCAGTGCGATGTTATGAGCGTGATTACCAAGTTCTTATTAGTTCTTTTCATACAGCATGATTGAGAAACTAAGGTACCTCCCTTATATCATTTCCCAAACAATGATCCTTTGTAGGGTCGTCAGTCCTAGTCAATCTCATACGATGTTGCGGTTCTAGGTCACTGCAAAGGGCTCGTCACCTTATTAGTGCAGGCCTAGTTTATTTATTGCTACGGAAGGGTCGTCGCCTCCACTTAAACTCAGAGTACTCTCGAGGTCACTACAAAGGGCTCGTCACCTGATCAGTGTAGGCCGACAGCTCGAATACAGTGTCTCATACCACCGTATTCGGCTCACGAGGCTATGTTGCTCACTGGTCACTATGGGGAGGCTCGTTGCCCCAGCATAAGCCGACAGCTCGACCACAGTGTCTCATACCACCATGTCCGGCTCATGAGTCTTAGCGGATCGAGGTACCAAGGTTAACGAAGTTTTCACTGGTGAGTTTGGTACCTTAGGTTTAAGCAGGAGCGTCCATACATGGTGAACATACATTGGGTCAATCGGGTTACTTGACGAGCTAGACTATTACGAGCGCACCTTAAGTTGATCGACGTGAAGTTGGTAAACACTCCGTGTGGCCTAACCACTGCCGATAACTCTAGTACGGCCCGGGTTCGTCAAACACATCCTACGTGGCGAATAAATCGCAACCACGAACTCAAAGCCTGTTACCGATTGCCTGAACCATAGCATAGCCCCATACACTTTCAACCTTAACCAATAAGCATGTGAAGTAGTCAGAACAGGAGTAACCAAGTAGTCCAATCATATTATCGAGCATGTTATAAGATGTAACATAAACAAGAATCCATACGCATGCCTTTCACAAGTAAAGCGAAGAAACTAAACAATTTGCATGGAAGAAATCATACACATCCCTAAGGTAGTTGAGAATCCTATCTCAACAACCACCTAAAGCACTATCTCCTAAGTACTTATACAAGCATTTTCACAAACACCTAGACTACACTTCTTAGCCTACACAACGTAAGTTCGCCCAAACATATATTAGGGCGAATCCTTTCGCCAAGGAGTTGTTGCAAGCATAACTAGTATATACACACGACAATTAATCATGACAAACACACTTTTAAATTTCATACGTATACGGTACTTTTCTACAAATACAGAGAATACGCTAAACTCCACATAGTTCGTATATAACTGAAACGCAAAACAGACATCACAATTTGCATGTGAAATAGCATCCACGTCAGGAATCTATCATTAACCGACATTGAAAACTTTGAAAACCATAACCTAAACGTCTATAGTCTGCACCTTACGCCGGTAAACGCGTATTGAACTCAGTTTGTAAGCCAAGTCGTTGTCTACGACACGAGGGCCACCTATAGCATGCAATAGGTTAGCTATTTCATCACTTAGACTATTTGAAACGCTAGAACAGATTAGGGTTAGGCTTTCTTACCCAAATACGGCGTTGGAAACACCAGAAGAACTACATGGGAGTAGTGTTTCGGCAGGTGGATTAGCAGGAAAGAATCCCAGGAATCTGCGCCAACTTCTTTCTCACTTTCTCTCTCTTTTCTCTCTTCTCTCTCCAAGGGTTTTTCCTAAATTCGTATGGAATGAATGAGAGAGGGTTTAAGGCCCTTATATAGGCCCAAAACTGATGAGAATGGCCCTAGGGCCAAGGTATGCTTAGGTTATAGCCAAAGGAGGCTTGTTCCGATCCAATGGAGCACTTCTGGAGGCCCCTTTTCTACGTGCGGTCGGACTTAAGCTCCCTGACCATGGATCTAGGTCAGGCTAAGTTTTCGGTCCGATCGAATTTACAGATCGACTGTGGCAGACCAGTTTCAATTCAACGGTCACCGGTACTCGATCAGGGCCACAAGTGCACTGACGTGTGTGGAAAATTTCTCCTGATCTGAGGGTGTATTTGGGTCAGATTCTGACGGTCTGAATCCTTATATTTGGCCCACAAGCGACACGACTCAGATTACTTAAATTCGGATTTCATTTCTAAATATATTCACGTTTCTCACACACTTCGCTCTGGGCTCAAGTTGTCCGTTTCTGGATACTATCTAGATTTGATTTTCGAGATGGTTGTCAAGCCCAGCAAGGCGGTCCTAATTGTTTAGTTTCGAGGTAATCGGACTTTCGACGTGCAATCCATGTCCGATACAGAGTTTCGAAATGCTCCCAAGAGCAACTGGGTAATGAGATTGATATAAGATTATAGGGTAATGTAGCGTCGATGATTCTGCGAGTTTTGGGTCTTGCAGTTCGTATTTAAAGTGGTTTAAGCGAATTTCACAAGTAAACTAGTTTAACACTTAGTTAATTTCGACTAATTTCTAAAGGATTTGGTCCTGAGTGATTTCTGCCTGAGGTGGTACTCGGGTCTTTGTACAGATTTTTCCGAGACGTTACGAAAGGGGATTTGAGGCTTTAGGATTGAGTTCTGAGAAGTCAATTAAGGTGTTATGATTGACTCATTGCCCAAGGATGTCTAATTCCAGGTTGGCAAAAATCTGGGGTGTTACATTGTTGTGGCTTGATGGTGGGGACTTCTGCCCTTGGTTATCGATTGACAATTGTGGCATGGATAGTAATGCTAGTATTGCGGGCAAGTTGTGCCCCAAGTTGATTAGTGTGGGTAGGTTGTGCCCCTGGTTGGGTAGAGTGGGTAGGTTGTGCCCCTGGTCAACTGCTGGAGGGGGAAGGTTGTGCACATGGCTGACTGTTGGAGTGATGGGGAGGTTGTGCCCCTGGTCAACTGCTAGAGAGGGCGGGTAGTGGCCCTAGTTGACTGCTGGAGTGATGGGGAGGTTGTTCGCTTTAATACTTGCTGGAAAAGGCAAGTTGTGCCCCTGATTGACTACTACTGAGACGAGGAGATTGTCCCCTTGATTGATTGTTGGAGAGTTGTGCCCCTTGGATGACTCAGGGTGCAAAGACTGAATTGATCGAAGATGCTCCTTGTATATTTGGGGGCCTAGAGACTGGACTAAATGAAGGTTCCCCCCCTCCCAAAAAAAAATAGGATGAGGGGCTCTGAGATTGGACTAGCTGGAGGTGCCCCTTGCAAGATGAGGGGCTCGAACTCTGGACAAGAGTCGATGGCATGAATAAATTGGGCTAGATGGAAAGGAGATTCTTCTCTGATAATATTGATGGTATGAGTGCTTATTTATAGGCTAGATTAGGGTATTGTGGGTTCTATTTGCCGACTATGATTGTGACATTACAGGTTCCATCTCAGTTGTTGTTGTTGTCACGGTTGTCCTTGTTGAGGGGCGAATGGTGTGCCTTCGGTAGAGACAACCAGATTATCTTCTTCCATTGGATGGGGGACAGGAACACTTTCGTCATCATTCTCATATCCGGTAGGCCTTCTTTCCATTATCGGTTGTACTGGGGAGGCCTGATGAGGCCACAAAGGGGAGATCGTCCGACTCATATCCGGCGCGGATGCATTCGGTGAAGTTGGCATATAAATGCGAGACAAGGTATCCAGAGATAGTCGGGTTTATCGAGTGGACATAAAGCTGGGCACAGGATGACTCGACTCGTCCAACTTGTTCAAACCCGACTCGACCCGAACCGAGTGGGTGAGACGATCTAAACCGAGTAGACTGTGCCCAATTTGAACTCAAACTAAGCCAAGTTTGAGTTACCCATTAACTTGACTCAACTCAACCCAAAACCCAACTCGTTCAGACTCGACTCAATCCAAAACCCGACTCGACTCGGGTTCGGGTAATGTGTGTGTGTGTGTAACTTAATTATCTAAACCTTACCCACCGCACTACCGCACCTGACCCGATCTCTCTCCCTCCCTCCTCTCTCGAGCCCGACAACCAGCCACCACCACCAGCCACCAGGCCAACCTCCTCCTCTCTCTCTCCATCTCCTCTCCACTCCCTCCATCTCTCGAGACCGACAGTCGCTCATCTTAACCGAAGCAGCAGCACAACAGCTTGTTCGGACGATCCGCACCCACCCGACCACCTGACTTTGCCTAATCAAGGGAATTTACAAATTTCTATAGTTTTGTTTTATTAATTTCTAATTTGGGAGGGTTTGTGAAATTTGGGTCGAGTATGGTTGAAATCGAGTGCGTTCGGGCTGGGTGTGGACCGTGTGGTGCATCCGGGCTAACTCGAGTGCGGCTGGACTAGCTCGAGTGCGTCTCGGTTGGTTGTGGACCGTGTGGTGCATCCGGGCTAACTCGAGTGTGGCTGAACTGGCTCGAGTGCGTCTCGATTGGTTGTGGATCGTGTGGTGCATCCGGGCTGGCTCGGGTGCAATCGGACTGGTTGTGGTGCGGCCAGGCTAGCTAGAGTGAGGTCAGGCTATTTGTGGTGCGTCTGAGCTAGCTCAAGCTGAACCATTTCTAAACCCTAAACCTAAACCCTAAACCCTAACCCTAATCCCTAAACCTAATTCCTAAACCCTAAAACCTAATCCTTAAACCCAATCCCTAAACCCCTAAAACCTAAACCCTAAACCCTAAACCTAAACCCTAATCCCTAATCCCTAAACCTCATCCCTAAACCCTAAACGGCTAATGTGTTTTTTTTTTTAATGAATTAAACAATTAGTGGTTTATTTTTGTGATTTATGTATTATATTGCTTATTGCTCAGCTTATTATTGTGCATTAAACAATTAGCCTAATATGGTTTATTTTTGTGAATTAGACAATTAGTTTCCCATTTGAGGATTCTATGTGGCTAAACATAAATATAGTATGTTTTTTTATGGCATAGAAATCACTCAAATTGTCACATTTTAAACAGTTCAAGGTTAGATAGATATTATGCTTTCATATAACCTTTTTAAATGTTCATGCTTGTTTTGTGCTACATCTCCTCATTTCTCTCTGGATATGTTTCTTCTTTTTTATTTCTCATGTTGAATATCTTCACATTGCTTAAATATTTAGCATGAGAATCAAATGAAATATCAACTTATATGGAGAGACAGAGAGATGCTACCAAAATTTCAGTGTGGGCATTTAAATGGGAATATGAAAATATTACAACGTATCCAAACTTGGATGGATGACTAATTTAGGGTTTAGTTTAAACTTTTAAGGCATTATAGTGCTAATTTAATACAGTATCTTTCAATTAGTAGATGACTAATAAGAAAATTCTTAATACCCTCGATAGTTTGTTAGTCACTTCACTAATGATCTTGGCTGAAGGATTAAGTCTACAAGATGAAGAGGTGCCCATTGAGATTGGTACCTCATAGTCACAGAGTTCAGTAAATGTAAAAAAAAAAAAAAAAAAAAAAAAAGATCGGTAGTGTAGAAAGATTTTGAATAAGTAACATTAAAGAACTACACGATAAAGATACAATGCAAGTACTGCAAGACTCAATATGCTAAACAAGTAGATGGGTCGGCCATAACTTTGAAGAAATACCTATTAAAGTTTCATAAATAAAAAAAGTGAGAAAAAAACCATTTCATATAGTAAAGAGTCTATCTTTCGTCAAATTAGCTAAGGCCTAAACCATAGACATGAGAAGATCTCCCATACAACAATAAAGAGAGAGTGCATGAAAATATAAGCAAGCGAGAAGGTCAAGTTGAAAGGACAGTTGCTAGTTAGCATTAGTTTTCCGAATTAGTCTGACATAAGATTTGTAGTCGGCATTCAATCAAAGAAATGGGCATATGCACTAACTACCCATTACATTGATATCGAATGGAGGCTCTATAAAAAAGTTATAAACTTTCATTATCTTACTTCTCCTCACTTTGATTTGCTGATTTCAGACTGCATCTACAAATGCCTTGTGGAGTGGAGCATTAAGAAGGAAATCTACTCGATCACTTTAGATAATATCCTTGTAAACGATAGCGAGATAACGAATTTGCGAAACCGATTTAGGGTCACCAGTGACTTGTATTTCGATGGGAAAATGTTTTATGTTACGTGTTGTGCCCACATCCTAAACTTGATTGTACAAGATAGGCTTAAAACAATTAAACCAACAATTGAGAACATAAGGAAGAGTGTACAGTATATACGAGGTCACCTTCACGATTAAATACATAAAATGAGATCGTGAAACGGTTGAATTTACCATCTCAGAGAACAATGAAGCCGAATATCACGACACGTTGAAATTCAACTTACGAAATGTTAGATTCAGTGATAGCTTTCAAAGATTCATTCTCTCACAATACATAGTGTGATAATGTGTATCAGTGGTTGCCTTCTAATGATAATTAGACAATACCTGAAGCAATTCACAAGTTACTTTCAGTTTTTTACGATACAACGTAAATCTTTTCAGAAAGCAAATATCCAACAACAAGTATATTTCTATCAAAACTTTGGAGAATAAAAGATGTTTTGTACAGAAGCTGTATAAGACCGGACTTTCAACAATTAATAACTACAAGTATGTAGTTAAAGTTTGATAAGTATTGGTCTAAGTACAGTCTGATAATGACCGTTGCAGTTGTTCTTGATCCTCGATAAAAGATGTTCATTGTTATATTCATTTTTAAAAAGTTATGTGATGAGAAGAGTGTCATTGAGGTCAATAAGATTCATAATGCAGCTGAAGATTTGTACAATTTTTACGTAGAAACTTTGAGAGCCGCAAAAAATAATACTGTAGGTCAGACTCCTTAAGTGGATTTTAGTTCTAATATTACTGCACAACGAAACATGATCGATGATTTCATGTCTTTCATGACACAAGTCGAGACCCAAACGCAGACAACCCAAATAGAATTTGACCATTATCTTAAAGAGCCACTTGTAAAGTACAAATGCGAAAATTTTGATGTTTTAAACTGGTGGAAGTCGAAAACTCGTGAATCACAGTACCATGTGCTCTCATTAATGAAACGAGATATATTATTAATTCCAATTTCAACCGTGTCGTCGTAATCTACTTTTAGCACATGGGTAAGGTCGTGAACAAGTATCAAAGCTCACTTCTACCGGAATCAGTTGAAGCACTTATTTGTAGACATGATTGACTACATATACTCTGAGGAAAAATAAACTCTGTTAATGAGAAGTTCAAGGAAGAAAATAATGAGAAGCAAGATGAGATAGTACCTGCAACAATGTTTCTTTTTTTATATTTTTCCTCTTTTTATTTATGCTTTTAAATAACTAAATGTTGCTTAAATCACATATGATTGGCTGGTTGCATTTTTTTTATCTTCATTCCTTAATTATTTATGTTACCTCAGCCTAACCAAACTCGCACTTATAGATATGTCATTTGAAGATAATCCAATGACAAATATTTGGAATTATAGAGCCAAGTCTGCTCCCATGATAGAAATATAATATTGCAATGTAAGTTGTGTGAAAAATAATTTGCAAACAAAACAAATCGATTAAAATTGCATTTGTCCTGTGAGAGAAGAGACACTACCCCATGTAGCAAAGCTCCTCCAGAAGTCCACAATCTATTTCGATCCATTATCAACTCAAATACAAAAGCTTCCACCACCGATTCTCTTACAACCAATACAACCAGTCGCAGAAGATATAAAGGTAAGCCTCTTATAATTGATATGGCTAAAATCCAAGCTATCCGTTTATAGTCGCACAAATTTTCAAAATTCGTTAATACTTCGTAATGTATATTTAAAATCTCATTTAATATATTATAAAATCTCAAAAGGCCAAGAATCACCTCACTAATTGAATGGAATTCCTGGTGACAAATATAGCAGACATACGAGAACATAAAGCTTGAGAATATCTCCTAATATTTTTCCTCCCATCTCCTGACTTATACACGGTGGCCTCTTTGTACGGTATACACATTTTTCAATTCTAAGGATCATGGGTCTAGTAATTATACTTAAAACTCTTGATATATCTGACACCCCAAATCTCCTTGATAGGACGCACTTAACTTTATTAGGTCTGCTCTTAATGCATGTCTGCACGTTTTCACGAGCACTGGAAAGATTTTTCATGGGAAAATAAGGCTATTCCTATTAAAAGCTTCTATTCCATGCAATTCCATGCACTTCTTTGGGATGCAAAGTTGATGCATACAAGGAAAAGGAAGAAAGGTCTATTAGCTCGATACACAAGGCACTGAGAAATTGCCGGTTAAATCAAATGGTCAGGGTGGTGGTCCCAATTTGGATGGCTTGTCAACCACAAACGTAGCACAGTTTTAATTTCTACATACACATGGACGGTAGGTTAGTTCCTGCCCATCAACCATCACACACTGCCAGAATATCTAATAACTCGGATCTCAAACCCTAGAATAAAACATTCAATCCATGTCTGATGGGAATCTTCCTTGTGTGCCGAATTTCCATTGTCAAATGGCCAAAGAAAAAAGGTAAAAAAAAAAAAAACAGAAACAAGTTCAAAATGCATTGCTCCCAAATGGAACCGCAACAAATTCGAAATGCACAACTTTCAAGACACTAATTAGCAGGCAGCATAGCAGTATTTCGAAATACCAAAAGGGCTAGTAAAATTGGCCGAAGGGTAGTTGAAATTCACTCAGCAAGCAAATTCAAAATGCAGTCTTCGTTGATGAGCAAAATCACTTCATTTGGATATGAGCAGAGTCACTTCCATTGAACTTGTGCTCAAATTCTTCCACAATGCAAGTCCTCCAAGCTATCGCTTGAATGTGGCTTTACAAAACAAAGGTAGAAAAATTGTTCACTGTTGCTGGAACAAACACTCTCAGACGTTCCCACCCCATGAAGGGCATGATCGCCAACTCAACCAATGGTGGCCACTATTTGATTTTGCATCAACCTAGACTGTTCATGGACTCAGTGGCCGTCAACATTATCAATTGGTCAGCCAGCTTTCGATGGCACAGTTTCTCTCAAACCAAAAGTTACATGGATCGACAAACGAATAAATGTTGTAAACTTTCACAAGTCTAGAAGCATAAGAGTCCTGAGATCGGATTCCCGTTTGCAATAAGGAAAAGTAGTTTCGAAACCTTTTGACTTGAAATGATCCACATGGGTTAACTACAACTTAACCCAGATAATATCCTCCTTCACAGCCTTTTTGAAACCCCTGGCTCCCCCATAAAGACCAGGAACATGAAATGATAGCTTCCCCACCTTTTTTTACCCTGCTGTCCAGTACCACCATGCTTTCTCATTAAGCCCACTCCCCGAGTTCAATTTTCTTGATGAAAGGTACATCTTAAAGACTCACAGCCTCATCATGTAAGCCTTCTACCAAGGATGGGGTCCCCCTCTTTGAAACACCATGTCATGTGCACAGTTAGCTTGAAAAAAGAAAATAATAACAGAAACGTTCACGGTTAGTTTATTCAAATCCTCTAGGGGAAAAGCAGAAAAAATAAAATAAAAATAAAAATAAAATAAAATAAAATAAAGTTAAAGAGACAAAACACCATCGGATAATGGAAATTTGGAAGTTTACTCAAGCTCCAACAAAAATAATAATAATAATAATGACAGCAAAAGGCTGAAGGTAAAGGCGGACATATCTTTACATTAGCGAGCATGCGTATTATATATAAACAAGGTCAAATCACGAAACGGCACTTAGGGCAGTTAAAATCAAACCAGATGATTGATAATGTGCATAGGCAATCAAATAAGCTAATATCATACTCCTTTCATATAAACCAATTACCACTCCTATAAATTTCCTACCTTCTACCATTCTATCTAATGGTTGCCGGCAAGGACCAGCTTGTCCTAAAATGATGACGGGGGGTATACCAGTTGTCTCACATACGTACAAGATTCTTGACCCTCATCTAAATGGGTGTTTGGAGACGGATTGGGGAATCAACACACAAGTATAAAAATGGTAATCCTGTCGGTATATTGGAGGTTCACGGTAGAAAAAGGGCATCATGCTCTGATGTGGGCCCCACCACCAAAGGTAACGAAAGGGCATGGGCACCTTTTCTGTCCCAGTGCATGCAGGATTATTATTCACCCTTCCAACTAATCTCTACCTTTGGCATCATTGCAATTCCTAGGGATCACCCAAAAAAATCTATTTTTATTCGAAGTCCATAGACCATTCCAGTTCCAAAAGATCACCCAAAAAAATCTATTTTTATTCAGAGTCTGTAGACCATTCCAATTCCAAAAGATCACCCAAAAAAAAAAAAAACATCTATTTTATATTTTTGTCCTTTTTATCAGACAGCATTAAAATAAAAGACTGTATAAAATAGCCATTGACACATAATAACTTGGACATGCCAAATGTAGAACATAGATTATCAATTAAAAGAACAGAACAGTCAGTTAAATAAAAATCACCAGGAAAGGTAAAGAATCTTGAAAACTAAAACAGATGAGAGGACACCAACGTAAGCAACCTTCTTAGTTTGGCGCACATTGATTTCCTAGTGATCACAATAAATAGTGTGAAAAACACCCCAAAAAGTTATGGTGCCGTGAAGAAGATTCATAGTAAGGTATATTTCAGTGAGAAAAACAAAGAAACACAAACATGTACGATAGGAAAGGAACCTCACTTCTTGCCACCACTACATGGCCTACAGATACATACAGCCAGATTGGCTTCACTTAATCGAAAGGCCACCAACATAGCAACAAATACACCATTTGCAAGGCAGACTGCATGGTGCATGAACTGGAGACCCCCAACCCCATATTATCACCCAATGAGGCTCAACAGGAAAGCCTTAGGCAACTAAGCCCTAGAAAATGCTAAGGTTCCACCAGCTCCACCCACATAATCAAACAACACACCATCCGCATCTTGACTAGAGAGGGGAGGGGAAAGGTGAGGAGTTGCAGACAACCATAGTACCAAAACTCACTGGATCAACATAAACATTAACAAATCAACAAAAGAAGCAATAATGCAACAAAAAAAAATCAGCAAAGGTATATCTAAAAGACTCTGAAGCATTGCGTACTAAAAGAATGAAATATACAATAGTTAACAGTAGGCAATAACATATGATTATTACTCATATGGACAACAGCACAGGCCATCTCACAAGATTATAGCAATAAACATGCATACGTGCATGCGTGTATTCACAGGCATCATTGTTATTATTGCCTTCTCCCAACTATTTGGGTCATCATCATAGCCTTATCCAAACTATTGGGGTTGGCTGAATTCTCATGAATACGGGGCTGCCTGCCTGACATTAGCCCTCTTACCCAGGCTGGCAGCCAGCTAGTACACGGCACCAAGTAGAGTTCAGTGCACCATTGTCTTCAGTATTTCTAAAATATGGCTATCAATATCGCCTTCATAACTAACATACAAAAAATACATACATGTAAACTAATCAACAGCAGATCACAATTAACAGGCTCACATGAACTAACTAAATCCCATCTACGTTAGTACTAACATAATATTTTATCAATATACACATGCAAATTTTTGTTATATAGTACAAGCCAAACAGCCTGTTTGTAAAGCCAAGTCCAGACAGAAATTCTGGTAGATTTCTAAACTCAGCCCAACCCACAGGATATAATTTAAACCACAGGATATAATTTAAACCCTCGACCTCCAAATATGAGCTGAGCTACCCAGCATTGACATCCCTACTGGAAACAGACAACTTAACATGGGAACTCAAGGCACACACTTCCGTTTGATGCATTTTCACTCAAATGAGAATTATAAAGGAGATGTGATTGACTTAATGTCCCCAATGAGGACGTTGAGTAGAACGTATACAGGAATTGCAGCCACCGTAGTTGCAAAAAGTGTGAGAAATGTTGTGTAGCCCCAGGAAATGCAAATAAGAGGTGGAGCAGGAGCATGAGAACACATTGGATAGTAGTTATGGTTAACTTAGTTGCTCCCATCAATCAAGATAGTATCCAAAGCCACATGGCTCCAGCATAACAACTGGTTCCCGATGAAACATCCACCTCATGATATGTAGACTCAAGTGAATCTACCAAAAAACATCTCCTATGACATCAACACCTTCAATAGTTGCACAACTTGATAATGGATGCTTTAAGTCCTAGCACTTTCTTTAATGCATCTTCGCCAACAAATATGATGAAAATCATGAGGGTGAAAATATGGCTGATGAGCGCTTCACTTGTGCACCAGCACATACTGGCACAGCAAGTAATTGGAATCATCTTACCTATACAATTAAATTTAGTAGAATAACAAGCATGCAATCAATTTGATGGTCCAGAATACACTATTAATAATTTTGAAAAGATTTTGGAGGGATTAAGGATTTCAGCTTGTATGACACAGATAAAACTGGAAAGTGAACAAGAAAGTTGCAAAATAACTTCAACAAAATGAAGTTAAACAAATATACTTTCAGGGTTCTAAGTATGCCGAGTGTATTGTTGAACGGTGCTTAAAACAACATGCACAAATTTCAAGTCCTATCACTTGAAAAGGCTCTCATCATATTGTCATCACAAAAAACAGACAAGCTTATCCATGCCATTGATACGGTACAATGAAAATACCTTTTTCAATACTAATTTAACATTGCTTTAACAGTGTTGATCAGGTATCATCGGCTGAGACCTAAAAAGCATGATGATCAGCAGATACATCTCCCTATATATTGTAGCATTGACAGAAAGATCTTAAACAAACCATGCGCAAACCCTAGACATCATGAGATTGACTTGGCCACAGGAAAAAGCTCTATACCATGCTAAAATTTGGCACCAAATGAAATCTTAAAAACAAGTCCCCAAAAGAGAACGAGGACAAGGGAAAGAAATCTAGCAGCAACACTCCAAATAGACTACATCAATTTCTAGCAGAAATTGGCTTATGTTATGTAGAAATGATCAGTAGGCCAGCGATCAATCAACAAGCTTAATTTCTCCTCTCTTCTTTTTTCCTTTTTTCCTTTTTGTTGTTGAAAGGTAACAAGCCTCATTTCTCAGACCCACAACAATAAACCTCTTTTCAGGCACTCATTGGTGTCCTATGGTTCTTAATTAATGCATACACTAAATGACATAACACCAACATGGTGTGAAAGTTCGCAATAGAAAAGGGACAAAAGCTGTGATCAGTAACAACACAGCATACTAAACAAATAGCCCAACCAGTCAAGAAGCATTAGCACACACCAACAACTTTTCAACTTAAAATCAATATTTGAACATATACAAGGTCCAATTGGATCCACCTTTCAACAACTAACTTCTGATCCAATTCAGGAAAGCAATAGATTGTATCATTGTTCTCTTTAGTTGAAATTGCAACATGCCCTTTAGCTCAACTAAAAGAACTAAACTGACTCCTAACCAGTCATGTCACTTTTTTTAAAAATAACTAACTTCATTTAAAAGGGATAAAATACAAAGGCTGCAAACGCCAAGTGACACTCTCATTGTTCCATAAGCCGTTGGCCATCATGAAGCAAAAAACCAAAGCAGAAGACAAGTGAATACAATGAAGAACACCAGAGACCTCACAGATAACTAGATCTGCATAACCAATATCAGAGGTGTGCCAACTAGCCTTGGCTATCCAGGTCCATAGTCCCTACCCAATCTAGCATAAGCTCGCTGCTCCAAAGAGCACACCCTGGAACTCGAGTCTCAATAAATCCCGATTGACGATAAAAAACAAGATTCTTCTTTTTTTAAGATCTCTTCCACAGAAACTTTGTCCTCAAAGATTATTCTATTTTATCTCCATTCCACACGGCACATGAGACCCCCAAGAAACACCATCTTTCATACAACACCCCATTAGACAACCATTTCCAAACTTACCTATCGCCGGGCGTGTTATCAAATATGGGCATCACTCGATCTGCGTAATAGATCCATGAAAAGATTTAATTCGTCATTAGTCGGAATCCTTTGCAACCTATTGATCCAAATCAGAGAACCCCAAACCATCTCAGTCCTGTAACAATCATGGAACCCTCTCTTCCTTCACAAGCGCCATTGAAAACAACTGTAGCTACTAATGGGCCCAATTGGATGTGACACAAGTTGTGTGCCGCACAAGTTACAAGGACAACTAGTCTGTCAGAGCTTTATCCCTAGTTTGTCAAAAGCCATATGGGCATGGATGCCTAGAGATGTGAGGACAATCTATCCAAAAAGTGAGAGAATAGCCTACCCTTGGAAAGGTGGGATAACATCTCTCAGATAGCAGTTCATCAAGGTACACACGTGTGCTAGAGGGTTAAATGTGGTGCATTCCTCACATGCAAATGTGCACATATACCATGTGCAAATGCACCGCATGCACTTCTGTCAACCTTCCAACACCCCAAACATGCCATGTACCACATCCAACCTTCAAGCACTCTGCCACATGTGCCAACATGACAATGTGCAAATGCACCACATGTACCATATTCTATCTTCACGCGCCACCATCAATCAACAAGAAGCCCACATGTGCCAATGTATGTATGCACCGCATGTGGTAAATGAGCCTTCCCTCCTCAACAGGGTTTGACAAACATGCAGGGTAGTGTCCAATAGGCTATCCAGGACCGCCTATATGTGATAAAACTTTTGTTCCATCGAAACAGGGCCTATATTAAGAAGCAAATGACTATGGAGATCAAAAAAGAAACAAGGACTCAGCTATAATCGAAGTTCTATCAGACATCCTTTTTAACACATTTGTCCAACTAAGGCTTGTATGGAGAGACTATTTTATTGAACTGACCATTGTTTGTCAAATATCTTGTCTATACAAGCATGTGTGGCTCTTGTACACATTAGGCAAATTGGCATACGAGGGCATTGTGGCACACTTGTAGATAAATAGCAATACAGGTGAGTTACTTGATATACGGTGGCACGTTTGTGGATTAATAGCAATACAGGTGAGTTACTTGATATATGGTGGCACACTTGTAGATTAATAGCAATACAGGTGAGTTACTTGATATACGGTGGCACATGTCAGTTGCTTGAACATGCATGGTAGCACATGTGGCAAGAAGCATGCATACACATGGGTACTACCACACATAGCACATGTGAAACGCTTGAAGATCTAATGTGGCAGGTGGGATGCTTGATAGGAAATCCCACTTCTGACGCATTCGCATGTGCGGCTTGTGTAAAACATATACCATGCATGTAAAATTGGGCTAAAACTAACTTTGTGTCCAAATCGGCTCTTTTTTTTGGACAACCTTATCTTTAACTTTATTGCAATTGGTGCCAATATCCGAATAATGATTGTTGACAAACCATGGACATGGACCCTATCTGGACAAGGGCGTCTGAATGTAACTTTTTAAATAACTAAACAAACCCCAACTATTTGCCTTTCATTTAGTAAACCACGTCTATATGAAGCCCCTCTAATTAGAAGGGCAGCATAAATGATGGCCATATCTCAAAAAGAGCTAATTGAGAGATTAAAAATAAAAATAAGAATCCAAAGATAAGAAACCACTTCTAGCTAAAGCCCCCTTAATGGCAGCACAAATGATGACTGTTTCACAGAAAGAGCTAATCAAGAGAACAGAAGATTCGTGGATAAGAAAGTAAGAAACACAAAAACAAACAAACACATGGATTAAGATCTTAAGGGTTTGTTTGGTTACGAAACGGTTCTATTCAGACAGCTTAGTCTGGACAATACAATGTCCATGGTTTGTCAACTACCATTATTCGGATAGTGGCACCAAATTTCAATAAAACAAAGACAAGGTTATCCTAAAAACTAGTCGTGGATGTGCACAAGACAAACTCAATAGAAAGTTCATTTCCACTCATCTTCCATATATACTTGAATGAGTAGCTATATTTTGTACGCATGCACGGCACATGTGCCACATGTGTGAACGGTGCCACAAGTGAGGCCACCCTACATGTGTTGCATCCAACCTTCAAGCACCCCACACATGCACATACACTACAAGTGCCATCGTGCATCTTCAAGTAATCCACATGTCAAATGTGCAAATATTTATCTATGAGCAAGCGTGCCAAATGTGCAAAAGAGCCATATATGCTTGTCCAAACAACATGTTTGACAACTAACAGCCAATATAACATGATAGTATATCCATATAAACCTATTTAGATAGGCCTTAGCTGGATAAATGTATTCAGAGTAGCCTATTCGAACAGACTTCAATGGTAACCAAATAGGCCATAATGGAATACACCTAAACCACTAGTCTGAAAACCAACTCCTCGAATAAAGAGACAAAGAAAAAGGTCATGGGTTAAGTGCCAATCAATTAATAGCACCCACCCACCTCCTCATGCCACATGTGCCAATACCCACACATGTACAGATGCCACATGTGCCATCGATCACATGTCCAGATGTGTCAAATGAGTCGGTATTAATCTATGAGCACACCACATGTCGAGATGTGCCAAAACTGTAAACGAGCTATATATGCCTGTCCAAATAGGGTGCCTGACAAATAACTGTCAGTACAACATAATAGTATATCCATATAAGCCTCTTTAGACAGGCCTTAGCTGGATAGATGTGTTTAGAGTAGCCTATCCAAACAAAACCTTGATGATAACCAAACAGGCCACGATAGAATTACACCTAAACCACTAGTCTGAAAACAAACCACTAAAATAAAGAGACAAAAAGAAAAAGGTCATAGCTCAAAGTGCCACTCAACCCCCCTTTAGACCAGATGTGGTTGGCACTAGACCAGAAAACAATTAAACAAAAATGAGATTGCCCTAAAAAGGAGAGATCATTAATTGAATACAGCGAGGAGGAAAATCATCATCCAGTAAACTGCAATACTTGGTGATTGTTAAAGATAACAAATATTTTTTTTAGGAAAAATGTAAACATGATAACCACAAGTCACATTAAAAATCAACAGAACTGTCAACAAAAGTATCCTGCCAATTAAATGGTTAAGGACAAATCAAACTCAAGCAGACAATGCCAGCAAGGCAGACACTTAACTGATCATTGCTTGAATTTTATTATTATTATTTTTTTAGTGGCCAATGTTATTGCAAATAACATTTGAAAATGAACATGTTGCAATCCGTCCTCTTGAGTATGGATCCTAAAATCCAAATTTGACTCATGTAATATGTGGGTTTGACTTCATTGTACTTTGATTTGCCAAAAGACCACACTAAAAAAAATTTATCAAGGTTTGTTACATAATAGAAAGTTTTTTGTATGTGATATGCAATATATCATCTGATAACTAACGCATAGAGTATATCTCTGGCAAATGGCAATGTGACAATTCATTCGCATACACTGAACAACTGCACAGATGCATACATGTAGCTCAAAACTAAACCTCCTGATACTTATTTGTAGGTCCCACATTAGTTGAGTTACAAAACAAAAATACATGAAATGGTTGCCTATCCATTGATATCTAATGGACTGCACAGATGAAAAGGTCACAAATGTCAATTAATCAGAGGTTAAGATCATCAACCAACATGAGTTTGAGGTAATGACCTAGCCACAGTGTTCTTATGATGTGTGAATGGCTCAAGTGAATTGCATGCATGCTACGTGCTCTGTTTTGAAGCATGCACATGAACCATCAATCCATTACTAGAGTATTAGATTTTTCCCATTTATAACCCCCTCCCTGTGGGTTAACAACAAGAAATGTTCACAGTGATCACAATGGCCCACCAAGTTACCATTCATTCATTGAGTGCCTACACCTATCATGTCATGTATATACATAGTTACATACAATATCCAAGCCAATGCAATGGTGGGGCCCACCTACAAGATCATTTGGAACAAAATCGAGGCAATCCATTCCTCAATTACGCCATCCCATAGAAAACAAAAGTAAAGAATGGACTGCTAATGGATAGACTAAATCTATGCATCTACCCCACTTGATGAATGGAGCAGCTAATTTTTGTGTCCAAACATCTTCTAGGTTGGTCCTACCTCTTCAGCAGCTTGGATTCACCCATCCATCCATCCACCGACACAGGTGCAAACATATTGATGAAAACTGATGGTACACACTGAAAACCACCATTGAACACATGGCAATCTTCTAGGATTGCAATACCATTCGTCAGGTAGAATACTATATATGCACAGGCATGACAGGCCACAAACCAAAAATCAAGACCATCCAACTACTTTACTCATCTAATCATTGGGTTCATCTTAATAGAGAAATCATGTTAAATTTTGATTTTTGAATCACCATACAAACAAGCAATTTAGCCAAGTAAATAAAAAGTAAATAAAAAATAAGATTTTTTAAATCTTAATTTTTGAATGACCATCCAAACAAGCAATTTAGACGAGTATCAAAAGAAAGTAATAATAAAAAAATAAGAACTTTTTTTTTTTTTTTACACACCCCACACACACTCACGCTAGTGGAATTTCACCACCTATGGGTACTAGAACCCTTGACCGGGAGTTGAAACTCCTGAGAGTCTACCACCTGAGCAAGAATAAGGACCCAAAAAATTTATTAAGATTTACTTAACAATCAAACAAGATAAAAAACTAAATCAGATTTAACAATCCAACCTAGCCCTAAAGAAGAAGAAGAAGAAGTGGTAGTGTTTTCAAATTGGAGCTCCTGGATAAAACCTCTACTTGTATGTGGCTTTCATAGATAAGGCTAATTACTCTTTTTTATCTTCTTGCAGGAATCTTGTTGGGGTTCACAACACTAGTAAATATTTGATACATGGAGATCCACGGATTAGTGATGATTTACATGGGATTTATTCCTTAGATATTTCTTTAAAGCATGACACGACATAAAACATCAGATATACTAGATTCTATTTTTTTTTCCCTATTTTTTGTTATTTTTATTAATTTATCTTGTTTCTCTTGAGTTCTTATAAATTTTTTCAGTATTATAAACAACATTGGGAGTTGATGGCACTCATCCAAGTCCTATTCACATTGATGATACAACCTCAACCAATGACCGAGTCAAACAATGAAACCAGTATTAGCCATGGCCTCCTCCCATTTCAACCCTGTACGATAGGATAACTCCTCCTAATGTAGAACATGGCACAAATACATTCCTAGCATGGTTGGATCAAAAGAAGGTGGACCATAAATTGATGATAACTTTTGATCCGGATATCGTTACAGGGTGCATAACCTATCAATCTTTACTGAAACGGGCCATCCGAGGTGAACCGACCCATAAAGTGGGTCACGTCTATCTGTTTCGTCAGAAAACACACACTTTCAGCTCAAAAACGAAAATTTAAGGAAAATTTACTGGTTTTAGTATTTCCGAATTTTTTTTATATTTTCTTACTTTGAGAGTTTTAGATTTTCTTCTTTTTTTTATAACAACTTGTAATCATGCTAAGATTCTTCTAGCAAAATTTTATTTGGAACTTTTATTTTTAGAAATTAGGTTTTAAGAAGAGTTTTATTAGAAATAGGATTTTTATTAGAGTTAGAATTTTGTTATTTTTGGTAATTACGAAATTTGAAATTTTTTTCTATATTAATAGTGTAACAGGGACATACATATCAAACAATTATCAATCAATCAAATTTCGAATTTCTCGAATTTATTTCTATTTTCTCTCTCCTCGTAGATTCGAGGAATCTTTGTGAGGAGTCCAAAGAAGCTCAGTGGATTCGGAGTAGTTATCCTTGAGGAAAACGGTGATCGACCTCATCACGCCCATCCCTACGTCACCTCCCCAGCCAATGACCAAAATATTATAAAGCCCATTATTTGCTATTTAATTTTGAAATTATTGCTGATTTTATCTTTGGAAATAATTATGTTCTGCTATTTCCCCAACCCAAAATATAGCCACACGGCCCACACCTCCATAGCCCTGGATCAAACCTCCAAGTATTTTTCAGACTTCTTCCAATTAGATCCTAGTTCTTTGATTGCTGCATCGGTTCCAGTATACAAATCCATCAGCAAAATCATTAGCATGATTGCAGCATTGAGGAACTTGTCAAAGCTGACAACAAGCGGAAAGTCTGGAGCCAGATTAGAACATCATCGGAAACTGCAAAATTCTAACTGTACCTCATAAGTTCATAACCAATGTACAAAGGAGAACGCTACCACCTCCGTCCATTGGCTAAAATGTGAAGATGATACTTGGCTTTTGGAAGCACTTGAAGAGAAATTCCAAAGGTTATCAAACATGTTCAAAGAGAGAGAGAGTTAGCAGCCACAAAACAAGCTCATCATTTTGAAACACCTAGGTAAGTTGCCCGTCAAAAAATTCGACCTTGCCTATCAAAAACTTTTTTCCAAGTTACCCGGCAGAGACGAACTGGATAATCAAGTGCGAAATGTTCAGATTATCATAAGAAAAGCTTCTTTTTTGTTGGTAGTAACGAAAACTATGGTTGCCATATAAATCATTTTCCTAGCATTTGAACTGGGGTTGCAACAGAAACTCAAGTATCTAGAAATTCAAATTGCAAGATTCAATTTATTTTTTTTTTTTAAAGTAAAAAGTAAAACTTCTTTTTACAAGTAAAGTCACAAATAAATACTCTTTTACAGGTAAAACAAAATATAGTTCTTCACCTTAAAGAGTTTAAGTACTTAAAAATATGCAGTGAAAGTCAAAACAAAATGGAATGGCTGGCTTAGATAAAACAGTGATCCCAAAGGAACTTGAATGATTTCTGCTTCTTACAGCAATAGAGTTGATGGCGAAGAGACGAGAGTTAGCCTTTCTGCAAGTTAGAGTTTAGCGAGAGAAAGAGGATGGGTGGGTGGACAAACAAACAGAAAAACGGGTTACATAAAAAACATCTATAAGACTTGTTCAGTTATAGAGATCCCACAGGCAGCAGTGATCTGTTAGAATAAACATACAGTGATTAGATGGAAAAATAGTAAAGCTAACTCCAGTCCTCCGTCTATAATTTTGAAATTGTACCAGAGGAACCACCAACAACCGATAGAGGTAAATGTGTATTACAACCTGCCATGTAAGAACTGGAAAGGCACATCAGGCTAACAAAGCTAATAACGAAAAATCCAAAGCATCAAGACATTGGCATGAAAACCCAGAGCATCAAGACATTGGGATCAAAATACCTTAGTTGCCAAAGCAATGCGCCCATATCATCTCAATATACTTACACAGAAACACCTTCTGCTCTGGAGATGGGACGGCCACACATCAAGCGGCTTCATGGTACCGTATCCAGGTAAAAATTAATAGGGGCCACAGATAGGAAAAATAAACATAAAAGTCATCACTGGAAACATGAGGCAGGTCAGGACATGAAATAAAATGTAGTTACCCCACCCAAGATGGAAGAACATAAAAGTCATCTCAAACAAACATAACATAAAACTGTCAGTAATTAGGTCCTCCTCGAAGTTCAAGAAAAATTTAAGGGCAAAAGATATTAGCATCCAAGATGCTTTGAAGGTGGCCATCCCATCCACATGGAGACGGAATACAGTCCCACGCTAAAAAGAGGAGAAGCTAGGAAGCACAGAGTAGCCGGATGCACAATTTCTCCATGCCAAATAAACCATCTTCTGGCCTGAAGTCTCTGCAATTATCATAACAGTACAGCAAGGTTAAAGTTATGAGTCCCAAACGTCCAACAAGTTGAAGTCATAGCAACAGGTAATAAATCAGGTTCACAAGAGCTCCAAGAAACCTGACGCCTGCCAAAAACATTCAATCATAACCAGAAACAAAGTCAAGAAAGGTAAAATAATGATTAATAGCAAAACACATTGTGGAGAAAGACAAATACAAATATCATGATTAAAAGAACCATGTAACATTATCCTCATCTTCACATAATCCTAGGCAGCTGAGAATGCCCTCTGCTAAATACAATATATATATATATATATATATATATATATATATATATATATATATATATATATATATATATATATATATATATATATATATAATCCCAAATTTTACCAAGTACATCAGAAGAAGAATTCAGCAACACGTATGGCTATAAGACTGACTGGTTTTTTATGAACATGTTTTCACAGTGAAAACTTGTGTAAAAGAAACGTCGCTTTATACAAGTCTACTCCCGTCATGCCTATGACTATCGTACTTCAATTTTTCTTGAATCTTTGCTAAGTTATAAAATATTCATTTTAGTGTTGTCAAGAAAAAGAAGAAGAAGAAGAAGAAGATACGATGCTCCTTTTAGAAAAATCATCAGAACTCAACGGTTCCTGTCATATAGTGAAATAAACCCAGAAGCAATGGAGAAGAATATGGGATGCTTACCTTGCAAGCTGGAAAAAGAACGACCAACTGGTCAAATCACTTCATTTCTGCCATGAACTTCTCGTACTCAGAGTCGGTAGCATAAGTCACTGGCTCTGCAGATGAAACAGGCTGAGGGGCAGGCGGATTTGAGGCCCATGGTGTGCTTCCCATGCTCTGTGAATGGTCAACCACTGAATGATGCACAGGAGGAACTGCACCATAATAAGATGGGTAACCTAAAGAAGATGGAGGATATGCAGGCGGAGCATTTGGTGCCACTGCGGCTACCGAATTTCCATATATGTTGTTGGGTACAGATTGCACGGATGGATTATTCTGAGATTGCACTCCAGGGGGGTAACTCTGGAGCGCTTCACTAGACAGCATACTTTGAGAAGGCGCACCAGTGGGTACAGTCAGAACTGTAGTTGGATATTGAGCGCCATAAGGTGGCATAGCTTGACCTTGAACAGGGGTGTACATGCTTGAACCAGGAGGTGGAGGGGTATAAGGAGCATACGGAGGAGGAACAGGTGGTGGCCCCCAAGGAACTGGTGCTCCCATGTAGCTTCCGGGTGGTGGGTTTCCGAGAGGCCCACCGGGTGTAAATTGCTGAGGCGGTCCAGGATACGTAGGCATCGACGGAGCTGGAGGACCTGGAGGTACCGTAGGCTGTGGTGGCTTGCCAGCAACTCTTACAGCTATAACTCTCCCCTCAAGGCGATACCCATTCATACTAGTAATAGCTTGATTAGCTTGAGACACGTCAGAATACTTCACGAAACCATAACCTTTACTTAATGCAGTCACCCGATCCTTAATGACCTTAGCCATAACAATCTCACCAAAGGGCGAAAACAGTCGAATCAGTGCATCATCATCAAGAGTTGGTGGCAGGTACCCAATATACAGATTTGTATCATCGTGCTCCTTCACCATCTTAGAACCATTAGCCAGCCCCGGTTGCGATGTGCTTCCAACACCTCCAGCACTGGTGTTACTGGCCCAAGGAGGATTGCTCCCTGAACCACCGGAACCAGGAAGTGCCAATGCTGAGTTCTGCCTAGTTAGTGAATCAGGTGCAGTACCACCTAACTCAGCCAAGAAGTTCTGATACTCATCATCCATTTTCTTCCCTGTTCCCTTCATGGGGCAATCAATGGTGGGATGCCCTCCATCCCCACAAATTTTACAGAGAACATCGCTCTTAAAAGTCGAGGTACGAGCAGGGCAAGCATACTGGCGGTGCCCTGGCTCACCACACAGCCTACAAAATTCATCGTCTCTAATTGTCCCATTCAAAGCAGCAAGTTCCCTAAGCTGCTGCCGCTTGTGCTCATTAAGCCCTTCATCGACGGGCATCAAGAGCTTCTCCACCATCCCTGCAGCTGCGTCGAGCGCTTCCTGCGTCTCGGCTTCCACCAACACATGTAAATCCTCATTCTCTGACGGATCCGGCTTCAAGTCACGCTTCTGCTGCAGTCTACCTTCTTTAACAGACCCTTTACCCCGAATCACAATCTTTGCACCGGTCTCCTTCTCCATTCGCTTCTGAGTGTTTCCCCTCGGCCCAATTATGAGCCCTATGAAATTGTAACCAGGGTATTCTTTCATGGGTATATACAGCTTCTTCTGAAGCTTAGGTGGCCGGTAGTCCGCCGGGGGCTTGAATGCAGGGTTCCGCTTGATCAGCTGAGAGATGATTTCCTGCCTCTCGCATGTCAATCTCTCACGGGCACGGTACTCGCGGGTGTTTATACGGATGCCCATGTTATCATAAATGGGTTCGGGAGAAGGCGAGCGGGCACCTTCAGGGCGGTCATCCAAGGGGAGACCTGACTGTAACATACGACTTATTTCAAGAAGCCTAATGTTAAGAGCTTGAACTTCGGGATCGACATCCATACCTCCAGTAAATTCCTTCATGAAGTCAGGGAGCTGTATAATGGGCTTCGGTTCATCATCAGCCCAACGGGATTTCCGCTTACGGCCACTGCTGCCTGCCACATCTCCATTTTGGGGATCAGATTCGGACGGGGGATCCCACCTACTCCGGCGCTTGCGACGGCTGGTCGTCTCTTCTTCCCCACCGGAGTGGTCCCTGTCAGTGCCGCTGTTGGTGGCGTTGACACCATTTTCCGATAGCAGCGGCTTCTGATTGCCGAATTCAGCAGTGTTAAGACCCAAAGAGGACTTCTCTTGGGTGACTGTTTCAGAAGAAGGCAGCGGGTTTTGGGCCAGGGCTTCACGCCCTTCTGCAGAAGATGGCAGATTCCCAAGTTGGTACGAAGAAGCTAAGGTGTCTGCCAAAGGTGGGGTTTCGGAAGGAGGTGGCGGAGGCGGTTCTTGACCGTTTGAATCGACGAAATCTGCATAGGGACGTGGATCCGGAGCAGAGAAGCATGGGATTTCTGGAGGAGGAAGAGGAGGATTTTCGTCGTGCGAGGCTGGAGTTTCTGGAGGAGGAGGAGGAGAGGAGGAAGAGGGAGGAGGAGGAGGGTTCTGATCGTACGGAGCTAGGGTTTGAGCAGAGAAGAAGATATTTGGAGGAGGGAGATGAGAAGCTGGGGTTTCAGAGAACGGAAGAGGGTTATGGAAGGAGGTCGAGTCTAGTGTTTGGGAAGAGGAATCTAGGGTTTTGTGGGTTTCCGCAGGAGTAATTGCTGGATCCTCCATCAGGATTTCTGGAGAGACGGAGAGAGAGAGAGTTTTCTTTTGCGGGATTCTCTGGTGCGGGATTCTCTGGACGGATTGGGACCTCCACACTAGCTTGAAGGAGCACCCGATCTCGGACACCGGCAGCATGTATAGAATCGAAAGCGCTTGACATGGAAACGGATTGCCTACTCCCCCTGCCACCAGCCAATGGCTGTTGGCCGGTGCTCTGTGGGCCCCACCATGATGCATGTGTTTAATCCATGCCGTCCATCTATTTTTCTAGATCATTTTATTTCATGAGAGTAAAAATGAGTATATCCCAATCTCAAGCGGACCACGTTACAGGAAAAGTGTTGAATAAATTTTGATCATTAAAAACTTTCTGGGGCTATAAAAGTTTTGGATCATGCTGATCTTTGTTTTTTCCCTTCATCGGGGTCTGTATGACCTAATCAACATATTGGATGTCGAATAAACAATACATTAGGCCTCAGGAGGATTTTAACGGTGGATATTCAATCACTATTGTTTTCGTATGGTGCGGTCCACCTTACATTCTTATTATTTTTTGTACCAAGCCCTAGCATGATATGTAAAAATGGATGAACGGAATGGATAAAGCAAATGCATCATGGTGGAGCCCACAGAGCACCGACCACCAGCCACGGGGCTGGTGACATGGGGTGTAGCCAATCTGTTCCCGCTTGACATTCGCTGACGTCGACCGAACGACACCAGGTAAATGAGAGCACCCCGTCCATCAGGTGCACCGGCGTGCATTCGAGAGCGGATTAGGTGAGAACGGACGCGGTTTGGACAGTGACGCTGCCACTAGCCAGGTGGCTAGTTGCTGGTGCTACGTGGGCTCACCATGATCTATGTGTTTCATCCACACCGTCTATCCATTTTTACACATCATTTTAATAATTAATCTCAAAATTGAGGCAGATTAAAATCTCAGGTGGACATGGAAAATAGTAGTGATTGAACGTCGACCATTAAAAGCCTCCTAGAGCCCACGGTAATGTCTATTTGACATCCAACCCGTCGATCAGGTCATGCAGGCCTGGACGAAGGCAAAAGAACAAAAATCAGCTTGATCCAAAACTTTTACGGCCCGTAGAAGTTTTTAATGGTGAGAATTAAATCAGCACTGTGTGGCCCACTGGAGATGTTTATCTACCTCAATTTTGGGTTAATACCATAAAATTATCTGTAAAAATGGATGAGACACATTAATCATGTTGGGTCCACATAGCACCCACCACTAGCCATTGCCCAGTGGGAGGGGAGTGGCCTGTTTCCGGTGAGAACCGGATGAGGATTTCCTGCAAAAAACCTTTCGCATGCGCAGCAAACTTAGGGCCTGTTTGATTTTCAGAGTGTAGTGAAATCACAGGGATTTCACCCATAATGATTGCGTATCGTGTTTGGTGAGGAGAGAATTTACACCGGATACTCTTCCGCTGGGAAGTGGATTTTCACTCGCTTCTGCAGACGATTGAAACGAGGCAATCCAAGGGAAATCCGGGGTTACGCTCGAGGCGTCGACGTGACTCTTCCAACTCTCGGTGGTCCACGTGAGCACGCATCAGAGGACGCCTTCACAGCTGCTATATTATGAAAATTCCTTTCTGTATCTTCCACCCATGAAACCCTCCGTCGCAGGTAAGGTTCTCTCCAACGCTTGTTTTCAGAGGAGATAATATCTACCAATCTGGCCACTGATTCGGCCTTTCTTCCTCCTTACAGGTGAGAGAAGGGACTGTATTGTTGGTGAAGAAGACCAACACTGGTTGCAAAGCAAGGACTTTTCTCCAAGGCACGACTCGTAAAACAGGTATGTACTCTAAACCTGTGGTACAAAATCTGAGTCTTGGTCGTTTTGGTGAGGTAGACGTGATGAACGTCTTTGATCGGGCCATTTGCTGCAGGTAGTCGCACCAAAACCATTTCCATCGACGGAGAGTGAAATAGAGTTGTTATATCCTCTTTCTTTTCATTTCACTACAGTGGAAATGGATTCCATGAGATTTTCAGCTGGAATTGGTGGAACTAGGAGGAATCAGCTCAAACCAAGAAAACCCACCAAGCATTTCAAGGTTAAGTGCTTGGAAGACCACTCCTTTAAGGTTTCAGTAGATGGGTGTAGGCCTGTTTTAGCTCTAATGCTTGTTTGGGGGTCTTTTGTTTTTGTGTCTTGTGAGGATTTCTCAATGGTTTCAGTTCCTCTGGGGTTTGAGGTTTCTGGGTATGGAGCAAGGCATTGGGTGTCTGAAAATGGTGTTTTTGCATTTGGGTTCTTGCCTTATTCCCAGAAAGGTGATGGCTTTGTTGTGGGGATTTGGTACAATTTCAAAGGCAGAGGTGTGGCAGAGATGCTGCCTGTTTGGACTGTTGGTGGGGGTATTAGTGTAAGACATGTATCCTAGTTCGTACTGTTCTGATGAATCCTGCGATCATTTCCGTCGAAGTCCGGCAATTCGCGACTGATAATCGACGTTGCGATCGATCGTAAGTCGTATCCTTTAGATTCGAGTCGGTTTAATCTGAGACCTATATCATTGCGACCGCACCGTCGCCACAGTTCCAACGCCGCGACTCACGCACCGATCTGATACCCTGACCAGAAGATGTGAGCCAGCGTTTATTTCGAAGAAACGCCACGCTTTCTCGATCCCAAGAGAATCTCTACACAATGTCAAATCAATCCCATCAATCAATCAATCACATCAATTAATCAATCACTTCAATGTCAAGTACACATCACCTTTCTCCACAAGTAAAGCAACCCATGTTTTCTCTCACCAAAGTCAAACCATCTCTCACTTCACCCATCCCTCACCTCACATCACTCACCCATCACACCCATCACTTCTCCTTATCTCTCTCTCTTTCCATTCGCATTTTCCAAGCAACTCCAAAGGAGAAAAAAAATCCCACGTTGGGAGCTCTTCCATGAGAGAAAACAAGCAAGTGTGAGGCCCACCTTTTCCATTCCAAAACCCTTCATCCTATCCATCCATTTTCCATCTCCACCATCAAAGAGGAGCACAAAGAGGGTGGCGTTCCAACGGACCAAAGAGATCAACCGGTGGGTGCTTCTATAGGCTAGTTTTCACATTTCTTTATGATGGGCCAAGTGAGGCCTACCGATCAATGGTGTGGATCTCACTTTGGACCCGAAGATGTGGCCGATGACTCATCTTGATTCTCATGATCATTCCATGATGGGGTCATTCTCCATGGACCCCATCATGACGTTTATTTTTCATGTATGGATAGGGTCATCTAGACCTTACATTTGGTGGAGAAAGGATCTCCACCGTTGATTTTCGGTTTGATGGGCTCACGTATAATGGGACCCACTTGATGTATGTTGTAGATCATGAAAGGGAGGGCCCATAGTACCGGGGTCCCTCCATCGCTCGGTCTTCCATCTCTCCTTCTCTTCATTTCCTTTTCATTATTTTTGATGTGATGATATGGCCATGTGGCCCACTTAGATGGACCCCACCATGAGCCATGTGTTTTATCCAAGCCATTCGTAGGTGGGGCCCACTTGATATATGTATTGAACCCACACCATCCACCATCTTGTGGCCCACTTGAGCAGGGCCCACCTCCGTGCATGTGTTTTTCCCCAAACTGTCCAGACGCTGGAAGTTGGAAAACACAAATATTAGCTTGGTTCATAAGCTTGTGGATGGGCCACTTGTATGGGCCCACATAGATGTATGAACCCATCCATACCGTTCATCCCTTTCCTCAGACCATTTTAAAGCGTTGAGCCGAAAAATGGGGCCAATCCGAATTTCTGGTGGGCCATAACATAGAAAAAAGTGTCTCTCACCGTTAAAAATCCACATGACATTTCCATACACCAAAATATGCCCAATATTGGGCTTGATGGAATTCTTATTGAGTATAGAGTCCATTGGGTGGGGCGAATGTTTCGGACGCCGGCCCCACATGTGAAAAACCTTGAAGAAGTGGTGTTAAAAATAATAATAAAAAAAAAAATACAACAGCAGCATTGCTGCTGCTGTTGTCAGAAGGAGAGGACGCACAGGCATCCTCGGCGCTGGGCGCTGAGACGGTCCTGGCCGACCGTGGGCCCCAAAGGTGGGCCCCACCGTGATGTATATCTGTCATCCAAGCTGTTCATATGGTGGGCCCTTGGGGTAGCGGGCCGCCCTCCAAAACTCAGCCATATCCAATGCTTAGGTGGCCCACATCATAAGAAACAGTGTGAATTGAACTCTACCATTGAAACCCTTTCTGGGTCCACGAAAGTTTGGATCAAGCTGAAATTTGTTTCTCCCCTTCGTCCAGGCCTGCCCGACCTTATGAACGGGTTGGATGGAAGATAAACATTAAGGTGGGCCCCACATGGGACCCGCAATGATGTAAGTATTTTTACTCCACCGTCCGCCTGGACGGTGGAGCCAACCATGATATATGTGTTGTATTCCCACCGTCCAGGGGACGGTGGGTGCGGCAGTGTGTGTGTGCCTGTGTGTGTGCACGTGTGTGTATGCGTGTGTGTGTGGGTGTGTGCATGTGTGTGTGTGTGTGTGTGTGTGTGTATTGTATATAGCATTTGGTGGGCCTTTATCGGCCCCACCATGATGCATGTGTTGCATCCAAGTCGTTCAACTATTTATGGTCGTTGTTGAGGCCCACTTTGATGTGTACTTGTGGTCGTTGTTAAGGCCCACCTGGATGTGTATTTACGGCCGTTGTTGAGGCCCACTTCGATGTGCACTTGTGGCCGTTGTTGAGGCCCACCTTGATGTGTAATTGTGGCCGTTATTGAGGCCCACCTTGATGTGTATTTGTGGCCATTGTTGAGGCCCACCTTGATGTATATATGGCTCATGTGTTTAGGCCCATTCAATGTAATAGTGGCCCATGTTACGAGGCCCATTGTGATGTTTTCAAAGGCCCATGGGTTATGGCCCATTGCAATGTACATAAGGCCCATTGATGTGGCCCACTTGATGAATGTAAGGCCCATGCGATATGGCCCATTTGATGTATTTAAGGCCCAATGGGATGTCCTTAAGGTTCATTGCAATGTGTGATTCCTCCATGTCTGTGTAATGATGTTTTATGGCGGGTCATGCCTTGAGAGTAATGTTGGTTTGACGTCCACATTGCAAGTATAGTGTTGGTTAAATCTCCGCATTATAACTCTCCCTAGGACCCATTAGTAAGCCCATACTTGTTGATAGTTCACCACTTTATAACATGTTTAGTATAGCTCCATGATTAATACCCATACGCATCATTTGTATGCTTGATATGAGGAATGTTTATCATAGCATATGCCTTCGGGCAGACTGTTACGGGCTCCCTGATAGGCGGAGTTGCCCTGCATGAGCGCATGGTTTACACAGGACTGTTGCATGACTGGTAGTGTGACTCATGCACTTGCATTGTGTGATTGTAGTTACTGTATGCCCTAGCGACACCAGGGTCATAGCCTCGACAGACACATCGTGGGTGGCTGGATTGGATACCGAAAATGTTTGGTTCTAGCATACGGGCGCCATAGATGTCCTTGGGTGAAAATTCCTAAACCCGATGGTACGAGAGGATGACTCCAACATCGAGACCGAGTGGATGTACGAGCGCATGAGGGCCGAATACTAGGAGGTCGCGTCTCCCACTGTGTCATGGTCGGTTGGAAAGGGGTGTGACCTTACCCGCCTGAGTGAGAGGGCAATTTCTAGGTTGAGTTTGACCAGCTTGAGGAATCGATCCGCTATCGACGAGCCGGGCCCGATATTAGCAGGCGGATAGTGAGGTCTCTTTCGCTCTTCCAGTTATGCGTCCGGATAGGGACGACAAACTGGCGTAGAGTGTACTAGACCCCGGTGATTATCCAGACTGATAACTGTATTGACATGAGGATTGACATGCTTGAGCTGCATTATGCATCGCATGGCCTTGATATGGCCGATATCATTTATATTCTGTACCGCATAGCCTTGGTACAGCTGACTGCATTCATGTACTCATCAGCACGATTTCGCATTACTCTAACCCTGCATTCTGAGCACGCTCATATTGCGCACACACTTACACCACCTTCTAAGCTTTCCATAAGCTTATGCACGATTGATGCATGCAGGTGACGCCAGGACGCAGTCGTAGCCTCGCCGCAGTTGGAGCGTGCAGACGAGCCTTTGGAGCTTTTGTTATTTCCAGTATATTGTATTTCCCTTCCTTACGCCTTGTACTCAAAAGTTTTTTATCATAGTGGATTTTGTGATGGTGTTCTTGTGGTTATTGTTCGTGGGTTATGCTTGTGGTTATGCTCATTACGAATCAAATTGATTATTAGAAATCCTCCTTGTAGCATCTCAGGATCGAAACCTGGCGTATGGGTACTGGGAGCCGAGAACGAGGTTCTCGGGCGGTCGGCGCCGGATTCGGCGATCGAAATTTTGTGAGCCCGGTTTCCGATTTGGGCGTGACAATTAGAGTCTCAAAACTCACTTTTCAGCTCTCCAGGATTGGAAGCTTGCTCTTGTTTGAAAATCCAACTGGCTTGCTTGTTTGAGCAGCAGGGCTTCTAGAAGTTCAAGGCTAGCCTTTTGAACAAGGGATCGAGAAGACAGTGCTCAGAAGGGCTGAGCTTGCTCTGGAGGACCAGTTTCTTGCAGAGAGAGCAAGAGCAAGCAAGCAGCCTTTTGAACAACGGAAGAACTGATTTTGAGGCAGAAATGGTTTGGGAGAGCTTCCACAGCCCAACAGATACTCTCCTTCCTGGTCAGTCCTTACACTTCCCTCAAACCCTCTGAGCCCCTACAACAAACTCCATTGCTGGTTACTATAGCAATGGTTTTGGTGCGACTACCTGCAGCAGGTTAGAATTTAATTAGTAAATCAACTTTAATATTTCATTTACAGTGTACATATTTAATATTTAACCGTTGATTTACATCCAAGTCACTAACCAATGATTCAAAACGGTGGTGGGCCACCACCTCTCCAGAACATCCGGTTCTTCCGATCAGTGCATAACAGAGATAGCGCATCTTGCACTGGTTGACGGTGGGGTCCCTGATCAGGGCCGGAAGGGAAATCCACTCCGTCCATTGAACTCACCTCGAAAAACCAGTTAGAGATGGACGGTTTTGGATTTCTGTTGATGCGGCCCACTTGTTTGATCTTGTTGTAAATATTCTGCCATTCAATGTATTTACAACTGCTGTCTAGTATGTTTCAGATCAAGATCAACCAGATCTTGCTTAGGATCCTCGTCTGATATGAATGGACGGATCAGATCGTTGTTTTCAGATCGAGATGGTGGCCCACTGGAGTCCGTTCGTGGGTCCCTATTTTCCATTCCGCAGGCGTGCAAAATTTTTGAATCCGAACAGAGTCAGGTCAGCACATGCTGACCGACTCTGTTGGTTCGGTGGTCAGCAGCCATGCGTGTGCTATATATACACTCGACTTGAATGGGTCACATGAGCAAGATCACATCCAAGTCACTAACCAATGATTTTTAACCGTTGAGATTACATGGACAAGATTTAAACAGTGCATTTTACGATGTTAAAGTAATAATAATGATGTAATTGATAATATGATTGTTTTAGGATTTTATTAACCCAGTGAATTTCTATCTCTCTTTTTGAGGGGATATGAAATTCCCACTTATTATATGGTGCCAAACATACCAGTGATTTGAATCCTCCACCCTCAAAAAACAAAGTTTCAAATGGTGGCTGTTTGATTGCCATTGTAGTTTATGGTGTACTCTACATACGCTTTGGATTTCCCTCATTTTTTTGGCTCATATCTTAAAATGAGCTAATGAAACGAATGGATAGTGTGGATCAGACACAATATGATGAAGTGAGCCTCACAAATTTTACTTTGGTTTTTTTTGTCATTGATTTTAGTGCACCAGTCATCATAGCGGGACCAACTTAATGGCTCTGCATTCACCATTGATTAGGCCACCTGTTGCACCTTCTGCAGGTAGTCCCACAAATGGACGTCTCCGATGGATACGTCTCCCTGGCACGTGATAGAGCCCACCGTCCAACATGGTTGAGTTGTAAGGTTGATCCATCCCACCATACCACACCTGGCAGTTTTATGTCTCAATCAGAACCGTTCATATAGTTACTAAACTATGTATGAAAAATGATTTAAATAAAAAATGGATGTGATGATCCAAGACGTCTGTTTTACCAAAAATAATAAAAAATAAAAATCATCACTCACCCATGGCAAGTGACAGCAGATGCACGCACAGGATTGATACATCACCCTGAAAGTCTACCACCCGGTCAGTGTGGCGACTTTAGCATGAAAATGAAAAATCTCAACAATATGATTGATCCAACCATCAGGTGGCCCACCACAGGTTTGGGAGTTAATAAGTAGGTGTGACCCACCTAATGATTTGATTCGTTTAATTATATGAAATGCAATATTTGTGGCAAAGGGGCCTGCTGTACAGGTTGATATCATTCATGCCTATGGAGGATTGCCTACTTACGATGCTGTCATTAGCTACAGGATGTTGGAGTGTGCCCTGTGGGCTGCACCATGATGTATGTGTTTTATCCCTTCGGTACATTTTTTCATATCATTTCAGGGCATGAGACAAAAAATGAGCTCACTTCTATATTAATTAACATTGATTAGTATTAGTTGATTTTACTAGGGTGATTAGGGATTTAATGGTCAACGTAAAAAGTATGACTTTTCAAATAGTGGGCAGATGGACTACAATTAGTACGGTCAACAATACAGTTAGTTTATCATGGAAATTTTTAACAAACTCAGAAATTATCATGTCATCATTCTAATCAAATTCACATGCATCCTGTATAGAGAGAGGTGAATCACTATGGCTGAGAGCGACTGGACGGTCGAAGAGTTGGAACTCTTTAGAGTAATATTGGATGTGGGATCTGCTGCAATAGCAGCTGGGGAGTATTGTCGCACGTACCTCTTTCGAAACCCTCCCAGGTCTGTTGATTATGACCGTGCCCGTACTATCAATGGGATTATTAGGGCAAGGGAGACTAATTGTGTTTCACAACTACGGATGAAAAAGATTATGTTCTTCAATATTTGCTCAATCTTACGAGATAAGGGGCTGTTGGCGGATGCGAAGCACATAAGTATGGAAGAACAACTTGTGATGTTTCTTCATGCATTAAGCCACAATGTCTAGAACCGAGTGATTGGACATCATTTTATAAGGTCAGGCGAAACCGTGAGTCGATATTTTAATCGAGTCTTGGATGCAGTCGTCTCTTTATATGCAGACTTCATTACACTACCTACACTCGATACCGCATCTGAGATTTCATCAAACCCACATTGGGTGGAATACTTTCAGGTATGATAATACATATACTCATCACAATTGATTACGATCTGTCGGGATTAAATTACATATGCCAATATCACATCATGATTGACAAGTTTAACTTAGGATTGTATCGGAGCAATTGATGGGACACACATCCCAGCTTTCGTAGCATCTGCGGATAGTGCTGTCTATCGAAACAGGAAAGGATACATATCACAAAATGTCTTAGTTGCTTGCAAGTTCGACATGAAGTTCATGTACGTGTTAGCGGGATGAGAAGGTTCCGCATCAGATGCACGCGTTTTGCAAAGTGCCTTGACTCTCTCAAGCGATCCTTTCGTAATACCCCGTGGTAAACCCATGGACATCAAGTACTCTTATAGCTTTATAACATCAAACGAATAAGAATTGGTATTCACTACGAAATTATTTTTAAAATGTAGGTAAATACTACGTAGTTGATGCAGGATATGCGCACTCACCCGGTTTCATGGCCCCATATCGCGGTGTACGTTACCATCTCAATGAGTATCGTACAGGTCGGAAACCATCCAATGCTCGTGAGTTATTCAATTATCACCACGCACAACTAAGGAATGTAATAGAAAGATGTTTTAGAGTTTTGAAAGCCAGGTTCCCAATTCTGAAGACTGCTCCACAATATCCGATACAAACTCAAGTAAAGATAATGCTAGCTTGTTGTGTTACACAACTTCATAAGGATATTTGGAGACGATGACATGTTTGAATTTGAGGAGTCGTCAAGTTGTGGTGTCGATGGTGTGATCCCATCACCTACAGAAGTACCCGTCATCGATGAAGGTCGTTTGCTTTTGAATGTCACTCCACATGAAAGAGATGAGTGGACCAGAAAACGTGATGAAATAGCTTCTAGAATGTGGAGCGAAGCTCATCTAGTGAGTTAAACAAATTAAATACATTGTAATAAGACGTACATCAACGATGGTTTTTGGAGTATCATTCAGGACTGTCCAAATTAGATCACTAATGTCTTTGTGACATATTTTGCCTTATTTAATATGCAATTTTTTTTTTTGGAAATGAAGCCTGGATGGACTTCATATTATTTACTCATGCGGTAGAATGATTTTTTGAACTTGTCGTCGCATCATTTATCTTCTCACAGATTGAGGTAGACCAAAGTGGATCCATGTCACCGAATAGACGATCTGTACTATTTACTCCGACAAAATATCACCTGGGATCACCTAGTAGCACCCCACGAAGATCGCCCAGGAAGCATACACGGAACAGTGGAACTGAGGACCAATCCTATGGAGGTGTCCTCCGTTGGACGGACGACATGGACGACATCATGATTGACGGATTAATGGAGCTAGTCATTACTGGAAGACGAAGTGGTGCTGGATTTAAAATAGAATCATTTACAGGAATTGTTGAAAATATGATGTTGAAGCTACGCCTCAAGATCACTAATACGAACGTAAAAAATCGCATCCACACGATGAAAAAAAACTTCTTCACTGTCAAAGATCTACGGAGTGCGTCTGGTTTTGGATGGGATCCAGACCTACAAATTGTCGTCGCAACAGATGAAGTGTGGATGGACTACGTTAAGGTATAGTTTCTTTATAAGTTACATCATATCTCATCATGCGACATGCAATGTTTATGACCGATTTACTTTTTTTTTGTGTTATGTCTAGTCTCATCCTGATGCTGCCCAGTTTCGCGGTAAACCCATGCCCAGATATGATGATCTCGATTTCATTTTCGGAAACGACAGGGCTACTGGTAAAGCATCTGCAACTGCCAACTGCCCTCCCTGTGCAACCACTCCTCGATGGAGAGATACAGATGTGTCGTCTAACTACACTGTTGATCTGAATGATGATATTAACCTAATATCTTTTGAAGATCGCGGCGATGATGCACCGCATATCCATTGGTCCGATAACAGCCCTGGAGGCGACAACATTCCTCATCCGAGTCCCAAACAGCATGGGAATGCCTCCCATAACACGAATTCCACGGTTAATTCTAAAAGAGACCGAGGGTAGAGTGACCCGTTGATATGATTGGCACCGGGATGGTTGATGTTGGGGGTGCCATGAAGTCAATTGCCATTTCCATCTACAGGGGTCCGAACTTTAGTCGGATGTCACAAATTATACCGGCTTTGGAAGAGTTGGAGGGACTGACGGCTGATGAGGTCTTGTGGGCGACGAAGTTGTTATCGAAAGAAGAAGCGTATGGAGCCTCCTTCATGAACTTTGCCAAAGAGAAGAGAATTTCATTCATAACAATGTTGCTGAATGGGGGTGGACCCCAAGTATGAAAGAACATTTTGCCTAGTTTGATTGGCTGGAAGTAGTGATTCATAGGCGAGGCCTTTAAGACAATTTTTAACTATATTATTTTTTGGAGTTGTAAAACTTAATTTTGGATATTTCTACTTGTTTCTTGTTGCACTTTTGGATAACACATCACTCATTGCTAACAGTTGAACACAACATGTGCTTTGATAGGGATTATTGTTATTAATTTGAACTATATGCAGGCTTAAGTTTGGCGCAAGTTATGGTGACACTTGTGCCACTGACATATTACTCAGTAGGTAATTGCTTATAATTGTCGATAATCTAAAGATCATTAATAACGTTTTCTGTTTGGACAGATGGGGAAAATTTATGTTGTCTTCATAGGAAGACAACCAGGAATTTATTACTCGTGGGAGGAATGTAAGGCTCAAGTCGAGGTTACTCTAATGCTCGGTTCAAATCTTTCAAGTATGCAGATGCGACATTTATTGCCTGGAGAAGGTTCGTAGGTGACGTCGTACTCAATCAAGCAAGCCTTGGTGTATCCGATGCGTCTGGAATTTACTACCCATGCCCAGATGTTCAATATCCTCCAAAACCGACGACTTCAAGGACAGCCCACACAGGGACGTATTGTTGTAGTGATGTCCCTCGTGACTCGTTGCTGATTTTGTATATTATTTTCAGTGTTGTTGTCATAGTTATGGTTTTTCAGTTAATGGTCTTATATCGGTGATGTATGTGTGGTGGATATTGGAGTCTTTTGGACGGTTTTTATCATGCATCTTTTTGTTTTTTGGGTAATTTTCTTTTGGATAGACTACAGGATGAGCTATGTGGCTCGCTTCTACTATAAGATTATAGTTTATATTTGTTGAGAAGTGGAGCCACATCTGGGGCCGCCCACGACCAGTCGAGGTTGCACGGATTTCGTGTCGCAAGTCCTTTCGCAACTGGGATACGAAAGGAGTTTCGCGGATTTCGTGTCGCAAGTCCTTTCGCAACTGGGATGCGAAAGGAGTTTCGCGAATTTCGTGTCGCAAGTCCTTTCACAACTAGGATGCGGAAAGGGAAGTTGTCAAAACTATAAATTGGGGTCCCTAGGGCTATTCTAGGTTAAGGTGAATTCTAGAAAATTATTCTAAGGTGTGGGCAAGGGATTTTCTCTGTACTTCAAAGAGAGAGGTTAGTATATTGCCTTGTAATCTTCGTTTCTCTTCATAGTGAAATTTTGCATCCGTGGTTTTTTACCCTAGTTTAGGGTTTTTCCACGTATATCTTGTCTTGTGGTTTGTTTTGGATTGCTTTGATCTATTTCTAGTTTATATTTCTTCCTGTCTATCATTTGTGGGCGAGGCCTTAGATTGGATCTAGGCTCACTGCGTTGTTGGCGTGCTGCGCAACAACTGGTATCAAAGCTATTGGTTTAGTTTTATTGGGAGCGATGGCGGAAGATGGAAAAACTAGAATTGAGAAGTTTGATGGTTCAAACTTTGCCTTCTGGAAGATGCAGATGGAGGATTATCTGTATCAGAAGGACCTCTATATTCCTCTAGGAGGAAAAGAGAAGAAACCAAAAAAGATGACAGATGATGAATGGTTTTTACTGGATAGGAAGGCTTTAGGAACGATCCGACTCTCTTTGTCTAAGAGCATCGCCTTCAATATATCCAAGGTAAAAACGACAAAAGAATTAATGGAAGCCCTAGCCACCATGTATGAAAAGCCCTCAGCATCCAACAAGGTTCATCTTATGAAACAACTATTCAACATGAAGATGTCAGATGGTGGGAGCGTGGCTGAACATCTAAACGAGTTCAATACAGTCACGAGCCAGTTGGAATCCGTTGGCATTGCTTTTGAGGATGAGGTCAGGGCATTATTGATCTTATCTAGTTTGCCAGACAGTTGGGATGGTTTGGTGATTGCTGTGAGCAATTCTTCAGGATCGACAAAGCTGAAATTTGATGATGTGGCCGGTCTAATTCTCAGCGAAGAATCTAGAAGGAAGGCATCAGGAGTTTCAGGGGATTCAGGGAATGCTCTAAACGTTGAAGGAAGAGGAAGATCGCTGAACAAAGGAGGCAATAAACATGGGCGTTCTAAGTCGAGGAAGAAGTCTAATGGACCGAAAGACAAAGACGGGTGTTGGCATTGCGGCAAGAAGGGGCACATGAAACGTGATTGCAGGGCGCTCAAGAAACAAGAAGGAAGCTCTCAAGGTGGGAAGGATTCAGTGAATCTGTCTGAGGAGAGCGACACAGAGGCGTTGATCTTGTCTCTTGATGCGAGGAATGAGTCTTGGGTTATAGACTCGGGTGCTTCGTTTCATGCTACTTCGTGTAAGGAAGTTCTGCGTGATTATGTGTCAGGTGACTTTGGGAGAGTCTACCTGGTGATGATGAGCGTGCAATATTGTTGGAAAGGGGGATGTTCATGTAAATCAGAAAGACGAAACGGTCTTGAAATTGAAGGATATCAGACATGTACCGAGTTTGAAACGTAATCTGATCTCAGTGGGACAGTTGGCGATACCGGTTATGTGACGACATTCACCAGTAACTCCTGGAAGATCACAAAAGGTGCCTTGGTAATATCTCGAGGCAAAAAGAAGGTACTTTGTACATGACTTCAGGATCGTATAGTTCACTCGCAGTCGCATCAACTGGAGTGAATGGGCAGTTATGGCATCAGAGGCTGGGACATATGAGTGAGAAATGGATGAAAGTGCTATTGTCGAAAGGGAAGCTACCAGGGCTGAAGTCTATTGACTTGGAATTCTGCGAGGACTGCATGTATGGTAAGCAGAAGAGGGTAAGCTTCAAGAAGACGGGACGAGCTCCAAAAACACATCTGTTGGAGCTTGTACACACTGATGTGTGGGAACTGGCATAGGTATTATCTCTTGGTGGCTCACGTTATTTTGTTACCTTTATTGATGATGCTAGTAGAAAACTGTGGGTCTACTTCTTAAAACATAAATCTGATGTATTTAATGTATTTAAGAAGTGGAAAGTTATGGTAGAAAATGAGACAGGTAAAACAGTAAAGTGTCTCAGATCTGACAATGGGGGAGAGTATTGTGATAAGAGGTTTGAGGAGTATTGTGCAGCAAATGGAATCAAACATCAGAAAACGATTCCAGGGACACCATAGCAGAATGGTGTGGCTGAGCGCATTAACAGGACCATCCTTGAGCGCGCCAGGAGCATGAGGTTACATGTAGGGTTGCCCAAGACCTTTTGGGCAGATGCTGTGAATACTGCCGTATATCTCATCAATAGAAGTCCCTCAGCACCATTGGATGGTGGGCTACCAGAAGAAACATGGACTGGGAAAGAAGTGAACCTTGCACATCTCAAAGTGTTCGGTTGCACTTCATATGTTCACATTGATGTAGAGCATAGAAACAAGCTGGATGCGAAGTCCAGGAGGTGCACGTTTATAGGCTATGGGTAACATAATTTTGGCTACACGTTCTGGGATGCAGAAAATAGGAAAATCATCAGAAGCAAGGACGAAGTCTTTAATGAAAAAGTGATGCATAAGGACAGTGTGCAAGAAAATAAGGCCGAGAAAAAGGAATTCGTAGAGTTGGAAGAGTTACCGGACATGGGTGTTACAGCGCCATAGGATGAGACAGAGCCGCATACACCGGTTGTGAGGAGGTCTACTCGGGAGAGGAGACCCACGGTCTGATACTCACCCTCCTTACATTATCTACTACTGACGGATAATGGTGAGCCAGAGTATTTTGAAAAGGCGTTACAGTCAGATATACGGGTTAAGTGGGAGCAGACCATGGATGATGAGATGGACTCTCTTGAGTCTAATTGTACATGGGAGCTAGTCACTCTACCCAAGGGTAAGAAAGCTCTTCATAACAAGTGGGTTTATAGACTGAAGGAGGAGCACGATGGTTGGAAACGGTACAAGGCCAGATTGGTTGTGAAAGGGTTTCAACAAAAGGCATGTATCGATTTCACTGAAATATTTTCACCGGTAGTGAAAATGTCTACGATTCGCATGGTCTTGAGTATAGTGGCTTCAGAGGACTTACATCTAGAACAGCTAGATGTTAAGACAGCCTTTCTTCATGGGGACCTTGAAGAAGAGATATATATGCATCAACTGACAGGATACGTGGCACCAGGTAATGAGAACAAGGTGTGCAGACTGAAGAAGAGTCTATATGGCCTGAAGCAGGCCCCGAGGCAGTGGTACAAGAAGTTCGATAGTTTCATGTCGGGAAACGGTTTTAGGAGATGTCATGCAGACCACTGTTGTTACTTGAAGAAGTTTGATACGTCATACATCATCCTTCTTCTGTACGTTGATAATATGTTTGTGGCTGGTTCAAGCATGAAGGACATCTCAGATCTCAAAAGACAATTGTCTAGAGAATTTGCCATGAAGGATTTAGGAGCTGCAAAACAAATCCTAGGCATGAGAATAAAGCGTGACAGGGAAAACAAGAAATTAGTTTTGTCACAGGCAGAGTACATAGCCAAGGTACTTGATCGATTCAATATGAGAGGTGCTAAGCCGGTTAGCACTCCATTAGCCAACCACTTCAAGCTATCTAAGGAGCAAGGTGTAAAGACGCGGGAGGAACAGGACTACATGGCTAAAGTCCCATACGCGTCAGCTATTGGGAGTCTCATGTATGCTATGGTGAGCACGAGGCCAGACATTGCTTAAGTAGTGGGAGTTGTTACCAGGTTCATGAACAACCCCAGGAAGGAACATTGGGAAGCTGTGAAGTGGATCCTTAGGTACTTGGTAGGTACTAAGGACGTAGGGCTGTGTTATGGTGGATCGGAAATCAAGTTACAAGGCTACGTGGACTCAGATTTGGTAGGAGATATCTACAGCAGAAGAAGCACTACAGGTTATGTTTTTACTCTGGGTAGTGTTGCAGTCAGTTGGGTCTCTCAGTTACAAAAGATAGTATCTATCAGTACGACAGAAGCAGAATATGTTGCGGCTACTGAAGCATGCAAGGAGATTGTGTGGATGCAAGGTTTTATGGAAGAGTTGGATAAGAAGCAAGCAGATTGCAAGCTGTACAGTGACAGTCAGAGTGCAATACACTTGGCTAAGAATTCAGCCTTTCATTCAAGGACCAAGCATATTACCATCGGATATCACTTCATACGTTCGTTACTGGAAGATGGATCGATTGCTCTGGAGAAGATTCATACAAGTGAGAATCCTGCGGATATGCTGACCAAGGCGGTCACAAGGGAGAAGCTGAAGCTCTGTCTCCAAGTGGGAGATTGTTGAGAAGTGGAGCCACATCTGGGGCCGCCCACGACCAGTCGAGGTTGCACGGATTTCGTGTCGCAAGTCCTTTCGCAACTGGGATGCGAAAGGAGTTTCGCGGATTTCGTGTCGCAAGTCCTTTCGCAACTGGGATGCGGAAAGGGAAGTTGCCAAAACTATAAATTGGGGTCCCTAGGGCTATTCTAGGTTAAGGTGAATTCTAGAAAATTATTCTAAGGTGTGGGCAAGGGATTTTCTCTGTACTTCCAAGAGAGAGGTTAGTATATTGCCTTGTAATCTTCGTTTCTCTTCATAGTGGAATTTTGCATCCGTGGTTTTTTACCCTAGTTTGGGGTTTTTCCACGTATATCTTGTCTTATGGTTTGTTTTGGATTGCTTTGATCTATTTCTAGTTTATATTTCTTCCTGTCTATCGTTTGTGGGTGAGGCCTTAGATTGGATCTAGGCTCACTGCGTTGTTGGCGAGCTGCGCAACAATATTGAATCAAAGTAACTGATCAAATACGTATGGACCTACCTTGGTAGCACGTTAGTGGGTGTTTCCCTGACATTGGGCCCACCTAAATGAAGCAAATCCAAATTTGAAGTGGACCACACAACAGGGATTGAATACCCACCATTAAAAACTTCGTGGGACACAAGTTTTGGATACTGCTGATATTCGTGTTTTACCTCCATCCAGGTCTGTGTGACCTTAGCAACAGGTTGGAAAATATCCACTGTGCAAACGATTTTAACTATCCTCTTCATCAGGTCTTAAATGGACAGTTAAAAATACAAGGATGAGCCACAAATTCATCAATGAAAATCAGATGGTTTAGATGTTTTACTAGTGTGATGCGTGGGCCCACATCTTGAGTGGCGTGTACATGTATGCCCCGTGCAGTGGGTGATTCAACAAGAAAGGTGGTAAACTACCACCATAGGTGTTGACTGTAGAGACGAAAAGACATGGAAAGAGAGATAGATCTGGACCGTTTATCAGGTTGGTATACTTTTTTTTTTTTTATATCATAAAATGATATATAAAAATAGATGGACGGCATGGATGACACACAAATATCATGGTAGGCCCCACAGAGAGTACCGACCAGTAGCCCATGGCCGGTGTCAGGGCGGAGTAGCCAATCCATTCCCTCTCATGCCACCTGTATTTTCCCTGCCACATCAAACACGGGAATTGCTATTGCTTACCTAATTGAAAATTTTTCAAACACGTGGATTGGGAATGATGACTTCAGACACCTCACTCCATTTCCCTAGGCAAGTAATAAATGCCCAGGGATAAAGCAATTACCAGCGAATTGAAAAATCAAACAGGCCCTTAGGTGGGCCCACTGTAATGATTGTGAGAAATTCACCCGTCCATCAGTTTTTTGAAATCATTTTAGGACTTTTGAGTCCAAAAGTAAGCAGATCCAAGACTCTAACTAGGCAGCACTCAAGTAAAAGGTGGGCAGGGAAATTCCTACGGTTGAAACATCCTAGAGGTCTACAGTAATGTACCGTTCGTAACTACATTCCACTTGGATGAACTGAAAAAACAAATATTATCCTAATTCAAAAATTATGTAGCCTCGTGAATATTTTAACTATGAACATTCAATTCTCACTGCCTAGTAGAGTATTGGATTTGGTTCATTTTTAGGCTAAAGTCTTATAATTAGCTTAAAAAATATATAAATGGAGTGGATTTCTTATAAACATCATGGTAGGCCCCACCTAAGTTTCAGAGCAGAAACTTTCCGCTGAAGCTTTCATAGGAAATCCTCGTCCGTGAGAACCCTCCTCACCTAAAGCGTATTATACATCCTACCCCCACCCGCCTCCAACTGGGAACCGGCAGAAGCTTTGAGTGGCCACCGTGATGTATGGTTTTATCCACACCGTCCATCTAATGTTCTGTATCATTTCAGTATATAATTTCAAAACTGAGGCAAATCCAAGACACAAGTTGACCACACAATTGGTATTAAACTCTTACCATTGAAACTTATCAGGGGCCCCGGTAGTTTTGGATCAAGTTGATATTTGTGTTTTCTCTTCATACAGGTCAATGTAAGTTTATGAATAAGTTGGATGGCAAATAAACATCACAGTCAGCCCTTGATAAGCTTCAATAGTGAGAATTATTGTCACCGCTGCTTATTGTAGTGTGGTCCACTTGAGGTTTGGATCTACCGCAGTTTCTGAATAATATTCTGATACTAAAAAAAATGGATGAACAATATGGATAAAACCCATACATTACGGTGGCCACTCAAAGCTCCTGAGTGTTCCTAGCTAGAGACTGGCAGAGCATGACACAATATGCGTTCTCGCTCACCCAAGAGGGTGTGGCTCTTAGAATGGGGTTACCATGAGGCCCACCATAATGTATGTATTATTATCCACTGTGTCCATACATTTTTCCATATCATATTAGGGTATTATCCTATGCCCTGAATCCTCATGGCAAAATCGACCTGCCTTTTTCAAGAGCTTTTTATTACGATTAAAAGAGTAATATATCTAGCCATAGTCGTTATTAACTGTTACTCCATTTCTGCGGTCAGCCAAACCTTATAGAAATGCTAGGAGAGAGGATCCGAAGATTCTCAATTCTAAGATGACTCTTGGTCTGTAATCAGAGATTCAGGACAAAGGGACCATAGTTACGGAGATGGAAGTTGTTAGGCACCCACTTTGCCCGTATTGTTATATGGTCTCTACTTCACAAGATCTGACAATTCTTGAGGGTTAAGGATTGGTTCTCGTGCGCAAGCAACGCAATGGTGTATGTGATGTTGTGTTGAATGCAAAGCTTGTGATTGACTTAGATTCGGGCTAGATAAACCCACCCTAACTCCTACATTTGCCAAAGCAAATAACTAATTAGCACAATTTTTTGACGAGCAGGATCCGACTAAGTCGGCAAGCCACAGAGCATATGTTTATACTGATTGGGTGCAAGATGCAATGTTATGCAAAAATAATGTATTAGATGAGCAAGGGGGTTGAGAAGTGAGTACGTGTTGCACAATACAAATGATGAGATTTAGATGAAGCACATTGAAGATTGAATGGCTAGATGGACGGTAGTGTTGCAAGGATTGGATTGATTGTCTTGGATTGAGATCTTGATGGCTCAGATGGCTCTGGGTTAGGTTGGGCTAAGCTTGACTTGGGTTGGACTCTTTCTTATGGTTCTCTCCTTGTAATGTTCTGAAAAAATTCGTATTAAAACCCAAGTACGTCCACGAACAGAACCTCCCAAGGATCGTGCCAGTCAAGCTAGAAACGACAGAACGTATTGAGATTTGTGAAGTTAGAGTAATTAGAGTCGGATAATCATTCTAGCAAACTATGGATGGTTAAGGTTGCAAATGTAGCTAGCCCTAATATTAACCGAGACCCAAAAGAAGCTTCGAGGATTTACTCCTCTCGGGATTGCCCCAATTAATTATAATGGAGCTAGGTTGTGCGTTAGAATTTCGTTAGACCCGAAAATATAGAATAATGTCCACCTTGACGGGCTCGATGTCCATCAAGTGTGGCGAGACAGGACGGGGTCTAGAATCACTCAACTTGGGCCAAAATCCAAGTGCATAGGATGTGTGAATTCCCTAGATAAAAACCTGGAATTTAAGTGAAATGAGTTCTTTACTCTTTTGCAAAGTTGTATCTTTCTAGACGTTGGTTTATGACCAAACTCGAGGTGTGGGCCAATGACATTTTCTCACTCATATTCGTATAGTCATGGCCTTGATCGATTATTGAAGACCATCGATCGGAAGTGGGCCCATTACTACTGATAAGCGCGTCCGATCGTCGCATGGTTGTGTCCAACATAGATCTCTTAGTGAGGCATCTACCCTATAGTGTAGGTGAGCCCATAGACCCCTAGGAGACCCTGTCGGTTAGAAACAACCTCCCCTAGGGTAGTTATATTGGACAAAGGGTCGTTATTGCTCTTTGTACACATTTTGGCACTATAAATGGCCCCTAAATTCACCCTATTTCCCCATACGAATTTGCAACCCTAACTTATGAGAGAGATAAAATAGAAAATAAGAAAGAGCGAGAGAGAGAGAGAGAGAGAGAGAGAGAGAGAGAGAGAGAGAGAGGGAGAGAGAGATCAATCGGAATAGTTGATTTTTTCCGCCTTTTCAATCAGCAATCTAGCCATGACTCGGTTACATCATCGAAGTTACTCCGGCAATGATTAGAGGTAATTGGCGAATCCCACTTATGAGTTGTCTTGTAATTATTTTGCACTCAATTCTTACATGCTAGTGTACTTGTTTAGGTCATCGGTGACCTTTCCTTGAAACCCTGACCCTAGGAGCAAGTTTCAATCAGACGAGCTAGCCAAAGGTGCGGATCATTATTCATAGGTTGTCGTTTATCAAGTCTTATATTTTCAGTCAATGATTTATCCTTGTGAATATGTGAATGCATGCTAACTTATGTATGTTTCGACTTACATTTCATAAAATGTTATTTCTCGTGTTGTGATGCTTACATGTTCGATGAAATGCCTAAATGAATAAGTTGCTAGATTTAATGTTCACGCTTTATCTCATATCTATTGTTGTTATTTACCTAGTTTTGTCGGGTAATTAGGACTACTTGAGTAGTCGGGTTAGTCAGCAAATCATAGAATACGGGGAGTCGCCTGAGATAGATTTCCACTCCAGACTCATTCGATCAATTAAGGTTGAACACGGCCGACTAACAGTATTTATACTGTGCGGGATGCTTGCACCCAATGTCGGTTATGCCGAGGTTCACCTAAGTTAACTGAATTCGTCTAACATTTGATTAATCATGTACGTTCACCATGTATGAAAAGGAGAGCTTACGATTGTAAGTATTTTGGATTCAATGTCCTCATTGTGAGGTTCCTCTGATTATATAGAAACTCTAGGCTAATTACAAGGTTGAATTGCAGCCATTAACATCAATCTAGGCTAACAAACAAGGAAACAATGACTGTACAAGATATGTACAGTCAGTAACTGTACAAGATTGACACAATCATGTCATAATTAGAGGACCTAATTATAGCTAAATATATGCTAATGCTGTCTTAATTATGTTGTCCCTGCTAAATATATGTTGTTATCCTAATTATTGCTAAATGTATGTTATCCCTGTTGTCCCTGCTAAATGTATGTTGTCCTTGCTGTCGCGGCTAAATGTATGTTATCCTTATTATCCCTACTAAATGTATGTTGTCCCTGCTGTCCCTGCTAAATGTATGTTGTCTCTGCTATCTCTGCTAAATGTATGATGTCCTTGCTATCCTGATTGACATCCCCCTTCAAATTGATGTTGGTCGATCAAGAAGCATCAATTTGCCCACAAGGAAATGATGGTGCGGTTGTGTTATGGCCTTGGTAAACACGTCACTATCTGAAGGTCAGTGGAAACATGAGGAAGAGAAATGATACGAGTGTCTAATGCTTCCCGAATAGAGTGACAATCCACCTCAATGTGCTTCGTTCGTTCATGGAAAATGGGATTAGCAACAATCTGAATGACACTAGTATTATCAGTATGAAGAGGTGTAGGATCAGACTAGGAAAAATCAAGCTCAGCTAGAAGCCTACGAAGCCAGACAATCTCAGAACAAGCAGCAGACATGGCACGGTATTCGGATTCAATAGAAGATTTAGAAACACGGGGTTGTTTCTTACTCTTCCAAGAGATCAAGGAATTACCAAGAAACATGCACCAACCTGTGACAGACCGTCGAGTATCAGGACATCTGGCCCAATCCGCATCACTATATGCAACAAGGTGATGGCTAGGGGATCCTCAAAGGTATCAGATGATACGACGAACAACAGACAAATGTAGATGGCATGGAGTTTGCATGAACTGGCTAACCTGCTGGACGGTGAAGGAAATATCAGGTCGAGTAATAGTCAAATAGTTCAAACTGCCTACCAGATGTCGAAATAGAGTAGGATCAGACAAGAAATCACCCTCCTCACGACGATACTTCATGTTTACTTCTAAAGGAGTATCCACAGAAGAAGTATCTTGAAGACTAGATAAAGCAATCAAATCTTATGTGTACTTATGTTGATTCAGAATGATACCAGAAGGATCCGTGTGAACTTCCAACCCAAGAAGTATGTAAGAGGACCAAGATCCTTCATATAAAATGAGGCCTCGAAGATGCTGTTGTAGACAAATGATCAAGTCTGAATCCATCCTGGTGATAACAATATCATCAACGTAAACAAGAAGAAGAACAATACCAGCAGAGGTCTTACGAAGAAACAAAGAGGAGTCATATTAACTCTGCTCAAAGGAAAACTGAAGTAAGGTAGATTGGAACTTATTAAACCATACCCGGAGAGCCTGTTTCAACCCATACAGAGATCGCTTCAATTTACATACATCAGAAGAAGAGGAGGAAGTCAAGCCAGGCGGCAGGGCCATGTAAATTTTCTCATTGAGATCACCATGAAGAGATACATTTTTAACGTCTGTTTGATGAAGTGGCCAGCCTTGGGACATTGTAATAGAAATAACCATCCGTACCATAGTCATCTTGGCGACTGAAGCAAAGGTCTCCTCATAGTCCACCCCATCTTCTTGTTTGTTACCAAGTGCAACCAATCGGGCCTTATAGCGATCCAGAGTACCATCAGAACGCAGCTTAATCAAGTAAACCCATTTACAACCAATGGCTTTAACATTCGCCGGATAAGGAATAACATCCCATGTGTGATTGTCCTGAAGAGCCCGAAGTTCTTCGGTCATCGCCTCACTCCAACATTCATGTTTAACAGCCTCAGAATAACATGATGGAATTGAAATAGAGGACAAAGTGGCATGAAGAGATGTATGATAAAAGTCATACCAATTAGGAGGACGAGAGACTCTAGTAGACTGACGAGGAACAATGTCAAAACCTGGATCAGACGCAGAAGGAATAGGCTGAACAGGCTTAGATGTCGGGTCAGGCTCAGGAAGGGGCAAAGTCGGTCGTCAGCGTTCATACACAAATCCAGGTTTGAATCGCTCAAGAATAGGAGTCAAGTCAGCAAAATGAGGAAGAACATTGATCTCAGGCAAGGATGCAACATGAGTAGAAAAAAAAGACTGATTTCCAAAGAAAGCAACATGACGAGAAATATAAAATCTGTTAGAGCATGGATCATAGCACACATAACCTTTGTGTGAATTACTATAACCCATAAAAGCGCACTTAACAGATTGGGCAGAAAGTTTGTGTCGTTCATGTGATGGCAAATGAACAAAACAAACACAACCAAAAGTATGCATATCAAGATAGTTGGGATGCTGATGATGAAGACGATAATAGGGAGTTTCAAAATGCAAGACACTTGAAGGCAATCTATTAATTAAATAAACTGCCATGGATAAGGCTTCCACCCAAAATTTAGAAGGAACTGAAGATTCAAGCAATAATGTTTGAACAACCTCCAACAGGTGGTGATTCTTACATTCAGTAATACCATTCTGCTGAGGTGTATAAGGACAAGAATGCTCAGAAACAATTCCTTTCAACTTGAGAAAGGCATGAAATTCATGAGACATATATTCACCACCTGAATCGAACCTTAACACTTTAATGCCCGAAGAGAATTGAGTTTCAATATAAGCCACAAATTGTTGAAATACAAAAAATGCCTTAGATTTAGAACGAAGAAAATAAATCTAGGTATACCTATTATAATCATCAATGAACGTGACACAATATTTATAATTTGCATGAGATATAACAAGAGTAATACCCCACACATCACTATGGATCAAATCAAAACAGCTTTCAGCACGACTACCATGAGCAGGAAAGGATAGAGATTTACTCTTACCTAATTTACATGTTGAGCAATCAAAAGAGAGATGAGAGAAAAATTGATCTTTATTACCCAACAAACCAGATTTTACTAAATGAGATGGAACAATAGAGTTAGGATGACCCAAACGTTTGTGTCATACTTCACCCTTATTGTTTACAGTAGTACAAGCCAAAGAAATGCAAGAAGGAATGAAAAAATGTAGAGGAAACAATCGTCCAACTTTAGGCCCCTTCACGAGTATCTTCCCCGATACCTGATCCTGCACAATACAATCATCATGAGAAAACCCAACATTACAGTTGTTATCAACTAATTGTCCAATGGAAATGAGACTAGTAGAAAGCTCAGGATATACAAAAACTTCTTTAACTAATGAATTAATAACCCAACAGCATGAATAGGTAACTGACTACCATCAGCAATCTGAATGTACGATGAGCCATGATAATGCCGAACATTGGTAAGAGTGTTGGAGGAACTAGTCATATGATTAGACGCAGCAGAATTAACAAGCCAAGGTAAAGATGGTAATGTACTGTTATCTTGAAGCCCTAAAGTTGAAAAGGCTGAAATAATCATTTGTTGAACAGTTTCAGGAGTAAGAACAAAGGGATTACTAGCTGCAGCAGAATTAGCGAAAGCAGAAGTACCCACCGCAGCTTGATAGGCATTAGTTTGGCGATTCTGGGGACGAGTCGGACAGTCTTTGGTAATATGTCCCGACTTCTTGTAATAATTGCAAGATTTCTTGGCACAGTGAGCAGCAATATGCTCATATTCCTTGCAGCTAAAGTATTGGACTTTCCGCATATCCCGACCCTTGCCTTTCCCATGAGCTGCATAAGCGATGTCATTAGAGGTCATGTGGTTCTACTGAAAAGTAGCTTGTGTTGCAAGACGTTATTCTTCACGAAGTAATTCTCCAAAGCACACATCCAAAGAGGGAGGAGGATCACGATTCATCAAATTGGAGCGAGTTGCCTCAAATTTCAACCGTAACTTCATTAGAAACTAATCTCTCTTGCTCTGTTCATGAACCTCCTGAACAATAACGAGAGATGCAGCTGGTATCTTAGCATAAATAATGTCAGCAAATTCACCCCACAAGTTCTGAAACCTAGAAAAATAATCTTGTATGGAGAGATCGCCCTGAGTGCAATTGGCGATCTCATATTCCAACTGAAAGCGTCTAGCTGTGTGGTCCTAATTGTAACCTTCTTTAAATACTCCCACATATCTCGTGCAGTCTTGTATGGCCTCAGATCTAGGACAATCAGAGGATCAACAGATCCTAAAATCCATGTCATGACTCTAGCATCTTTCACTTTCCACTGAGCTAATTTAGACAGTTCAATAGGAGCTGGATCACTGCCATCCATGTGACCCCATAACCCTTTCCCTAGGACAAAGAGGCGAAATTGAAATTCCCAGACAGAATAATTCTTGCCCGTGAAGCTCACACCAAAAGAATCCGAGTTGCTAGTAAACATGATGCCCGGAACACAGTAATAAAGACTGATAATACTAAATCTACCTCATCCTTAGTCCAAAAACAAGCCTACAACCAGCAAGTCCAAAATAAAAGGAGACCAAAATGAGAATTTTCAACAAGAACTGGACACGCCGACAGCCACTAATCATCCCAAAATGAAAATTTTCAGCAAGAAAGAAACTTCCTACTCTCGACAGAAACTGCCAAACAGCAGTTTATAACCCACCAAAATTATCTACACCTTCCTTTGAAGGTATCAACAACCAAGAAGACTAATAGATTGGTCCCAACCCAGAAATCTCAGAACGGGTAATAAAAGGCTCTGATACCATTTAAGTATTTTGGATTTAATGTCCTCATTATGAGGTTCCTCTGATTATATAGAAACTCTAGGCTAATTACAAAGCTGAATTGCAGCCATTAACATCAATCTAGGCTAACAAACAAGGAAACAATAACTGTATAAGATATGTACAATCAGTAACTGTACAAGATTGACACAATCATGCCATAATCAGATGACCTAATTATAGCTAAATATATGTTAATGTTGTCCTGATTATGTTGTCCCTGCTAAATATATGCTGATGTCCTAATTATGGCTAAATGTATGTTGTCCCTGCTGTCCTTGCTAAATGTATGTTGTCCCTGCTGTCGCTGCTAAATGTATGATGTCCTTGTTGTCCCTGCTAAATGTATGTTGTCCCTGTTGTCCCTGCTAGATGTATGTTGTCCCTGCTATCCTGATTGACAACGATATCCTAGAGGGGGGTGAATAGGACAATGTCAATTAATCAAAACAAGTACTGAATATATAAATAAAAGCAATATCTCAATTGCTTGAGTATTGAAACTTTGTTTTTAAATAATTCGTAGGACAACCTTCGCCTAAAGTTTTAGGCAGGACAACCTTATGTCACGATTTTTTTTTTTTTTTAAATCAAAACCTCAAACTTGCAAGAATAAATTAAACAATTTCAACATTCACCACACAACTGAAATTAAGTACATTCAATCTAGCACAAATAAAAATAACGTATTCACCACATGACACAAAGAATTATGGTGGTTCGGTGCTTTAAAAGCAATCACACCTACTTCACTCCCAAAATTACTTTCCTTGTAATTTTGGTTTTCACTATAAAAAGGTTTTCACATAGCCACCTTAAAAATCTGATATAATTCATTGTGATTTTCACGGGCTATCACAATAAAAACCCAAATTGAGATTTTACCAGGCTATCTCATACAAAACCTTAAACTGAGATTTTCACAGGAAATCTAAGAAAAAACTAAAAAGAGTTTAAAGAATGTATACTTATCTTCACCGTAAAAGATGCAGTAGAAGGACCTCTTTCTTGAATGTAGATTGTGTCGTGTTCAGTCATACAGAAAGGGTCAAGGGTTCTATTAATTTTAATTTTGTTAAACCCAAAAGCTACTTAATTCAATTCTTTTAGATCTCAAAGAGGAGTATAGTTTACTCTCTTATATTAAACTTGAAAGATCCGAGACTAAAGGGAATTGAAAAAACTATTTAAATAAATTACAAATACCGTCCAATAGTTTGCTAATCACTTGAGCTTCTTTCTCTCTTGTAGAAGAATTCTAATAATTAACCTGTATAATTCGGAATAAGAGAAGAACACAATTTATAGCAAATAAGTTAGAACGTCGGCTAGCCCGAGATAGGCTTCGACTGGCCTAAGTTCAGCGAATTTGGTTCAACGGATTTCAGATTGCACGGGATAAGGATTATCCAAAATTCGGCTGTCCCGAGATCAACTTCGGCTGGTTGAACAGCACAATTCAACTACCCGAATTCTTCCGAATTCCAAAAGCTGATGTTACTATAATTCCAAGCTTGGGTTAATCGAACCAAAACACGGACTAGCCGAATTTACAACAAAAGTTGTTATTACTTCGGGCTTGAAGTTGGACTGGCCGAGGAAGCTTAGGTAGAACCAAAAGTTAGGCTAGCCAAATTCCAGGCAAAATAAGTATAAAAACTCATATTTAAACAATTTTGAAAGCACCTAGTCTTAAGGTCTTTCTAGAGTTTATACCACCTAAGATATATCAATCGAGCTTTGAAAATTAATCTTTGATGGATCAAGGACCCACGAAACATCTAGATCCGGTATAGCGCTAGTTTCTCCTAATGGGAATCGACAAAAATTTGTGTTTCAATTGGAATTTAAGTGCACTAACAATAAGGCCGAATACGACGCTATGATACTTGGCCTAGAGATATTGTTGGACTTACGGGTAAAAGATGTGATGATCATTAAGGATTCTCAAATGGTGATAAATCAGATGGTTGGTTTGTTTAAGTACACTAGTCCATCCTTATTATCATATTATGCGGCGGCCATTCAACTACCAGAACGATTCGATGATGTCCAACTAAGGCATGTTACTCGAAATTACAATATAGCTGCCAATGAAATTGTACAACTAGTAGCAGGGTTAGAAATATGGAAGGGATCGACCGGTCGGTTGATCACAGTTAAAAAAGATCATTGCCTTCTGTCTTCTTAAGGGAAAGCATATCCTAAGTTTGTTTAATCGAGGTTGAGGAAGATGATTAGAGAACCCTTCTTACGGGTTATTTGCAAAGTCCTCAAACTAAAGCTGACAGAAGCACAAGAAGGTTGGCTATAAATTATGTCATGATCGATGATGAACTTTATTGTGAAGGGGTCGATGAAGTTCTGCTCTGATGTTTGTCGAAAAATGAAACAATGACTATCATGGAAGGGGTCCTTGAAAATGTTTGTGGGGCTCACCAAGCAGGAAGGAAGATGAGACTTATGCTTAGGTGTTACAGATACTTTTGGCCGGAAATGATGGTTGACTGTGTTCAATATGCAAAAGGCTATGAGACTTGTTAGAGGAATGGGTCAATTCAACATGTACTTGCGGTCGGATTACATCCTATTATAAAGCCTTGGTCATTTCGAGGATGGGCAATTGACTTAATTGGGTAGATCCACCAACCCTCGATTAAGATGGATATGTTTATTATTGTAGCGACCGACTACTTTACCAAATGGGTCGAGGCAAAACCCATGTGTAAGGTCGGTCAAGAGAACATTATCAGTTTTATAGAAACTAACATCATTCATCGTTTTGGTATTTCGGAATCCATTACCATGGAACAAGGTGTGGCATTTACGGCCAAGGAGACAAAGGCTATGGCTAATTGATATATAATAAAAATCCTCCATTCAACCTTGTATTATGCTCAGGTTAATGGTCAAGTCGAAGTCAGTAACAAAGTGATCAAAAATATCTTGAGGAAAATGATACAAGGAAACCCACAGAAATGGCACCTTAAGCTATCTAAAGCTCTATGAGGTGCCATTTCTGTGGGTTTCCAGTGTCATCTCGCACTAGTACAAGGATCAGTCCATTCATGCTGACTTACGGGCAAGAAGTAGTCTTGCCTCTGGAAATCACGGTACCCTCAATGCGAGCTGCCCATCAATCTCATTTGAGCCTGCCCGAGTTTATGGATGCAATGCTGGCAAAGCTTGAAGGGCTAGATGAGACTCACATCAAAGCATTGAATTATATTGTGGCCAACAAAGCGTTCGTTGCCCGAGCATACAACAAAAGAGTTAAAGGAAAAGCCTTTAAGGAAGGGGACACGGTTTGGAAAATAGTCCTTCCTATAGGTCAGGAGGATCAAGCGTTGGAAAAATGGTCGCACACGTGGGACAGACCATATGTTATCAAGCAAGTTCTAAGGGCATGTGCTTATCTCCTTAGAGATTTAAATGGCGATGTTGCTCCATCACCTATAAATGGCCAATTTCTGAAGCAATACTTCCCTCCGCTATATGAGGTCGTTAGAAATTGAGCCGGATCAGTTCAATAAAAATAATAGAATCGCAATTAAATAAAAGTCCTAAATGATGGGGCCTAGTTAATCTAGTTAGATAAAGGCCCGAATGCCATGAGTTTTACCCACACTAGGGTAGAAAATGTCATATATATATATATGGGAAAAGCTACAATGCGCTCAAGCTGATTTTAACGTCCCGTGAGGTCGAGCTGTGTGGGCCCCACCGTGATGTGTGTTGACCATCAACATCGTGCATTTGATGGGCCCCCTTTAAATTATGGGATATCCCAAAAATTAGCTGTATACGGAACTCAGGTGGGCCATACCATCTAAAATCATGTGAAGACATGCCAAAAACATATAAAAGCACTTGGTGGGGCCCAACTAAGTTTTGAATGCTGCTGAAATTTGGTCTGAACCCTCATCCAAGTGGGACACACATAATGGATGGGCTGGATTTGCAAACCACATCTCAGTGGGCCCAAAAAACGTCCCATGAATGTTTTAATGGTGCACGACCCCTCTTCACTTCTGTATGTGGTGTGGCCCACACAAGTCACAGATTGTCTTGATTTTTGAGACCTAGGCCCACGATGGAATGGTGCATCTGACTGATGGGGTAGACGTTCGAAACGCATCACGGTGGGGCCCACACAGCTCGACCTCATGGGACGTTAAAATCAACTAGAGCGCATTGTACCTTTTCCCTAGACACACACACACACAATGGATGGCAGAAGGTGCGTGGTACCCAAAGCACTGGAGTGATCCAGTAGCCGGGAAGGGGCCTAGAAGTGCCTACTACTACACCACACTACACTTGGCTCTACACATTTATAGAGCTAACCCCTGTCCAGTGTCTGACAGAGCTAAGGGGGGCTTCAATCCTTACTCCTTATCCCCATCTCAGCCCAGGCTAATGGGGCCGTCACTTATTCAGGGGGGAGAGTGGAGCCTCGAGAAGCACTGTTGAGAGAGTGAACTCCCAACCATTTATGCGTTGGAGAGACCGTTTATTATTTTGTGCCGAAGCAATTTATAAAGCGCAGGCAAAAACAGGTGAAATCAAAGGACATTACTTGAATGCTACTACATGTACATGCATATATAAGAGGGTCAGACAGGTAAGTCACCCACTAGCCCACTTAGCGTGAGCGAAGACTCGAGCAACATCAAGATTTGCATCTCTCGCCGAGTTCTTCCTTTCATTCCAGGATGTTTGTTGACTCATGAGCTCGGTCGAGGAGCGCTCAACGTAGGCCAGGTGGCTGTCCAAGGCCGCTTTCTCCATCTCCGTTAATCTCTCTTCAGCTTCACTGATAGCAGCACGACCTCGATAGAATTCCAGTTGGGCATCCACAAAAGCAACAAGCTTAGTACCCTCCGACTGATCACGATTGGGATGTAGCCGATTAGTCTCTGCCAAGCCGTGAAGTATGCGGTCACGGGAACGAGTCAGTGCTTGCAACATTTTTTGGTTAAACTCGTGCTCACGAGTCCAATGTAGCTAGTTCTTCCAAGCTCCTTCGAAGCAGGCTTGCAGAGTATGACATTCTCTGCCGAGAGCCGATAGGCGTCTCAGGACATTCTGTAGTGGTCAAATTCAGCATCTGCTTCAGCAAACACATGTCCAAGGCACTAGAGTTCCAAGAAGATAATTAAAATTTTCAGGGAAAGCTGCTCCTGCTCAGGAACCTCACTAATATCCTAAAGAAAAGAGAATTGTTCATCCATCAAAGAAGAATGCAAGAAAGTCTCTATACCCGCATCGATGACGTCATCCAGAAGCTTAAGATGATCCATTGAAGATATAGTTTCTCTTGCAGATGCATTGATTAAGGTTAGTTTGTTTGATGCTTAAGTCTTTCTTTTATATACTGAGTTTAAAAGCGACAGTTAATGTGCATGATTAACGGAGTAACAATTGTGTTCTCGATAATAAAGAAATGATTCCCGGAGTCGTAGAAGGTAGTTTTATAGGTAGAGTCGTATTCAGAAATAATGGCTCAAGTTCTAAAACGTTTAAGTGTTGCACTCACGACTCAAATTGTTAAATGTGCATGTTGCAAATTGAGTGGCCGTGTGTAACTTTTGATTAAAATTAGATCCATCTATCATAGTAGCGGCCGATTGTTTTATTAATCGGGCCAAGATATGAGATTATCAGGCATAACCATTCCAATCTCATGGTAACGAGGCAAACACGCATAAAAGAATAATGTTTTCTACTAGTCAGGATCATTTCATTTCATTACTCGGCTGGTCTTAAACCGCATAATTACATAAGATTGGAGGACCTCCCTTGATAGTAAGGATGACATCAAGGCCCAGGTCTATTCGTTACAAAATACCTAGATGGGAAAGAATAGGATGCAGGGGATAAGTTGTGACAAAGAAAATGGTCAGTGCTATGATCGCGCGTCTCTAGTCAGTCATATATCACCTCACTTACCACACGTGATGTTTCCCTTGAAGTAGTCTTACTTGGGACCTTACATATTACGTTCTATCGAGCCATCTATTGACAGAAGTAGTAAGTCCCTAGATGGCCTGATTCCTGAATCCATTTTGGCCGATACACGATCAGTCTCACTAGATATTGAAATTTTCAGCCAAATGATAACTTGGAACCTGGTCAATGAGACCACCCCTTTTGATGATCAGATGGGCTCGGTCCGGGTATAGCTTATGGATCTGAACCGAGTCATCAATCATTAATATTTATGGAAAGTCTCACTGACCATAGCCTCTCATTAAAAGAGTCATGACCATAAGATCTCTCTGTTATGTTCTGCCAAGCCATTTCTTGATGAGATGGTGGAATCCCTTAATTCGGAGAAAGAAAGGGAACGATAAAGCGGTCGAAGCTCGATCTCTACAGCATCATCTCTTGGTTGTTGGGCTAACTGGAAAATTTCCATGATCGCATGTGTTGACCGATCATTTACTATATGGTCGGTAGTATTCGGAAGAAAGAAAGAAACAGAGGACATAGGTCTGGGAAAGATCTAGGACCAAAAAAAAGTTTTTTAGTTCTGGAGTTGGAGAGGGGAGATTCATCTTAATCAAATATGAGCATGATGAAGATCATTGGATTATGAGCATTTGAAGCCTAGAGTTCTCATTTTATAGGCAAGATGAAGAAAAGGAGGGTTAATGCATATAAAGGAAGGGTGTTAGATGAGCTTTTCGAGACGTAAATGCATTTATTATGGATATGTTGAAAGGTAACGAGAACTGATTCCTTTTGACATGATGTATCACTGCAAGAGAAGATGTGGCAGATACACATAAGAATGGTTAAGTACTAACATCCATACTGCTACATAGAAGCCAGGAGGAATGTATGAATAGTTATATATCCCATGCATGCGCGTGTATTTAGAATATGAAATGTGAGAAGACCAAGTGTTGGCTGAAAGTTCTCAAAATATTTATTTCATTATGTTGTTGGTCATTGGCCACATTACTACATAAAGAAAGACAGAAACTTAAAGGCAATAAGGGCTGGTTAAACTAGGCCCTCAAACTTTTGAACTCCTCCAAAAGGGCTTGCATCTATGTTTCATCTTTTTCCTTAGTGGGTTTCCAAAGGTCTCCTTCTTTGATGAGAATCAGCAATAAATGAAGTAACTGATCGACGGGAACAGTAACTGAGCGAACCTCGATTTCGGCTGCCCTTTTCGCAGTATAACTCGCTGTCAACCGAGCCCAATATATACGAATATGTTCATCATAAATTCTAAATCCGTTGAATCAATCGTATCTTTGGCATAAAAGGCGCTGGCCTGTTCTTATAGTTTGTCCATCATGCTAGAGCGATACAATTGTAACATTCGGAGCATTAACCGATTGAATTGATGAACCTGAACACAACGTATCTTGTGGTACAAAGCTCTTTCATATTTTCCACTCATGTCGGACGAGTCCTTTACAACCGTTTCTTGTTGTTCAAGGTAGCATTGATTTTCACTGTATTGGTAGGAAGCTCTCTCATACCGATCTGCCATGATGGCTAGCCGTTTCAGCTTCTTAAGTGGCTCTTCCAGCCAATCGTTTAATTCGGCCGAGGGATTACGATCGAGTGAGCATGAAGCATCGGTGACGAATCTCTTCACGTCAGAGGTTAGAAAAGAAAATGAGAAATCTTTTAACCCGTTCTTTAAAATCTCCTGAAAAAATGACTCAATTCCGATAATAAAATGAGGTAATTCAATGGCCATGTTGTTGTTGGGAGTAATGGTGAAGTTCAGAGTATGGAGTTATTTAAATAGTCTAATTAGATAGCCCATTACTCATAATATGCATTGTTATGAAAGTCGCATGTTCTAGTTTGTTCACAATATGGGCGATTTAGACAGACTTTGCGGAAATGCGCCACATTCGACAAAAATGAAGGAAACATGTAAGGCGCTGCAACAACCCGGATTTTTCCCAACCTGGAATTAGACGTACTTAGGCGATGAGACAATCATAACTCCTGTTTAACTTTACAAACACTCAACTCGAGGGTCTTAAGTCCCTTTTCAAACTATTTTCTTCATAAATCTCACCTTTCATTACCTCGTTCCTTAAATCCTTCTAAGTACTTTCACATTAGACACTACCTTAAAGTTTAGGTGATGAAGAACCATACTTAAACTAAACATTGCTACAAAGGTCTAAGTACCACCTCAGACCGAAATCACTCAGGACTAAATCCTTTAGAAATTAGGCGAGATTTAGCTAGTGTTAAACTAGAGTGCCTGTGAAATTAGCACCAATCACTTTAAATACGATCTACAAGACCCAAAACTTGTAGAATCATTGACGCTAGGTTACCCTAAAATATAGGATCAATCTCATTACCCAGCTGCTCTCGGGAGCATCTCGAAATTCCTTATCGGATTTGGACCGCACGTTGGAAGTCCGATTAACACGAAGTTAAGGAACTAGGACCGCCTCGCTGGGCTTGACAACCATCTCGGAAATCAAATCCAGATAGTGTCCCAGCACTATTCACTTGAGCTCGGAGTGAAGAGTGTGAGAAATGTGAAATTAATTCAAAATAAAATATCTTGAATAGTAATCTGGCACGTGTTGCTTGCGGATCAGTTTTAAGCAACCAGACCGTCAGAATCAGACCAAATTACACCCTCGGATCAGGAGAAATTTTATACACATTTACATGTACTCAGAATCTCCGATCGAGATCCGCTGACCGTTGAACTGAAACTGGTCCGCCACGCGTGATCTGGAATCCCGACCGAAACGAAAACTTAATAGTATGTAGATCCGGTGTCGGTGAGCTTAAGTACGACCCTTGGCTCAAGGAGGCCCGCCAGAAGTCCTCCGTTGAGCTGAAACAATGCCGCTTTGGTTATAACATAAGTATACCTTAAACTTAAGTCTATTTCAGAGAGTTTTTAGACTATATAAGGACCTTAGAGCACCATCTCTCATAGCCATACGAATTTGGGAAAAACTCTAAGTAAGAAGAGAGAAAAGGAGAGAGAAAGTGAGAGAAGTGGGAGAATCTCCCTGTTATTGTTTCCTGCCTCCACCCTAGCTCCACCACTCCGTTCTTGTCGTTTTTCCGACGATACGGACTCTGTTTTAAGGTAAGAAACCCTAACCCTAAATCTGTTTTGGGGTGTGAAGGTTATAGGTTATGAAATAGCTAACCGGTTTCACTCTTTAGGCTACAAAACTGCCGAATACAGAAGCCTAACGAACCTAGCTGATTCGTTGCAATTCTACGGTGTAAGGTGCGGACTTTAGGTGTATAGGCTATGGTTTTCAACGCTTTCAATGTCAGATAATGATAGATTCATGATCTGCATGCAATTGCACATGTACAAAGTGTTGTCTGTTTTCCGTTTCGATTAAAGAAGAAAAATATGGAATTCTACATACTCTAGGTATTCGTAGAAAGTACCGTATACGTATAAATTTTGGAAATGTGTATGACATGATTATTTGTTGTATAAATATATTATATGAGGATAAATTACCTGTTTGGCGAAAGGACTCGCCCTAATACATGTTTTGCTTATATACACTATGTATGTTGAAATTGTGTATTCTAGAAAATACCGTATACGTATAAATTTTGGAGATGTATTTGTCAGGATTATTTGCTGTATGAATATATTATACATGGATAAAATACTCGCTTGGCGAAAGGATAGCCCTAATACATGTTTTGCTAACATACACCATGTATGTTGTAATAGTGTATTCTAAGTGTTTGTGAAAATGGCTGAATGAGTATAGAATTCTCATTCGTGCTCGCCATGACTAATTGTCATGGATATATGATTGTTGTATTGGCGATACCCCTTTGACGAAAGGATTTGCCCTGAATCACGCCACGACCACTATACGCTATATATGTTGAAATGCGTAGCCCAAGTGTTTGTGAAAATGTTCAAATGAATATGGAACTTGGATTCCTACTTGCCATGACTATCCGTCGTGGGTGTACACGTGTTATGATTGGGGCAACTCCCTAGTGAAAGGATTTGGCCTAATGACTATGTGATCAACATATGTCATGTATGTTGATGTATGTATTTTAAAGTGTTTGTTGAAATGTCTGAATGAGTAGTAATTAGTAAATTGTAATGTTTAAGGGTGTTGAGATATGATTCTCAACTTCTTTAACTATGTGTATGATTTCTTTAGATATCTGTGTGATTAAAAATTGAATATGTACAAACCCATGCTTATGTTGTACTTCATAATATGCTCAATCGATTGTATGATTTTATCTATGTAATGCATATGTTTAAATTTATGTTTATGTTGTATGATCCATCATGGGTGATGGGGGAGTAGTGTAACGATTCTGTGCAACAGCCCTGGCAGCCCTAAACGGATAATACCAGACTTTGATTGTATGATTTGAATCTTGATCCATTATTGCTTTATCTATCTGAAATTGATTGTATTTGGGGCTATGATTATAGTCCAGACAATCGGTACCAGAATTGAATTCGTGACTGTGATTCATTTGCCACGTGAGATGTGTTCGACGAACCCGAGTCGTACTTTGGTTGGCGATAGTGGTTGGCCACACGAAGTGCTTATGCGCTTTATATCGCTCAACTTGTTGTGTGCTCGAGCTAGCTGAGCTCGTCAAGCAACCCGATCTGTCTTATGTATGTTCACCATGTTTGGACGCTACTGCTTGAACCTAGGGTACCAAACTTACCAGTGAAATCCCTTTTAACCATGGTACCTCGATCCGCTAAGACTCATGAGCCGGGCATGGTGGTATGGGATACCGTGGTCGAGCTGGGGCCACGTGCCTCCCCGTAGTGACCAGTGAGCAACCAGACTCGTGAGCCGATTATGGTGGTATGGGACACTATATTCGTGCTGTCGGCCTATGTTGGCACAGCCTGACTGTGGTCCCCAGTCGGGTTGCATCCGGGTTTCATTCTCAATAAGCGGACTGGTCGGGCTTCGAAAATAGACTGTCAGTTGGTAGGGTGTCAGTGGAGTAACCTCGAGCATACTCTAAATCTGCGGTGAGGTGATGAGCCTTCCCGTAGTAACAGAGTATAAACTAGGCCTGTTTCTATATAGTGATGAATCATTAAAGAGGTGATGGGGGAGTGGTGTAACCTTTGTGCGTAATAGCCTTGGCAGCCTTTGCAGTGACCTAGAAAAACACACCATCGTATGAGATTAACTAGGGCTGACGATCCTTGAATGGACCATGTTTGGGAATGATACAAGGGAGGTACCTTAGTTTCCCAATCCTGTTGTTTGAAATGGACTAACAATAACTCGGTAATCATGCTCATCATGCATTGCATGTGCCTGGAAGATGTGGAGCACTGAGAGATGAAAGCATGCCCCGAACGTGAGATGGTGTCGCACGAGGGAGGGTGTTGTGAGGGCATACATCATGTCATTCATACTTGCATTAATAAGAGTAGTTAGAATTGTTTGATTGTACTGCTTTATCATTACTGCTTGACTGAGTTGATAACATGTTAACCTATGCTTTATTGTTCCACTGAGTTGGCCACTCATTCCCACGTTACAGGACGGTGTTTTAAAACACCCACCAGACCCTGTATCTGATGCAGGTATCACTGGAGCACAGGAGACTGAGCCTGACTTCTATGACGATCAGGAGGAGTTCTCCTACATGCAGTTCGCTGGAGGCTTCGCATAGGCTGTCCAGTGCTACGGGGCTACAGGGTTGATAATTTCAGTTGTACTATTTTGACATTTTGAGTCAGAACCAACATATATATATTCGGTGACTCAGTTAGTGTTCATACTCTGGAGATCGAGAATGTTTTGTTTCATATATATCTATATACACCTTTCAGTCTTCCGCTTATGTTTTATACAGGGATCTGGAGTATGAATTACTGTTTTGGTTGAATCTCGCTCATGTTTATTGTACTAACACAGACAACATTTAATCATCATTATGTATGTTGCATAAGTGATGTTCTGGAACTCGAGTGTTGAGTTACTACTCGACCCTCGATTTTTCGGGATGTTACAGGCGCCTAACCATATTGCAATGTAACAAATTAAAATTCTTAAAAAGTGGCTTAAGAGTCATTTATTCACATGAAAATATTACAAGATGGAAGATAAATATTCTCAGAAGAATTCTTTAGCATTCGTCATTCGTCTTTTAGCTGCTAATAGTGATGCTTCGCCTCTGGCCAAGGATCTAGACACTTAATTCACTTCTTCCACTTGTGAATGGACCACATCGACTAATCGAGGCACTGCGTCCTCGATCTTGGCCTGCTCTACACGCTCATCTTCTAATTGCTGGTTTAACGTTATTAATTCGGCCTTTAAGACTGTGATTCTATTTTCGCGACTCTTGATCTTTGCTTCAGAGGATCTCGCTACAGCATTTTGGGCTGAAAGAGTATGGGCAATCTCTTGTATGCTAGCATTCTTGAGATCGGTCACTTGTTTCTCATCCTCTAGATGACCAACAATTGTCTGAGCATGACAATACATGTCAAGCATACCTTGAAGATCTAGAAGTGATGATGCCTTAACTGCCAGAGATGGGTCCGATTAAGATATCATGTAGGCCGAATCAGGCAGTCGGCTAATCTTATCTGTCAGCTCAACATCAAAGGATTTAGATAATCATTTTCCAAGAAGATCATATAGCTCAGACAGTAAGTTTTGGAAGTTGTTGAGGTAGATTGGGGATTTTGCTCTATACATCTCTCCGTCCAAAGCCTTCTCTATTATGGAAAGAGTATCATCGACTGAAGAAGGATTGACAGGGATAAAAGTTTCGTCTCCATAAACTATTACTGGATGAGGAGGAGAATGAATCAAGACAACCATCTTAGTTACGGCCGACGTTGTCACATTTTCGGTCAGACCAATTGTGGTCAATTGTTCAAACTCTACCAATTTATGTTTCTCAACAATTGTTGCTACTTGTTCAACTATCTCCGCATGAGTATTTATGACCATCACCTCCTTTGAAGCTATTTTCTCGGCCTCGACCATCCGTTCAGGCCTGATTTGTACATCGACTGTTACCGACTCGGTCGGTATGAAAGATTCACTAGCAATAGATGGCAATGGAATTGCTAGAGATAGAGCTAGCTTGAAAGGCTGAGTAGGAGAAATCAAAATTTCCCATTGTGTAATTAATGGAGAGGGAGATGGTTCTTGTGGGGCACTCTCTGCATCACCAGATGGAATACTAGTCCTGGGCACATCACTCAAGAAGGTATCCTCCGTGCTGGTTGTAGTGTTTGAATCTATCACCACTGTAGCCGCTGGAGTAGGATCTTCAAAAATCACTAGAGTGATGATTACTATTGTTGTCTCACCAGTGAAGGTGTGAGATACAAGGGAAGTGCGGCCAATGGAATCGCTAATATTGGCTTTGTGTTCTGTCCTTGAGCATGTATTGATCTAGGCAATTCTTGAGTCGCCGCGAGATCAAAATAAGTATGATAAGTACTAAAATGAGAATATTGAGTTTAGCAGAAATATGAAGTCAGCAGTCTCCACCTAAGCAGAAAGGAATTGAGGTTCGGACTCTTTCTTCCTATATAGTGTGAGATTTTTTTATTATGGTTGCAAATGTTAGAGGTGCGGTGGGAAATGGTGGTGGTTGTGAATGATACGGTTTAAGTTATTTATCAAGCGGGAGATTGGGATCATCCAATTTTTTCTTATCTTGGATCCATTTGTTAAAACATTTATTGATGTGAGCTTCATTATGCCTGCAGCTATTTCTTCAGAATAATCCGCTTCGCTATGGTGAGGCCACTAATTTACTTTGAAGCATTTTTCAAAAGCTCAGATGGCCTTAGTAGAAAAAGTATTCATCAGTTTCTTAGTTCTCTTTTGCGACTGATGTTTTATGGGTGAAGAGTGCTCTAAGAGATTTGATCATTGAAAAGAAAAAATAAGAGGATTTGGGGGAGGATTGATACCTTCCGGGTCATAAATCTTCTTCGGAGCCATCCTTTGCAATCGAGCAGTTGTCAAAATGTTGAGATGTTCTTAGGTGATTTGTGAACATATGGATATGGAAGATCAACCATCATAGTAGGAGTAATACCAGAGACTATGCTAGTCAATCTTGTCTTCGCCCTTGTCGTCCTCTTGGCAATAGTAATAAAGGGAGTAGAGAAATTTCTCTTCTTACTGTAACGCCCTGTATTTTTAGGACCCGAGTATATAACCCATTTCTAAAAAACCTGAGTGTTAGCTTATAAAATCCAGTGTAAATTTGAACCATTTATCATTAATCAGAGTTAACATCAACGAAGCTCGAATAAACCATGCATTAAATAAAAACATTCCAACCATAATGAAATTCCAAATGTAGCGCCCATACAGGACTTATACAATCTCAAATAACAAAGTTCGTATAAGCAGAAACATGAATCTATCAGCTAGTGGTGGAGCTCAATATGGGCCGCAAGGACCCCACCTAGCTCCCTAGCTACTCGATCTACTCCAGCAACCTAGTGAACAGCATCGGCTCACCTTATGCCTGCATTAACTGTTACGGTTTGATAACGTCAATGACTATCGCAGTGAGAAGCACCCTCTAAGATAACACACTCATCATTCATAATCCAATATAGATTACAAGTCATGAAATTAGATTCACTAAACAGGGCATTTTATAGTCATGCTCATCTTAAGAAAATCAAACCAATCAACAGAATTTCATCATAAGTAAATATAATGGTAATCGCAATGCAAGGAAACATGTCCAGATAACCAAACAATCAACCATACGACTTTCTATTACTCCCGAGAATCGCATTTGTACGTGAACTCCGCAAGATGGCTAGAAAATCGATAAGCGAACTTCAACTCCACCAGGAAATCATGGTACAAGTGCAATCCATGAGGTGAATAAAAAATCACCCTTCAAACCTCTTCTTCATCCGGAAATCATGACATACGTGTACTTCACAAGATGGCTAGAAAATTGATAAGTGAACTTTAGCTCCACCCGAAAATCATGGTACGACTTAACACCACAGATGAAGAGATAAACAACATACAAACCCTATACCACCCGAAAATCATGTCATACGTGAACACCGCAAGATGGCTAGAAAATCGATAAATGAACTTCAGCTCCACTGGAAAATTATGGTACGACTGAAAATTGCAAGATGGCTAGGAAGCAATAAGATATATGGATGTAACTATCAAGCCACAAGAGGGCACCAATAGCCCATCAACACCACGAAGGCAAGTAAATGGTCCAAGCCACATATGCAACATGCGGTCGAAGTTATGTAAGGCAAGGTGTGATCCAAGCCATGTAAGGCAAATAGAGACTGCATGATAGTAAGTTCAAGATAGGTTCCATTCATTCCATCACTTAAGTGCAAGTGGTAACATATAGTTAATCAATGCGTGTACAACTAAAGAAAATAACATGTTATCATCAAACCATTTGTGCATGTTATAATTAAAGAGAGATGTCTATTATCCAACACATGAATTTATTTCACAACAAATTAGCATATTTAATAGCAATGTAAGTAACTCGATTAGAGGAATCATGTCATCACCTATATCCAGATCAATGAAATTAAGTGAGAAGCTCAAAGGGTAAGTCCTCACCTGCGGGGTTGTGTTACCGTCCTTGATTCACGTTTCCGTAAATATCCTGTGACCCAAAATCACGCAAGTAGCTTCATAAAGGACAGTTTACATTAGACAAAAGTCTCTAATGTTTTCATCTATTAGCATATTGAAGGTTTTGGGGAATTTAAAAGGGCTCACAAGTTAAGTAATTTGGAGCCTGCCTTAAGGTGACTAGGCCTACTGGCTTTTGTCATAACAGGTGGCCCAACTTTTGGGCCCAAGCCCATTATTGACTAAGGGCTGGACTGGGCCCGTTTTGGCCTAGCTATTGGGTCTGAACATAGGCCCAAGTGGGGCTGCCCCACAGCACTTTATGGTGCGGCCCACTACATTGCGAATGAGGAGTGGCCCACCCATTTTGAATGTAGTGCGGCCCACATAAATTTTGGTTTTGGGCTAGGATCAAAGGCCCAGCTAGAGGCTACACTTGGCCCCTAGCACGGTCCATCAAGGCCTAGTGAAGGCCTGGTTTTGGGCCAACTGAAAGGGGGTTTCCAAGGCCCATTTAAAGGCCTGATTTAAGTCATGATTTCAGCTGGATTAAGGGCCCAATTGTTCTCTAGTTTTAGCTGGGTTTAAGGCCCAGATGAGGCCTGATATTAGTCCAGTTGTATGGCCCATCTGAGGCCAATCTTTCAGTCTGATTCAAGGCCCAACTGAGGCCCATGTTCAGCTCAAATCAAGGCCCGTTGGTGGGAAGTTTACAGCCCAAATTAGGGCCTGATAAAGGCCCGATTTCGGACCTATTTGTGGCCCACAATTCAGATGCAGGGCGTGGATAGAAAATACATCAGAGGTGGGTCCCACAGAAACTTGCTGACGTCATACACAACAACTGTATAACTGATGTGAGATACACCAGCCAATCTGCTTCCCATCGTCCAATCCCTGGACGGTGAGGATACAACACATAACTCATGATCAGAACCAACAGGTTTGCTGATGTCCATGGGGTAGTAGCTACTGCTGCGTGGGGCCCGCATCAGATGGGCAGTTTGGATATAACCCCATGCCTGACGATGGGCCCCACAGAATTTGCTATTGCTGACGACGATACAACAGCTATTAGCTGCGGGTGTGACCTACTGGCCGACCGTTCAGATGGATGGTCGAGATATAACGCACCTCATGATCGGGACCTACTGTTGGCATCAATGGGCAGCTGAGGCTACTGGGACCCATTCATCCTGCCCAATGGACGGACGATGAGGATATAACACATACTTCATAGTGGGCCCCCTATGCTTGGTGCAGTTGGATGGTTACCTGATAATGGCTCGGATCTTGTCCAGCACTCCTCAGGCTTGAATCGAATCCAACAGCAGTAGCAAGTGGGCCAGCTGAACAGCAACCCAACTCGCTTACAACGACCCTTCAATTCACGTCCAAACAGGGGCGCGGCAGCACTCTGTTCTCACACTTCTCTCCCTGCTTTCTCGTTCTCCTCCTCCTTCCTTTCTCTTTCTATCCTTGCTGCTTTCCTCTCTCTTTCTCTTTCTCTCCCCTGCCTTGCCGGTAACCTCGCACCCAGCGAGCCGTTATGAAACAAGGCGCGACAGCGTGCCGGTCGTAGGAAGGGAGGAAACAGTGCTTGTTTTCTCTCGTTCCCCTTTTTTTTCTTCCCTTTCTTTTCTTTCCTTTTCTCTTCTAAAAACCTACCTTGAAGGGCTTGGATTGTATGGTGGCGAATGACTGAGATGGAAGGAGGTACAGCCGCGTGGATCGCCCTGATTTTCCACTTTTTGGAAGTGGGTGTGTTTTGTGCCTGATTTGTGGTTGACCTTGTGTGCACACATGTTCGGGATAGTAGGTGAAACTGAATAGGGATTGGTCGTCACCACGTCCTCTACAAGATGAACGGTTTGGATCGTCTGTAGGACCCCTGATGGTGGACCACGATCATCACCAACAGATGGCCCTCGGTCGTGCGTTGCGGGCGGGAGAAGGATTTTAAAAGGAAGGAAATCCTTTCCTTTTTCGTGTAATACGGGTTAGACCTGGTCTGACCGGTCTCCCGGATTTGGTGCACGTCGGTTGTGCATGATACATGCATGTGCATCGTCTCAAGTGGGGGTCCATCGTGATGGATTTAGTAAATCCACTCCGTTCATCTGTTTTGTCAGTCCACATTAGGGCCTGGTACAAACAATGAGGCAGATCCCATGCTTAAGTAGGCCATATCAACTGAAATATGGCCATTTAGTGTCATTTATCATTGATCTGATGAAGATCCGGGATCTACACTCACAATCAGGGTTGTTCATCTAACTGACGAGCTTACCAGGGCCGCTATCTACTTTAGATTATATAATAACAATATATATACATATTTGTTCAGTATAATAAATTAGTAATTATAGATAAGTATTTATTTAAAATCATGAATATTTATAATGTATTATTATTATTATTATTATTATTATTATTTTTTGTAATTATATATGCACATATAGTATAACAAAACTACTATTAAGTGATATATATATTGTATATAGTATAATACGATAAAAATTATAAAATGTAAGTGTTAATTAACATACATCAGTTATATAATAATGAGTTGGTATACAATTTATTTTATATATGGTTTAAATAATATACGTAATTTGAATAATTTAAGTAACATATGTATTATTACAAATAATTACAAAATTATTTTGTATTAATATACACACACACACACACACACACACACACACACACACACACTATCATATCATATTTAAAATGAACTATTTGGTCCTCCTGGTAACACCCGAGTACTAAAAAGTACGGGGTGTTACAATCTATCCCCCTTAAAGAGAATTTCGCCATCGAAATTTAACATTTCTACCTTAAATGGGAGCAACAATGTCTCTATGCATTTACTAGTTTTCTACTACTTGTATTTATATGCGTAAGCGTTCACGATCAACCGTTAGGACAGGGGTTGTTACACTTACTCTCTCTTAGGCCCAAGTCAGAGTAGAGTTGATATGAGAGTTCTGCAATGCTTTGACCACGTAAAAGCTTGGCATACTGACGTTTCCACCAGGATATAAAGTTATCCAGTGTTGTGGGGTATTCTGGATACATTGGCATCTGTAAAGCGACCGCTTCTTTATGGTAAGATAATTTAAGAGAGATATAAAATTCTTCATCAATGACTATCACATGGGGAATGAAGGTTGGTTATTAGTTATGTGAATGAGATGACAGAGGATGTGTTGTACGAAGCCTAATTGTCGAGTAAACGAGAAGGATGATACTATTCGATTTCGGCTTTCACATTTTTTCCTTTCTCTATCACGCCTCCGAAAGTCAAATCTTGGCCGACAACAAAAAAATTCCAAGCATGATGAAGTCGGCCGACCGCATGCTCGTTAGTAGGATCAAACTGTCTTGTAAGCCACCCTGGTCTGTAATTATTTTCTTCTGTGAAGGGCATGAAGGACGGATTATTGCCAGGAAGATCAAGAGAGAAGAATTATTGTAGATACTCGTCGATGGTAGCAGTTTCTCCAGGAATATGCAAAATTCGGTCGCTATATGAAGAGAACGATCGACCGACATGTTCCCGATTGAAGAGTTGTGGTAAAAAATATGTGATGAACCATATTTGTACAAGCCATATAGGACCTTCAGCTGAATATAGTCCTCTCGAATTAACTTCATAGTCCCCTATACAGGTAACTGAGAAGGAATGGTGTCAATGCTACTCGCTGGCCCTAGACAAGGCATTCGGCCAAAACAATGTACTTGGTGGTAACTTGTTAAGCATCGACACATAGGAGATGGTGATAAATTCAAAAAAGAAAGAAAAGCGAGATGTTCGAGCTCCTCGACCGATCCTGTGAGTTTGCAGTAGGAGTTCATGAAATTAGTGTACCCTTTAGCATTCTTATTAGAAAAATTCTTGCGTTGACCGGCTTTAGCTTTCGCGTGATAAGTCATCCCGAAAGGGGTAAGTTTGGTTAGATGACAAATGTCTTCGATGGAAACGCTCATGGTCCATAGTCGAACATAAAGGTGCTGGTAGAGATGCTCTAAAATAATGTTAAGGCAATAAGAAGAGGGATATTGGGAAAGTATTTAGAGAGAGAAAGTTTGATACATTCGATGTAAGACCCGTATCCTAGTCTGTACTGTTCCGTTGACCTCCGCGATCCTTCTCGACAAATTCCGGTGATCCGCGACCGATAATCAACATTTGCGCTCGATCCTAAGTCATATCCTGTCGATTTAAGTCGGCTTAATCCGATACTTGTACCATTGCGATCGCACCGTCGCCGTGGTTCCAACGCCGCGTCTTGCATACCTATCCGATACCCTGGCAGGGAGATGTGGGTCGACGTTCAGTTCGAAGAAAACGCCGCCCGTTTGAAATCCAAGAGAATCTCTACAACATGTCCCATCAATCAATCAATCAATCCATCTCCTCATGTCAAGAACACACACCCATGCTTTCTTTCTCCACAAGTTAAGCAACCACCAAGTCAACTCATCTCTCACCTCACCCATCACTCACCTCACCCATCACTCACCTCACATCCATCACTCCATCACCCATCACTCTCTCTCCTTACAACCCTCTCTCTCTCTCTCTCTCTCTTCACAATTTCCAAGCACCAAAAGAGGTGGACGTCCATGCATTCTAAGAGAGAAAAGTGCATGTGTGTGACCCACCTTTCCGTCACAAAACCTTCATCCTAGTCATTCAAACCTCATCACTCTCCATCAAAGTGAAGCACAAGGAGATCGGCTTTCCATCAGACCAAGAAGATCGAACGGTGGGTGCTTTATAGGCTAGATTTTTCATGTTTTGATGATGAGCCAAGTGAGGCCTACCGATTGATGGTATGGATCTCACCTTGGACCCTTGATGTGGCCGATGGCCCACCTTGATCCTCATGATCATTCCATGATGGGGCCATTCTCCATGGACCTCATCATGATGTGTACTTTTCTTGCATGGAAAATGGGTCATCTAGACCTTCCATTTTGGTGGAGAATGGATCTCCACCGTTGATTTTGATCGATGAGCCCATATGAAATGGGACCCACTTGATATACATTGTAAATCATACAATGGAGGGCCCATAGTGCCGGGGTCCCTCCATCACACTGTCTCTCTCTCTCTCTCTCCCCCTATTCTTTTTTCATATTTTGTGTGATGATATGGTCGTGTGGCCCACCCGGTTAGACCCCACCATGAAACATGTATTTTTTTCCCAAGCCATCTATAGGTGGGGCCCACTTTATGTATTGTTTCACACCACCCAACCATGTGGTGGCCCACCTAAGCAGGGCCCACCTTAAATGTATTTGTTAAGCCCAAAACCGTCCAGGGTCTGGACGTGAACCGGGAAAAAAACAAATATATTTGTTGATATTTTTTTGGGCTTTGGAGAGGGCCACTTGTATAGGCCCCACATTGATGTATGCATTCAATCCACGCCGTCCATCCTTTTCCTCATACCATTTTAGGCGTTGAGCCGAAAAATGGGGCCAATCCGACTTTCAGGCGGGCCATAGCATAGTAAACTGTGTGCTTATCGTTGAAATACCCTCTTGATGTTTCTATACAGCAAAATACCCCCAAATATTGGGCTTGTTTGGTATGTCTTGGGCCATAAAATCCAATGGCTAGGGTGGATTTTGCGGATGCGGGCCCCACGTGCGAAAAACCTTGAGAAAACAGGTTTTAAAAAAAATAATAATAATAATAAAACCATGCAGTGCCGTCATAGACACAGGCAGCGCCAGCTTTGTGCTGGCGGGGCGGATGGGCAGGGCCACGGGTCCCCTGCCATGGGCCCCTCTATGATGTATGTGGAATATCCACACCATCCATCTTGTTGGCCCTTAGGGCAGTGGGTCCCACCCCAAAAATCAGCCGTATACACGGCTCGGGTGGCCCACATCAGAGGAAACTGTGGGATTGAACGTCTGCCCTTGAAACCTTTTTCTGGGCCACAGAAGTTTTGGATCAAGATGAAATTTGTTTTTCCTTTTCATCCAGGTCCGTGTGACCTTACCAACAGGTTGGATTGCAAATAAACGTTACGGTGGAACCCACGTGGGACTCACCTGTAATGGATTGGATTGACACGTGTACCACACACCAGCCATAGGGCTGGGTTGTGGCAGGATACGTGGAACCCACTTTTATTATGGAAATCTGCACCGTCCAGATTCATCTGGACGGTCGGTTCTGGGCAGCCCTCCGCCTTAAAAAAAAAACATATTTATATATAATATATTATATTATGTAATGTATTATATTGTATTTTAAAAATAGATGTAAAGGTGGGCCACCCTCCCATGTGGGACCCACCTTTAGCAGGTCATCTGCACCGTGTGGGCAGCCACTCACTCATTATATATATATATATATATATATAAAATTGGGAAAAGGTACAATGCGCTCGAGCTGATTTTAACGTCCCATGAGGTTGAGCTGTGTGGGCCCACCGTGATGCGTTTCAAACATCAACACCATCAATCAGATGCACTATTCCATCGTGGGCCTAGGTCTCAAAAAGCAAGTCAATCCGTGACTTGTGTGGGCCACACCACATACAGAAGTTGAGAGGTGTCGTGCACCATTAAAACATTCATAACCATTTTTTTGGGCCCACCGAGATGTGGTTTGCAAATCTAGCCCATCCATTATGTGTGTCCCACTTGTATGAGGGTTTAGACCAAGTTTCAGGCGCATGAAAATTTTCAGGTGGGCCCCACCAAGTGCTTTTATATGTTTTTAGCATGTCTTCACATTATTTTAGATGGTATGGCCCACTTGAGTTTCGTATATGGCTGATTTTTGGGATATCCCATAATTTAAAGGGACGCATCAAATGCATGGTGTTGATGTTCGAAACGCATCACGGTGGGGCCCACACAGCTCGACCTCATGGGACGTTAAAATCAGCTCGAGCGCATTGTACCTTTTCCCTATATATATATATATATATATATATATATATATATTATATATATATATATATATATATATATATAGCAGGTGGCCACATACGTGGGACCCACCTGATGAACTGATTGGATGGTTTACTAGTGGGACCCACCACGGCTGTGTTTCATACACCACGGTTGTGTTTCATCTACATCGTCCACCTATCTGGCGTGCCACATACACCCTCATCTATCTAAGCCATCCAACTATTTGAAAACTCGTTTTATGGCATAAGGTAGATCCATAGTTCATGTGGACCCCCACCATGATGCATGTGTTGCATCCAAACCGTCTAACCATTTGGCCAGCTTATCTTACCGGCTTGAGACTAAAAATAAGGCAGATCCAGTATCAAGTGGATCACATTATGATCAGATTTCGATAGAAAATAAATGTTATCGTGAGCCTTGAGAATTTTAATGGTGGAAATCATTATTACCACTTATCTTGGGTATGGCCCATTTGATATGCATGGGGCCCAATTGGTGTGGCCCATTTGATGTGCATATAGCCCATGTGATGTAGCCATTTGCCGTATGAGGAGGCCCATCTTGATCTAGTTATGGCCCATCTGTTGAGGCCCACCATAATATTTATAAGGCCCATTTGAGGAGGCCCACCATGATGTATTTGTGGCCCGTTGCTGAGGCCCACCTTGATATTTATAAGGCCCATGTGTTTAGGCCTATATTGAGTGTATTTGTAGCCCGTTGTTGAGGCCCACCTTGATATTTATAAGGCCCATGTGTTTAGGCCCATCCTGATGCATTTGTGGCCCGTTGTTGAGGCTCACCTTGATATACATGAGGCCCATGCTGTGAGGCCCATTTGATGTATTGGAGGCCCATGGGTCGAGGCCTAATGGGATGTACATAAGGCCATTGAATGTGATCCCACCGTGGTTTATGTGTTGACCCTTATGGCGGGTCATGCCTTAAGAGCAATGTTGGTTTGACGTCCACATTGTAAGGATAATGTTGGTTAAATGTCCTCATTGTATCTCTCCCTAGGGCCCAGTGATAGGCTCATACTTGTTGAGTATAGGCCGTCTAGGCCCATCTGCATTGTAAGGATAGTTCATTACTTTATAACATGCTTAGTACAATTCCATGACTCATGCCATACGCATCATATGTATGCTTGATATGAGTAGTGACTGATCATTGCATACGTCATTGGGCAGACTATTTATGGGACTCCTTATGAGACGGAGTGCCCACATTATCACGTCGTACGTGCAGGATTGCTACATGACTGGATAGTGTGAGTCATGCATCTCGCATATATGTGACTTGATCATTGTACGCCCTAGTGACATCAGGGTCGTGGCCTCTACAGGCACATCGTGGTTGGCTAAATGGGACACCGAAAATACTTGATTCTAGCACTATGGGCACTTAGGATGTCCTTGGGTAAAAATCTCAGAATCTCCGAGGCCAGGAGGTGCCCCAACTTTTAGACCAAGTAGAACATGAGTGCCCGAGTGCCGAATACCAGTAGGTCGCGTCTCCTACTGTGTCGTGGTCGATCGGGAGGGGGTGTGGTCTTATCCGCCCGAGAGAGGGAGCTATAAGCTAGGTTGAGTATGACCAGCTCGTAAATGGGTCCGTTATCGACCAGCCGAGTAGGTATTGACAGACTGCTGGTTAGGCGGATAGTGAAGTCTCTTCCACTCACGGGGCTGTGCAGCTAGGGAGGAGGCAGTCGGTATGAAGTGTAATAGACCCTGATGATTTTTCTAGAGAGCAACCGTATTGATATGTGGACTTATTGAGCAGGAATTGCATATCCATTCATTCATTCATTCACTATCCACTCGGGCTGGTGGTGCGTAACTATTTGTTACGTGTACCTTCGCATGGCCAGGATTTCGGTTGGGCGCGCAACTAACTTGAGATTAGGAGTTTACCACATTGAGTCGGACTATCCAAATTTAGGTATGGGACTGGTTTGGATAGAAGTCCCTTGTGGTGGACCCCATAGCCTTCGATACTACGTACTATCATTCCGACTTCACATTCCAGCATAGTCATTTCATTCCCACCGCATATTACATTGCATCTGCAGTACTTAACATTTAGTGTTACTATGTTTTTGCACTTATATGGCCTAGATGAGGTTGATGGTCTTAGTGGCTCATCAGGATTTGCATATTACATTGCATCCTCGGCATTTGTTATTGTTTTATTATGTTTTACATCGCATAGCCTTGGTACGACTGATAACACTCATGGACTTACCAGTATATTTCCGCTTACTTTGATATCATATGATTTATGATCTTGTTAGTATTTTCACTTATTCCGATGATGTATGATTTGTGGACTTTATGGTATACTTGACACTTATCTTGTGCACACACTTACACCACCCTCTAAGCTTTTGTAAGCTTATGCACGATAGATGCGTGTAAGTGATGTTAAGATGTAGCTGATCTGAGGGAGGAGCGTGCGGTGGAGCTTTTGGAGTTTTCTTTGATATCTTCATATTGTATTTCCATTTCAGCATTGTACTCAAATAATTATATTAGTGGATATGTGGTGATGTTGTTTTGTGACTTGGTTATGCTCCATTACAAAAAAAAATCATGCTGAAAATCCTCCTTGTAGGATCCCAGGATCGGAATTTGGCGTATGGGCGCTAGGAGCCGAGAATGGGGTACTACAGAGGCTGTCGACACCGGATTCGACGATCAAAAATTTTGTGAGCTCGTTTTCCGAGTTTGGGGCGTGACATTCGAAGATGTCAATTTCTCTCCATAGATCTCCATGTTGGGTCGATACTCTATTGAACTAATCTTCCCATTTAAGAAGAGATTTCGGCCATAACCTCAGTACTTTAAATGCATTTACTATATTAGGAATAATTCTATATTGAATCAAGATATTGCTTCCTGGACAAATTGGGAAGAATGGATCTAAAACTCGTAGCGATTCTGTAGAAACGTTTGGAGAGAATGAAAGACCTAGACCATAAGCATCTTTGTGAATCAAAGACTTAAAAATTATATCATTCGAATAATGTTCTGTGAAGAGATCCATCACGAACATGATGTCCTTTTGGTCGAAGGTAGGTTCAAATGAATAAGAAGCCATGATCGAATAGAAAGAATAAAGTAAAAAGAAGAAGAAGAAGGAAAATAAAGAATGGTATGAAATGCGAATACAAAGCCGCATATATAAAGAATTTAGAGGCAACATTAATTAGAGAGCATGCCTCTTCGCAGCAGAACGACTCTTTTTGAATATACATGTCTATTCAAGTTTCATCCACCGTTTCATATCAGTACGATTGATACCGGTGATAGCGGTCGAAGATATTAGGCGATACGTGTGAATATTTAATGTAGCATTTGAAAATACTCAAACGTCGCTGCTCTTTTCTTCAAAAGGACAACGACGAGGGGGCAATGTTTATACCCTATTTGATCGGGTCCTGTTTTCGGTTATTTAGGGTCAAACTCGTGTGAATTACACGTGCATGTGTTTACTGGTCGCAAGATTATTTTAAGGATATACGACCGAATTTCGAAAGAATGCCATCAGATGTCGAGCACATTATAAGTAGTCGTTTATGGTGCGACCGAGTTCGAGCGACTTAGCAATCAATTAGCCAGTGGTCAAGTTTGTATTGATATTGACAAATGTCGAGAATTTAGAGAATGCAAGATTGCTAGAAGAATCTAGAAGCAGAAGGAGGGAGGAAGCAGTATGGTAACCGTTGAATCATGAGAAGCGTCTGGAATAACAAAGAATCAATATAAATAAAGAGTTAAACAAGTTTAAAAATCATCTCACACCAACCCAAACGAACTTACAAATCAATTATCTTCAATTATGTTTCAGTTATCCTGTCGAATTTACATTCCTTAGTGTAAATGCTGCTCTATGAAGTAAATTCTTTCCCTTAGCGTATTATTATTTTCTATTTTTTGCTACTTGCTCTCTGTAGCTTAATTCCTAGCATAAATGCAGTAGTGTGATAATTATAACCGTAATTGAGGCACTTGTTTGCGGTCGATAGCGGTTGATTTTAATTTCCCTTTTCTATTTCGCTCTTCATGCTTAAGAAAGTTCTTTCGTACGGAAGGCAAGAAAAACCCATCATCAGAGGACGAACCCCACTCTCTGACTATCACACGATCTATTTACACTTTGAGCGAGTGACTGAATAGGCGGCCGATCTCCTTGGATCTCGGTCATACTCAGTGTCTGCCTACTTGGCGCTCGGGGTAATTGTTGTTCAATTCGAATTGGAACCGTAATCCCAATTCTGGCACGCCCTCGTACTCGTCATTCATGCTGGAGAAAGGATTGTTAAAATAGTGGCAAACACATCCGATTTTGCTAAAGTTCAACTCTAAGGTCTGATATGTTATTTAAATGGGCCAGTTGATAGTTCTCTAACCACATAAATCCTATTAAGGTCTAAAGCTTTGTGCTGATGCGGGAAGCTAATCATCTTGGCATTAGGAAAATGTCGTTTCTGGTGACACACTGAGCTGCCGAGTCTTCTTGACGATTTTATCTGAACCAGAACATGGTTGGGCTAAGTTCCAACTCAGTCTGGGTCTTTTTAGAGAGAGAGAGAGAGAGAGAAAGAGAGAGAGAGAGAGAGAGAGAGAGAGAGAAGAAGAAGAAGAAGAAGAAGAAGAAGAAGAAGAAGAAGAAGAGAGCAAGGAGAGAAAGGGATCAGGATCTGCGGGTGAGTTCGGGTTTGATACTTGCCGAGTCTATACCAATCGAGTCAAGCGTTCGAGGGTAGCAAACTCTTTGAGTTGGCCGACATTCTAACATGGTGTAGGTTTAGTTCTTCTATTGTCTTATAGGAGGAAGAAAGAAGAGAAAGGGAAGGAGGAGATCTATTGACCAGGTTCTTCTTCAGCCAACTGAGTTAACTCGATTAGCTGCTAACCTTGTCGAGTTAATTCGAGTTTGGGTCGAGTCCAAACCCTGTTTGGTCGTGAGAGAGAGAGAGAGAGAGAAAGAGAGAGAGAGAGAGAGAGTAGAAGGGAATATATGCGGAGAGAAAAAGGAAGGGAGGGAATTAATTGGCGAATGCCACATTACAACCGAGTCGCTGCCAAGTTGACTCAGCTGGTGGTTCAACGCACCAATTTGTGAGGGTGAGTTGGGGTGTTGTTGACCAAGTCAGTAGCTGAATAGGCACAGTTGTGCATTGCAATTGCTACAGGCTATGAGTGAGATTAGTTTTGGACGAGTCGAGTAAAGATGATGTAAGATGTTTGAGGTGAGTTGAATCAGCAAGTCTTATTAAATTTGCGCTTTATTTGAAGTCTAATTTTGAGAATTTTATTTCAGCAAGTGGCTGCTAGTCCGAAATGTTGAATTTTATCACCAGATTGCAGTCGAGTGAGGCTGAATAAGGGTTGTTGTGGTTGAGTTACTGCTGAGTTAACTCAGTGGGTTTCATCGAGTGCAATCCAATTCTAACCTGGTTTGGTTCAATTCAGTTTAGTTCAATTTCGACAATGTCAAGGGACCTTAACTGGGTGATTATCTGAGTTTGTTTCGAGTAGAGGGCTAAGTTTCGACACCGAGTCAAGTTAACTCAGTTTAGACATGGTGGGTTAGTTGTGAAAATTTTAGAGTTTTAGTTCTATTTAAATCAATGTCATTAAATTCTTATTGATGCACTTAAATTCCATGTGTAGGCATCTGTCATTTAGACCGAGTTGAAGTTAAGCTGAGTTGATTCAAATCAAGTTTAACAGAGTGAATTGAATCGTAGTTGAGGTGAGTCAATCTCTCAACTTCCTGTTGGAATTGAATTAGAGCTAAGCTGGGTTAATTGAGTTAGTTCGGTGATGGGTATGTAGGGAATCTATTTTCTCCCACTTATTACACTGAAATCCACAATTCATTAAGGAGTATTAGTGTCATTGCGATCCAAGCCAACCTCTTGCAATTCTAAGTTTAGTAATACTTGTAATTATAGTGTGAAAATCCAAATTTGATTTAAGATTGTTGGATTTAAATTTGGTAAAACTCCAAACCCTAGGTTAGACTGCAAGTCAGTTCACTAGATTACATAATTAAGACCTTAACATTAATCGTAACCGTATATAGTTTGTAAAACTTTGATCTAACCATACAATTTCATAATTCGTGGTAGGACTTGATCATAAAGGTGCACGTACTTCCTAGTGACATTGTAGGCGATTCAACTCATAAGGTGATGACCTTTCGCATCAGGCTTTTCACTTTCAAGTTAGTTTAAGTGATAATTTTTCTTTTTAATTATTGACTGATAATTGATATACATATTTCATGATTACTTGTGTTATTATTGGGATAGATCCTCAAATTATATGCTCAACATTTATCTTGTACAAACATTTACATGTTGCACATGATATCTTCTTATACTTGTGAATTGTTTTATGAATATTGAATTGTCACATCAATTAGTGGAAACTCCACTTATATATGTATTTACAAAATTGGGATGTAAACTGCCTTATATGACTTTGATGAATTATTTTTGTATAATCTCGTGTGATGGTAAGTTCTGCTTGTTGAACTATGATTGACCACTAGTCGAGGAAGTTACCATTAAACATCATAGTGTTGGAGTCTCATGAGTTGGGAATAGTGGTATGGGATACTATGCCCAAGTTATCGTCTATACTGGGTGACGAGCCCCCTATAGTGACCTTTGAGCTTTCTTAAAATGACCGTTTGCAATTGGAATAATAACAGTTTGGGTTAATCATGCACTCATGGCATATGAGCGATGACGATTGGCTAATTCTGTATGTTGTAGAATGTATTCTTTTGTATATTTTACTAGCTCCCGGATCATCGACAATTGACCCAATTTGTGTAAGCTAGTCACTACACACATACTTGATATATTTTCACTGGTGACTAGTCACTTGCAAGTGGGTTTCGCCCCAATCGTGTGTTTTGCACAAAAATCAACTGGATGAGCATCCCTAGCTCATGTGCATTCACGCATCTATGCGTTTAAATAAGATTGCATCATGAAATATTTTGTATGTTTTCTTGTTTAAACTACATTTAACCAACGTGGTGGTGTGGAATATTGAGGGAAATTCTCATTACACTCTAGTTTTTGAAAACGAGTACTAAACTTGGGTTACAAAAACCGGGGTGTTACCCTACCCTTCAATAATCGCTTGATCACTTTAACAAACATCTTGCGAGTGGCTAGAGCTGTACATGAACCGAGTCAGCTCGATTAACTCACTCAACTCGGTTCGACAAAGCTCAACTCAACTCGACTTGAAATTGCATTCGGGCCCGAGTCAAGATAATTTTTAGGAGCTCAAAAAGTTTGAGCTGACTCCGAGCTGGGCCGAGCTTGACTCGACTCGGTTTTGCCTTGGCTTGAACCTGTCTTGGTTTGACTTGGATTGGTTTAACTCGTTTGACCAGGTATAAACTACTCGGTCGTCCAGAACCCTACACTAATTTCAAACCCTCCTATCTATCTAGCGATCAACAACTAGCGCCCGTTCGGGAGCCCACCCCCCTTTTTCCCTTTCTATCCAACGAGTAGCACTAGTGCCTTGCTAGACCCTAACCCACTTGTCCCCCCACTCATTGGGCTATTTCTCTTTCCCTCTCTGTCCGAAGTTCTGGTCCAATCCGGTGACCACCGAGGTACTCTTTCATTCTCTCTCTCTTTATATCTCTCTCTTTACCCCTTCTCTTGCCCGACCGGCCACTATTCATGACAGTTCGACTGCCCACTGTCAGTCAAGCCCGAGCAGGCCCGAGTTGCTAACCAAATTGAGTTAAATTGGACAATCAGGCCCGATGACCAAGTCGGGCTGAGTTCAAGTTGGAGTTGGCTACTGATCGAGTCGAGCTGAGTTGTACCAAGCTGGACTCATATACACTCCTGGGAGGCTGGATAGGCAATCGGTTTTCTGGGATCTTGGTCATAAAGAGTAGGTTATTAGGGAGCCGGTTTTCTCATATCTCGGTCGTACATGGTAGATTATTACGTATCCGCGTAACTTGATGCTTGGAGGTAGAAGTTGTTTGCTTGGAAAGCAGCCGCATGGTCGGCAATGATGCACCAGCAGGCCCGAGTTGCTAACCAACAGTGATGAAGAGGAAAACCATTGGTCTCATTGTACGCACACGTGTAGCACACTTTTATAAATTATCCTTTTTGATTTTCAAGCTACGTCAGATCTGTAAGTGGCTCCTCTGATTATTGTCCCGGATCACACACACGTGTATAATTTATCACACGTGGAG
>JAJHSJ010000014.1:16400233-16448479 GCA_021015155.1 Magnolia officinalis | reverse complement strand
GATGAACGTGATGAGGATAAATACTCCGAATCTATGGAGCTTCTCTGGACTCTTCACAGAGACTTCTCGAATCCACGAGGAAAGAAATCAGAAAATAGAAATAAATTCTAATAAATTCGAAACTGATTAATTCATCATTAAAAATGAGTTCACAACCCTTTAAAAAGGGATACCAAGCAATGAGAAAGAAATCAGAATCAAACTACAACTAAAACTCTTAGAATTCGTGACTTACTATAAATAGTAAACTTACTATTTATAGACGGTCGTGATGTCTACTTGTGCGCAAGGTTTTTGGCCAAAAATAGTAAATGCCCTATTCGGCTTCACCAAACCATTCTCCTAATTATTCTAAGCTCTTTTCACGTTGGGCGTAACTCGTAAAGCCCGACGGATGAAGAGTTATAATCAAACTAAAACTTACTATTCATAATAAAAACAAAATTAAAACAGGAAAATGACTGTTGATCCAGGAGTTTTTCACAATTTCGGGCGTCGCAACCCGGCGTAGTGGGGTTAGTTGACTAAAGTAGCTCGTTCTACCCCAAAATCATATATTTTACGTTAGGTAACTCATTCTGGATTGTGAGATACGCCCGATTTAAGGTCCGATGGTCTGGATCACTTGGATCACTTCTGTCACCAACCGAGCCTTTTCTGATCCATCTTGGCCATAAAACTGTCCGCAACCCGCTCTACATAAAAAAACTCAACTGTCCATACAAGATGAAATAGTGGGGAAAGGAAGTCCTACCGATGAAATCTTCTTATGCTCCACCTTGATGTTTAGGTGCCACCCAAACCGTTTATAACGTCATTTTCACTCGGATGAAGTGAAAACATCATAAATTTAGAAAGAAACAAAACTTTTGTGGCCATATAAATATTTCAACGGTGGTCACTAAATCTCCACGTTTCCTCTCTTGCGGCCCATTTGAGTTTTGTATCCACGTTATTTTCAGTCAAACGTCCTCGGAAAAACCGATGGACGGGTCGGATTTCTCACAAACATTGCAGTAGGCCCCACCCAGATTCCTTGCGCAGGAACTTCCCGGTGGAGGCTTTAGCAGGAAATCCGCGTCCGGATGTGTCTGTTGTCAGACGTCTAATGAACTACACGGGGCACACATGAAAATCCGGAACATATGCCTCCGTCTAGGGTGTGGCCCACCAAAAATTAACTATTACAAAAAGAAAACCAATGCTCCATATTCAACAAGCACGTGGATCCCATGAAAATTAATGGACGGTCCGCCCGCCTTTTAAAGCCAAGGGCACAACCACCATCGGGCCCACTCGTTGAACATCCCAACACTCATACGTGCCAATGCACATGCGTGGCACCTTCAGATGTGGACCGTTCCTCATAAAAATAAAATACCTAATTAAAATTTTTTTTTTAAAAATGTCAACATCAACAAAAGAAAAATCCAAAGAAACTTCAAAGCTAAACAATTGTAATTACAGCAAACAACCAATCGAATGAGACTACTCTCCTCCCATTACATTTTTGATTATTCACCCAAACTTCAACAACAACAACAACAACAATAACAACAAACCCCACCCCATTATCACCGTATATCTCAATATCATCAATAAATGAAAAAAAAAAAACTATGAAAGTGGGAAAAAATTACACAGTTGTGCTTAATGAAAATAAAAGAAATGAAAAAACCTTCTTAAACCATGCCTAAGCATCAACAAACAAATGCGAGATCCAACGGCTAAAATTGATTGATCCTTCAATCCAAGAGGGAGGTGGGATGTGGTGGTGGCCCGGACCCATCAACTGAATTCATCATCCGAGATGACCCGCCATTCACATTGCCGATCAGATAGTGAGATTGGTCTAGCTCTTGTGGCAGCAGGCTCGTGCTCCGGAGCTCTTCAATCCGCTGCACCACCTCCGCCATAGACGGGCGCTTGTCTGGGTACTGTGCGGCACAGTCGATCGCAAGCTGCAAGAGCTGCACCATCTCCTCTTCGACAGTCTGGTACCTCAGTAGCTCAAGGTCGAACACCTCAGCCGTCCACTCCTCACGGACCACCGACTGCACCCATCTCGGGAGATCGACCCCGTCCTCGTTGAGGAGAGTGTGCGTCGGGGCCTTGCCTGTGAGCAGCTCCAGCAGCAGCACGCCAAAGCTGTAGATATCGGCCTTCTGGGACACCCTACGTGGATCCGTCACTTCCGGAGCACGGTAGCCAGCGATGCGGTTGGGGGTGGATGTGGGGGCTGCGAGCTGAGCGAGTCCGAAGTCAGAAACACGGGCTTCGTAGGATTTTGTGAGGAGGATGTTGGAGGATTTGATGTTGCCGTGGGAGACGGTGGGTCCCTGACGGTGGAGATACTCAAGGGCATGGGCCACACCAAGGGCAATGCCAGACCGGGCTTCCCAGTTTAGTGGTGTCCTTCCCGCTCCTCTGTTTCCTGTAGAGAAAGATGATAAGACTGTCAGCAAAATGCTTCGGTTTTCTGTTACATTTCGTTTTGTAGTTGAGGTGCAACAATCCCCAACGGTTAAGATCACTGAATAGCGTGGATTTTGGGTGGGGCCCATCATGTAGTGGCTATGAATCCCCTAATGGATGTGGGCCACCGTGAGCTAGGCTACTTGTGTGACCCCTGGTCGGTGGGCCCCACTTGATAAGGATGACATATTTCCCAACTTCACTAGAGTTTAAAAGAGAGGGAGGGAAAAACAATCAACATATGAAAAAGATACGTCAGATGGGGCCCACCCACAAGGGATCAGGCCTATGTCCAACATCCCCTACTCACACAGTATACACCGAATTTGGGTGTATAGTTTTATTATAAAATATTGGAAAATTCCAGTTGACAATGGCTGTGTCTTTGTGAAACAGAACGAAGGTAAATGATGCTTCGGATGCAGTAGCTTCTATCCCAACAGGACCAACGGATTGGGTGAATTTTCGTCTGTGGACCATGATCAAACGGTGATGGATCTTTTTTTTTTAATTTTTTTATTTACACACGCACACACACCCACGCTAGTGGAATTTCACCACCCATAGGTACTCAAACCCTTGACCGGGAGTTCAAACTCCTGAGAGTCTACTACAGGTTGATCCATCAAACGGTGATGGATCAACCTGCAGTACCCAACTACTTCTATAATAGACACCGAATTTTAGTGTATAAGTACCTGTTTATAGTGGCAATATCTTTCTCTTTGCACAATCCCAAATGCATGAGAATTAAGTATCAATTTCAAAAAAAAAAAAAAAGATGGATCGCATAGCTGAGCCATAATCAAGCATGGCATCTTAATTCCTATGTGGGGCCCGATTGATGTCTCTGCTATATGATCAAAAGACCATTGTGTAGGACCCCAGCATAGATTTCACATGGCCCCCAAATCAAACATGGTTTTACCCTCCATTTCGGTAGGCCACCATAGTGAACTTAACATGCATGAAATTCACCCTCCATCAGCTAAACCACACCCCCTAGATACTATTCACGTGATATGGCCCACCTGAGTTTTTCGAATACTGTGATTTTTAGCTAATTCTTTCATCCTGATAAAGAAAATCAGATGAATGGCTTGGATGGCATATAAACACCACAGTGGGCCCTAAACCAAACCAACTGTTTCCTATAGTGTGGCCCATCTAAGTGTTGTTTGATCATGATTTTTGAGCTCCGTGATGAAGATGAGGCAACATCCATGATGAACGGGGTGGATCTTATGAAAGCTCCACCAATTAGTCACGAGCCCAGTGATAACCGACTTGGGTATTTCCAACCTCTAAAACAGGTTTTGATTGCACTCTACGTTAGTCAAGACGTTAGTTGGTAAAATCAAAAGTACAATGCAATTCACTGAGACGCAGATTCCGTACACGTGGGCCTTATTATTTAGTGATCTAGACCGTTGATCTTGAGGAAAGTCCCAATGCTCCCTACACTTGGAAAATACCGACACTTGCGTTCTTTTGCCCCTCATCATTCAATGTGGACCAACCGTACGCTGTTTCTCCTTGACCAACTAATCAATGGGTTAGGATCTTCCTATCCATAAAAATTTATAGCATTCCCCATCCAAAGTAGGGCCCATCAGAATCAATGGTGTGGATCACCAAACAAACACCCCCATGCAAAAGAAAATTAAAGGATTTTTACCGGACCAGGGTTTTCGAGGGTTAAATTACCAAAATGCCCTCTTTTATTCATTTTTCTTCGCAGTAAAGCCGACATTGTCAGGCATGGTCTGTATAATATCCAATCCGTCCAACATGCGGACCCAACCATGATAATCACACAGACCAAAAATCTAGCAGATCGAATCATCAGATGAGCTATAAGTGAATTTTGGATGTTTACGACCAGTGTAGATTACTTTTTAAGGTTTGGCCCACCGTACAACTGGATTAGCCAGATTTTTGGCTTCTCTATAATCAGTAGGAGGTGATCTACTGGATGAGTTGGATGTCAGACACGTAAATTAACCAGTTTTCAAAAAAGGAAAAAAAAAAAAAAAAAAAAAAAAAAAAAAAAAGAGGGAATTTACGTAATTTCAACCCTCCAAAAGCAGAATTTAATTTGGAGGATAAAAATTAAAAATAAGAAATTACAGAAGAAAAGCTCACCATGCAGAAGTGCAGAGAGGCTGCCCATGGGCATGTAATCATAGACAAGGAGCTTCTCATCCTTGCTGAAATAATACGCCCTCAACGGCACAAGATTCTCGTGGTCCACCGATCCAACGGCCTCGATCTTCTCTCTAAACTCCTTCTCCTCAACCCCAACTTCTTTCAGCCGCTTAACCGCCACAACCGCCCCAACTTCCAAAACTGCCTTGAAAGCCGTACCAAACGTCCCCTTCCCCAAAACCTCAGCTGAAGCCCTCAGCAAATCCTCCAAATCAAAACCCCTCGAATTCCCAAAAAACACCAGCTTCTTCGCATTATTTACAATCGTATCCCCTCCTCCCCGTTTCTTACCCATCTCCACCGTCGGAGCCACCCCATTCTCCCGATCCCCCATCGCTGCCGTCGGTTTCTCAATCGGCCCACCCAAGTCATCCATCGCCGGCTTTGGCAATGCCGCTGCTTCGACTGATCTCGTCTTCCGGCTGCTCTTCCTCCGGCAGAGGAAGATCAAAATTATGAGAATCAAGAGGACTGCTACAGCCGATCCGACGGCAATCCCGGCAATCGCACCGCCGGAGAGCTTCTTCTTCGACGGATTCTCCTCACCGGGGCACGGGATCAACGGCATGCCGCAGAGCGAGTTCCCATTGAAGGCGTCCGACGAATGCCGTCGGAGATCCAACGGTATAGATCCATTCAACTTATTGAAGGAGACGTTGAACTGCTCCAGAAGGGAGAGTTTCAGATCGGGGATCTGACCGTCGAGTTGGTTGTTCTCGAGGTAGAGCGTGCCGAGCCTGGTCAGCTTGTTGAAATCCGGCGAGATCTGGCCGGAGAAGTTATTGGCAGCGAGGTTCAGACGGATGAGATTCTGCAGAGTGAAGATGAACGGCGGGATCTCGCCGGAGAAGTGGTTACCCTGCAGGTAGAGGTTGCGGAGGTCAGTGCAGCGGGAGAGGTCAGAGGGGAGTTGACCGGTGAGAGCGTTGAAACGGAGGCTGAGAGTGCGGAGGTGGGTCAGATTTCCGACGGTGGAGAGAGGGATGGGGCCCATCAGGCCGACGCCGGGGAGGCGTACGGTAGTCACGCGGTTTGACTCGCACTGCACGCCTTGCCATTGGCAGACTAGTAGGGACGCGTTCCACGGGAGGGATTTCCCAACGGCGGTTTTGAAGGCGAGAGAGCGGTTTTGTCGGATTGGAGATCTGGTTTTGAGAAGGGAAGGAAGAGAAGGAGAAGGAAGATGAGGGGGATTGGTGGAGCCATTGGCGGTTTTGGGATGGCGGTCTTGGAGGCTAGAGAGCGGTTTTGCAGAGCGCCATTGGAGAGAGAGAGAGAGAGAGAGGGGTTTGGAGTATTAAACCCAATAAAGCAAGAATAGAAATCCTAATTTTATTTTCGTTGGAGGGGTGTTTGGAAAGCCGTTGGATTGAGATATTCCGAAATTTTATTTTGTGAATGGAAGTTTCTATAGGCGCAAGCTACGTGGGGCCCACATAGATGTTCGTGTGTAATCTATTCCGTCCATCAGTTTCATCAGCCCATGTTAGGACATGTGTAGAAAAATGAGGCGGATCCAGAACTAAAGTGAGGCTCTCCACAGGAAAGAATGGGAATTGGAATGCCTACAACTGGAACTTTCGGGATCACAGAAGTTTCGGATTAGGATAATGTTTGTTTTTTCAGTTCATCTCAGTCAGATTAACCTTATGAATGGTTTTGATGGCAGACAAAGATCACAGTGTGCCCCGGAAAGTTTCAATGGTGTACGTGTGCATCTTCCATTTTTTTCTTGTCGTGTGATCTACATGAACTGTGGATCTCCTAATGTTTTTGCCTCATTTCTAAGGTGATCTGCTGAAAGTGATAAACGGAGTGGATTTCTTATGAACATTTCAGTGGACCCCACAGAGGCCACAGGAAAGTCTCCTCCTGGAAAAGACGGTGCAGTGCGATGGACGCAGACTGCGTCCTGCCCCTGCCAGGATGGACTCGGTCCTGGCAGGGGTTTGTGCGGCCCACCGTGATGTGTCCTTTATCCACACTGTCCATCCATTTTGACATATCATTTTCGGGCATGATGCCAAAAAGAGGCAGATTTAAAACTCAAGTGGACCACACCACAGGAGCTTGATCAAAACTCCCGTGGCTCCCAAGAAGTTTTTAACGGTGGGAGTTCAACCCAAATGTGTGGTCCGCTTAAGGATTGTATAGCCTATTTTTGAGATCTTACGTGAAAATGATCCGTCAAAATGAATGGACGGTGTGGATAAAATTTACACATCACGGTGGCCTGGCAGAACCTATTAGGGCTAGTTTGACCAGCTGCATTGGAAAGGATAAGTGGGGATGGGATTCCAAAAACATAATTATTATTTATGATAGGGATTGTTCCATGTTATTAGGGGATAAGCTTAATTTCATGTTGTTCTATGTTATGATGGGATAAGCTTAATTCCATGTTTGGTTTGTAATATGGTGGTACAATGGAGGGATATACATACCATCATTTGAAACTATTGAGAATAACAAAGGTGTGTTATATCTAAACTGTTCATTTGATTTATAACCTCATTTAATGGCATTAGCCTAAAGATGAAGCAAATCCAAAACTTATGTGGCTCAAGGAAGTTTTCAATGGTAAGTATTCAATCCCCATTGCTTTCTTTGGTGGGGTTCACTTGAGCTTTAGATCTACTTGATTTTTTGGCCCATGCTCTAAAATGATCTCGAAAATTGAGTAGATAGTGTGGATATAGCCCACACATCATGGTGGGACTTCCACAATTTGCTAACATTGAGTGGAATTGGCACGGACCATGGCGATTCCATCTAATCTACTTGGAAGCTTTTTTATTCTTCTTAGACATGGAGTGGAATTGTCACAAGACCAGATGCAATTGGCCAAACAGGCCCTTTGAGGACCGAGCCCCGTCCCAAAAGCGTCATGAGTCCAACCCGCGTACCAGCACGACTCCACACGCTGGACTGTCTTTTGTATATTTGAATTAGAAATGTTCGTCTGCAGCGTTGAATGTCAATAACATGCGATGAGTTTATTTTCTGCTGTGGCGTCACTTGAGTGGAACATCTGAGCGGTGAGAAAAGATAGATGAAGCATATAGGTCTTGAGAATTGAATTAATCTATTTATCAGGTGAGCCATGTACACAAATTGAATCAGACCGTTGGATTTCATTGATTTTAATGGTGTAGCCGATCTAATAAATGGGCCGTTCTGATTCTCTCCCAAAGTGATCCTTATATGGGTTCGACATTTTTTGACTGTCTGATCTTATGAAAATTGATACAATGGTAGGAAAAAAATCGTTGTACGTTAAGGATAATATAAGTCGTTGTTGTAAACGTTTGTCGGTTTGGATTTATATAATATTTTAATGGAATTGACATTTGAACCCAAAATTTTTGGATTAACAGGCCGTTTTCTGGGTAATTGGTGTAGGGGTTCTGTGGGGCCCACTATGATGTATTTGTTTTATCCACTCTGTCCATCCATTTTCACAGATCATTTTACCGAATGGTCCCAAAAATGAGGCAGATCCAAGGCTCATGTGGGCCACATCACAGGAAGCAGTAGTGATAAGGACGGCCATGTTGAAACATTCCTAGGTCTGAATGTGATTTTTGTATGCAATCCAACCGGTTGATAAGGTAACATGGACCTGGACGAAGAGAAAACATTAATATCAGCTTGATTGAAACCTCCCAGAAAGTTTTTTATGGTGAGCGTTTAATACCCATTGTGTGGTCCACGTGAGTCTTAAATCTGACACCCTTTTTACATCATGCCTTAAAATGATCTATAAATATAGATAGAGGGATCGGATAAAACACATACGTAATGGTGGACCCCACAGAACGCCTGCCTGGACTGAATCGGTCAGGGCAGCGACAGGACGCATTCGGCCTCCGTTTTCTTTGTGGGGTCCGCGTCCAACCCCCGCCCGGACGGTAATCCGTCCGGACAGGGATCTGTGGGGTCTTCCGGATGTAAGTGCTTTATCCACGCCGTTCATCGCTTTTCTCGTATCATTTTAAGATGTCATTATAAAAATGAAGCAGTTCTACCGCTCTAGTGGACCACACAAAAGGAAGATGCAGTGATAATGACACCCACCGTTGAAACCTTTCTAAGGTCCACCGTGATGTTTTTTTTACCATCCAACTTATTCATAAGGTCATGTAGACGTAGATGAAGTGAAAAAACAAATATCAGCTTAATCCGAAACTTCTCCAGCTCTCGAGAAGTTTTTAATGGTGAAAGTTCAATCCCCACTTTGTGGTCCAATTAAGCCATGTACCTGCTCATTTTTTTGACTGGTATGTTAAAATGCTCTGATAAAAAGGATGAAAGGCGTGGATAAAACACTTACATAACGGTGGATCCCACGGAGCCCTGCCCAGACGGATTACGGGCCAATCCGCGTCCGTTTGTTGAGCATTGCATACTTATTGACAGTGACAAATCTCGTTCAAGGCAATTTCTCGGGATATTTCAAATTTTGAGATTTTTTGGATCACCAAGAACAAATTAAATATATAAAAATATTGTTGTGATTAATAACTAAATTTAGAATTTAAATATATATTAATTTTATATGATAGATTCCTTGACTTCTTACCACTTTTCGCAATCCATTATTATCCTGAAAATTACAAAATCAGGACAATATTTGTCACGTAGGAGCAGAGGTGGAGTTAAGTGGGTGTGACCCTTTTGTACCAATAGCCCTTTTACAACTATGGTTTTGAAACAGTTTGTCAGTTACAATTCAGTGCAGTCGTCATTTTGTCGTACTTAAAAATTATTATAGAAATAATACTTTTACAATGAAAAATGTAATTATTGTGGGGAAAACTACAACAAGGGTAAGAAACTCGTGGAAAAAAGGACTCGGGCTCCTCCGAGCTCCGAACTGACCAGCATCTCAAGCATGACTAGGTTGACTACTGCCAGCGAGGTGGTACGAGAAATCTAGAGCAAATCTAGCTCCGGATCCCGAAAGATAAGGATCCACCCTAATCTCGGCCGAAGATCAATCCGGCATATTTGGGTTCAGCCAAATATCACTTCAACTTATTCGAGCTCAGCCAAATGTTACTCCAACATATTCGGGATAAGAATCCCGCTAGATCAAGGATTTCCAGTATAACATATGGAGTCTCGGAACTTTCTCCCACACCATATATATATATATAACCATAGGTTATAAGCCAAGGGGAGAAGAAAAGAAGAAAAGAAGAAAGAGAAAAAAGAGGTAATACACTTAAACTCCAATCTACCTCTTCACATTCATCTTCTACAAGCCTGACTTAGGCATCAAAGGGTCCACAGTCGGTTACCGGCATCCCTCCCCCAGCTACTCATATTTTCTCTAGCTTTTACAGATTCATTGGAGGGCGCAGTTCTACATCAACCTCATATGTTGACCAAATTTAGGCATAAACAATAATAATTATAGTTTTCTTTATTGGTCTCCTTTACAGGAAGTGACCAATTGATAATCCATCCAAACAAGGCTTTGTAAGGCTCATACCATGATTATGGGCATCATAGATTTTAAGTATGTTGTCCATCCATTTCACCAATCATTTTAAGGTACAAATCCAAAATTGAGGTAAATTCAAGGCTTAAGTGGACCATACAATGAGGATTGAATGCTAACCATTAAAGACTTTTTGGGTGCTGCAAGAAGTTATGAATCAAGCTGATATTTGTGTTGTCTCTTCATCTACATCACCTTATGAGGTTGGACAAATGGTAGGTGACATTATTACTGTTACTTCCTATGTTGTGATCCACTTAAGCTTTGGATTTGCCTCATTTTTTTAGCTCATACCCTAAAATGATCTGCGTGGATAAAACCCATACATCATGGTGCGCCTCATATGCCCCCTATCTAGATGGATTATCACAAGATGCAATTTGCTTCCCTCCTCAGCAAGTTTATTTGACTTTGGAGCCATAGTTTTACTTTAAACAAATACTTAAAATTGATAATGATGGCTCATTTACTACAATTTTATAGGAAATCGGAAAACCAAATAGACTCTATGGTTCTGTTGGGGCACACATAGATGAATCAAGCAAAGTACTCGCAATCGCACAACCAAGAACAATCCGAATTTTGCGTGGAAAAACCCTTGCGGCAAAAAACCACGGCACAAAGTGACAAGTATTGCACTATGAAAGCAAAAATTACAAGGGAGAGTTTTACCGATTTAAACAAGTCTTGAATCTCCTTCATGAGCCCTAGCTATGCCCTGAAACCCTTATAAATAATTTATAAAGCCTTAGAACACCTTCTCTATTCCCACATTTCAATTACACCCGATATATAAAGCATCACAACCAGAATAGGAAACAAATCCCACATGCAATTTTGTGCGCGCACTCGATGGGACCTTCGATGGCATCGACATCCCATCGAAACCCTTAATGACATCGAGTAGTAACACCAAAACGTTACAACAACCAACATGAATTTTTCATATTTTCCGATGGCATTGAGTACCTGTTGATGGCATGGACCTTTGCTCAATGGCATCAAGAGGTCTGTTGATGGCATCGACATACCCCGTTGCTTACAAATTTAAGACAATAACAACAATATCCACATCTTCAATCTTCATTCATTATAGCTTCTTATCCTCATCTATAATTTCACCTTCCATCATAGTTCCATCATCACTTCTCGTGCACATTATGTCTTCCATATATACTTTCGCAAGCTCAGAGAAATTGTACAAAACTTAAACTTCTTTATGGAAACCACCTTTGTAAGCATGTCAGCCGAATTCACGCTGGTGTGAATCTTCTATGGAGTCACGCTTCTTTCCTCAAGCACTTGTCGGATAAAATGATAAGGCACATTAATATGTTTAGTACGTGAATGATAAACATAATTCTTAGCTAAATTGATCATGATTTCACTATCACGATTAACTAGCACGATCTCATACTAAACCCATAACTGATTTATCATTCCTCTTAACTAAACACATTTCTTAAATGCTTTCGCCACTGTCATATACCCAGCTTTAGTTGTGGAAAGAGTCATAACAAACTAAAGCTTTAATATCCCACTAATCGCTCCACCCGATAGCAAAAGCGAATAACTTAAAGTCGATCTTCTATTATCCACACTGCCCACATAATCTGAATCCATATAGCCTAATAACTTATCCATTAATTTCTCAAATGATAAGATGTAGTCTTGCGTACTTCGAGTATATCGAAGTAGCTATTTCACTACCTCCAAGTGTTACTTCCCGGGGTTAGACATGTATCTGCTAACAACACTTATCTCATGTGAAACATCTGGTCTTATACAAACCACGACATACACCAAGCTGCCAATTGTGCTCAAATAAGGCACACGAGACATTAGCAACGAGTTGAACGCCAATAAAGCCCTCTAATGCTGGCTTAAGGGGTGAAACAATCGTATCATTCTCTTTCTTGGACGATATACGTATAGGGTAATACATAATGATTTCTGACCCTACTTTCAACCACATTTGCAACACCTGTTGTAAGCAGAACGTGCAACACTTGCTCCCTAAATTCATTGGTCAGACAATGTTCTTCGCTTAAAAAACCTCATTTTCAATAACATGCCAAAAAATCAATAGGATTTGAAATATCTGGATGATGCATTGCGGTAATATTGTAAAATAACCTCTAAATTACGTGATGTGTTACCAGGCTGACTTTTTTTTATCTATCTCTTCACTCTGGCGAGCTAAACTGACAAATGAGTTAGATGTCATACAATCTTACTCACTAGCACTGTAGTACATGAGTGCCGAGTGATTTCGGAGCGTGTCTTCATGGATCACTGATCCCTGACAGTGTTACCCACCATAATGTATGTTCCTTACATCCATGCCGTTCATCCGTTTTATCAACTCATTTTAAGGTATGATCTAAAATAATGAAGCAGATCTAAATCTTATGTGGACCACACCACACAAAACAGTGCTGAATGAATACCCATTACTATAAGCTTTTTGGGGGCCATTAGAATGTTTATTTTCCATCCAAACTGTTTATAAGGTTACAAAATCCTAGATGAAAGGACCACACAAATATCAGCTTGATTCAAAACGTTTGTGGCCCGCAAGAAGTTTTTACTTGTCAATCACCACTGTTTTGTATGGTGTGGTCTACCTGAGATTTAGATCTCCTTTAGTCTTGGAACATGCCCCAAAACAAGCCGTCAAAATGGATGAATTACTAGGATGTAAGGTACATACATCATAGTGGGCTCAACAGTAAGGGATCCACCCACCTCAGTAGATCTCTGAATAGACCCTAGCTGTGCCATTGATTTGGGAGATTCAATCATGTCAGAGTCATTTCTTAAAATGAACTGTCAAACCGATCTGCCCAACTCAGCGCAGATCCAGGAGATTCGGTCATATTAGATTACTATTGAGCTTAGTTAGGCCATGATGTGTCATTGTTTCATTGACTTTTAATATGCTTATTAGAAAGTGAATCATATTAAGCAGGCCAATAAAATGGCACAACATCACCGTCTAATTGGGCCAATAAAATGGCACAACATCACCCTCTAACCGGACGGAGATTTTGTCCTTACTGGGCGAGTCTCTAACAAAGAACAGTCAGATTAGGGGCCCACCGTGATGTATCTGTTTATCAATGTCATTTTTCCCTTTTCTTTGATCATTTTAAGATATGAGCCGAAAAATAAGTTACATCCAACACTGAAGTGGACTACACTAAATAGTAAGCTTAGGTCATATTAAATGCACAACATTAAATGCAAGAGTCATTGGTGGTGTGGTAAGCGATTCTATCTGCTTCATTTTTTAGCTCATATATCTTAAAATGATATGGGAAAAGTGTGGTCAAAGTGTTGAATTGCTTAATTTTTGGGCTTATATCTTAAAATAATCTGACAGCATTAGGGTTGAAAGTCGGGCAGGTTGGGTTAGGTTAGCCCAACCCAAGGATCCTATACCTCAACCGTTGGGTTGGGAATTCTCAACCCAAGCCCAACCTAAGCAGGCTCAGTTGGGTTAGTCGGGTGGATACATGCTAATATTTTTATTATTACATTAGTCTATTATATTTCAATACACACTTATTTTTTGTACTTGTGATTTATCATAAAAAACTTTATTTTTTTCTAAACAAATAAGCTAAAATATAGTACAACTACTTCTTTAAAAGACATGTTGTGTAGCACACAATCTATTTGGGAGAGAGAAATTCAGCGCATCTTGTTAGCTTGAGTCATCGGAAAAAACATGGACCAATGAGACCCAACAATACTGAAATTTCATGTGCCTTTAACATAGACGATCCACACTCAATTATAATTTATAACTTTTATATTGATCAAATTCGAGTTGGGTCAGGCAACCCGAGACCTCAACTTGAGCTGGACCCAAGTTTTATCAAGTTGTTATTTGTATAGCCCAAGCTCAATACCAAGTCCAACACATCCTGCCCGAGCCCAACCCAGTGTCGGATCGGCAACAGGTCGGTCTAGTTGAACCCGCCTAACTTTCAGCCCTGGACGTCATAAATAACTAGATACATCACCATGCCCCACACCTCAGACTGATGCGGATTGCCTCCTACCCCCGAATGGATTGCCGTCCGGACAGGGCTCTGTAGGGCCGACCATGATGTAAGTGTTTTATCCAAGCCGTTTACCGTTTTTCTCATATCATTTTAAGGTATGACCTAAACAATGAGGCACCTATAGGCTTAAGTGGCTCACAAAGTGAGGATTGAACGTCCACCATTAAAAACTTCTTGGGAGCCGAAGAAGTTTCGGATCAAGATGATATTTGTGTTTTCACTTCATCCACATCTGCATGACCTTATTAAAAGGTTAGATGATAAATATATATATATATATATATATATATATATATATATCACGGTGACCCTTAAGAAAGGTTTCAACGGTGAGTGTCATTATCAGTGCAACTTCCTTTGATGTGATCCACCAGAGCTGCGTATGTGCTTCAATTTTTTTCTCATACCTTAAAATGATTCGAGAAAAGCGAGGACGCGGATTGCGTCCTACCCCGGTAATCCGTCCAGGCAGGGCTCTGTGGAGCCCACCGTGATGTAACTGTTTTATCCCGCCGTCCAATGATTTTTTCAGAAAATTTTAATCTGTGAACCAAAAACTGAGGCAGGTCCAAGGCTTGAGTGGACCACAAAGTGGGGATTGAACGTCCACCATTAAAAGCTTCTTGGGAGCCAGAGAAGTTTCGGATGAAGCTGATATTTGTGTTTTCACTTCATCCACGTCTACGTGACGTTATGAATAGGTTTTATGGTAAAAAAACATCACGTGAGCCCTTAAAAAGGTTTCAACTGTGGGTGTCATATCAGTACAGGTTCCTTTGGTGTGGTCCACTCAAGCCTTGGACCTGCTTCATTTTTTGGTTCACATATTAAAATTTTCTGAAAAATTCATTGGATGGCGGGATAAAACAGTTACATCACGGTGGGCTCCACAAAGCCCTGCTCGGACGGATTACCGTCTGGGCGGGGGTAGGACGCAATCCGCGTCCGAAAAGCGATGAACAGAGTGTATAAAACACTTACATCACGGTGGGCCCCACAGACCCCGCCCAGACGGACGCAATCCACGTCCACCCCAGACGGGCCGGAGTAGGAAGCAATCCGCGTCCGTCTAACGGATCTAACTGGTCCCAGCGACCGTCCATCCTTCCTGTGGGTGTGGCCCAAAAATAGTGCTTGTACGGTACTCTGGCAGGTCACATTTTTATATTGCATATGAATATTTGTTCCGGTTTCTTTTTTATTTAACTGTTCATTTTTTGCACATGCATCCTGTGGCCTATCTCATGGCCTAATTGACACTTGTCTGCTGCCCCACAGGCCATGCGGATTGTCTATCGAGTAACTTTGTGGGGCCTGCCATGATGTATATGTTTTATCCACACCATCCATCCATTTTTCCAGCTCATTTGAGACTATGAGCCCATGATCGAAGCATGTCCAAAGATCAAGTGGACCACACCACAGGATAGAGTGGGAATTGAAAGCCTACCGTTGAAAACTTTTTGGGGACCATGGAAGTTTTGAATAAGCTGACACTTGTGTTTTCCCTTCATCAATGTCTGTGTGACCTTAGGAACTGTTTGGATGACAAATAATGATTACCGTAGGCCCTGAGAAGGTTTTAACAGTGGACATCATTATTCCCACTGTTTCATATGGTGTGGTCCACTTGAGCAATGGATATCCTTCAATTTTGGGTTCATGCCCTAAAATGATATGAAAAATTGGATGGACGGCATGGATAATGCACATACATGATGGTGGGCTCCACCGAGTTTACACAATAAGCTACACTACTCACTACACAATTCATGTCCTCATGTTTAAATAAATCTGGACGATTCCCAGTTTAGAAGTATAGTAAAACAAAACATTAGACCGATTTGATTATCTATTCATGGACATTTACTGGACGGTTGAAATGAAAACATGCAAGGGTCCTATTTCTACAAGTGACCACTAATCAGAGGTTAGTATTGTTCAGTGATTCTGATTCTAGATTTGTGAGTTAGTCAGAAGACTTTCACAACCTAAAAGGTTTAATTTGAGTTGACGTAGGGAAAGTACATTAGTTATGAGAGTCTGTGTATCAAGCGTCATACGCTGGCAGAATAACCCAGAAAAATACTGCCTTGATTAGGCGATATGACAAAACCAGAAACCATCTTGATTTATCCAGATATTGGAAATATTCAGCGTTTGGCGCGGCGTATTTTCAGTTTCTCCTGAAAATTATTGTACTATCTATGCTAATGTCTCTACCGTCTAGTTACATCTGGACTATTTACGTTGAATGGAAGCGGATTTCATGGAGCCGATCAGGTGTTATACGGACCGTGGGGACCACCTTGATGTATGTGTTCTATATCCATGCCGTCCATCTGTTTTACCAGATCATTTTAGGGCATGTTCCCAAAAAATGAAGCGGATCCAAATCTCAAGGGGACCACGCTATAGGAAAGAGTGGTCATTGACAATTAAAAACTTAATTGTTGGCCATATAGGTTTTGGATCAAGCTGATATTTGTGTTTTTCCTTCATCCAGGTCCGTGTGATCTTATCGACATGTTGGATGACAAATTATAATTATGTTGGACCCTAGGAAGTTCTTAATGGTGGGTGTTCAATGGCCATTGTTTCCCACGGTGTGGTTCATTTGATGTTTAGATCTACTTAATTTTTGGGACCATACCATAAAATGAGATGTAAAAATTGATGGACGGCATGGACATACAACACATACATCAAGGTGGGTTGCACGGTCAGGGAAACACGCGCTATGGTGTTACCTGAGTAACACCTAATTAGCGATGCCCATGCATTGCTAGCTTGTGTTAGGACGTGAATAAAAAATATTAGACAAATTCAATACATAACAATACACTATAAGAATTCGGACGGCCAACACTTAAACCTCCTTAAACTAATTGAAGTTTTCAGATATTTGTATTTTCCCTTTGTCCAAGTAGTTAAAAATCACCTAAAAAAGAAGTTTGGTGGCATATATGTTCGGTTTTCTATGGCCAACCTATGGCATTGGTTGTTGGGACAATGGAATAAATGGGTTGAATCGCGCTGATGAGTTTTAGGTAGGGCCCATAAATGTGGCATGTACATTGTCCCTTTATTCACCACGGAGTACCACAATATAAAAGGATTTTCTCTCCAATTAGGGTTTCTCTATTCCCTCCGGTAGAGAGGCACTGAGCCATACATGTAACACTCTGGCTTTTCCATACTGGAGTATCGGATGCCATCGGGTATTACTTAGAAAATCTTTTGATTGAAAGTGCGCGAACTTGATGCGTAGAAGAAATTGACATGACCCTAAATCTAGGAGCCCTTAGGAAAAGTTCACGCATAGCTCGCCGATGATACAATGATACAGGATCATTTGTGTGACATGTATTCTCGAATCCTCAGTACATTAGACTTGGACATCCAATTATGAAGAGCTTACTCTAAAAGCACATCAAATTGAATATTCAAATTAAGAATTGATCAATGTGATACATTCGATTGGTCTCTAGCACGTGCGTGGTCAAACCTTCTGTCGATCTCGACAAAGACTAGAATTCTCAAGCCTGGGATTTATGAAACTCACATACCATGCTTAGCTCTTGTGTAGGTTGATTCATGCACGTGCATTCCTTAACATGCTCTGAATCACTTGAATAAGTTGCTCACCTAGTATGAACATCGTGGGCATGTATCATAATTAGAGATGTTCACGAGTCGAGTCGAGTAGAGTAGGGCGATACTTGTACTCGGCTCTTAACGCTCGAGTGCTGCTCGTACTCGGCTCTACTCGGCAACGAGCAGGGACTCCCTGCTCTTACTTTACTCGCCCGAGTACGAGCCGAGTACGAGTAGTAAACGAGTCGAGTCGAGTCCGAGTTTTCGAGGCGAGTTTGAGTACGAGCAGAAATCGAGTCGATGCACTACTAATGGCAGAGTACTAAACTGGGTTGCAGTCTCATCCGTCCAATAGCTCCAGTATGTCCACTTGAAGCAATAATGGTACTGGCAGTGGAGTATGATAGACCAGCACGCGTGTGAAGTCCAGCCCATCTACGTGAAGAAAACACATGCCGATATGGCACACATGCATAGGATTTGAGCTTTTCATCAGGTGGGGCATGCAACATGCTGTTTAGATGTTCAGGAATCAGGCCTAAATCATGCCATTTCACTCCTCATAGTAGGCCACAGTATATAAAACAATGGTCTGACCATCCGCTTTTTATACTTTGTAAACCACCTCCACGGCTCCACCTCAGGAAAACGGTCTGAAGTTTAGGCCTAAAGATCTAGATAGTGGGTCCCACTTGATGGAAAGCTAGGATCTTGCATGAGCATGCCACATGGCATGTTTTTTTGGCAGTGAGTGATCGGCGTTTCACACGTGTGTGGGCTTCTTAGCAAACCTCGTATGTAACAACGTATCTGCGGACGGACAGGGGCACCGGACACAAAATAGTGGGCCTAACACATATATTTTGTAATCCATCAAAATCAACACATAGATTCTGTAATCCATTAAAATCAAAACGAAATTCTTACCTGATGGACGGACAGGGGCACCGGGCAAGGGTGGGACGAGCTGCAGACAGGGCAGGGCAGGGATGAGCTGCAGATAGGGGCGTCGAGCAGGCCAGGGACGAGCTGCAGCAGGGACAGGGGCACCAGGCAGGGTAAGGACGAGCTGCGGCACCGGACAGGCCACAGGGATGAGCGGCAGGGGGAGAGAGAGAGAGAGAGAGAAGACGGACAGGGGAGAGAGAGAGAGAGGAAACGGCCGAATGGGTAGGGTCCGTAGGGACGGGCGCTTGCCGATGGGAGGGAGGGAAGGAAAGGGGAGGGTTTGTTTTTTCGATTGGGCGGGCGAGCGAAAGCTGAAAGCGACTGGGACTAGGGCTTCAAATGTATATATATAGCCCTGGTCGAGCAACGAGTCGAGTACTACGTTGTTCGTACTCTACTCGAACTCAAAACGAGTAGAAAAAAACTGCTCGTACTCGGCTCTAACTCAGACAAGTCGAGCATCGAGTCGAGTATTCCAAGTCGAGTCGAGCGAGTACCCGAGCTTAGCCTGCTCATGTACAACTCTAATCATAATATGCTTTAATGAAACCTCATATGTTGCATGCAAGAATGTTCAGAAATTTAGAATGAGGTAATTGGAAATCCCCTTGTGGAAATGATGGGAACTATGGATATAAATTGAACAAATATATGGTTGTACCTTAAAATATTGGCCACCTTGAAAATGGACTAAATGGAATTGGATCGTAGGCTTACTAACCTTAAGAGTTTTCATGCCCTTGTTGGCTTGATTTGGGTGGAATCTCGTTTATGCCTTATTGGTTTTTTTTGAGAGAAACCCGTTGGTTAAATTTACATGGTTGTGATGGTAAGACTTATTTATTAGATTAAGGTTAGCCACTAGTTGTAAAGGCTTTTTAAATGGTTGTTCGCAAATTGGATTAATAAATGTTAGATTAATCATACATTCATAGCACTCAGGTGTTATCGAGTGGTTAATCTAGATGTTGTGGACACGATCTACCTTGAGTAATTTTACGTGCTCTTGGACCACTATTTGAATGACCCATTAATTGTGGGCTAGGTCAACTATTTGAAAGACCCGGTCACTTGTTACTGTGTGATTAGGTCGACTGTTCGAAAGACCCATTCACTTGTATTTGGTTCGACTAAATGCGCATCCCTAGTGTGATAAACATTTTCATGCATTTATGCATTTTAAATAAGAAACATTATAAACTATGATTGTTTATATGTGAAATTACGTAGATTGTATACCACTGCATGTGCGGAAGCTTAATGGAGTTACAAAAATTGGCTAAGTCCTATAGGAGGTGATTAGGACCACTTTAAAATTCTTTCCCTAATTTTCTAATGTATCAATTAAAACAAATAAGGTAAATTAACACTAAAACTTCCAAGCCAAAGTGGGTCCAATCACATAGACTACAAATGATATATTAATCAAGCAATTAGTCTATAAGAGATAGCGAGCTTGTGTGTGCTTTGCAAGTTAAGTGCTTAGCATACAACCAATTCAAGCATTCATAAGATTTAACTAATCAAATACATAAGCATGAATAAAATTGTGATCAAATGAAAATCATAAACATAAGCATGTGTTGAGGGTCAAATATTGCATATTAGACCCCAGTTATTGATTGATTTTACGAACATGATAATGTTTAACATCCTATTTTAATCGTGTTTATGTTATAAGGTAAATTTAGGAGCTTGGACTGAAAAAGGGTACTAAATGTATAGATTTGATGCTCACAAATCACCAAGGCAAGGGATGGATCTTAAAGGACTAAGATTGAAGAATTTACACGCCAAAGATCTGAGAAAATCAAGTGATTGGCAATAAAGAGGCCTGAAAGTTGTCCTGAATGCAAAATCACAAGGTTTCCACCATCTGTTTAGCTTGAAACTTTATGTTTAGCTTGAGGACCCTAAATTAACCGTAAACATCGAAATTCAGCCCTTGGATCCCTGTGGAAGTGACCCAACGGACAAATCAGCCCATAAATCATCAATCTGGGGCCCACCTGATCTCTGGATATGCCTTAATTTTGATTTTGACCCCTTAAATTAAATGAGAAAAGGGATAGGCGGAGTGGATTGATTAGATAACATCACGATGGACCCCACATGGGGTTAGGTGCGCATGCAGTGCACTTACACCAGACGTACACCGGACTTGGGGTCGGGTCAAACTGCGTTTGACCCGACCGAAACTTCTTTTGTTTCCTTACGCAGCCAGCAACCGCACCCATGACCGGCTGTGGCATGTTGTGGCCCACATAGTTAACTGGATCGTTCATTGTGTCCAGGGGGTGGGGCTGATCGTACCTATGCTCTCCTTTTGGTCCCATGCACGCGTACACACGCAGGTCACCCTCAAATGCAAGATGAACGGTGGGGTGATTTGATACAGTGGGCCGCACCAAAACTCGACTAAAATTACTCCTTTCCAACAGAAATTTCGTCAGGAATCCAATGAACAGGTGGATTTCTCTGAAAACATCACTGTAATGCCCATCGAACACGTCAGCGCATGTTTTTATCGCAACTTACGCACGTCCGGGGAAAACCGGACGTTGCAGGGAGTTGTATGGCCCAGATCACGATCGGATCTCTAATCTAAACCGTTTAGAAGTCTAAAAAATGGGTCTTTACCCTAACCATAGAGAAAAATCGAATTGTGGGACGATTTTCTGCCGGAAATTTCAAGCCGAACACAACTCAGTTTTGATTTTTATGGCTACGCATGCTGCCTTTTACTGCGTAAGGAGTTCTCCACTAACTCCCAGCCTTCCAGCCACTACCCTTCATGCCTATAAAAGGAGGAGGAGAAACATGGAGAGAATTCATTCAATCTCAGACGTGTTGGAGCACAAGAGAAAGAGAGCGAGAGTGGACAGCACTAGGAGTTTTCTTCTCCTTCTTCTTAGTTTCCTTCTTTTCCTTTCATGTTTTCCCGAGTTTTAGTTTGATCATGGCTATGACAGGCTAAACCTCTTAGCTAGGGCTAAGAGGTGAAGCTTGTAACGTGATGAGAAGTTTTCTATGCCTTTGATTCATGTTTAATGAACTCTCTTTGATTATAGTTTGATTATAAGGAATGTTTTTAGTTTTTAATGGTTTATTGTGACTTAAATTACGATGGATCTGCGATAGCTCTACGCATGTCCTTTTCACTATTATGGTTGTGACTTGGGAACCCTGTTGTTCATTATCGTCTCATGGACATGGTTGGATGATGGAACCCTTCCTAACGTTCATAACCTTTTAGATTGGTTGTGGATTAGCTAAATTTTGTTGTTTGTTTTATCTCATAGGCCTGGTTTTGTAATGGAATCAATTCTAATTCTCATACCTATCTTTTATTGAAAACTAGATCAAAGGAAGTTCAGATTTGGATTTTAATGATATATCTTTCAACCAGATGAAGATAGGACTTTTATTCTAGTTGTGTTTGTGAATCAAGCATAGATATCCCTGATCTCTACAAGTGGATCCTTGACACCCTAGTTTCCTACCTTTGAATTTTACAAATTTTTATAATTAGTTCACCATTATTCTCTTAAATTTACCTGATTTAGATTACATCTTCATCTAGTTCTAGTTCTAGTTACTTTCAGATTACGTACAAGGTTTAGTCCCCGTGGATCCGACCTCGGTCTTACCGAGATTATTACTACATTGCGACCCTATACTTGGGGTTATGAACAACATGTATAGTGGTTCGGTTTCCCTACTCCACTCTCGACAGACGCACTCTCCTCGAGTGTACCGGCATTCATTATTGGAGGTTTTAAATCAGGTACACCTCTAACCCTTATAATGGTTTCTTCTAGGCTAATAAAAAATCTACACATACAATCCCATGTCGGAAGAACACATTTGCACTAGTGTCGGTGTCTCTTGCGCAGACTAAGTTAGCTTTCTATCGGCTAACCAACAACCACTAGTGGTCCTACACAAGAACTTACACGTACACTCCCATGTTGGAGGAACACATTTCCACCCATGTCAGTGGCTCCCTAAGAGACTAAGTTGGTTTTCTATCTACTAACCAATGATAAGTAATGGTTCTATACAAGAACCTACATGTACACTCACATGTTGGAGGAACACGTTTCCACCATTGTTGGTGGCTCCCTCGAAGACCAAGTTAGTTTTCTATCGGCTAACCAACAACTACTAACGGTCCTGATTTAAGGCCCTACATACACTCCTGTCAGAGGCTTCTCATGAAGACTAACACGTACGCACTCGTGTCCGGTGAATTCAGTCCTCCACAAGAGTCTAAGCTACATAAGAACTTATTTGAGTTTGGGTCACAAACACTATTGTAATGCCCCGGTTTTCAAAACCCGAGTATATGATCCGTTTTCTAAAAACTTAAATGTTAACCTTTAAAGATAGCCAAATTTCAAGTAATTTTTTCATTTCTTTTTCGAAGTTAGTAGTTTATTGGAAGAGCAACAAATCAAATTTAAAGAAAATTCACATATACATTCAGAATATACGAGCGGTTGCCCATAGGGCTTATACAAAACAATGTCTTAATATTTACAATTACAAAATGAAATATTTTAACATATGAAACAAAATAAATTGAAACTAGTCTTTGCAAGTGCACTCATACCTACACACTTATCTATCAATCACATGAGTTGTTGTGTCAAGTAGTCCGCTGAGCCCTTGAAAAATGAAGATCGAATCGAAGACATAACTGGAGCAGAAGAATTAAGCTACATTCACAGGGTAAAAAGATGCTCCTATGATTCCAAATCATCAAAACAAACCTATACCCTTTAGACGATCCTGACCCAAATAAGAAAACTTCAATTAGATCATCCCTTAAAGGCCTAAAAGTTCATAAATCATATCCCATTAGATTTGGCCTTAGAAGTTTGAAGTTGCTGAAACAGAAATTGAAAAACAAGAACCTTCGGTTCGATCGATTATAGTTCGATCTGACCGAACATGGCTATTGCAAGACAAAAAGTTAAACAAAAAAATTTGTCTTTATTTCGGTTAAAGAAGGTCCGACTGAAGAAACCTTCGGTCCGACCGAAACAACCCAAAACAGTCCAGCAAGTTATGGAGTTAATTCGGTCCAACCGAGCTGTAATTCGGTCTGACCGACTACAACTGAAGACAAGCCTCGGTCCGACCGAAAGTTATCAAAAATGTCCAGCAACCTGAGGACTTTATTTCGTCCGACCGTGCATTAATTCGGTCTGACCAAAAGACCTCTCGCTAGGACTGAAATATATCTGTTAGAACCTTTTTCCTATAAAAGGAGCATCCAGATCTTTATAGAATTGATGGATTAAGGCATCATAGAGTCCCTAGTGTATCTCAAGCTTAACGTAATCATCCTATACTCTATCCATATGAGATTCATGTTCTTATCATTGTGATTCCTCACCTTAATGAGCATTCAAAGCTCAAGCCATCTCTAGAGTATTGAGACCAAATCTATTGGTATATTCTTAGTCTTTATAATACTCTAGAACATCCATCAGTTGAATCCCCTAGGAAATCCACTTACTATCTAGTAGTAGGAGGTTTAACCTACTCTCATTACCTTGTTTACCCTAAAGGAACATTATATGCAAGCAAATTGATTGTGCAGATGAAGCATCAGAACGACCACAACATCGTGATTGTTTGCTTGCCTCCAAGTGCAGAGGTTCGTAAGTAGTATCCCGTGAATACGGGGTCGATCCCACAGGGAGATGAATTGTAAGAAGGAAAAAATCAAATGCAAAATAAAACTAAGTAATAAAAAACTAAACTGGTGATTTGATTTTGGGATTTTTGAATGGATGTAATTCAATTGAATAAAATAACACCCAAGCTTCAAAGTTCCACACATAGGTAATGTTCCAAAATCATGATGACTTGGATAACACAACTAGGATCTGATCACTATGGTCAGCCTAGTCGGATAATAAAACAGTTTAAATATTTTAATAAATGATATAAAAAATTAGAAAATCATGGATTTGCACCATTGACATATATTCTCAAGCGTCAGTGATTTTAAGTATTCAATATCTATAGGATAATGAATAACAAAGAAATATAACAGGTTGAGAACCTCTCCTATCTAGAAATCTGATTGATCTAGGGTAAGCCTATCCATCAATGTGGATCTCATATGATGGAAACATATGGATCTCACAAGAGGATAAAAAAACAAAACCTAAATAATAGATAACATGCATACACCATATTTCTCATCATTAAAACAATCAATCATCATAATCTTAAAGAAACATTAAACCCATGTGCTTCCCTTCTAGCTTGGGATAGAAGGAACTTAGAAAAACATAATTAAATTGCAGAAATAAAAAGCAACAAGAAATAAAGAAAGAAAAATGCAAATAGAAAAATCTAAACAAAACAACTTATAAACTTTAATAAAACTAAAAACTCTTTAAAAACCCTAAACCTTGCTCTTGAATGCCTTGAATAATGTTTTAGAATGCCCTAGGAAGCCCTATTTATAAGTAGGGACCTCCAATTTTCGTACAAATTTGAAAAACCCTAGAAATCGCATCAAATATACATATTTTCCCAAAATAGACTTCTCGCTGCATAGTTCGTTTAAAACAGTCTTCCTGCTGCGCAGTTTCCCAAAATAAACTTCACAGCTTCAGAATACACTTTTTCAGGACATTTCAGGATTCTTCACTTCAAATCTTCGATTCTCTTCATTCTTCACTTGGTTTTCTTAGATCTTTGGCATGTGAATTCTTCAATCTTGGTCTCCTAAGATCAATCCCTTGCTTTGGTAATTCTTGAGCATCAAAATCATGCTTTTAACACCATTTTTCAATCCAAACACTTAAATTCACCTTGCAACACATACATGAGTAAAATAGAATATTAAGCGGATTCATGTTCATAAAACCAAGATATAAATGGGGAAAATTATGCAATATTTGAGTCTCAACACACCCCCCAACCAGCATTTTGCTAGTCCCAAGCAAAATAAGCGAAAAAATAATAATAATAATAATAATAATTTAAAAAAACTAATTTTAGAAACAAAATTAAAACGAAAAAAATAATAATAATAATAATAAAAAATTCTAACTACACCACTTTCGCAGGTAATCTCGATTGCATTTAGCATATGCAGCAAGCCTTTAAACCCCTAGGTTTCCCCTAGTGGACGAGTTATAGTCTCGTGAGGGTTTTCAGAAATGTTACCCACAAACATTGAAAACATGAAAAATATCTTAACACTCAAAAATTTATACAATTATGCCTCCATTCATCATATGAATTCCAAAACAAAACAATACTTACCCTAAGTCTGAAGTTAGTTAGAATCTCAATTTCCTAATCCATTACATCCTTGAGTTCAGAGACCTAATCAAAATTTAGAATAGTTACGATCCAATATCCTTAGGTGCTCGTGACACTAGTCTAACTTTGAAAAATATGTATGTTCTCTATCCTAACTCCTTTCAATCATTCCAAGAGTATGAAATCTCTAGTTATCTCATTTTTTTTCATTTTTTTCATGTCATTTCTTCTTTTATCATCATATCCTCATTATTATAGACCACCCTTAGATGAAGATTCCCACCGGGTTTGCTTCATAACCTAAGGTATCGTACTTGTAATGGTAACAGTAATGGATACTTAGGTATCCTTACTCCGGATTACTGACACGATTGTTATGGTCATTGCATTCATGCTCTATAATAAAATTTTCTTTTTTCATCACTCTTTTTTTTTTTTTTTTTCTTCTTCAATATTCTATCTTTTAAGCATATATCAATGATACTAGTTTATTCAACCTTGTTTGAATCAAAAGTTGTTATTCTAGTTCACATATCATATTCCTCACTTAGTTAGCTAGGGTGTATTGTGAATTCAGTACATCAAATTACAACTCACTTTAAACTAGTGATTAGATAATTGAACTCAAGTTTATAATTTTCAGTTATCAGAATTCTGACTACTATCAACCTAGAATAAATATTAACTTTGCCTTTGGAATTCGCATAATATCATGTTCACATTCTTGTATATAAAAATATTATTTTGAAAATGTTGAATTTTTTTTTTCCATAAACCTAAAAAAATAAAATTAAACCTAAAAATAATAAAATAAATTGAAACAAAAATAATAATAATAATAATAATAATAAAATAAAAAAAAAAAAAAAATCACATGGATGACTATCCATACCCCCCAACCTAAAATCTACATTGTCCCCAATGTAATGATAATATAATGCAGAGAACAATAAAAATAAAAGAAATGGTGGATAGTACCTGCCATGAAAAACTCACCTGCTAGGTGACACTAAAAAAATGAATATGATACAAATTCTACACAAATGCTCCATCAGACTAGGAGCATCAATCTGAATATTCTGGCTCATGAAGAGGGAAGGACTCCTCTCCCAAATGAAAGTTTTCCACATAAGGCTTCAATCTCTGCCCATTAACCTTGTACACATTGCCATTACGTGGATTCTCAATTTCAACAGCCCCATGAGTATAAACATTCTTCACAATGAAAGGGCCTGTCCATCTTGATCTTAACTTTCCCGGAAAAAACTGGAGACGGGAATTGTACAATAGGACCTTTTGCTGAGGTTCAAAATTCTTCCTCAGAATATTTTTGTCATGAAAAGCTTTGGTCCTCTCTTTGTAGATTTTAGAATTTTCATAGGAGTCTCTCCTCAGCTCCTCTAATTCATTCAACTCTAATTTCCTTTGTCCACTTGCTTGATCCATATCAAAGTTTAATTTCTTTATTGCCCAGTAGGCTCTATGTTCCAATTCCACAGGCAAGTGGCAAGCCTTCCCATACACCAATCTGTATGGAGACATTCCAATCGGGGTCTTATAAGCAGTCCTATAAGCCCATAAAGCGTCGGATAGTCTGAGGGACCAATCCTTCCTATCTGGCCTTATAGTTTTCTCTAAAATGTGTTTGATTTCCCGATTAGAAATCTCAGCTTGCCCACTCGTTTGTGGGTGGTATGGGGTACTCACTTTATGCTTGATGCCATATTTCTTCATCAAAGCCTCAAATGTCCTATTGCAAAAGTGAGACCCACCATCACTAATGATGGCCTTTGGAGTTCCAAATCTAGAAAAAATATTTTCCTTGAGGAATCGTATGACCACTTTGTTGTCATTGGTCCTACTTGGAACTGCCTCAATCCACTTTGAAACATAGTCCACACCAACCAATATATAAAGAAATCCAAAAGAAGATGGAAATGGGCCCATAAAATCAATACCCCAACAATCAAAAATCTCCAATGGCAAAATTGGGGATAAAGGCATCATGTTGCGCCGGGACACTCTTCCCAACCTTTGACATCTATCACAAGCAACACAGAAAGCATGGGTGTCTTTAAACATGGTAGGCCAGTAAAAACCACACTGCAGGATTTTTGCAGTGGTTTTCTTAGCAGAAAAATGGCCACCACATGCTTCCATGTGGCAAAAAGAAATAACACTCTGAATTTCATCCTCTGGGACACAACGTCTAAAAATTTGATCAGTCCCATATTTATATAAATACGGGTCATCCCAGAAGAAGTTCCTAACCTCGGTTTCAAAACGCTTCCTATCTTGTGACTTCCAATGATATGGCATTTTTCCTGTTACAAGATAGTTCACTATATCCGCATACCAAGGCAATTTGGAGATCGCAAATAATTGTTCATCAGGAAAATTGTCCTGGATATGCATCTCCTCAGTGGAATCATTTAACACCAATCTGGAAAGGTGATCGGCCACTACGTTTTCTACTCCTTTCTTATCTTTTATCTCTAAGTCAAATTCTTGGAGTAGGAGGATCCATCTCAAAAGTCTCGGCTTTGCATCCTTCTTAGACAACAAATATTTCAAAGCCGAGTGGTCCGTGAAAATGACCACTTTAGATCCCAGCAAGTAGGACCTAAACTTATCCAAAGCAAAAACTACTGCAAGTAACTCTTTTTCAGTTGTTGAGTAGTTCACTTGGGCCGAGTTTAGAGTTCTACTCGCATAGTGAATAACGTAGGGCCGTTTATCTTTCCTTTGGCCCAAAGCAGCCCCTATGGCATAGTCACTTGCATCGCACATTAGTTCAAAAGGAAGTGTCCAATCTGGTGGACGCATGATAGGTGCAGTGGTAAGAGATGATTTAATTTTATTAAAGGCATTTGCACACTCATCTGTCCACTTAAATGGAACATCCTTTTGAAGAAGATTAGTCAAGGGTCTAGTAATGACACTAAAGTCCTTGATGAATCTTCTATAAAAACCAGCATGCCCTATAAGTGATCTAATATCTCTAACAGTTCGGGGGATAGGTAGATTAGCTATAATGTCGAGTTTTGAGCGATCTACCTCGATTCCATTTTTGGAGATAACATGGCCCAAAACAATTCCCTTTTGAACCATGAAATGACATTTCTCCCAATTTAAGACAAGGTGTTTCTCTTCACACCTAGACAAGACAAGAGATAAATTGTTGAGGCATTCCTCAAAACTACTCCCAAATACAGAGAAGTCGTCCATGAAAACCTCAAGAAACTTCCCAACCATATTTGAAAAAATACTTAACATACACCGTTGGAAAGTTGCTGGAGCGTTACACAATCCAAATGGCATCCGTTTGAAAGCAAATGTGCCAAATGGACAAGTGAACGTGGTTTTCTCTTGGTCTTCCAGGGCTATCTCTATTTGGTTATATCCGGAATATCCATCAAGAAAACTATAGAAAGAGTGACCTGCTACCCTCTCTAAAACTTGATCAATGAATGGTAGAGGGAAATGATCCTTCTTTGTGACCTGGTTCAATTTTCTATAGTCAATGCAAACACGCCAACCAGTGGTGACACGTGTTGGTATGAGTTCATTATTAGAATTCTGCACAATAGTTATTCCGGATTTCTTTGGGACTACTTGAGTTGGACTCACCCAAACACTATCGGATATTGGGTAGATGATTCCCACATCCAATAATTTGATCACCTCATTTTTTACAACTTCCATCATGTTTGGATTGAGACGCCTTTGAGGTTGTCTAATTGGTTTGGCGTCCTCATCGAGGTGTATCCGATGGGTGCATATGGAAGGGCTTATACCCTTGATGTCAGAAATGGCCCAACCCAAGGCTCCTTTGTGGTCCCTTAGAACATTCAACAATTTAATCTCTTGATCCTTGTCTAAAAATGAAGAGATCACCACAGGATAAGTTTTATTTTCACCTAAGTATACATACTTAAGCTCATTTGGTAGTGGTTTTAAATCAAACTTTGGAACATTGGTTGGTGATGGTAGAGGTCGCGAGTCCTCTATAGATAGGATTTGAGTGCGCGGTCTCCATTGGTACATACCAATGTCCTGAGTGGTAGTGCTCTCATTATCATCACAAATTTCAGCAAGCACTTTTTCTAAATCAGAATTTTTCAAGTCCCCAAAGACTTGAATCAATTCCTCAGTCAGACTAGGTTCCAATTCCTCTTCTTCTGTCAAGCAGTCCATGAAATTCAGCTCATGGATATCATTATTATTAATGGGCTGCTTACATAGATTGAAAATATTTAGCTCTAGAGTCATGTTACCAAAAGACAAGTTCATCATTCCATTCCTGCAATTTATGATTGCATTTGAAGTTGCTAGGAATGGGCGGCCTAAAATGATGGGAACTTGAGCGCTAGCATTTACACATGGTTCAGTGTCTAGTACAATAAAATCCACGGGGAAGTAGAATTTCTCCACTTGGACTAACACGTCCTCTAAAATTCCCCTTGGTACCTTAATGGAGCGGTCAGCGAGTTGGAGTGTAATCGTGGTTGGTTTAAGCTCGCCTAACCCCATTTGTTTGTAAACCGAATAAGGTACTAAGTTGACACTTGCACCCAAATCTAGCAAAGCATGCTCAATTTGGAAATTCCCAATAATACAAGGAATAGTGGGACTTCCCGGGTCTTTGTATTTGGGTACAACCCTTTGTTGAATGATAGCGCTCACTTTCTCAGTAAGGAAGGCCTTTTTGTGCACATTTAATTTCCTCTTTACAGTGCACAAGTCCTTGAGATATTTAGCATATGATGGAATTTGTCTAATGGCATCAAGTAGAGGAATATTGACAGTAACCTTTTGGAGCACATCCAACACCTCTTGATATTTCATGGGGACAGTTGGATTCCGAAGTCTAGATGGGAATGGAACTGGAGGCTCATATGACTTAGTCTCTTTATCCTTTTGTTGTTGCGGCTTTTGAACTATAGTTGGTTCATCATTTTCTTGAGACAGTGGCTCATCCTCCGGTATTTCTACCGGTTGCATTATCTTGTTATCGACTTCTTTTCCACTTCTCAAGGTAATGATGGCCTTAGCTTGTTCATGATGTAACTCATTTGGATTTGAGTCTCCAATGAAATGTGTATTTCTAGGGTTTGGCACAGGTTGAGAAGGAAGGGTGCCTTTTTCCCTAGCATTTAGTTGAGTCTCAATCCTAGCCACAGCTGTCTTTAATTCCTGATTTGATTGGATTAGAGACTGATTCATTTGAGCTTGAGAGTTCATGAATGCGGTCAATGCATCCTCCACAGATGATCGCTTTGGCGGGGGCACATATGGTGCATTGTTAGGTGCCCCAAAGAAGTTGTTTTGTGGAGGCATTTGAGGTGCATTGGGCGCATTAATTTGTGGTCCATTCCTCCAACTAAGATTAGGATGGTTACGCCAATTTGGATTATACGTGTTTCCCATTGGTTGCATAACTGACCTTTGGTAGTTATTTATAGCATTTGCTTGATCATGCTCATGCGTGATATTTTGTACAACTGAGATCATTGGACAATCCTTTGTGTCATGGTCTATACCACCACAAATGCTACAAAAATTACCTAAGGAAGTGTTTGCTTTAACCATATCAACCTTCCTAATTTCCAAGGCTTCGACCTTTCTAGCCAATGCAGCGAATTTTGCATTAAGGTCGTCTTCCTCTCTTAGGACATACATCCCCGCTTTCTCTCTAGGACGGGTCTAGTTTGGTCTGATTTAGCAGAGACATCCCATGTCTGCGTATTCTCTGCTAACATATCTAGAAAATCCCAAGCCTCATTATGATCTTTGTCAAGAAAGGTTCCACCACACATCATCTCTATGAACTGACGGGTATCCATGGTGAGCCCCTTTCGGAAAGCATCAATCACGTGCCATGGTTCATAACCATGATGTGGACAAGTAATTAGAAGGTCTTTGAAGCGCTCCCAAGCTTGAAAAAATAGTTCATTCCCCTTTTGGGAGAATGACATGATTTCTTGTTTTAGTGCATTTGTTTTGTGCTCGGGAAAGAACTTTTTCAAAAACTCTCTACTTAAGGCTTGCCATGAAGTGATGGTATTAGGTCTTAGAGAGTTGAGCCATGCTTTGGCCCGATCCTTTAGAGAAAATGAGAATAGCCTAAGCTTAAGTATATCCCTATTGCCATTGTTTACTTGTAATGTTGCAATTACTTCCTCAAAGTCCTTGAGGTGCAAGTAGGGGCTTTCAGAATCCAAGCCATGAAATTTAGGAATCAATTGAATTACACCTGGTTTAAAATCAATGTTCCCTGTGTGAGCAGGGAACACTATGCAAGATGGTAAAGTTGATCTCTCAGGGTGTAAATGTTCACGTAAAGTCCGTGGTTGGTTTAACACATTCCTATGAACTTCATTTTCATCCTCAAGAGGAGGATTAAATTGATTTTCTCTATTTTGATTTATAGTTGGATCTGGCAGATTTGGATTATCAACTGGGTCTGCCATGGAATCCAAGTGATGTTGAGTGCCTCTTCTAAGTGAATGAATAAGGCCTGGAACTAGTCCCCCTTCAGAGGAGAGTCGATTGTTTTGATCCCTACTCCAACGGGACATAAACCATCCACACCACACAACAAATACCACTAAATAAACTAGCAAGTATGATACTTAAAATAAAAATAAAAACTTAAATCAACAACCCAGGCGGCAGGGCCGACCATGAGGGTTCAATCCACAAAGCAAAAAAATAAATAAATAAACAAATAAATAAAATAAAAGTAAAACTAATGCAGAAATTAAACTATGCTAATCTGGAAAATAGATTCAGGGGATGATCTTTATGATCAAACAGCAACTGTAGGACAACCATAGCACTTGGGTGATGAAATCCCAAGCAGGGCAACCTTATGTCACAGTTAGTGCTTGAAAGACCCAACTGAATTTATTTTCAAAGAAAAAAATAAAATAAAATCTACAGAAAATTTGGAGGGTTTAGAAGAGAACTTACCTTAGGAAAAAAAAACTTACCTTAGCTATCTTGCACAGATCTGATCTCTTTAAGTCTCTCCCCGGCAACGGCGCCAAAAACTTGTTTGCTTGCCTCCAAGTGCAGAGGTTCGTAAGTAGTATCCCGTGAATACGGGGTCGATCCCACAGGGAGATGAATTGTAAGAAGGAAAAAATCAAATGCAAAATAAAACTAAGTAATAAAAAACTAAACTGGTGATTTGATTTTGGGATTTTTGAATGGATGTAATTCAATTGAATAAAATAACACCCAAGCTTCAAAGTTCCACACATAGGTAATGTTCCAAAATCATGATGACTTGGATAACACAACTAGGATCTGATCACTATGGTCAGCCTAGTCGGAAAATAAAACAGTTTAAATATTTTAATAAATGATATAAAAAATTAGAAAATCATGGATTTGCACCATTGACATATATTCTCAAGCGTCAGTGATTTTAAGTATTCAATATCTATAGGATAATGAATAACAAAGAAATATAACAGGTTGAGAACCTCTCCTATCTAGGAAATCTGATTGATCTAGGGTAAGCCTATCCATCAATGTGGATCTCATATGATGGAAACATATGGATCTCACAAGAGGATAAAAAAACAAACCTAAATAATAGATAACATGCATACACCATTTTTCTCATCATTAAAACAATCAATCATCATAATCTTAAAGAAACATTAAACCCATGTGCTTCCCTTCTAGCTTGGGATAGAAGGAACTTAGAAAAACATAATTAAATTGCAGAAATAAAAAGCAACAAGAAATAAAGAAAGAAAATGCAAATAGAAAAATCTAAACAAAACAACTTATAAAACTTTAATAAAACTAAAAACTCTTTAAAAACCCTAAACCTTGCTCTTGAATGCCTTGAATAATGTTTTAGAATGCCCTAGGAAGCCCTATTTATAAGTAGGGACCTCCAATTTTCGTACAAATTTGAAAAACCCTAGAAATCGCATCAAATATACATATTTTCCCAAAATAGACTTCTCGCTGCATAGTTCGTTTAAAACAGTCTTCCTGCTGCGCAGTTTCCCAAAATAAACTTCACAGCTTCAGAATACACTTTTTCAGGACGATTTCAGGATTCTTCACTTCAAATCTTCGATTCTCTTCATTCTTCACTTGGTTTTCTTAGATCTTTGGCATGTGAATTCTTCAATCTTGGTCTCCTAAGATCAATCCCTTGCTTTGGTAATTCTTGAGCATCAAAATCATGCTTTTAACACCATTTTTCAATCCAAACACTTAAATTCACCTTGCAACACATACATGAGTAAAATAGAATATTAATCGGATTCATGTTCATAAAACCAAGATATAAATGGGGAAAATTATGCAATATTTGAGTCTCAACAGTGATCAAGGGAGCTGATTGAAGCACAACAAATCAGAGATCAGACAACCCATAAGGCGCAACAAGAAGGGCTCATCCACTTATAAGTAAGTACAAGAGTCCAAAGAGTCTGAAACATCTTCCTTATGTAGGATTTGGTTTCAGAGTTTGTTTCGCAAACTCGCAAAGACCTTTTGTACGCCTCCGACGGAAGAATACGTACATTGTCCTTGTGCAAGACTCAATACATTGTGTAGGTATGTGTGATAACCTTATGTATACATGTGTTATTACCTTGTGTAGGCATGTGTTATTGCCTTGTGTTGGCTATACCTTGTATAGGTTGTAAAAGTTTGAGGTAAACCTGATTTAAAACCTCTCATAGTGAAATCCAGTACACTCTATGAGAGAGTGCGTCCGCCGGGAGTGGAGTAGGCACATACCTGAACCACTATACATGCTTGTGTTTGGGAGTGACATTTGTGCATTTGTTTAGGATTGATAAGTAGCTTATTCCATTCACCATGTTTTCCATGTTATAAACTAGTTGGTTGATTGATATATCTTTAAAAGTCTATAAGATTGGATCCTTTATTGGCTTAGAAGCCATTAGAGTTAGATTGCTTTGCTTAGTTTAATCTAAGATTAGTTTAAGCTTTGTAAGAATGATTTTTTTTTAATTGGCATAATTATTGAAATGTCCTATTCACCCCCTCTAGGACCTTTGTCTTACATTCATACTTCAGTAGCAGCAGTTTAAATCGCAAGTTCAGTCTTGAGCTGCAAAATCAAGCAGCTTCTCTTGGCAAATGTAGTCATGAATCCCTAATAATTGTACTCTGTTCCTCATCAATCTGGACATGAATATTATTTAAACCACCTGCACTACCTGTACGGTTATATATTTGATGAATGAGTGGCCAACTCAGTGAGGTAAAACAGATTTCCGTTTACAGAAACAACCGCACACACACACACACCCTTGCTTCCACCAGAGATCGTGTGCATGCACACATGTTTTAAAATGCAGGAAGTGTGAGGGTTTGGCTGGAATTCGATGACCGATGAGATGGACATATCGGATCATGAAAGTGACCCCGATTTGTGGGCCATGATCGAAACTCCGGACAACTGTCCGTCTGCTGGCCAAAAATGAAAAAAGAGAGAGGAATTCTTCCTCTTTACAGGAAAGCACGAGTTAAACCCGGTTTGACCGAACTATCGATCTGGTGCAACGTTGGTGTTCCTGCATTGTATACACGAACATTCAGATGTGGGGTCACAGTGACGCTGGACAAAATCTACTCCATCCATTCACTTTGGAGGTCCCATCCAAGGCCCCTAACCGAAGATGGGACAGATTCAACGCTTGGATGGGCCACACCAATGAATTTCCTCATATTTATTGGTCTTCACTAATCCAATGAATGGATTGATCCCAATTTGAATGTTAATGGCCAAAAGAATCTTGGAAATCCTTTGTGTATTTAGGTCCGCCTATTCTATGTGTTAACAATATCGTTATTGCCATTAGAACCTCTATTATCGTTTTTTTATATTATTGTTATATGTGTATACATAAATATTGTATTTATTTATTTGTTGTTGTTATTATTATTATTATTATTATTATCATCATCATCTTATAGGACCTACCTTTAATTAGAGTCTTCAATGATTTGAATCATGTCTTAGTGAGCCATGTGTCCAATCCTAGGCACGTCTACTGTCATTAGATTGATTAATGAAACGTTGTGATCAATCCATAGTTTCTCTGAAGAATCCTAATGCAAATGTGTGGTCTTCATGATGTTGATAATGAATGGCTTGGTTTGTCTTTAACAAGGTTCAATGATTATCTAGGTATTGACAAACAGTTGGATGGCTCAATGAATGGACAAAGATTACTCATATCGGCCTAATATGTAGTTGAATATTTAATTAAGTTAGATTCGTATTTATACTAACCTATGTTTTCATAGTAAAACTCGAGTACTGAAAAGTTTGGCATGTTACATGTACACTCAATCCTACACAAGGAAAGAGTGTGAATGAACTTTAAAATTGACACTTATTTGTCGGATTTATTCCCTTTGTAGCGCCTTACTTGGGTTGGTTAATTGATGCTCCTCGTGCTTTAATAAGCTCTCCTTGTGCTCCCTCGATCGTTGACGCCGATGTCTCCCACGATCGATCGTCTTACATGTGATGTACCAATGAGGTGATTAAAGTAAGGGAAGTGGGGAAATCTCTTACAACTAATGAATTTTTAATTTTTCGAGGGATTTAAGATAAGTGTTCTGAAGGATTTAGAAAATAATTTACTAATAAGCTTAGCTTTAATCTCTAAAACATGTATGAGATCAAGTTCATCTTCAAAGAGAGCTTGGAATGCTCATTCAAGTGATAAATCATAAGGAATATGACTTAAATCTCTTTTGTTTAGAAGCTTAAGATGAAGGATATGAGTGATGAATCACCTAGGCTTTTATTGCACAAAAAACTCATCAATTTGTCGAATGCTTAAATGCCATATATAAAAGAATCGAGTTCCAACAGTCATAAAACAGACTGAAAATGGCATCCTCGAACGATCGATCAATGACCATTGATTGATCAAACCTGTTAATTTAGGCCAAAGACCTTTGTTGGATAGTTTTAGCCAGGTCAAATCAATCAAGCTCGACCATCGATTGATTGACTTGATCGATTTGCTCAAGAGTCGTCAAGATAGGACATAGATCTCCCTTTATAGATTTAGCCATGATTGATGGATCAATCGATCTTCACTCGAGCTCTCCTATAAGTCTGTTGTTTTGGGCAGTTTGATTTTCAGCAACTCAGAATCTCTATAAGCTATCTAACTATGTTCAAATGTTGCTCCTAAGGCTATGTGACGATAAAATAAAGGTTTACCAACAAACTTATTGACATACAAACGCACGTGGTTGATAAATAGGTGCGCAAATCAATGCACTAACGGTATCATCTCCTTAAAACTATACTCGAATAATATGTCAATTGTGTAATATTGATGGGACTTATCACTGAGTAACTACTAATCATTTGTTTGTGCAATTATACCCTATCATACAGGTAGCGTAGGATTGATCGTGGTGAAGTTTAGCTCGAGGATGTCCTGATAGGAATTTTATGAGGATAATTGTCATAGAGCCTTGCTGTAGTAGCTGAGCTTCTGTGCCCACCAGTAGATTTATCTTGCTAGCCTTTTTTGTTGTTTTGTATTCATACATTTGATTATTGTAGATATTCCAATCCCCAGTTGTGGGACTTATTATGGATAAATTACTAAGTGTGAGATTTTCCCCACGTGCTATATTCTTAAACGACACTCAGGTTTGTGCAGCTAAAGTATCTTGCTCAAGCAGTAAAAATCGGGACGTTGTCAATGTCGATGCCAATGCATTCGATTATTATAGTGTTAACACCCTAAAACAAAGGATTTGAGCCTTATTACTCGAGTGGTAGAATGTCACAATATATCACGACGGTATATCCGGTGATAAGTAAGATTCGCTGCTGACTTCAACCTCTGTTGGAATCCCATTGCGTGGAGTCGTGAGCGACAGAAGGAAAAAGTCCGGTAGCTAACTCTGTTTTGCAATATAAACATGAGGTGAGTCTTTACAAGGGTTCAAGGGTGTTCCTTTTTCATTACCATTGTTTGTTGTCGAGTGGCCCAATTGAGTTTTGAGCTGACATCATAATATAAACAACTTCCCCAGTGAATTTGTTCAATGGGCTCCAGAGGTGTTGGTGTTGTAGGAAATCCAAATCGGGCTTGACCCCAAACGCCGTACAATCATATCAATCAATCCATGCCTGTAAAGGGATAGTTAAAAAGCGACAGGAATATTTTCCAGATATAACAGAGAAGAGCCTATTGATACAACGGTTAAGATTATCTGACGACTGTGACTTGAAGGTTGTTCTGTCCACAGCAGGACACATGATCTGGATGTAGGTGAATCTATTCCACATGAGTATGGTACAGCCCATATGATATAAAAAGTGAGATGTGTTGTCATTCAGAATACAAAATTTCATTCATGGAGGTATCAGATTGTCCAACTATTGATATCTGACATGTCAGGTCCCACCCACATTGTTGGTTATGGGGTCTCACCCAAATCAGACTCATCGGATGGAGGATTGGGTTGGATGTGTTTTGGCTAGTGACCCCAGCACCTACCGACTAGCTGGTGTCAAAACTCTCTGGCCCACCATGATGTATGTGTTTTATCCACGCTCTCCATCCATGAGCTCAAAAATAAGGTAAATCCAAATCACAGGTGGATCACACGATAAGAAAACAATGTGGTAAGCGTTCAATACCCGTTGTTTCCGGTCGTGTGGTACACCTAAGGGTTGGATCAGCCTTGCTGTTTCCTAGAGTTGGATCTGCCTCGTTCTGGAGCTCATGCCCTAAAATGAGAATGTGGATTGGCTAGTGGTCGGTTCTCTATGGCTCCACTATGATATATGTGTTTCATCCAAGTCATCTATCCATTTTTTTTAAATGATTCCAAAAATGAGGTAGATCCAAATCTCAAGTGGACTACACCACAGGAAACAATGTTGATTGAATACCCACCATTAAAAACTTTTTGAGGGCTACAAAAGTTTTGGATCAAAAGTTTTGGATCAAGTAGTTATTTGTTTTTTTCCTTTCATCCAGGTCTATATAACCTAATCAACAGGTTGGATGTCAAATATACATTATAGTGGGCCGTGGGACATTTAATGGTGGGCATTCAATGACTATTGTTTTCTTGTGGTGTGGTTCACCTAAGATTTAGATATGCCTTGTTTCTGTGATCAGGTCATAAAATGATCAGGAAAAATGGATGGATGGTATGGATGAAACACATACATCATAATGAGGCCAACATAGCTCTGACCACTAGCCACTAGTCAGTGGCTGCGATAGTAGCCAAATCGCTCTCCTAAAATGTCTGGATGGGCGTAGTGAATAAATAGAATTGGAGTGCTATTTACATGAAGCATATAAAGCATAGTGCAGCCTCACCCAAAGCCGGTGCAACCATTACCATAGGGTTGTGGGGCACCTTGATATTTGTATAACGTATCCACTTTGTCCATCCTTTTTTCAATCATTTCAGGGCATTATCCCAAAAAAACAGTGATGATTGGCCATCTTAGTATTAAAAACTTCTCAAGGCCCACTCTAATGTTTCCGTAGTGTTTATTTACCATCCAACCTGTTGATAAGGTCACATAAGCCTAGATGAAGGGAAAAAAACAAATATCAGCTTGATCCAAACTTTTGTGGCTCATTAATGGTCAATCACCACTGTTTCTGATGGTATGGTCCACCTATAATTGGATCTACTTCATTTTTGAAATAATGCCTTAAGATGATTTGGAAAACGCATGGACAGTGTAAATACATAATACACATATAAAGCGGGCCTACGGTAACCTCATGGTAAGAACTGGACGCGGATTGCGTACTACCCCCGCCCGGACGGTAATCCGTCCGGGTAGGGCTCTGTGGGGCCCACCGTTATGTAAGTGTTTTATCCATGCCGTTGAACGAATTTTTCAGATAAGTTTAGTATGTCAACCAAAAAATGAGGCAAGTCCAAAGCTTAAGTGGACCACAACAAAGGAACCTGCACTGATATGACACCCACCGTTGAAACCTTTCTAAGGACCCACGTGATGTTTTTTTTAACCATAAAACCTATTCATAAGGTCATGTAGACGTGGATGAAGTGAAAACACAAATATCAGCTTGATCCTTAAGTTCTCTGGCTCCCAAGAAGCTTTTAATGGTGGACGTTTAATCCCCACTTTGTGGTCCACTCAAGCCTTGGACCTGCCTCATTTTTTGGTTGATGTACTAAATTTATCTGAAAAAATCGTTCAACGGGTGGATAAAACACTTACATAGCGGTGGGCCCCATAGAGCCCCGCCCAAACGGATTACCGTCCGGGCGGGGGTAGGACGCAATCCGCGTCCGTAAGAACTGCACTGTCTTCGGCGAGGCCAAGGTCTCACCTAATCCACTCTCCCTGAAATGCGCTGACAAAATGGATGGATGGCGTAGATAGATCACATACATCATGGTGGGCACCCAAGCTTTGACACCAGCTAGTTGGATGGTGTCAGGGTCACTAGCCAAACCGCACGCGAGTTGGCACATATATGCGGGCAGTGGAAATAATGATGTCCCAGCATTGCCCACCAATCCATGCACATGACGTGTATGGTAATTGAGACCGTTGATATGGGAGATATTATTGGAGATGGCCCACAGCACCCCACTAGACCAAGTAACTAGCGTCTGTGTGAGACCTCTGCACGTCATCCCTGCTTGGAGATTTTTCTTTCAGATTGAATGTATGGTTTTGAATCAAGAGCCCTACCTGAGATTTCTTGCCATTTAGGAATTTTCTATATTTTTTTTAAAAAATAAAAAAATTAAAAAAAAATCTTGATTAAATTTCCTACTTGGGTCCTAACTATTGTGAGGTCCTCCTCAAATTAGATTAAACTATGCTTTGAAAGTCTTCCCCATTAACTTAAATAAAATTCATTTCAATAAAAGTGGCAATTTTTCTTAATTTAGGAAAGTGACAATTTTTAGGTTAGATAAAGTTTAGTGTTCAAAAGTTATGTACCAAAGAGTCAAATAATGATGTCTTACTTGAAAGAAAGTTTTATTATCTTAAAGAAAGGTGAAAGATGTGAAAGAAAAAAACTTATGCGATTATAAAAATTAGTTGTCTAGCATGCATGACTATTATCCTCCATGTGAATAAAAAATTCAGCAGTGTCAGACCATAACCATATGATTGTTATACCATATCTTCAACCTTCATCATTTGTATTTTATCATAAAAATTTAATGTTATTGCAAACATTGAACTTGAATAAATCGTGTAATTGGATATTCAAAAATCAGGTCAGTCCACTGGTTAGGTGGGCCACGATTAACTGAACAAATGTACGGTTATGAATAAAAGGATGGAATTCCCTCCCATCCATTTACTTCGATTATCATGGCACACGTCTACCTTTTGTCAGTAGTCTATTCCATGAGGTCTTACTGCCTGATGGCTTGGATATCTTACCCGTGTGCCAGGCTGGCCCATGTTATGGCTTTTGCATTAGCTCTATATACATGCGTGGACTTATCAGAGCCGTTAAACATTAGTTTGGTCCCATTCCCAACGTTAACTCTGGTATGGCCCACTTGGGTTTTAGATCTACCCCATCTTTGGGCTCATGTCCTCACATGATCTGGTGCAAACGATCATCAGAGCCGATGACGCACACACATCAGTGGCACCCACAGTTTTTTTTTTTCTAGTGATCAGACGGTCCAGATCATCTTATTGTCTAACCAGATCAAGTTCCCTCTTGGTCCATGTCCAACACCATGCATGTTATTTTGGACAGGTAATCATTCACCTGCAAAACACTAGTAAGAGAGCTAAGAGAGTAATCATATTTGTTTTTGGCCTGTGGGCCATCCATATGGCCTCCTGATCAACGGTATATATCATCCCTAGGCTTCTGAAGATGAGGCGAATTCACCAAATGGCTCACGTGCGAAACTGACAAGCGTGTGAGACATCCGAGTTGTGGATGACGTGTTTTCCAAAAGATGTAGATAACCACAAGAATAAAGAAATCAAGCTGGTGGGGGCTTAAATTAGCTTGCCACCTGTCCCTATTTAATGTGCACGTGTGTCGCATCTAATGGCTCATATGATTCGGAAATGGATTGGCTACTCCCTCTGCCACTTGCCCGGTGGCTGGTGGTTGGGGCTATGTGGGCCCCACCATGATGTATGTGTTTCATCCATGCCGTTCATTCATTTTTAAATATCATTTTATGGCTTGATCCCAAAATTGAGAGAGATATAAATCTCAGGTAGACCACACCACAGGAAAACAATAGTGATTGGATATCCACCATTAAAATCCTCCTAAGGCCCACAGTACTGTTTATTTGACATCCAATCTGTTGATTAGGTCATACAGACCCAGATGAAGGAAAAAAACAAAGATAAGCTTGATCCAAAACTTTTACGGCCCCCAAAAAGTTTTAATGGTCCACATTCATTCAACACTGTTTCCTGTAATGTGGTCCACTCGAGATAGGGATATACCTCATTTTTGGCCTTATACACTAAAATGATCTCGAAAAATAGATAGACGGCATGGATGAAACAAATACATTATGGTGAGCCCACAGATCACCGACCACCAACCATTGGCTAGTGGCAGGGGGAGTAGCCAATCTGTTTCTGATTCATGCACCGCTCGGATGTGCCACACGCTTGCAAGTCGGCACGTGTGACGTTTCCTGCTTGAGAAATAGGATGGTTCTGATTAGCCAGTTGAACCCTACTCTGCTCACCACCGCAGGCTTTCCAATTTTGCACGTGCGGAAAAGATCCGATGTTCATCCTGTGGGCCCCGCCACTGATCTCCTACAGCTAAAAGATCAGGTCAGGTGACCGCACGTGTATGAAGTGTGGGTGGTTAAAAGAAATTGACCAACGGTTCCCATTCAGCAAGAACATGCTGCCCACTTGATTTGTTACGCATGGCACGCTCCAGGTGGGGCCCACCTGAAGAACATCTCGACACGTCCATGTGGGAAGATGAGCGATCGAGATGACTAGTTACCTCGAGAAGCAATGCACAGCGCCACAATCTTTGGTACTCCTGCAGAGAGTACCCTCCCATTCTCCTCTCAAAATATCGCGTGAAATTGAAGAAATTTGTGAGAAATTAACAGAAGCGTCAAACGGTAGGTTAGAAGTAGTTTATGCGACGGTTCATGAGTCCCGTATCGCCGATGTAACGTCTCAACAAAGGGTTGGTCAAAGTGACGGAGGCCGATTAATTGCTTGGATCTAACGGCATGAAGCGGCCGTTGAACGACCTTTCTCGTTGATGGGCCCACAAGCTGCGTAATCTCGTGACTGTGGCCGTTCAATCAAGTAGCTTAATGGGTGCCTTTCTTGTTAGGGTTAAGGCCGAAAAATAGAAAATTAATCACTTAAAGATAAGCTTAAGATACATTACGATACTTTTATTTTCAATGAGATATTCGTACTTTATTAGTGATTAAACCAATTTGCAAGAGGGTTATAACAAATTCGTTTCCAGAATATAATTAATTTCTTCTCTAAGAACGAAATATGAGTTTCGGCTTGCAAAACTAAAAAACCGCACTCCAAAAACACTTTTACAACGTACTGTCTTCCTGATATAATAAGCTTCTTTTCTAAGAATGAAATGTGAAATTCGGCCTACAAAATTGAAAAACTGCATCCCGAACACACTTTTACAACATATAATCTTGATTTCTGTACTGTTAATTTTTACCCTATGAAAACTTTGCAATTTACTGTTTGAAAACCATTTATAGCTTAGTGCCTGAAAATTGTATTTTTCCAAAAAATGAAAATGGTAAAGAAGAAAAAATGAAAATGAGATTGTTGGAATTGTGAATTCGAATTGACACAAACATGAGTTTATATAAAATCACAAGAGATGCTAAAGATCCTTTTCATGAAAAGACATCTTATGTCTTTTCAACAATGGTGATGTCTTTCGAACAGTGATATCATTCTATTTCAAATTCAAAAGATGCTCCCTCTACTAAGAGGCATCACTATTTACAAATGAATTGTTATTAACAATTACCAAATTCACAAACCTTTTTTCAAAATTTTTTTATAAATTAAAAATTTTTTTCTTCATATTTTGAAAAAATCCAACATTTCCTTACCTTACTGTAGTGCAAAATGGAGTATGAATAGAATCACATAACTATATATATATATATATATATATATATATATATATATATATATATATATATATATATATATAATAGATATATATATTATATATGGGAATGGTACTATACGGTCGAGCGTATGCAATGTTACCGTGCGGTCGAGTCGTGTTGAATATAGATTCATAAGGAGGAAAAGAAGCGGATTGCGTGGTGTCCTTGCGGTGTGTTGACGTTATGAAGTTATGTGACCCCACAATGATGTATTTGTCATATCCAAACTATTCATTCATTTGGGTAGATCATTTTAGGGCATGAGCTCAAAAATGAGACAGATTCAATGTTCAAATGGATAGCACCAAAGAAAGTAGTAGGGATTAATTTCTATCATTGAAAACTTCTTAGGGCTCTCAGAAGTTTTGGATCAAGCTGATATTTGTTTTGCCCCTTCGTCCCAGGCTGCGTGACCTTATGAAATGGTTGGATCGCACAAGAAAAAAAAAAAAACATCAAGTACGGTCCCAGAAGGTTTTAACAGTGGGTGTCATCCTCACTGCTCTATGTGGTGTGGTCTACCTGAGCTTTGGATCTGACTAATTTTCAAGTCTATCCTTTAAAATGATCTCACCGAATGGATGGACGGTGTGGATATAGTAGATACAATAGGGTGGGGCCCACAGAACTTGCTAGCGTGAACATACGGCCGAAGTCGGTGGTGCTGTGCACACCACACAATCAACTTCCAGGAAGAAGAGATAGAAGGTGGGAGTGGATTCTGTGGGCGTTACCCTTACCATGGGGCCACCTTGATGAATTTTTGCATATCCATGCTGTCCGTCCATCTTTCCAGCCCATTTTAGGATGTCATCCCAAAAATTAAGCAGATCCAAAACTTAGGTGGATCACATATCAGAAAAAAATGGTGACTGAACTCCTACCATTAAAAACTTCAACGGCCCACTATAATGTTTATTTTTCATCCAACCTATTAATAAGGTCAAAAAGACCTAGATGGAGGGAAACGATGAGGATTGTACGTCCAGACCATCCAAATTGTGGGTCCCGTTTTGGATTAATTATATACTAAAGATATGCTGGCACGGAAAGAGCTAGATACTAGGAGTGGGACATAGATTAGCTCGGACAGCCTAGTTGTGGCCACCGTGATGTAAATCCATACCATTCATCTAATTGCCAAGTTATGTTAGAACATTGCCTGAAAAATAAGGCAGATACAAAACTCAAGTGGACCGCATGACAACAAACAGTGAACGTCCAACGTTGAACATTCGCAGGGATATAGAAGTTTTGGATCAGGCTGATATTTCTGTGTTTCCAGTTCATCCCAATAGAAACGACCTTGTGAACGGAATGGATGGCATATAAGCCTCACTGTCGACGCCTAGGACGTTTCAACGGTAAACATTTCCCTATTATTGTGCGGCCCACTTGAGTTTTGGAGCTACTTCGTTTTGGGCACACGTCCTAGCGTGATAACATAGTGGATTTCTCACATATATCATTGTGGGCTCCACCTACCTTCCTCCGGCTAGAAGCTTAGCCATGCATTATAGGAACGAGATGTTGTCCGGTCGAAACTCGGAAGCGGATTGCGTGGTGTGCCACACTCAGACTTGGCCGTGTGTTTATGTCACTAAGTTATGTGGGCCCAACATGATGTAAGTGTTGTATCCACGCAGTCCATCCATTTTCAAGATCATTTTAGAGGATGATACAAAAATCGAGGTAGATCCGAAGTTCAAGTGAACCACAACATAGAAAACGTTGAGGATTTAATGCCTACTATTGAGAACTTTTTAGGAGCATCAGAAGTTTTAGATCAACCTCATATTCGTTTTTTACCTTCATCTAGGTCTGTTTGACCTTCTGAATAGGTTGGATGGAAAATAAACATCATGGTGCACCTTAAGAAGGTTTCAACGGTAGACATCATTGTCCCTACTATTTTCTGTGGTATTCATTCACCTAACCTTTGAATCTGCCTCATTTTTGGGCTCATGCCCTAAAATGATCTCTCCAAATGGATAGACGGTTTGGATATAACACATACATCATGGTGAGGCCACTTACCATGCTTACGTCAACACATCACTAAGGTTGTGGGAGCACCACGCAATCTGCTTCCGCATCCATGGAAGTCGCAATAGGGTAAAACATCAGCCGATTTTTCGGTCTTTGCTTCCTTATCACTAGGGAGTTATCTACACCGTGAGCTTTACAAACTCTTATTCAACGGCTGGTGAGAAGACACGACTCGACCTCACGGTAACATTGCATACGCTCGACCGTATAGTACCTTTCCCTATATATTATATATATATATATATATATATATATATAGATATATATATATATATATATATTATATATATATATATATAAAATCGCCAATTTGTAACCCCGGCGTTGTTTTTTGTACTAATTCCGGATCCCAATTTCGTCCAACGCCAGTGCCCCTTGCCACTGCATCAAAAGCTTCCAGCTTCAGTGGATCCCTGACTGTGGGGCCCACCTTGATATATGTGACTTACATCCACATCGTCTATACGTTTTGAAAAATACTTTGAAGGTATAATCCGAAAATTTAATTAGATCTAAATCTCAAGTGGATCACACCACAGGAAAACTTGGTAATAGATTATTAAAAACTTTTTGTGGGGCAAAAATGTTTTGGATCGAGCTGATATTTGTGTGGTCCCTTCATCTTTATGACCATATCAACAGGTTGGATGGAAAATAAACTCTCAGGCGACCCCAAGAAGTTTTAATGGTGGGTATTTAATTACCATTGTTTCCTATGCTGTGGTTTACTTAAGATCTATATCTGATTCATTTTTATGCAAATTGCCCTAAAATGACCTTTCAAAACAGATATATGGCGTGGATATGAAGTACATACATAAAATTGGGCCCCATAGTCAGGGATACACCCACCTTGATGGATCCAAGGATCAGCTGAAGCCACACCTGCAGCAAGAAGCTCAGTGGGACCGTTGTGATGCATTAATAACATCTATTCCGTCCATCTAATTCTACCCCTCATGTTACGTTGTAAATCCAAAATTCACTCCATTCCAAAACTCAAGTGGCCACACCAGAGGAAACAGTGGGGATAAGACACCCATTATTTAAACATTCCTGAAGCTCACATCTGAACCATTCATAAAGTGAGTCCCACCAAGATGAAGGGATAAACCAAATATCACCATGATCTAAAACTTAGGTGAGCCTCAAGAAGATTTCAACGGTAGCCATACCATCCCCACTTTTTCCTAGTGGTTTGGCCAATTGCTCAGGTCTTCACTGAGCTTTTTGTTGCATGTGCTCCATGCAACATTTCTTGTGGGAAGTAGGCGTCTGTCAGATTTTGGGTACATATAAAGGTTGGCATTTTCGGGCCGGCTATTCATTCACATGCAAAAAAGACGGGAGATCTGCCGGATGTTTGGTCACGTGGTCTGGGTACCACCAAAACTTACTGTGCCGCAGGATTTCTGTGGGGCTCACATCAATTGAGAGTGAGATCCACCCCACCCCATTAGATGATCCCTTTGATTTTATTCAAAAGGCCAAAATTAAGATTGAAAGGAAAATCTCATGGGCCACACCACAAGGAACATTTTGGGAGGGAATTCCAATTCCCCACCGTTTGTTGGAGCTCACTATGTTGTGTATATATAATCTAATCCGTTCATCAGACTATGAGTACTACGATAAATGGGAAAATTAAAAATCAGGTCATTAAAAAACCCATATGACCCACACCACTTGAATTTAGAGGTAGGATGTCTTAAGCATGCTTTGACACTGTTCCATGCTTTATGGCCCACCTAAGTTTTGGACCGTCCTTATTTTTTGGTTTTAGTGTGAGAATGAGAGTAAGTGCACGAGTGGACCAGATGCAAAGTTGACGTGGGCCCCACAGCAGAGAGCACATGGGATTTGCAGACCAGTTTTGGGAAGTTGCATGCCTTTTTACTC
>JAJHSJ010000014.1:16360811-16400133 GCA_021015155.1 Magnolia officinalis | reverse complement strand
TTCTGTCATATCGTCATCACCCATAATGATAAGCCTTATGCGTATTCGGCTTTATAGCGGTGTCTTTCTCGCTTTCATACATGATAAATGGTAATTGTTGTCGTGATTCTCGTACTTAGCTTTATAAGTTTATTCTGCCACTTGTAAATGATGAATTGGCCTTGCTGGGATAATGAATCAAAATTAATATACCGCATTTGCTGATGATATAAAACAAAATTTTACAATTAAGGTAGTATATCAGCCTGGTGGTGCTATTGATTTCGATAAATTTAAATGGCCTCGTGCTAGCAAGATGAAGATAATAATAACAGCTTTGGCGATTTGACGATAATCATTGCCGTATTGGCGAGTTTTGGCGATTAGCGATTGGCGAGTTTTGGCGATTTGGCGATAATCATTGGCGATTTGCATTTGGTGATATAACAATAATCATTGGCGCTTTGCATTGGCTCTCATGGATTTGATATGCTTTGAAGGCCTGCATTTCATTAGTATTTAAAGAGAAATACAATATTAAATAGAAATACAGAGTTCTTACCTTTGTATGCTTTTGTCTGCCTCCTTTTGATTGAGAAGAATTATGCTGTAAATCTTCTGAATCAAAACTTCACATACAGTCAAAGATGATATATTTTTATGAAACGGGAATTGACTGGTATACTTATACCTTGCCCATCTCGATCCATCACCCGATATTATGTATACTTCTTGTAAGACTCGTATCCTAGTCCGTAGTGTTCCGTCAACTCTCGCAATCCTTCCCGTCGAAGTCCCGCAATCCGTGACTTATAATCGATGTTTGTACATGACCCTAAGTTGTATCCTATAAATTTGAGTCGATTTAATCCAAGACTTGTACCATTGCGACCGCACCGTCGTTGCGGTTCCAACGCCGTGTCTTGCATACCAATTCGATACCCTGGCAGGGAGATGTGGGCCTGCGTTTATTTCGAAGAAAACACTTCACATTTATAATCCCAAGAGAATCTCTACATCATGTCCCATCAATCAATCACTTAAATCAATCAATCAATCACCTCATGTCAAGTACAAGAACACCCATACTTTCTTTCTCCACAAGTTAAGCAACCACCAAGTCAACCATTGTTCACTCCCCAAGTATAGGGTTGTGATGTAGTAATAAACTCGGCGAGACCGAGGTCGAATCCACAGAGACTGAAACCTGTACGTATTCTGAAACTAAATAGAACTAGAACTAGACTAAGATGAAATCTAAATCGACTGTAAATTGAGGAATAATGTTGGAATAATTATCTAAAACTTAGAGGAAAAACACTAGGGATTCAGAGGATCCACTTGTAGAGATCAGGGAGATCTTATGCCTGCATCGAGAATCAAACTGAACTTCTTTTGATATAGTTTTCAAAGAGATGAAAGGTGTATGAATTTAGAATGGATTCCATCGCTAAACCATGCCCAGGAGACAAAGCAAACAACAGAATTAAACTAATTACCAACCAATCAATCAATGTATGAAGGTTAGGAAGGGTACTGTCATCTAACCATGCCTAGGAGACGATGATGAACAACAAGGCTTCCTGACGTCATGAACATAAAAAAAATAGGACATGCTCAAAGTCATCGCAGACCCATTGTAATTTCAGTCACAACAGACCATAAAAGGCTAAAAACATTCCCTTAATTAAACTAAAAATCAACATCGGTTCAGTATAAACAAAAGGCATAAAATAGAGTCTCCCATCATGCCACAAGCTTCACCTCTTAGCCCTAGCTAAGAGGTTTAGCTTGACATGATGAGGCTAGAACACATCAGAAGAAAACAAAACAAAATAAAAATAAAATTATAAAGAAAGAAAATAAAAACTCTCTCTGTCGCTGTTCCACGACTGGTGCTGCTCCTCAAAAAAAAATCCTTTTTTTTCCTCCCTGTCTCCCTCCCTCTTTATAGTCATAAGAGGGTCAGTCGTATGGAGCTTCCGCACCCAGAGGAGGAAGTAGAGTTTGCAACCGAGTCGGGATCTACTCCATTTACGCAGCAAGCTCAAAAGTACCTTACGCATCTGTCCTAATTGGTGGGCCCTTGATTGAGGTAAAAAAGGAAATCCACTCCATCCAGTGGGTTCATGTTAGATTTTTGGTCGGGAATGGATTGATTTGGCTCAGATTTGGTGTGGCCCACAGGATCTCTCTTCCGCCGTCCATCTTGCATTCAATGGATAGGATCTCACGATACCTTACATGGGGTCAAACTGACACCTAGGCGAGGATAAGAGGATCGGTGGGATTCCAATGGACGGTCCAGATCGGACCTTCAGTGTACGATGGTGGCCCATGAAACTCGTCCGCAGGATCGGCTCTGTTTGCGAAACAGAGCCTGCGTAGTCACGCTGTGATGCTTGGTGGGGCCCATAATTAGTATCAACTTGGAAATCCACCCCGTCCATTGCAATCTCCTCGAAAAACCAATTGGAAATTGCTGGTTTTAACCCGCCGTTGACGAAGCCCATGAGATATGTCACCCCACCGTCTGTCTTGCGTTGGTCGGTTGAAGCCGTGTTTGTGTGCACATGGGGCAAAAAGGCGACCTTGCAAAGGATCACAGCCCTCATATGGACACCATGGACGGTACGGATCATCGAAATATGTGAAGAGTGGGGCCCACTAGCAAGAACCGCCGGTCGGACGTTCGTCCGCTGGTGGTTTTAGAAGGTTTTTAAAAAAATCTTCGGTCAGCGAATTTTGACTGGATTTCTCCAGTTTGGTGTATTGCGACCGTGCACACTCGCATTGGCGTAGGGCCCACTGTGATGTATTCACGAAATCCGCTCTAGTCATTCGTTTTGTCACCTTACTTCAGACGTTGAGTTCAAAATTGAAGCAGATTCAAATATTAGGTGGGCCCTAACTTGCTAATTTATGGGTTGATCTGTCCATTGGGCTGCTTTCACAAGGATCCAACGGCTGAATTTTGACATGTACGATTAATATATGGTTTTTAGATTCTGTACGAAGTTTCGATCTGAACGGATGGTGGGAACCCCATGATCTTGCATTGTGGATGATTTTCAAGCCACTTGAGCTTCAATTTCTCAATTTTCACGGATCTCTGGCATGTGAATTTCTTGATCTTGGTCCCCTGGAGTCCGTCCCTTGCTCTGGTGACTTCAAAATGTTAAATCCATGCTTTAAGCTCCCTTTTTCAGTCCATGCTTGCAAATACACTCTGCATCACAAACACGATTAAAGCGGGCCGTTAAACGGCATCATGTTCATAAATTCAGGTAATAAATGGGGTCTGATATGCAATATTTGACCCTCAACACAATCCCCAACCAGCATTTTGCTAGTCCCGAGCAAAGTATGCGAAAAAATAAGTTGAGAATTACAGAATAATTTCTATGAACTCAAGTGATTTTTGGAAATCCATCCAAATACTATAAGTCTAAGATTCATGAGTGTTGGGCATTAATTTCTCCTAGACTCCAGCGCATGGTAGACTTCATAATCAAGTTAAAAGAATTAGTCTATCAATTAGAACAATTCTAAACATTGAGTTCCATGGGTGTATGGTGTAATCTCGGCTTATCATCATTAAAATACACTTCTTTATTTCAAGATATCATTGGTAATCCAAGGACAACCTGAGCCAGAACTTGCTTTACAGATCATCTTTGTATTCTTCCAACTTATGATTTTTCCATTAAAAGTAATGCCCAGGAGGGGAATCAAGTCCTCACCTATAGGGAGCAAACCTATGGTGAAGACCATATACCCAAACCTTTTTCACATATCATCCATAGGGAATCAAATCTTCACCTATAGGGAGCAAACCTATGGTGAAAATTATTTTCCCAACTCTTTCCAAAGGTATCTGTTGTTTGTTTGTTTTTTTTTTTTTTTCTTCAATTGATCATGACAGGCAAATTTTTCAGGCTGGTTCCTTACATGCTTAGTGATTACCAAGTTAACTCTTCAATATCAACGGAAACCTTAATGTGAAAGCGAGATGTGACATGTGAACTCATGACTCAATCAATGTTTAAAACCTCTAATCAAGGATTAACAATTCGAACTTAACTGTGGAATCTAACAAATACGGAATCCAAGAGTCATAAATTTTCAACATCACTTATCTTGTAATTCTAAATCCAAATTGGTCGTCAAAATCACTTCGAATTCACAAGAAATTCCAGAAAAATTTTAAAAATTTTCACAATTTTTGCTCAAGACCAAGAAAACGCTGATTAGGAATCCTAATCTCCCACCCCCAACCTAAAATCTACATTGTCCTCAATGTACAAGATATAAGTATGCAATGCATATGAGACAACGAAAGTAAAAGAAAAGTGATGGGAAGATAGTACCTGGATAACGAATCGAGATACTTTTTCAACAATATCAGCAAGAGAGTAAGTCAGCGCAAGACAGAAACCAACATAAGTAAAACACAAATAACAAAAATAAACTCCTACCTATACCACTTTTGCAGGTGCTCTCGATTACATTTAGCGCATGCAACAAGCCTTTAAACCCCTAGGTTGCCCCTAGTGGACGAGTTGTAGTCTCGTGAGGGTTTGCAGTAATGTTACCCACAAACATTGAACTAAATAGGAAAATGAAATAAATTGAAAAGCTGGGTTGCCTCCCAGGAGCGCTAAGTTTAACGTCTTCAGCCAGACCAAAGCAACTACCCTAGTCCTATGCAAACAGGAAACCTACTTATACCTCCATCAGACTAGGAGATCATTCCTGGTAAACAGGATCAGTCAGAGGCATGGACATGTCCTCTGAATAAAATTTCTCGACAAATGGCTTTAAGCGATGTCCATTTACTTTAAACTCTTTGCCATTGTCGGGGTATCTTATCTCGACGGCCCCATGAGGATATGCAGTGATAACAGTAAAAGGGCCGGTCCAACGAGATCGAAGCTTACCAAGAAAGAGATGTAATCGAGAGTTATACAAAAGGACTTTCTGGCCTGGCGTGAATGATTTTCGTAGAATATGTTGATCATGAAACGCCTTCATCCTGTCCTTGTAAATTCTCGAGTTCTCGTACGTGTCGTTCCGGATTTCTTCAAGTTTATTTAATTGAAGTTTGCGTAGCGAGGCAGCGTTGTTCAGATTGAAATTTAGATTTTTGATCGCCCAGTAGGCTCTATGTTCCAACTCCACAGGCAAGTGGCAAGCCTTCCCATAGACAAGTCTAAAGGGAGACATTCCAATAGAGGTTTTAAAAGCAGTACGGTAAGCCCATAAGGCATCGATCAATCAGATTGACCAGTCTTTACGATCAGGGTTAACCGTTTTCTCCAAAATGTGTTTAATCTCCCTATTAGAAATCTCAGCTTGCCCACTTGTCTGTGGGTGGTATGGGGTGCTCACCTTATGAGAGATACCGTATTTCTTCATTAAACTCTCGAATGGCCTATTACAAAAGTGTGAGCCCCCATCACTAATGATGGCTCGAGGCGTTCCGAATCAGGAAAGGATGTTTTCTTTCAGAAATTTAATGACCGTGCGATGGTCATTAGTTCGACACAGAATCGCTTCGACCCATTTAGTGACATAGTCTACGGCAAGCAAAATATATAAATTCCCAAAAGATTGGGGGAATGGCCCCATGAAATCGATGCCCCAGCAATCAAATGCCTCTATGATAAGAATGGGATTCAAGGGCATCATATTTCGACAGGAGAATGCTCTCAATTTCTGACAATGCTCACAAGCTTTCCAAAACTCATGAGTGTCCCTGAACATAGTGAGCCAATAGAAGCCACACTGCAGAATTTTGGCCGTGGTATTTTTCACAGAAAAGTGACCACCACAGGCCTGTGAGTGACAGAAGGAGATAACACTCTGATGCTCATCGTCTGGCACACATCTCCTCAAGATTTGGTCTGAGCAATATTTAAACAAGTATGGATCATTCCAGAAGAAGTTGCACACCTCGGTGAAAATTTTCTTCTTATCTTGCGCAGTCCAATGTGTCGGTATGGAACCTATGGCAAGATAATTAGCGATATCAGCGAACCAAGGCGAATGGGAGACTCTGAAAAATTGTTTGTCAGGGAACATGTCATTAATCTGCATCGTCTCAAAGGAATCAGAGAGATTAAGGCGAGAAAGATGGTCAGCCACTACGTTCTCTACTCCCTTTTATCTTTTATCTCTAGGTCAAATTCCTGGAGTAGGAGGATCCATCGTATCAGGCGGGGCTTAGCATCATTCTTAGACAGAAGATACTTAAGCGCTGCGTGATCAGTGTAAATGATGATCTTGGATCTGATCAAGTAGGACCTAAATTTGTCCAAGGCGAACACTACGGCTAAGAGTTCCTTTTCCGTAGTCGAGTAGTTTACTTGGGCAGGATTTAGAGTCTTACTTGCGTAATGAATAACGTAGGGTTTCTTATCTTTTCTCTGGCCTAGAACTGGCCCAAGAGCAAAATCAGACGCGTCGCACATAAGTTCAAAAGGAATGCTCCAGTCAGGTGGCTGTATGATGGGTGAACTAGTCAATATGTCATTAAGCTTAGTGAAAGCTTCCTGACATGGTTCAGTCCACTCGTATGGTGCATCCTTTTGAAGTAGATTACATAGAGGACGAGAGATGAGACTAAAGTCCTTTATGAATCTTCTGTAAAACCCGGCGTGTCCTAAGAAGGATCGCACGTCCCTTATGTTCTTGGGTGGAGGTAGGTTAGAGATAAGATCGATCTTTCCCTTATCCACCTCGATTCCTTTGGATGAAATAATGTGTCTAAGGACAATTTCCTTCTGAACCAGGAAATGGCACTTCTCCCAATTAAGTACCAAGTTTTTTTCTTCACATCTTTTCAGCACACATTAAGACTTTCCAAGCACTCGCTGAAAGATGGACCGAAGACCGAGAAATCGTCCATGAAGACCTCTAAATATTGCCCTACCACGTCAGAAAATATGCTCATCATACATCGCTGGAAGGTGGCAGGAGCATTACATAGTCCAAACGGCATCCTTCGGTAAGCAAAGGTGCCGTAGGGACATGTAAACATAGTCTTTTCTTGATCTTTAGGGGCGATCTCTATCTGGTTGTAGCCCGAATACCTGTCAAGGAAATAGTAATAGGAATGACCAGCTAACATTTCCAAGATCTGATCAATGAAGGGTAAAGGAAAGTGGTCTTTCCTTGTGACGGCATTTAATTTCTGTAGTCAATGCACATCCTCCAACCAGTAGTGACTCTAGTCGGCACGAGTTCATTATTGGCATTGGCTACGATGGTGATCCCGGACTTCTTAGGAACCACCTGAGTTGGACTCACCCATTGACTATCAGATATAGGGTATATGATACCCACATCCAATAGTTTAAGAACCTCGGCCTTAACCACTTCCTTCATGTTTGGATTTAGTATACGTTGTGGTTGCTGAGCGGTCTTCGCATTATCCTCAAGATATATGCGGTGAGTACAAATCGAGGGGTCGATTCCCTTGAGGTCCGCGATTGTCCATCCAAGGGCTCCCTTCTGCTCCAGGAGAGTAGATATGAGCATACTCTCTTGTTCTTTCTCAAGGTGGGCAGAAATCACCACCGGATATGTCTCATCTTGACCTAAGTATGCATATTTTAAATCAGAGGGCAAAGGTTTTAGGTCAAGCTTCGGTGGCTTGAGGTTAGACGGTAGAGGTACTTCATCAGTTTAGGGTAATTCTTCAAATTGTGGCCTCCACCGGTTAACTTCAAGTATCGGTACCGCATCAAGCATGGCACACGTCTCCCTAATTATGTCATCATCAAACTCATGGGAGTGGGCCAGGCACGTCTCTAGAGGATCAAAGGATAAGGTAAGGGGTGTCCTATCTTCCACGAAAGTATCGATCATGTTAATATCGTGGATATCGTCATCTTCCTCTACCCGTCTGCCAGTGTTGAAAAAGATATTCATTTCTAATGTCATATTCCCGAAAGACATACTCATGACACCATTCCTGCAATTAATAATTGCGTTTGAAGTGGCAAGGAATGGGTGACCAAGAATGACGGGAATCTGAGTGCTTGTATTGTTGATGAGTTCGGTATCCAGGATGATGAAATCTACTGGGTAGTAAAATCGATCAACCTGGACCAACACATCCTCAATTATTCCTCTTGGTACACGAACAGAGCGATCAACAAGTTGTAGTGTGGTTAAGGTGGGTTTTAATTCACCTAAACCCAACTGTTTGTATACCGAGTAAGGAATAAGATTAACGCTCGCTCCTAAGTCAAGAAGTGCATGATCAATTCGATAGTCCCCAATTACACATGATATAGTTGGGTTACCGGGGTCTTTGAATTTTTGCTGCACATCTTGCTTTAGGATGGCACTCACTTTCTCAGTTAGGAAGATTTTCTTTTGAATATTTTACCGTCTTTTGGTCGTACATAAGTCTTTCAAGAATTTGGCATAGGAAGGTATTTGTTTCACGGCATCAAGTAGAGGAATGTTGACCTTCACTTGTTTCAACACCTCTAGAATATCCTGAGAGTTAGAGAGAGGTTTTGGTGCAACCAACCGTTGGGGAAATGGAGCAACCGGCTTCCCTTGAGGTTCCGGTTCTAACTCTGGTGGGCCAGCCACGTGTTATGGGACCCACTTGATGTATGATTGATTGCAAAGGAGGGCCCATAGTGTCGGGGTCCCTCCATCACATGCGTGTCTCTCTCTCTCTCTCCCTCTCTCTTTCTATTTTTTTTCTTGTTGTTTGTGATGATGTGGCTGTGTGGCCCACCCGGATGGACCCCACCATAAGGCATGTATTTTATCCAAGTCATCTATAGGTGGGGTCCACTTTATAAGTGTTGTATCCACACCACCCATCATTTGGTGGCCCACGTGGGCAGCCTACTTGAAATGCACAACCGTCCAGCATCCAGGGATGCTAGACGTTGAATGGAAAACACAAATATTAGCTTGGTGTAAAGCATTTGGGGTGAGCCACTTGTGTAGGCCCCACCTTGATGCGTGAATGTAATCTATACCATTCATCCTATTCTTCAGATTATTTGAGGCGTTGAGCCGAAAAGTGAAGCTAATCTGATTTTCTAGTGGGCCATAGCATAACAAGCAGCGTTTTTACCGTTGAAATACCCCCTGTCATTTCTATACCCCAAAATATACTAAATATTAGGCTTGTTTGGCTTGTCTTGAGCTACGGGGACCAGTGGGAGAGGTGGATTCTTCCGATGTGGGCCCCACACCTGAAAAACCACAAAAAAATCCGATTAAAAAAAAAACATCTGCAGCAGACGCTACTGTTACCAGAGGCGCGCAGGTAGCGCCTGCGGCGTTCAGTAGGCGGACGGCAGGGACCCACGGTCCCAGCCATGGGCCCTACCATGATGTGTGTTTGTCATCCAAACCATTCATTAGATGGGCCCCTTCTTGAAGTGGGCCCCCTCCAAAAATCAGCCATATACATGGCTCAGGTGGCCCACATCATAGGAAACAGTGGTGATTGCATGGCTGCCATTGAGATCTTTTGAGTTTTGAGTCAATATGAAATTTGTTTTTCCTTTGCCTCCAAGTCCGTGGGACCTTATCAATGGTTGGGTGGAAATTTTACATTATGGTGGGCCTCACGTGGGACCCACTGATGTTACATTTCACCCACACCGTCCCCATACATATGGGAGTGCACGGCTGGTGTACCTCTGCTGGAGTGGCTCACCAAATTCCATGGGTCCCACCGGTATCATCTATGTTGTCCATCTATATGGGACCCACTCCATGATGCATGTGTTGCATCCAAGCCGTCCAACCATTTTGAAGTTCATTCATGGCATGAGCTAAAGAATGAGGCAGATCTAGGATCAAGTGGACCACATTGCAAAAGTAGTGAGGATTGAGTTCCTGCCATTGGAATTCTTTTGTTGTCGCAAAAGTTTGGATCATTAGGAAATTTGTTTCCTCTTAATCCATGTCTGTGTGACCTTATGACCAGATTGGGTAGAAAATAAATGTTATGATGGGCCTTGGGAATCTTAATGGTGGAAAATCACTATCTCCACTTATCTTTGGGTATGGCCCATTTGATATGCATGGGGCCTAATTGGTGTGGCCCATCTGATATACATAAGGCCCATGTGATATGGCCCATTTGATGTATTTAAGGCCCAATGGAATGTACCTAAGGTCCATTGCAATGTGTGATTCCACCATGGTCTATGTAATGATATTTATAGCGGGCTATGCCTTGGGAGCAATGATGGTTTGACGCCCACATTGTAAGTACAATGTTGGTTAAATGTCTGCATTATAACTCCCCTTGGGCCCATTGATAGGCCCATACTTGTTATGTGTAGGCCGTTTAGGCCCATCCTCGCTGGAAGGATAGTTCATTACTTTATAACATGCTTAGTATAACTCCATGATTCATGCCCATACGCATCATATGTTGCTTGATATGAGGAATGTTTTATCATAGCATAAGCCGTTCGACTGAGACATTTATAGGACTCCTTATAAGACAGAGTGCCCCACATGATCGCGCGGTACGCGCAGGATTGCTGCATGACTGACGGTGTGACTCATGCATTTCACATTGTGTGTCGTGATCACTGCACGCCCTAGCGACATCAGGTCGTGGACTTCACAGGCACATTGTGGATGGTCATATCGGATACCAGAAATATTGGCTCTAGCATTATGGGTACTTAGGATGTCCTTGTGTGAAAATTCTAAAACCTTTTTGGTACCAGGAGATGCTCCAACGTCTAGAGCGAGAGGATACACGAGTGCCCGAGTGCCGAATACCAGTAGGTCACGTCTCCCACTGTGTCATGGTCGGTTGGAAGGGGGTGTGGCCTTATCCACCCGAGTGAGGGGGCTATAAGCTAGGATGAGTTTGACCAGCTCGTAAATGAGTCCGTTATCGACAAGCCGAGTAAGTATTGGCAGACTACTGGTCAGGCGGATAGTATGGTCTCTTCCACTTGCTTGGCTTGTGAGCTAGGGAAGAGGCAGTTAGTGTAAAGTGTATTAGACCCTAGTGATATCCAGAGAGGAACTGTACTGATATGTGTACTTGATGAGGACTGGCATGCTTGCTTTGCATCTCGCATATAACATTTGGCTACATAGGCCTTGTATCGCATGGCTTTAGTATGCCGATAGCATTAATGCATTGCATCACATAGCTTTGGTACAGTTGATAGCATTCATGGACTTACCGCATATTTCCGCATTACTCTGATATTGTACACTTGGCGCTTGCCTTACGCACACACTTACACCACTCTCTAAGCTTTCTATAAGCTTATGCATCATAGATGCGTGCAAGTGATGTTAGGTTGCAGCAGCGTGGAGCTTGGAGCATGTAGCTGACTTCTGGAGCTTTGATTTTAACATATGTATTTCCCTTTCAGCATTGTACTCAAATGATTATATTAGTGGATATGTGATGATGATGTTGCCTTTGTGATTTAGGTAAACTTGTGGTTATGCTTCTTATGAGATAAATGTACGTTAGAAAGTCCTCCTTATAGGATCCCCGGATCGAATCTGGCGTATGGACATTGGGAGCCGAGAATGGGGTACTACGGAGGCTGTCGATACCGGATTCGACGATCGGATTCCTGTGAGTCCGATCTCCGGGTTTGGGGCGTGACACTTCTGATATTATACTTCTAATTTTATACTTTCGATATTATGTATACTTCTAATATTATGTATAGGTCATCCCATGTAGGGTCGAACTTGCCCCCAGTGTTACGAATGACCACTATCGGTCTTTTCAGCATCAATACCATATCACTTCTTTTGAAGGAGCGATGCTTGACCTTTCTAATCTTGGCGTTTTCATGATCAATAATCGAATGATATACTGCTATTCTGGGCGACGCAACTTGCATTTCAATGGGGATAACAGCTTCAACTCCTTAAACAAAAGAATATGGCGTTGCTTTTGTAACAATACGATGAATAGTTCGATAGGCCCATAGGGCTTCTTACAACTTCTCATCCCAGTCGCACTTATTTCCTGCAACAATTTTCTTGAATATATTCACAATTGTCATATTGAATGCTCCAACCAACCCATTAACTGGCGGATAGTAGGGTGTCAAGAATGAATGCTGGATATCGAACTTTTGGCATAATTTCTCCACTCCTCTGTTCTTAAATGGAGTCCCGTTATCAGTGATAATCTCTAATAATACTGCGTCTCATAGTATCGCACATGATAGACTTGTTGACCATACTTGGCAGGATGGTATTCGTAGCATTATCTATCCTTGATCACAACTGATTTAACCTTCTCTGGTACTTTCTGTAGTAGCGATCGTGTATTGTCGATGTAATCCACTAGTAATCTATTAGGTGCGAAGTAGACAACCACGTTTGTCGGGAGAAAAGGCATTGCGGTATATCTGTTATTTGGAACAGATTGTTAGTTATTTTGATTAAAAAAATGTACTTTGTTTCAGAGATGAAGGGGAGGATGTTCCTGTCGAGAGTCGCCATTTTAGCGTCTATACAACGCCAAAAAGTGATAAATGTGCTTTAAATATTTTCTAAGTTATCACTGAAAAAATTTCCCAGTGGAGTCGCCATTTTGTTTCGACCAGAAATGAAAAACATTTGATTTGGGGGAATTCATTCAATGATAACAAAGAAAGCATAAGAGAACAGATATCACAGAGTATTTTATTCAGTCCGAGTTCTTTTACATCCTCACATTTCCCTTGATTCTGAAAACAGAGTACAATGCATGGACATAATGAATAAGAGAGAGATATATTTAATGAAAATTTCAGCAGCATTTCGACACTTTTGAAGTTCATCGCAGATGCAGATGAGTTGTACGAACTTGAAGCCCTTGATTTGGTCATATGACAGGCATTGATCGTCTTAATTTCGTCCACACTGAGTTGTGCGGGTCTTCCATCATGCTCTACTCTTCTATCTCCTCTGTGATTCTTCAATTTCAAGACTGGACGCACAACTCAAGCAAAGGTGGGGCACGCAACCCTCTTGTAGATGAGGAGTGGCATATGAAAGTGGAGCGTGCACCTCTCTTTTTGCATGAAATGGTGCAAGAGGCTTCTTCCAGGTGAAATGGTGCACATACTATACATTAGGACAATAGTCCATGCAAGGTGGCATAGAGGACTTGGAATCAGGACAAAGCCCACTCAAGGTGGCGCGCAACTCTTTCCCTTAGGACGAGAGAGAGAGAGAGAGAGAGAGAGAGAGAGAGAGAGAGAGAGAGAGAGAGAAGTGGCGCACAAAGCCAAGCTTCAGGACAGGTATCCATGAGAAGTGGTGCATAAAGCCATGTCTCAAGACAATGATCCCAAGAAGTGGTGCCTGAGGCCTTCTCTCAAGACAACGATGCACAAGAAGTGGCGCATGAGGCCTGACTTCAGGACAAGCCTCCAAGCAAAGTGGTGCAAAGGCATGCTTCAGGACAAGTGTGTGCAACACCTCTCCTTGAGTTGCGCGGAAGCGTGCAACTCCTTCCCATTGGGATAATCTTCCACCAGAAGTGGCGCAGAGGCCATATGTTTGGACAAGCTTCCACAGAGAGTGGCGCGCAAGACCATGCATCAGGACAAACCTCCATGGAGAGTGGCACGCAAGTCCTTCCCCTTCAGGACAAGAGCACAAAGCTCCTTGAGACGTGACGCAACTCCTTCCCATTAGGACAAACCCCACGAGAAGTGGTGCACAACTCCTTCCCATCCACAAAAGGTGGCGCGCAACACCCCCTTTCTTTCCACCAAAAGTGGCGCAACACCACCAGCGTGCAACTTTTGGGCGCAACTCCCTGGCGCGCAACTCTCTCTCAATGCTCTCCTCACTTCCATCTCTTTCAAATGAGGAGTGGGAGGGGGTATTTATAGGCCTCCCATGCTCCTCCCCTCCTTAAACAGTGGTGATCACCACCACTTCTCCCCTAAGACAATGTATATCCCTCTTTTCTACATGCATTCTCTCCTTAAATAGTGGTGTTCAACCACTTCTCCCTTCATACAAGACAACATCCACCCATGCACCCCTCTACATCAGATGGCGTCCATCTATTCCTCTACATCAGATGACACCTGTCCATTCTCCGATATTAGATGGCACCCATCCATTCTTCTACATCAGATGACGCCTGTCCATTCTTCTATATCAGATGATGCTCATCCATTCTTCTATATCAAAATGTGGAGTGCACACCCTCTTCTAACATGGAGCAGTGCTTCACAAGGCTTCTTTACTATTATGGGCGCACAACCCTGGGAAGGATCTGCATAATGGGATTCTCCTGCTAATGCAATGGGCATGTAATGAGATCTTCAGAGAGAGAAAGATGAAATATTTTTTGTGCCTCAATAATTTTCATGCCTGCATATTGGACATTATTTATATTATCTTATTTGTGTTGTGTATAAACCATGATGGGTTCACTCACTAGCCTGGTCAGCTAACATTATTTAAATGACAACTGTACAGAGGAGAACGAGACAAGAAATCTAAATCAGGTGTTATAGAATGAGGCTTAGATGGTGGATGGCATTTAGGATCAATGACCTATTTAACGGAAGATGAATTAACTATGTTAAATTAATGGAATGTTAATATGACTTATTTTTTAGGAAATTAGATTCTTCCTTGTAGATATGATAGTTTTTTTTTTTTTTTTTTAAGACGAAGATTTCATTTCTCGAGAAAAAAATACAGACATTCAGGAGGGTCCATACCAAAAAAGGCGCGGACCCCTCCTATCATATAAACCTAACTGCACAAAAAACGGCTGAGGAAGAAAGAAAAACGGAGATCGCAAGGCACCCCATCTAAGAAAGCCTAATGTTCCCTATACCAACTTTATCCAAGGCAAGGGACCCACGAACTAGCCTCGGAAGGGCAGCCCGAGAGTTAAACATTGTAGATATGATAGTTAAACATTGTTATGTTATATGTTTCTTGGATGATATTGATATTATGATTGAATAAAGTCCTAAATGGGTGGACTTAGTTGATTGTAGATTAAATAATGTGATTTTAGGAATGTGGTGGTGGAAAATTGTGAGATTGTATGACATGCGTGGATGGATGCATGTTTAATCCTAAAGTGAATGTAGAATGCATTTAAACTACGCCTCTTAGAAGTGTATGATTAGATGGTTTATGTATACTTAGTGTATGAGTCATGGACCGTAACTCAGGTATAAGGGTGCACACTCTATATCTGAATTGTGGAGCATGACAATATTACCTAAATTGGACATATAACGAGGGAGTCATGGCCATTTTTGTGGGATCGACGACCCACAATGACTATCTATAGTCCATGGTAAATGAACTTTGGGCCCAATTTTAAGAAATTAAATGGTATTTAAATAATATGATTCTAACATTATTTAAAAGTTAATCAAACTATATTTTCAACAAGCATAAGATCACCCAAATTAGACATATAACGAGGGAGTTATACCCATTTTCATGGTATCGACAACTCTCAACGAATATCCACAGTCCACAGTAAACGATTAAATTTGGGCCCACTTTTAAAAAATAAACTATTTTCCAAATGAGATAATTCTAAAGGCATTTTAAAATTTATCAAATTATCTTTCCATCAAGCATTAGATCACACAAATCAGACATGTAATGGGGGAGTTATGGTCATTTTTATGAGATCGATGACCCATACTGAATATCTATTGTCCACAGTCCTTAATGAACTTTGGGCCTACTTTTGGACAATCAAATGGTGTCCATATGATTCTAAATTCATTTGAAAGTTCATCAAATTATCTTTCCAATAAGCATAAGAGCGCCCAAATTAGACATGTAATGAGGGAGTTATAGTCATTTTCGTGAGGCCACTGATATTTAATATGGACCATTGATATTGTTTGTAGTCCATAGTGAATATCAGCGGTCCACTGTTAATATCAGCGGTCCAAAGTGAATATTAGCGGTCTTATGAAAATGATTATAATTCCCTTGTGACATATCTAATTTGGAAGATCTTGTGCTTGTTGGAAAGATAATTTGATGAACTTTCAAATATCAATGACCAACTATTATTATTAGCGGTCCAAAGTAAATATTAGTGGTCAAATTTTAATATTAACGGTTCATAGTAAATATCAATGGTCCACGGTTAATATCAGCAGTATACAGTGAATATCAATAGTCTACAGTGAATATCTGTGGTTTATAGTTAATATTTGTGGTCCAAAGTTAATATTAGCCATCCACAATGAATATCAGTGGTCCATAGTTAATATTTGCAGTCTACAGTGAATATCAACAATCTATAATTAATATCATTGTCCATAGTGAATATCAGCAATCCATACTAAATATCGGCGATTCATACTGAATATCGAAGATCCACACTGAATATCATCATTCCATATTAAATATTTGTAATCCACCATACAACATTCATCCATTATAACATATTTCTATATCAACATTCTTCCATTAGAAAAATTCATCATTACACAGTAGATATATCATTCAAGCAACTAGTCTATATATGATAATTTACATGTGTGTGTGGGATGTACTAACTATTAAATCCTAGCATTCATCTAATCATGCGTACATATAGTTCACTAATCAATCATATAAGCATAATTAAACAAGTGCTCAAAAGATAATCCCAAACACAAGCATATATAGTAGTTCGGTTTTCCTACTCCACTTCTGGTGAATGCACTCAACCCATGAGTATACCAGATTTCACTATCAGAAGTTTTAAATTAGGTTCACCTCTAACCTTTACAAGCATATGCTCCCGCCAAAGGCCCACACAAAGACTTACCACGTACACACCCATGTCGGTGGCCTACACAAGGACTTACTTAGGTACACACCCATGTTGGTGGCCTACACAAGGACTTACACATGTACTCACCCATGTCGGCAGCGATATGATCATATACAAGAACTTATGTGAGTTTGTATTACAAGTTCTACACTTAATCCTACACAAGGAAAGAGTGTGTGGACTCTTATAATTGACTTACTTATCGGATTAAGCTCCTTTTGTAGTGTATTCTTGGGTTGCTTGATCGATGCTCTCATGTACTTCAATCAGCTCTCCTTTTGGTCCCACGATCGTTAATGCCAATGCTTCAGCTCCAAGATCAAATAATTTGCATGCAATGCTCCATTGAGGTGACTAAGGTAATGGGAGTTGGGTAAATCTCCTACATCATATGCGAATGTTGTAATTTCTTAGGGGATTCACCTAAATGGGTGTTCTATAAGGTTTAGACAAGGATTTGACTATTGGTTCAAGTCTAATATCTAGAATACGGTGGAGATTAAATATCTAGAATAAGGTGGAGATTAAGTTCATCTTTTTCATTGAGGTTGGGATCCTCTTTCAAGTGATGAATTACAAAAAGATGACTTAGATCTCATGAATTTAGAGGCTTGGAATATGGAATATAAGTGGAAAATCTCCTAAGCTTCTATTGTACCAAAAACCCATCATTTTGCCTAAGTACCGAATGTCATTTTATAAGAAACCAATTTATGATGGCTATAAAACAATTAACGGCTCTATCGATAACATCGAAAGGGCCTTCAATGGGATCAAATGTCCTTTGGTAAGATCGAACTGTATGTCGATCCCATCGAGAAAATCCAAAATTATCTTTGTTGGTTGCTGGACTCATTCTTTGATCGAATCGAGTGTCCTTCAATTCCATTAAGTCCCATCAATCGAGTGTCGATAGGATCAAGAACCACTTAAAAACTGTTATTTTTTAACATACAATTTCAAACAGCTTATGTCACGCCCCAAACCCGAAAATCGAGCTCACAAAATTCTCGATTGCCGAATCTGGTGCTGACAGCCTCCGTAGTACCCCATTCTAGGCTCCCAGCGCCCATTCACCAGATTCCGATCATGGGATCCTACAAGGAGGATTTTCCAACGTACATTTGTCTTATAAGAAGTATAACCACAAGTTTACCCAAATGACAAAGGCAACATCATCATCACATATCCACTAATATAAACATTTAAATACAGTATTGAAAGGGAAATACATATATCGATAAACAAAGCTCCAGAAGCCCGCTGCACGCTCTAAGTTCAACGCTACTGCAACCTAACGCCCTTCATGCATCTATCATGTATAAGCTTATGGAAAGCTTAGTGGGTGGTGAAAGTGTGTGCACAAGGTAAGTGTCAACTAAGCAATATCAGAGTAATCAGAGTAAGCGGAAATACTGACAAGCCCATAAATCATATAATATTAGAGTAATGCAAGAACATGTTGATAGGCCCATAAATACCATCAGTCTTATCTAGGTTATGCGATGTAAAAATATAATAAAAACAATATCATATACTGATGAAGCAATGTAGATCAATTATGCGATGCGGAGACAGTAAGCCAAATATCAAATGCCGATAGTGCAATGCAATATGCGGTGCGAATGTAATGACCAAGCTGGAGTGAAGTCGAGATGATAGTACGTAGTATCGCAGGCTATGGGGTCCATCACAAGGGACTTATATCCAAACTAGTCTCATACCTAAATTTAGATAGTCAGACTCAATGTAGTAGACTCCTGATCTCAGGTTAGTCGCGCGTCCAACCAAAATCCTGGTCATTGCGAAGGTACACGTAACAAACAGTTGCGCACCACCAGCCTAAGTGGATAGTGAATAAATGAATGAATGAGTATGTAACTCCTGCTCAATAAGTTTACATATCAGTACGGTTCCTCTCTGAGAAATTACCGAAGTCTATTACACTCCAAATCAGATTGTCGCCCCATCGTGCGCAACAAGGCGAGTGAAAGAGACCTCACTATCCGCCTACCAATATCGGGCCTGACTCGTCGATAGCGGATCCGTTCCTCGAGCTAGTGAAACTCAGCCTAGTTTTGCCCCTTTCTCTCGGGCAGGTAAGGCCGCACCCCCTTCCAACCGACCATGACACAGTGGGAGACGCGACCTAACGGTATACGACCCTTATGCACTTATGCATCTACTCGGTCTAGATGTTAGAGTAACCTCTGGAATCAAGAGGGTTTTAGGACTTTCACCCAAGGATATCTATAGCACCCCATGTAGAACAGATTTTCGGTGTCCCATCTGGCCATCCACGATATGCCCGTGGAGGCTACAGCCCTAATGTCATAGTCACACAGTCCAATCATGCATCAATCCTGCACATATCGTGCGCTCATGTGGGGCAACTCTACCTATCAGGGAGTCCCATAAACAACCTACCCTATGACATATGCAATGGTCAACACATCTCATATCAAACATGCAGATGATGCGTATGGGCATTAACATGATGTTATGCATGATTATCTAACATAATAATGATTGATCTCACACAATCACCTGGGTCTCTCACATTGCAATGGGCCTCATCTAGTCACGACGGGTCTTATACAATCATAATGGACCTCTCTCATCACAATGGACCTAATAGATTCACAATAGGCTTCATATCATCACAACACAATGGTCCTCACACATCATAATGGGCCTCATACATACACAATAGGCCTCATACCACCACAATGGGCCTACATGGTAACAATGAGCTTCATACAATCACAATGGGCCCCACATGGTTAGAATGGGCCTCAGGTAATCACAATGGGCCTCACATGGTCACGATGGGCCTCACATTGTCACAGTGGGCCACATCACACGGGCCTCATATACATCAAGTGGGTCGTATCATATGGGCCCTGACAATCGGCCTCGATAATAGGAATCGGCTTAACAATCGGCCTCGACAATCGGAATCGGCCTCGACAATCAGAATCAACCACGACAGTCGGCCTTGACAATCAGAATCAGCCTTGACAATCGGAATCGACCACAACAGTCGGCCTCGACAATCGGAATCAGCCTCGATAATCGGCCTCGATAATCGGAATCGACATCGACAATCAAAATCGGCCTCAACAATCGGCCTCGACAATCGGAATCGGCCACGACAGTCAGCCTTGACAATCGGAATCGGCCTTGACAATTGGCCTTGACAATCGGCCTTGATAATCAGAATCGACATTGAGAATCGGAATCGGCCTCGACAAATCGGAATCGGCCTCGACAATTAGAATCGGCCTCAATAGTCAGAATCGGCTTCGACAATCAGAATTGGCCTTAACAATCAGCCTCGACAATCAGAATCGGCCTCGACAGTCGGCCTTGAGAATTGGAATCGGCCTCAATAATCGAAATCGACCTCGACAATCGACCTCAACAATCGGAATCGGCCTCAACAATTGGAATCAGCCTAACAAAGGTTCTAAGGAAAGGTCACCATGTGGATATTTAACCATCATCGCCCATCAATGTGGACATTTAACCATCATTGCGGACATTTAACCATCATTGCACCCAAAATGTGGCCCACATAAAGCCAAACGTATGGTGGGCCCATGGCCTCACATAAGGGCCTAATACACATCACTATGGACCACATCAATGGGCCTAATACACATCACTATGGACCGCATCAATGGGCCTAATACACATCACTATGGGCCCCACCAATGGGCTACATCACATGGGCCTCGAATACATCATATGGGCCTTAACATATGGGCCTCAAACATGGGCTATAAATACATCTCATCAGGCCTTGCCCATAGGCCTCGAATACATCGCAATGGGCCTCGCCCATGGAACTCGAGTACATCACAATGGGCCACAACCTATGGGCTTCAAATACACAATAGGTGAGCCCTACACATGGGCCTTATACACATCAAGTGGGCTACATCAATGGGCCGCACTAATGGGCCTCATACACATCAAGTGGGCTACATCAATGGGCCGCACTAATAGGCCTCATACACATCAAGTGGGCTACATCAATGGGCCGCACTAATAGGCCTCATACACATCAAATGCCCTACATCAATGGGTCACATTAATGGGCCTCATACACATCAAGTGGGCTACATCAATGGGCCTCGAATGCATCACAATAGGCCACAACCATGGGCCTAATACACAACAGGTGGGCCGCATCCATGGGCCTCATACAAGGGCTACAAATATATCAAGGTGGGCCTCACAGATGGCCACAAGTATATCAAAGTGGGCCTCTCGAATGGGCCATAAAATACATCAAGGTGGGCCTCACAAATGGGCCAGAAGTGGGGGCTTGGATTACATCTAAAATCATTTCAATAGTTGCAGGTGCAACATGTGTATCACTGTACACTATCATTCTATAGGGCACATGACACTCTAATGATGATCAGCACCTCCCAAACATTGTCTAACAAATCAGCACTGGCCAAACAGTCCAACACTGTCCAACACAATCTAGACGGCGTGGATATAACATATATATCATGTGGGCCTCATTGATCTGGATAGATGGGCGGAATGAATATAGAATAAATACATCAAGGTGTGGCCACAGAACTTGCTGACGTCTTGCAGTGGGACCCACAGCTGGACGGTTTGGATTCAAATACATCAGGTGGCCCACGGAACTTGTTGTCGCTGTACAGCAGTAGCAGGAGGTGGAGTCCATATAGATGGACGGCCCGAATATAATATGCATGCATCACGGTGGTCCAAGACCACGTCCAGACGTATGGATGGTCTGGACATAACACGCATGCAGACAAGGTGGGCCCCACCCCTCACACGTGTAGCACGTGTGGGGTGGGCCCACAGCTATAAAAAAAAAAGGGGGTAGATGGTGGGAATTTAACCCATACATCACGGTTGGGGTCCAACGGTCCCAAAACGGACGAACAATGCTGGATATAGAATACCTCTATCGGGGTGGGTCCCATCCCACACATGTAGCACGTGTGGGTGGGCCTCACACGCCCAAAAATGGACTGACAGATTGGAATAACACATCTCTCATGATCAAACTCCGGAACCTGCTGACATCCTAGCTGTGGTGGACAGCTTGGATATTCAACACATTCATAAGGTGGGTCCCTCATTTAGCACCGTCCAGCACGATCTGGACGGTGTGAATGAAACAAATACACCATGGGACCACACAGGCCTGGTTGACGTCAATACACCAGTTATACAGCCGTTCAGGACTGCCAAGGATGGTCTGGATGCAACAGATGCATCATGCGAGGGCCCCACCGTCCAGATGGATGGTGGGAGTAAAACACATACATCACAATCCGTCCACGGACTAGCTGACGCTGCTGCAGCAGTTGTGTACACACCAGCTAATCAACTACCTGCATAAGTGGGTCCCATGTAGGTGGACCACCCCACGCCTTTCTCTCTCTATATATACATATATATTATATAATAATACTTTATTTATTTTATTATTTTTATTTTAAAGGGACAGCAATGTCTAGGCCTGGACGGCCTGGATAGTACGTCATGGTGGGCCCCACATGCTGCCATGGTGGGGCCCACGTCTAATGAATGGACAGTTAGGATATAGCATATACCTTATGGTGGGGATCCACTATCTATGAGGTTGGACGGTGTGGATCTCACACGCCACATGGCGGGCCACACATCATAGAGAGAGAGAGGGAGAAAGATGGAGAGACGTGAGAAGGGGAGGGTCCCCGCCACTATGGGCCCTCCCTATATAATGCATACATCAAGTGGGTCCCAAATCATGTGGACCCTTAAATCACAAAATCACAATATAAAATCACTCACCTTTCGATCTTCTTGGTCTAATGGAATCCCTAGCTCCTCGGCTTCGACTTTGACGGAGGATGATGAAGTTTGGAGGGTTAGGATGAAAGATGTGGGGATAGGAAGATGGGCCACACCAAGCTCTTCTCATGGAGAGCTTGGACGGTTGGGTTGCTTGGAGAATGAGAGAGAGAGAATGAGAGAGAGAGGTTGTAAGAGAGAGAGAGAGAGAGATGGATGAGTGATGTGTACTTGATATGTAAGGGATGGGTTGCTTTAACTTTGGGGTTGCTTTGGTAAGGGAGTGATGGGATATGTACTTGACCTTTGATGTGTACTTGATTGATGTGATTAATTGATTGATTTGACATGTTTTCTTGGGTTTTGCAAAGTGCGGTATTTTCTTGAACTGAACGCGGGCTCACAACTCCTGGCTTAGGTATTGCCTCGGCGCGTAATAGGCGGTGACGACGTTGTCGTTAGGGTATAAGTTTCTGGTCGAGCCGACTCTGGAATACAGGATATGACGTAGGGTCGAGCGCAACTGCCGATTACAGATCGCGAGTGACCGGAATTCAACCGAGAGGATCGCGGAAGCTTACAGAACAGTACGGGCTAAAATACGGGCCTCACTGCTTAGCACATCTTCTAGCCTTACTTAACACGCTCCAATTAAGCTTTTAAAGATAAGGGATGGTAAACAAGATTTACCTATAAGATTAGGATCATTTAGAGGTTCAAGTGTTATTTTAGGTCAAGGGTTAGGGTCACCAAAGCACCGTGATGAGGGTCAAATATTTCATATCAGACCCCAATTATTACTTGATTTCACGTATATGATAATGCTTAATGTCATATTTTAATTGTGTTTTTATTAGAGGATGTAATCAGGAGCGTGGACTGAAAAAAAGTATTAAAAGTGTGGATTTGATGCTCTGAAGTAACCAAAGCAAGAGACGGACTCCAAAGGATTAAGAATGAATGATTTACACGCCAAAGATCCGAGAAAATCAAGCCGTTCACGTTAAAGAGACCCAAAAGTCATCCAAGATGCAAGATCACAGGTTCCCGCCATCCATTCGGCTCGAAACTTCATAAATGGGATGAGGGCCATAAATTAACCATACATATCAAATTTCAGCCATAGGATCATTATGGAAGTGCCCCAACAGACAGATCAGCCCATTAATCTCCAATTTGAGGCCCGCTGGATATCTGAATATACATCAACTTTTGTCCCAACGGTTGAAATAATATGAAGAAAAGGATAGACGGTGCAGATTTCATACAAACATCACAGTAGGCCCATATGCACAATGTGTGTACATGGTGTACACACGTGCTGAGACACCAAATTGGTCAGCAGCGCTGACCACCTTCCAAAACAGCAACACCCGCATCTCCTTCTTAAAAACGGAACTTTCCGCTTTTCATGCAGTGTAACGGACGACGGCGTCCATTTTGCGGACGCTAGTGGGCCCCATACATCATCTGCATGGAAGATCTAATCCATCCATCTTGTAGAGGGGGAGAAACCCTTCAAAACTATGCTAATAATTTATACCCATGTGTGCATAAGTGTGCGATACAGAGGCCACAAACGGGCTGCCCTGCAGCGTTTAAAAGTAATTTTATCGTGATTTCTCCTCTGGGCCGCGTCAATGGACGTTCAAAACCACCCGTTCTTGACTGAAATTTCGTCCTGAATCCAATGGACGAGGTGGATTTCCTTAAAAATCAAGTCTGTGGGGCCCGCCGATCACGACAGCGAAAGAGTGCGAAAGCTTTCGCACATCCGCGAAATCCAGTTTTTCAGGCGGTTGTGGCCCACCATCTTTGATCATATGGTAGATCCGAACCGTCCATCGTGTATAACATCTCAAAACGTCGCAGGAGACGTTGATTTTACTGACATCGGGCGAGGAACATGAGAGTTATGAAGCCCTGAACTTAGCTGCGAAAAGGCTTTCGCTGCGCGTGCGACAGCTTTCCAAATCCGATTTCCACCACTCCAGTCACTCCATCAGCTATAAAAAGGGTTGCAAAACGTGGATGAAAGGGAAGCGAGAGCCTGGGGAGAGCCAAGGAGAGGAGAAAGAGAAGAAAGAGGAGAGAGAGAGAGAGGAGAGAGAGAGAGAGAGAGAGAAAGGAAGAAGAGAGATGTTCTCAGCGTTTAAATCTTATTTTTCCTTCTTTTTATTTGAAATTATGGACTGCTAATCTTCTAGCTAGGGCTGAGATGAAGCCCTTAATTTGAATAACTCTTGTCTATGTTGAATTTATTTTAATCTGATTGATTCGTTTCTTTCTCTAGTGTGTTTAACTGTAATTTTTATGCTTCTCCATTCTATGAACTCGACCAAAGTCTAGATATGGATGTTGTTTGGAATCTTAACTAGGTGCTTGTGTCTGACCATGAACAGGTTTCCTATAGAGGAAGAAACAGGAATCTACATCCGTGAGACCCGACCCGAGTCCACATGTGTGCATGTGCGTGTGTGAGTATGCATCTCGTTCATCATGGTCTCGCGGTCCTACCAATCAAATTTCGGTGACCCGCGACCATCGGGTAGTGTTTGCGTCATCCTTGAGTTCGGTCATGTAAACTTGACTCGGATTAACTCGAGACCTATGCCATCTCGTTCGTATCATCGTTGCGGTTCCAACGACGCGTCTTGTGCGTCAATCCGACCTATGGATCAAAAGTTATGAGCATTTCATCATGTGGCCCACTTTTTGTACAAAAGCATATGAACCACTCTCATGGCACAAGTTCCCATGCACACCACCCACGCCCACTATAATTTTCATGGAATAAACACTACCCACCCTAAACACTATCCACACCTAACCTACCCTAGCAAACATTGTTTGTATCACCATAGGTTATGATTACTTCCCTTAAAAAGCTTTTCCCTCTCTTTCCCTCTCATTTCTCTCTTCTTTTCTTCTCCAGCAACTTCTCTTCCATCTCCCTCTTCTCCAGCCCCATTTCCCCTTTAATCCTCTAAATCTAACCATCTAAATCCAATTTCACCCATTGATATGAATCCCTTGGTGCACTAGGAGCTAGGAGGTCCAAGTTTGGAGCAATCTAATGTGGGTGTACTCCTAGGACTTAGGATTTCTATTTTCATGTTCTTAGATCTCTTTTTTGTGGGAAGTGTAGGGCCCACCAATACATGGTGGAGATCCTACATCATCCTTTAGTTGTGGCCAAATGGCCTTTTGATGCATGCATGTCCATGCATGGGGTTTCCCCTCTATAGGCCCCCATTATGGAGGATTACTTGGATTTCATAGCATGATAGGTCATCTAGACCCTAGAATCATGGTTGGAATGGCATCCCAACCATTGATCTTGAATCTAGAACATGCATGTGGTGAATCTTTGTTGTAACATATGAATAGAAAGAATGTATGGTGTGATTGATGAAGGGGAGCGCCTCAATGTGGCAGAGCCCCTCCTCTTATGGCCGATTCTTTATTTTTCTTTATGATAGAATTCTGATCTTGCATGTGTGGCCCACCTTGTAGGCCAACAAAAATCTAGACCAACCATGGAGCTTAGACGCCCATAGCGGTCCATCCTTAGACATGTCACTACGCCAAAAAGGGTAAAATGCGACGTATTTTTGCGACGGACTTCATCCGTCGCTAAAATCTCTTGGTTTAACGACGGATTTAATCCGTCGCTACTGGAAAAGGTCCGTCGCTTTGTGGAAAATCCGTGGTCTAAACGTCGCTGAATTTAGCGACGGATGAAAATCCGTCGCTAAAATCTAATTTACGACGTATTTACGACGGATTTTGGTCCGTCGTTAGTGAGCGACGGACTAAATCCGTCGCAACATTTTGTAACCGTCGTAAATTCCCGCCCAAAACACCAAATGGCGCCCTTTTCAGTTGCTTTTGCGACGGATCATGGTCCGTCGTAAATGAACTTTGGCGACGGATCATATCCGTCGTAAAAGGACTTTTGCCTTAACATTAATTTTTTTCATTTTTATAGGAATATGGTGGAAAATTAAGATTTTTTGTAGTCTAATAATTGATTTTTAATAGAATTTCAGTGGTTTAATTGTACATATTTGTATCTAAGATTATTTTTTAACAATTGATTGAATGTAAAAAGAATTTATTTTATTTTTATATCAAATGAGTGAAATTTTTGTTTTTATTTTAATTTAAAAATAATATTTAAATGATTTGTAATATCACATGAAAAAGAACATTGAGAAGTTTAAAATTTTTAACAATGTTTGAGAAAAAAAAAATAGATTTTGAAAAAATAAAAATCGTGATTTAATAAAAATCTATTTTGTGGGAACAAAAAAGAATTAATATTGAATAAAGTTGATAAATTTGAAAAAAAAAAAAAAAAAAAGCATTTGATTTTTAGAAAAAAATAATATCCTGAAAATGAAAATTAAAAATATTTTAAAAAATGTGAAATTTTTCATAATGTTGAAAAATGAAAATATTTTTAAAAAGAAAATGGGAGTTTGAAATTTGAAAAATAAATAAAATTGAGAAGTTCAATAAAAAAAATGACAAGTTCGAATAAAATGCTTTTAAAAAAATGGAGAAGTGAAAAAGAATTGAAAATTTTAAAATAAAACGATATTAAAAAATCGATACTTTATTAAAAATAAACATTTTGAAACGAAAATAAATAAGTTGAAATTTTTTATGATTTTGAAAGTAATTGAAAATGTTCAAAATTCGAAATTAAAAGAAAAATATTTTATAAAAACACTAAGATTTTGAAAAAATATATATTTAAAAAAAATTTTGAAAAGTTGAAAATAACATGATGCTTTTGAAGAAAAAAAATCAGCATTTTGGAATTTTTGGGAAAAAAAATAAATTTTGTGAAAATTTTAGATATTTTGAAAATAAAAATTCAGAATTTGTATTTTAATTTATTTTTTGAAATATTTTATAATAAAAATGATATTTTGTTAAAAGTTTTCAAAGAAAAATTAAGAGTAAAAAAATATACATTTTGAAAAAAAAAATGTTATTTTTAAATGGAAATTGAAATTTATCTGTGAAAAAAAATATATATTTTGTTATAAATTATTAGGCATATCCACTAATTGAACATTTAACCGTTTTTGGACAATTGAATTAGTCCGGATTGAAGAGTAAATAACTTCGTATGTTGAAATCAAATTTCACTCAAATTGTTTATCAATCTTGTATGCCCAATTTCTTTCTCATATGTAGCTAACCTGATTGAGGCGAGTAACTAGTCAAATCGAGGGTATTGATCAGTAAAATAGAGTGAAGGGACTTGACATATAGAATGGGCTAAATATTGTTGTCAAAATTGTGACCATAACTTATTGACCTCGTGAGAATCTAAGAATTGATGTTAATAAGTTTTGTGGGCCCCATCATGATGTGTGTCGAACATCAACACCGTGCATTTAATGTGTCCCCTTTAGGTTTTGAGATATCTTAAAAATCATCCGTAAATGAAACTCAGGTGAGCCATACCATCTAAAACCATGTCAAGACATCTTTAAAAATATAAAAGCACTTGGTGGGGCCCACATGAGTTTTGGATACGGCTAAAACTTCGTCTGACCCCTCATCCAAGTGGGACACACATATGAGTGGGTTGGATATGTGAATCACATTAAGGCAAGCCCAATATATGATTATGAATGTTTTAAGGAATCCCCTCTACATTTAGGTTAGTCATTACCCTTACCAGAATAAACTTTGTGGGGTCCACCGTTATTTATTTATTTTATCCACTCCGTTTATCTATGTTAACAGATAATTTGAGGTCTAGAGAACAAAAAGGAAGCATATCCAAAGCTCAAGTGGACCACACCACAAGAAATAGTGTGATTGAACCTCTACCATTAAAAAATTCTTGGAGGCCATAGAAGTTTTGGATCAAGCTGATGTTTGTGTTTTCTCTTCATTCATATATATCTTTGATATCATGAATAGGTTGGATGGCAAATAAGCGTTACTGTGGGCCCAAGGAAGGTATCGATGGTGGAAATCATTATTCTGCATTGTTTTGTGTGGCATGGTCCACTTGAGTTTTGGATTTACCGAAAATTTGGGATCAACCCACACCGTCCATCCATTTTTTTAAAGATCATTTTAAAGAATTATTCAAAAAACAAATCATATCCAAGGATTAAATGGACCGCACCACACATACCAGCATGGATGGGAACGGATTGGCTACCCCCCTGCCACCCGCCGTTAGCTAGTATTTAGTGTTATGTGGGCCCCACCATGATGTATGTATTTCATCCATTATGTTCATCCAATTTTACCCATCATTTTAGGGCTTGATCAAAAAAACGATAGGGATATAAACCTAAGGTGGACCACATCATACGAAAACAATATTGATTAGATATCCACCATTAAAATCCTCTTAAGGCCCACAGTACTGTTTATTTGACATCCAATCTGTTGATTAGATCATACAAGCCCTGATGAAGGGAAAAACAAAGATCAGCTTGATCCAAAACTTTTATGGCCCCCAAAAGGTTTTTAATGGTCGATGCTCATTCGACATTGTTTCTTGTAATGTGGTCCACTCGATATTGGGATATACCTCATTTTTGGCATCATACCATAAAATGATCTGAAAAAATAGATGGACGGAATGGATGAAATACATACATCATGGTGGGGCCCACAGAGCACCGACCATCACGTGGCTGGTAGCAGGGGGAGTAGCCAATCCGTTTCGAAATCGGATTGCATACTGAGTTACTCAGTAGGCGCTTATGGTACTGAGTAAACTCAGTTGGGCCCACCTTGAATGTATGTAGTCTATCCAAGACGTCCATCAGTTTTTCCATCTAATTTAAGGGGTTGATCCCAAAATTGAAGCATATCTAATGATCAAGTGGATCATACCACTGGAAACAGTGGAGATAATGATTTTCACCGTTGAAACCTTTCTAGGCCCACCATAACGTTTATTTTCTATCCAATCTGTTTGTAAGGTTAAAAAGACCTGGATGAAGAGGAAAAACAAATTGCATATTGATCCAGAACTCCTGTGACCCCCAAAAGGTTTTCAATGGTAGACGTTCAATTCCCCACTGCTTTTTCATTGTGGTCCACTTGATAGTTATATGTCTTATTTTTCGTCTCAAGCCTTATGACTCTCGCCAGTGGGATGGACGGTTTGGATATAACACATACCTCATGATGGGACCCACATAACTTGCTGACGTCAGCCACTCCATTCCCTTCATTTCATTTCGCAACCCTAAACCCTCTGTTTCTCTCTCCCTCTCATACGCTCCTCTCCGTCTGTCCCTCTCCCAGCGCCGACCCTACTGATCTCTCCCACCTCTCTCTCTTCCCGTCGATCTCTCCACGAACATTGAGGTAACTCTCTCCTCTCTCTCCTCTCTCTCAATCGATTGACAGGGGTGGTTCTCATTCCTACTATTCCCCTGTGGCGTGGCCCACTTTTGAGTTTTGTTTTGACCTGATGGATTCAGAACCCCCATGATTGGAAACCCCCTGGATTTGGAACCCCCATGATTGGAAATCCCCTTGATTAGAAACCCCCTGGATTCAGAACCCCCATGATTGGAATCCACGGTTTCAAATGACCCTAAGGGCCTGTTTGGCCGGGCAGGGTGGATGGGATTAGGTTGTATTAGGATGGATTGGAAGGAACAATCCCGGGATTTGGTTGGGCGTGCCAAACAGGCAGAAGTTGATATAGCAATCCCATGGGATTGCCAGCAATCCACTGACATCACCATCATTACCTTGAAATCCACCCAATCCCATCTATTTTGCTTGGGACATGTTCGGTTAGACGGAACAATCCCGGGATTGGCTGACGTAATCCCAGGATTGGCCAGGCAAGCCAAACATATTCGGTGGTGAATTCTCTGGATATAGCAATCCCATGGGATTGCCAGCAATCCACCGACACCACAGCCATCATTACTTGCCATCCACCCTAATACAGTCCAATTCCATGGGATGGGCCCGTCCAAACACGCCCTAAGGGCCTGTTTGGGAGCGTGGATTTGGAACTGTTACGAGCCTTGGATCGTGTACCCTGTTAACCTGACGGAGCAAGACACACACGGTTGATATATGCTTAAAGATTAATCTCGCTTCCCATCATTTTCCATGGGTTCTAATTCCTATAGGTACCTGGAAGAAAGAAAGAAGAAACATAAGAAGGCAAAGACAGAAATCCTAGACTTTCCTGGGTGTGAGGAAATAAAATTTGGGGAAGTTGTTGAAGCTCCACCAAAGTTAAATTTTCCCAAGGTATTTCTTTGAGTTCCAGTGATTGCTTATGGTTTTGTTTGGATGTACTATGAATTGAATTGTAGTAATCGGTTCAATGTAGACGAAAGAATCAAATTGCAATCACGTTGCTATTTTTAACAAGTATCTCTGAAATGGCAGTCAGATATTCAGTTTGGAGGTAACATAATCGCAATTAGGAGCCTCACCCTTCAATATGAATATTGAGAAGGTCATTGCAATTTGGTTATTTTTGCATCATTGGACCAATGATTTGAAGTTCCAATTTAATTCAATAGTGTGTCCAAACATGGCCTAATCTAAGTACACAATGCAATTTGTTCTGCTTTTGAAGTGGACATACATGTCAAAAGTAAGCATTCTATTTGTTTGAAGGCATTGAAGACCATCCAAGGTGCATCGCATGAAAGACTCTGTATACAAGCAGTTGAGGCATATAGGAATCGCAAAGGATGGGTCTCAAGGCCCGGTGTCCATCTTCCCCCCATAACCCCAACCCTATTATCTTGAGGCAAGCTGTAATTCCGAGTATGCAGATTTCTCGGCAGTCTTGTTTCTACAGTCATTTTGGACCTAAAATTCTTGAATCAAGATGCGTTTATCCAAGATCATGCACACTAGCTTAGATAGATCTTCAACCAAAAGTTGTACTGGTTTGATTTTCCAACTCTCCATGATTCATAGATATGTATTTGATGGTCGAATTTGAAGAAAATAAAAATAAAAGAATTTGCCAATGGTCAATATTCAATGAGCAAATATCTTTACAATAACCCAATCGATCTGATTTTGAGTTCACAACCTATCCATGGTAGGTACTGCACTTGTGATGGTTTAATTTGAGTTAATGTATCCAAATGTACAATTTCCGAAGTGCCTACATATTAAGTATCACTCACTGCCAGAGTATGAAATAATCTTCTTTGGAGTTTTGCTGAGATGTGGCCGGAAATTCTACCAACAAAAAATAATACATCAGACTGCATGAAGTGAAACAGGTGGTTGGAAACATTTTCATTCATTTTCCTTACATTATATCATCTCTAGATCATCCGTACATATTTTCAACATGTTGAATACAAAATACAGCAATGCTTGCCCCCTTCTACAAAATACAGCAATGCTTGCCCACTTCTTATTCACACAAACCCTCGTTTGTAGAGTGAAGCCTATTGATATTGGTGATTTGACAAGGTCTTATGTGGCTCTAGACCATGATGTAGATTTAGATCAGCATGCTTTCTGTTGCATTTAGTCTTTTTTTTTTTAATGTTATTATCCTAAAAAATGAGCCTTGTTAATTCAATCTTCTTGCCAATTTTCAGGACATTTTGCATCCCAAGATCGCATATCATCACAGAAAGCTTCTGGAGTCGCAGGTAACTTTGCTTGGATGTGCTTATGTTGTGTAGAATGAGAAGAGAATTTAGTGATTTGTGATATCTTAATCTTACATAGACGCGGAAACATCCAGTCCTACATATTTTCTGTTGTCTCAACCTGTACACGATAATCTGCTAATGACTGGCACAGAGGTACTTGTTTGCCATCGAAAGGTGTGTTTGGACACTTAGTTGAACTGAATTGCCATTATTTGATCGAATATGAAGAAAATGACTGAGGTGATCAGATAATTTTAAATCATGGTGATGACAACTCCTAATTGCATTTCCTTGAATTTCAAGTTTGCCTTGAAACAACTGAATTGCTATTTGGGTTTTGGCCTGATGTTTGATGTTTTAAAAACAAACTGGATGCTCTACCTTCAAGCCAAACTGGTTCAGTTAGATTAGCATTAAGTGGGTCAGACCAGACCAGTTCAGCAATTTCCTGGAGTCCGTCTTAATTTAATTAACATATGGTTCAGGAGTCAATGCATGATGTGTGCAATTTGCTACCGTTTTGTATTAGCCCACATTGCATTCTATCCGCACTGTCTAATAAGCCAGCCAAATCCAGGATGAATAATAGTAATAAAAGATGCCAATTGGAAGTTCATAATTATGTAAGCCGAATAATAGTAATCAATGCTTGCCCGTACATATTCCCTCCAAAGTCCAAATAAATGAAGGACCTGCCAGCAATGACAATTTTGAAACAGTGGGTTTTTTTTTTAAATTAATTAATTATTATTATTATTATTATTTTATACATGATGCTTGCAGTCTTTTCTTCTAAGAATATTTTCATCCAAAGAGAAGACCATAAGCCAAACCGACGAAGATTCATTCGATTCTTCCGATAAGTAATAAGCATCTCTTTACCTTTTAAAACCAACAAAATCTCTTAAATCCTTTTACCAAATTTAAAAAAAATAATAAAAAAAATTTACTGCATGCCTTATTTCGCAGAAATTACCAAGCTCACTCTTGCAGATTGCAAAACTGCCTTTTCTCTTCAATTCAAGAACGCGCTAAATTTTCCAAATGCCCCTTCTACTAGATCCGTAATTCATGTTGGTTGGGGGGAGTCCTTTCATTTTGCTGCCAGGTTAGGATTTCTGCATTGTATCTTTGGAGCCAATCAGCTGAAAATGAACTAATCAGGATTGAATTTTTGTTATTTCAGATGGAAAGAAGAATCACTTGGAGAAAGCATCAAATGGCATGAACACTTTCTTGCTTTACAACTAGGTTTGAAACCCGGAATGAAGGTTCATTTTATTAAAAGTGAAAATCAATGGCATATACATTATCAAGATTCTTTGAGAATTTATGGATTTTGCTTAATTTGGTTTGTCGATGCAAGTTTTGGATGTGGGATGTGGAATTGGAGGACCACGAGGGGAATTTGCTAGATTTAAGTAACTCCATTTCTCATAATTTATATTTCTTCTGGCTTTCAACCAAGGAACTTGTAATGTTATGTAGCAGTTGTAATCCGACAATTGCAAAAAAAGAAGAAGAAGATGGTTCTCAATTAAATCATAGATTTATTTTTAAAAACAAAATTCAGCTGATTATATAGGTTGGTTGCTTATTGTTATGACATGTTTCTAACATATAAGCAAGCCACATCGTGCATGGAGTGTCCTAGCATAAATCTTTATCTTGAATTATTTAGTAGTTTTGATTGACTAATCTAGTGATTTGTTTCAGCTGTTCATCTTCTTATGCGTGACAGAGGTACACATATTTCTATTATGTTTTGTTTTTATTTTTTCTTTGCTTATGCGTAAATATTAAAAACTACGTAGTGGCTTGATCCCAATCTTCCAACATTGGGTACGTAGGCAAGCCGTCCATACTAGACCGTATCGGTGCAGCCACAAATTTTTTATTTTTTTTCCCTTTCTTGTAGTGTAGATGCATTTTCATCAGGACTACTTGGCAATAAGAGTAAGGTGGATGTAAGTTCTCAAAACCTATAATTAATCTTGAATCATTTATATATCTTTATCGCTTCATTTATATGCTGTCGTCAGGGTCAACTTGTAACTCCTCAGAACCCGCTCTCACCGTAAGACATTACGGTGTATGACGGTTCCTAGCAGGTTAAGTTGCAAATTATTATTAAGAGTTGTTGGATCTAATTTAATTTTTTTGTAAATGTTGTTAATAGTTGGATGGATGATGAATGTATTTGTGAATGTAAATGAAAATAAAAAACTTATGATATATCTCTATCTTATATATTCTATATATATATATGTTATCAATGTGAGGATGCCTTGTTTAGGGGGATATGAAATTTTGTAGCTTATGGTATGGTGCCCCAATATTGGTTGTATGTTACTAGTATGTAGTAGATAAACTAGGATCAATAGTAAACATTTTGTTTTGAGTGGAAGACCGAGTAAAAGAACTGGAAGAGACACTTTTTATATGCCTTTCAGCTTCAAACTGGATACCTTTTGGATAAACTAAACATCCATTCACTACTAGTTCCTCTAATACATGGTACAATGGGGGTGGGATAATGTCGGTTGCTCCAAATTCCAATACATATACTAAGTATATGTAATATAGTTATATTATAATATATATTATATATATATATCTATATATATTGCAATTATTATATGCAATTTATATATGAACAATCACGTCATCATCGTCATCATGTAAGCCATATCATAATTAATTAGGGTCGCATACATGAATCCTATTCCACCGTTCCACTCTATCAAGGGTCATACCTCCCAGTTAGACCTAGGTCATCGGTGTTTTTTCTTACTACCTCCATCCACGTCTTTTTGGGCCTTCCCCTTGCCCAACAATTTGTTCCCTAAAGCGTGGTTGGTCTTACAGCTATTCTATAAAACTTCCCTTTTAGTTTGAATGGTCACTCGACGATCATTTAAAACTCCCAAGGCACATCCTATAGCAATTTTTACCATCCTGCTGGCTTGAAACACTCTTGGATGGTAGCAATGTGAAATGGCACCATGCTGCCATGGATTGGCAAAAGGACAGTCTCATTCTTTTGGTCGATCTGTATCATTAATTCCCTCGACTGTGAGATATCATTGACATTCTTGTAGACAATGAGATCGCTTGAAGCTTTTGTAGAAACCACGGCCATCTCCACTGCAGAACCGCCCATTATCCGACCTTAGAGTCGCTTTCGACAAGAATGTCTCAGCTCCATTGGATTCAGCTTTGACCTTTGAACGCTCTTCTTCCTCCTCCCTCCTCTTCCTCATTGAATGAGTATGCAACATCCTTAACTAACTTGGAGCTGATTGAAGTCACAACTTCTGCAGCTTTTTCATTGACAATAATGGTGTCTGCAAGCAACAACGAGAACATCTTAGTCTTTGGGTTATTGGTTTTGATTGCAAGTTCTGAAACCCAAGAGATACATTAAAAACCATTCCAGGCTTCAACACCTGATCGTTCCTGGCATTTAAACTCAATACCGACTCACGGAACTTGAGACCGATTCCCGTTCCTGCTGACTTTGTAAGATGAGAGGCAAATTCAGGAGCATCCCTCTCTACCACCGAGACTGCCGCTTGGTAAACAACACTGACCTTATTCCCAGCCTTCAATGCACCTATCGTTGCCGCATGGGCCTTGAGGAGAACCTCATAAGCCTTAATCTGCGTTGCATTTGCATCAATGGGAAATGTTCTGGCAATGTCGGATCTAGAACAACTGAAATCCGCCATTGAAGCTATGACGGATCTAGAACAACTGAAATCCACAACAAACCAAACAAAAAGATGCAGAGATAACAACAAATTTCAGAGAAGGTATGTCTCTTCTTTCCTTTCTCTTCTATTTCACGAACAGAATGTAGTTTATCTGCAAATTACAGTTTTTTTAAGGATTTAGAACTTAAAAAAAAAATGAAAACTACTGGTTGAAAAGAAGAAAAAATAACATTTTTCATTATATATATAGATATAATATATATCTATATTATATATATATATATATATATATATATAATATATATATATATATAATAACCCATGATCCAAACTTCAATTCCTGGTTTCCAAATTCCTGTTATACAATCATCATCTGAGCCTTTCTTTAATCGATTTGGGGTTGGCTTTAAATGGTAGATTGGCAAAAAGAAATTATGATTGGCTGCCAACTAGACATTCACCTTCCTCTTTACCAAGGTCTTGGAACTGGAATGGCAAAGGGTCACATGATACTGACTCACATGCCATCAACATCAACACCATTAATATAAAGCAACACATGTCCAATGATGTAGAGCAGGTCCCGGACAGTTTCATGGCCAAGATGGACCAGAAAGGCCGATCAGAGACGAAGGTGATCCGGACCATCAGAACTTAAAACGGACGCATCTCACAAACTGGAATAAGCTATTAGACGTACTAATTATGATTTTGGGGTAGAGCGAACTAGTTTAGCCACCCAACCTTGCTATGTTGGTTGAGCATGCCGAATTTTTGAAATACCATCAGATCGACAGTCGAATTCCTGTTTTAATTTCATTTTTACTATTCATAGTTAGTTTTAGTTTGATTATATATAACTCTTCATCTGTTGGGCTTTAGGAGTTGTGCCCAACTTTATAAGTGTTTAGAATAATTAGGAGAACAGCATGGTGAAGGCAAATAGGACACTTGCTATTTTTGGCCAAAAACCATGCACGCTAGTAGGAATCATAACCGTCTATAAATAGTAAAATAGTAACTTTACTGTTTATAGTAAGTCACGATTTCTATAAGTTTTAGTTGTAGTTTAAATCCCGGAGACCAAAAATGAGATATTTACCATTCTCAAGTGGACCACATTACAAGAAACAGTGTTGAATGAGGGTCTACCATTAAAAACTTTTTGGGGCCCATAAAAGTTTTGGATCAAGCTGATATTTGTTTTTTCCCTTCTTCTAAGTCTGTATGACCTAATCAACAACATGTCAAATAAGAAGTACAGTGGGCCTTAGGAGGATTAATTTTACGGCCCGTTTGGCCGGTTGGATTGGAAGGGATTAGATGGTAGTGGAAGGGATTGGATGGTAAATCCCAGGAATGGCCAGCGTGCCAAACAGTGTAGGTGATCTAATCCAAATCCGATGGATCTTCAGACAATCCACTGACAACACCATCATTACCTTTAAATCCCATCCAATCCATCCTAATCCGTTCAAATTAGCCTACGACGTGTTTGGTTCGAGGGATTGGAAGGGATCGGAGGCTTTAATCTCCTCGATTGGCCGGGCGTGCTAAACAGACTGGATGTATCATACAGGGATGCAGCAATCCCATGGTTCTCAAGACAATCAGCTTACAACACCATCATTACCTAGAAATCCACGCCATCCACCCTAATACCATTCACTCCCTTCCAATCCACCCAGCCAAACGGGCCCTTAATGTAGATATTCAATCACTATTGTTTTCCTGTAGTGTGGTCCACCTGAAATTTATATCCTTCTCATTAATTTTTGGTATAAATCCCTAAAATGATCTGTAAAAATGAATGAAGAGCGTGTATATATGAAACACATACATCGTGGTGGGGGCCACAGCCACGGGGCTAGTGGCAGGGGAAGTAGCCAATCCGTTTCCCTAATGAACAGGTTGGATGACATGACAAAATGGACGGACGGTGTTGATAAACCAGCCTGTTTCAGGATGTGGACAGGCAGAGTTAGTACGTAATCCGTGTCCATTAGGGACCATCGTCTGTAAGGGAAGGAGTGGGGCCTACAAGGGTGTGGACCCGCATTCCCGGAGACCTTGAGTGACCCACTCGTGCAATCTATGGGCGTTGAAAATGAAGGAAGGAAGCATTCCTACCAGGGGCCAGTTCACAGGAATAACACTATTCTTGCTATAAATGAAGAAGAAACATGCAAAGGCTAATAACAGGATTTCTGGGTAGCTTCGTAGGATGCACCACAAGTTCATTAGCCATGCACCCATTGTTGCTAAGGGTCAGTTTGGGCAGTGGGATTAGAAGGGATTAGGTGGGATGGGATTCATCTGGTCCTGTGCCAATTCCACTTCATGTTTGGGAAGAATGGAAAAGCTTGGAATTACATTAAATGGAATTGTATTGGGTCTGTGCCAATTTCACTCAATGTTTGGAAAGTTGTGTAGGTCCCACCATGATGTGTGGGCTATATCCACACCGTCCACACATTTATCGAGATTATTTTAGAGCATGGGCCAAAAAATTAGGTAAATCTAAAGCTCAAGTGAACCCCACCATAGAAAGCAACACGGATTGAATACTTACCGTTGAAAACTTCTTTGGAGCTACATAAGTTTTGGATCTACCCTCATTTTTAGGCACATGCCATAAAATGAGGTTACAAAACAAATGAACGGTTTAGATATAACATATGCATGTTATTCAGTCATTTCAAATGATGGTAGGATATCCATTCAATGTACCCTCGTATTATCAACAAAGCATAGCATTAATTTTATCCCACGGCAATAGGGAACAATCTCTGCCATGGGTAATAATTATCTTTTTTAAATCTCATCCCACCTAATCCCTTCTAATCCCACTGCCCAAACTGACCCTAAACAAATTATCAAAAAAGAAGCAAACGAGGAAAGAAGAAAATGAGAAAGCAAAAGAAGAATGCCTAAAATGAGGATCGAATTAATATTGATTTGCACCACCACCAAAGGCAGCTACCAACAGGTAAGAAAAGGAGCTAGGTTACAACTTGCTCTGGATATCTTGAAAAACTTAAGTTTGAAATATAAAAGGCCAACTTAGAGAGAATGAATACAACAAAGGGCTTAACTCCTTTATATAGATATTAAAAGTAGTAGATGTGTGGGAATAAAATGACATAACAAGGGAATGAAGGTGACTGACATGACATATCACAAGTTAGTAGTATGTAAGCAGATTGGCTGGTGTAGCATACAACACCCACTGGCTAGTGTGTTGACGTGACCAAGTTATGTGGTCCTACGACCAAAAAAAAAAAGGAAGACAATACTCATTGTCATCAGTGATCTAGAATATCTCTGTTGGGCCC
>JAJHSJ010000014.1:16040342-16360711 GCA_021015155.1 Magnolia officinalis | reverse complement strand
TTTTGACTGTGGGATTTAGTTTTGACAAGTTGGTAAGGTCTTAGGATCGACCCAATGCCTAAGGACGTTTAATCCTGGTTGGCAAAAATCCGGGATGTTACAATATATATATATATATATTATATATATATATATATATATAATTATATAATATAATATATCAGAAAAAGTAAAAAAAATAAAGAAGGTGCCCAACACTGGACGTCACTGAGGGACGTCCAGCCTAGGGCCTTGATCTGGGCATAAGGTCCTGATGGACGGTCCAACACAGGTGGCCCATGGTCAGTGCAACCCACAATACGTTGGTGGGGCCTACGGTCAGCACAGAGCCCCTTGTCGGTGCCACCCACCGAAGTTTGGGTGAGGCCCACCTGCATTTATGTAGGGCCCATGACTAGCCCACCAGCATGCAACGTGAAGGAAAACTCCCTGCCACTGGAGCTATTTTTCAGGCTCTACTGCAGCTGGATTTTGGGACCCTTTCATGGCCCAACTGTTCGTACAGTGTGGCCCACTGAGATTGGAATCTCAAGTGTGGCCCGCTATTTTAAATGGTGTGGCCCGCAGAGATTGTCTGATGGTGCGGCCCACAAGGAATTCTGCTGGGACCAACACAGTGCAGCCCATCAGCACATGGTCAGGCTCAACACCATGCAGGGACGTCATTTGGCCATTGTTTTAGCTTAGAACAAAGCCTAACGAAAATCATTCTCGGACTGCAACTTAGCAGTCCAAACCATAGCCATAAACTGGCTTGGTTTCAACCCGAAAATCATTGCCACATTGGTCTGATATTAGCCAGAAAACAGAGCCTTCGTTTAGTTTGTTTCAAGCTGTCGTGCACCCAGTGTCCTGCCTGATTTTCAGCCCGTCATTCAGCCCAAAACAAACCTTACAGGGCTTGTTGTTAGCTGAGCTTAATGTCTGATTTGTAGCCATTAAACAGGCTCTATTTCAGTCCAGAAAAATTCTGCCATTCTAGCTCTAGTTGGGTCCGAACTATAGCCATGGATTGGCTTGATTTCTCTGTTTGGAAGACAGTCATTGCTTGGCTTGTTTCCAACACAAAACAGAGCTTCGACACTACTCGACTTCGGCCACCATTTAGGTCTGTTGCTGGTCTGAAACCCAACCATTGTTTGGTCGGTTCCAGCTCCAAAACAGGGCCGCTGCATGGCCTGATTTTGGTCTGAAACACAACTATGGTGTTAGCTGTCTTTGGTTCAAAACACAGACAAGGTGAAGGCTTGCTCGAGCCTAAGACACGGCCATGAAGAGGGCTGGCTTCGGCTCTGCTTGTGCTGATAACAGCATTACAACTAAGCGTCGTTGGATGGAGAGTGGGGGTGAGTTACCTGACGAGTCTAAGTTTGAATGGTTGACCTAACGCAACTCTCTCTCGTTCTTTTCTTTTTCCTTGGTGCAAATCTCATGACTACAGTGTTCTTTATATAGAGGGAAAGAGAGACGAGGGACGGCTGGGATTCGTCCTTCTCAAAGAGGAAGGGCGGTCCTCTCTCTCTTCCCTCCACAGGCTCTTGGTTGGACTGTTTTTGGCAAGGATGGATGGTGGCAATCCATCTCCCCTGTCCGCTTACAAGGGGTCAAACGGCTATACGGTTTTGTTAAGCCGGGCCCCACAGAGAAACTGAACGGATCGGATGGTTTGGAAAATGACCATGGTGGGCCACTTAGAGGCTCAAGCATAGTCGGATTTAAACAGGGAGGATGGCAGGAAGGAGATCTTTTTAAGTTTGTTTGAGATGTGCTCGGTCAAAGCCAGTTTGACCGAGCCAACGGTTTTAGTGCACCTCGTGCATAAGCACCCTTAGTGCACATGCATTGTGTAAGGGCCCACTGTAATGTTATTACTAGAATCCACACCATTCATTTGTATTGGGGGACCTTACCCAGGGACCCTGACCCATTTTAGGTTGATGGTGAGCCCTATGTGGGCCGTTTAATACTCCTTTGGGCTATTTTGGCCCATGTGGCACGATCTGTTGATCGGTTGGACCTAATATTTGTTTTCAATTGTTAATATCAAGTACTGGTTACGATGAAGGCGTGGTTTGTCACTAACTAGTTCTTATGTGTTGGTGACAAGTGTGTTGCATCAACATCCATTGACATAAGGGCTTTAATTTAGAGTGTTTGGATAGCCTTACCTTCTTGACTGTCACAGGGCTTGATCTGGCTCTTGGAGACCCTGATGGGTATCTTTAATGTCGACAGGAATCCCCATCCTGCGTATGTCGAGTTCAAGTTTTTGATTAACCCCATGTGTTTTAGGTTAGTGTGGGTTTAGAAGGTAACACCCGTGTACTAAAGGTACGAGGTGTTACATTGACGCTATCAAACCATAAAAGTTGATGCAGGTGTAGAGCGAGCTGATGCTGTTCACTGGGTTACTAGATCAGATTGGGTAACTGAGGAGCTAGACGGGGTCCCTGCAGCCCATATTGATCTCCACCACTAGTTGATAAACTCTTGTCTTTAATTAATGAAGTTTGTATTTGGGATTGTATAAGTCCTATATGGGCGCTACATTTGGAAATTTGATAATGATCAGAATGTTTTTATTTAATGCCTGTTAACTTTGATTAATGATAAGTTGTTCAAATTTACACTGAATTTTTGAGGTTAACACTCAGGTTTTTGGGAAACGGGTCATATACTCTGGTCCTGAAAACACGGGGCATTACAATTAGGGGTGTACACAAATCGGGCTAGCCCGGTTACCTCGCTCGACCCGGCCCGAAAAAGCCCGACTCGGCCTGACCCGGAACTGAATTCGGGTCAGGACGGGCCAATTTTCTAGGCCCGAAAGTGAGTTCAGGCCGAGTTCGGATACCTCCCAGTTCGGCCCGACTCGATCCGAAATCTGACTCACCCCGGCCCGACCCGACCTGGCCCGGCTCGACCCGTGTATGATTGTATTTAATTTGTATAAAATATTTTATTTTATGCTTTGTCAAATGTATATAAATGTCCTGACCAGTTACATTTTTTGTGGAGTCTATAGTTCAACTATCTAAATCGTTGATCGAGGGCCTTGTAATGGAACGCAGATTACCTGCCAAAGCCCTTCCCATGAACTTTCTGTAAGGTTCGAAACTGGCTCGAACTCAGGTTCGAAACTGGCCCAAACTCGAAGGTTCGAAACTGGCCCTAACTAGGCCCGAACTTGCGCCGGGCCCGGTTCGGGCTGGAGATGTTGGCCCGGTGACCAGGCCCAGTCGGGTTTGGGCCTTGTGTGGCGTTGAATGGGCCTGGACGGGCTGAGGCCAGTTCAACTCGGCCTGACCCGTGTACACCCCTAGTTACAACATGTCCCTTTGTGGATCGGCCAACAAACTGGAACTCTTTTGGGTAACCTTTTTGTTTGGTTAGCACACGGGCAAGTTTGGCCCGGCTAGTCAAACCGCGAATTGTCGACCGTAGTTGGACTACATGAGACGTTGTTCTTAAGCCGCACAGTCCGTGGTTCGTCTCGTGAGGGCAGATTAGTCCACTGGCTGGTCATCCTTGTATGTTAACCATGATTGTACACACCTGCTGGAACCTGAGGCACCCTGTAACCCTTACGCTCACTGATAACCATAAATTGCAGCCCACAAGACTCATGATCCGGGGATAGTAGTATGAGATACTATGCCCGAGCTGTCGGCCTACGCTGGGGTGTCGAGCCTCCCCGTAGTGACCAGTGAACACCAAAGACTTGTGAGGGGGGAATGGTGGTATGAGACAATATGCCCGATCTGTCGGCCTATGCTGAGGTGACGACCTCCCCGTAGTGACCATGAGCAGGACTCTAATGTCCTAACAGCTTTCATATGAGCTTAAGCGCTTTGGGAATGATGAACCCATATGGGCTAAGGATCGCGAGAGTGATACGGCCACGACCATTAAAGCCGCGTGATCGGATTAGGGCAACGATTTGTCGGGGTATCTCGGTTTCCCCAATTTGCTGGATGAATAAACTTAACTAATCAACTCGGATAACATGTGCATTACATGCATTGGTTACTTTTGCGATTTAAAAGTCGTGGTTGCTTGTGGGAGTGTTGATTCGCGAACGTTAGATTGTGTCGCAAGAGGGAGTGTTGTGGTGAGAGGCATGCATCATATCATTAAACCATGCATTGCATTAACCAGAGTATTTAGGGTTCTGTGAATGTGTGTTTTTCACTAAATTTACTCTTGTGTATGATGATTTGTGTAACTTATTGTTAATGGTACCACTGAGTTAGCTACTCACTCCCACTTTGGGATAGTGTTTTAAAACACCCACCAGAACCTGTCATGGATGCAGGGACGATAGAGCTGGATGGGCCGGAGGATGCCGGTGTAGAGACAAGGAGGAGCTAACGTACTTTCAGACCTTTGGTGGGTCTTTCTAGTTCGAGTTTGGCGATCGCAGGATTAGGCCAGGGCCCTAGTCATTTTGGGTTATGTGTATGGATGAGACTAGTTCCTTGTTTGGATATTATTTTATATTTCTTTTGGACTTGTGTATGGATACTTGCATGATTAGTAGCACTTGACGTTTCCATATGACTTATTTATACTCTATGTCTTGCTTAATTCTCCATTATCCATAGAATACTTTACATATAATCGCATACGAGGCTTGTTAGGGCATACGTGGCACTCGGGAATTCGGGAGTCGAGTTCCTGCTCAGCCCTTGAATTTCAGGGCGTTACAGGCCGTGTCTTGAAAAAACGTAAAACAGTCAATCACAGCCTTATCCACCATGGAGGCTGAATTCATTGCTTGTCATGAGGCATCTAACCGGCATTATGGTTATAGCATTTTTTCTCAGGATTGCGAGTATTGGAGCATATCCCGAAACCATTAAGAATATTTTGCGATAATTCAGCTGCAATTTCCTTCTCTAGTAACAACAAACATTCATCAAGGTTGAGCCACATCGACATCAAGTATCTTACTGTAAAGAAAAGAGTTCAGAATCGTGTCTGTGGAGTTCATCGATACTCAGTAGATGATTAAGGATCCGTTCACACGCTATTTCGAGAGCATGTAACATCCATGGGAGTCATTAATCCCACAGATGTTTTCAATTAGTAGGAGTTGTGTGTGTTTTATTTTCACATACATTAAAGAGATTTCATTTAATAAAGTTATTTGATGATTCTGATATAAAGTTAATTTTTGTTTCTCTCTAAGTATGCATAATCTATTTTGAGTAAGTAGAATTACAGTCATGTCTCGTTGGAGACATTTGAAAGCTTCAGGACCTCTTAAGGTGTAATCCTTATACCATACTTCTTAGTTCCAGATCTATATCGTTAAGACTAATAGTATTTGTGACCGTGCTTAGTCTCACTTCACTTAGATTAAATGTTGTGATGGGTGCCACGATCCGATTATGACAGTCTTGATGGACCAGATTGTAATAGCATTACTCATATTATCCAATAATTGCATCGATTAACCATTTAGATGTTTCTTCAAATCAAAACATGTTTTTCAAAATGTTTTCAAAACGATTAATCATTGACATTGATCAATGTGGCCCAAGTGGTATAATGTAAGAATTATATAAGGTGGGCTTATTGATTAACGGTCCGGATTGTCCTAAGGGTTGGATAATGTGATTGGGTGTACAGTGGGTCCCACTATGTTGTGATACATTTAAAAATTCATGTAAGGGGTAGAGTTCTACAACTGTGATACACACAATATTTTAGAGGAACTAGGATTATCAAATTCGTGTGGAGCCATAAGGAGAGGAGTTTTGATGGGTTTGAAACTCCTCTGCCCTCTGTAATTATAAAACTAAGCTAGGTCCCCAATCCAACACCATCGACAGAAACAACAATCCCATCAAAGTTTCTCTAAAGGTGTAACGAGAAGAAGACTCCAGCATCCGACCGACAACAGTAATGGTGTCCCAACAAGGTACACCCTATAGTTCTTCAGATCCCCGTATCTGATGCAAAGCACAGTCCTTGCAATTCTGCATTCAGATCTAACACACGAGTCCCATGTGTATCCATATCACGGTAGAACATATAATTTCATCAAAAATAAGAAAGATAAGGTTTTAAAAAAATAAAATTAAAAAGAATATTTGCCGTAAAAATCCTCAAAAATTCAGATTTTACTGATGTAATGCCTTCATAAATTGAAATTACTAATTAGTTCTTTCTAGAGAATGAAATTATCAAAATACCCCCATTTACTTTTCTAAGCTATAAATGTAAGAATTATAGGGACTCACTTGGTATGCGCACAACATCTGACCTATCGAAGATGTGCACCTGTGATGATTGTACTAACCAAAAAGCCAAATGGAATCATCATCATGCTATTCATGAATTTAGTTGTTTTTAGGAGGTTCTATGCAGTCGACCTCATGGGAACTTCCCACAAGCTTGAGCTGTGTGTGCCCCACCATGATGTATGTTGAACATCAACATTGTGCAATTGATGGGTCCCCTTTAAATTAAGAATTATATAGGAAATGGTTCGAGTTGTGTGGGCCCTACTGTGATGTGTGTCGAACATCAACATCGTGCATTTGATGGGGGTCCCCTTTAAATTATGGGATATCCCAAAAATCAGCCGTATATGGAACTTAGGTGGGCCATACTATCTAAAATTATGTGAAGACATGCCAAAAACATATAAAAGCACTTGATGGAGCCCACCCGAAACTTGGATACGTCTGAAACTTGGTCTAACCCCTCATCCAAGTGGGACATACATAATGGATGGTCTGGATTTGTGAACCGCATCTTAATGGGCCCAACAAATGATTATTAATGTTTTAATGGGAGGGTAACCCCTCTCAACTTTTGTACTTGGTGTGACCCACACAAGTCATGGATTGACTTGATTTTTAAGCCTGAGGCCCACCATTGAATGCTGACCTGTGCACCAGTACTCCCGAGAAGTCATGAGAACTTTTTCGAAACTCATCAGAAGTAATGTGGGGCTCAAAATCTGAACCGTGCGTGTGATATAGCACCCCATGAAACCCTAAGCCTGACTTTCACTCTAATCTAAAACTTTGGTGTGCTGTGGAAAAAGGAGAATATATATATATATATATATATTGGTACATACTACCTTCTTACGATCAGATCAACTGGATTTTCTATCGGCCTGATTCTCATGGTAGGGTGCATCAAACACCGTTGGATGGCATGCATATGCATTAGTATCTTACGACTTTTCACCACTTCTTAGAGAAAAGAAAATGAGTCATTTTGGTAATTTCGCCCATTGAAAAGCACATTGCATTACGTGGGAAAATTGAAATTCTTCAGAAAGAAAAAAGAACCCTAAAATAATGAATGGTCGTAAATTTCTATCTGATAAAGAATTTTTGCCATAGCCAAAATAATACAATATTGTCTTTTCCTACGTTAAAGCATTGCCAAGAGACAGCGTGTGCCATGTCTCAGTGTCTAAGGTAACATTTTCTAAAGGGGAGGTGATTAGCTGTTACCCGGATAACACCTTAGTCGGTGTTACTGAAAACTGTGGGGCCTACCTTGATGACGTGTGTATATCCATGCCATCCATTCTTTTTTATACCATATTCCACCAATTGAAAAAAGCTGTGGATGTAAAATAAAATCATTTTAAGGCATGATCCTAAAAATGAAACAATTCAATAATCAAGTAAACCATATTTTAGGAAGAAAAAATAAATTCTGATTGACTATTAATGGGGCCCCGCCGTGATGCGTTTCAAACATCAACACTGTCCATTTGATGTGTCCCCTTTAAATTATGGGATATCCCAAAAATCAGCCATATACGGAACTCACGTGAGCCATACCCTCTAAAATCATGTGAAGACATGCCAAAAACATATAAAAACACTTGGTGGGGCCCACCTGAGTTTTGAATGCTGCTGAAACTTGGTCTGAACCCTCATCCAAGTGGGACACACATAATGGATGGGCTGGATTTGCAAATCACATCTCGGTGGGCCCACAAAAATAATTATGAATGTTTTAATGGTGCACGGCCCCTATCAACTTCTGTATGTGGTGTGGCCCAAACAAGTCACGGATTGACTTGCTTTTTGAGACCTAGGCCCACGATGGAATGGTGCATCTGACTGATGGGGTAGATGTTAGAAACGCATCATGGTGAGGCCCACACAACTCGACCTCATGGGACGTGAAAATCAGCTCTAGGGCATTGTACCTTTTCCTATATATATATATAGAGAGAGAGATGCTCACATGTCATGAGGCTAAAATTTAAACAGTCCATGTGATGCAGTAACTCATAAAACCATAAAACCCTAAATGACCAAATTTTAACCTTGTTTCAAAACTTTGGTAGGCCCTAGCAAAGAAATATATAAATCAAGAAAAAGAAATTTTTTTCTTTTCACCATATTGCAGTAAACTTTTGGATCAAAGTAAAACAAGCTCGACGATTTCATGGGGTGGTGCATCGCATGAACCGTTCAGATTTTAGACTTACATCAGGTGTGATGAGTTCACAAGAAGTACTCGCAAAAACTAATGAAAACCTTTGTGCAGCTGATCTATATATATATATATATATATATATATATATATATATAGTGGTAATATTTTCCAATGTTGTGACAGGTTTTTGAGATGCGGGCATGATTTTGAGGACATGTGATCTTCATGGTGGGCCTGTAGTTTTTACGTCCAGGACTCTAATGGAATAACTTTGCAAGAAAATGTCAAATGTCACTTTCTCCCCCGGTTATTCTTCAAGCGCCAAAACAAAAATGGCCTACCTGCACATGAGGCTCATGGATAACTCAAATTAAACTGTCCAAATGATAATTCCCATCTTAGAGTCATCATATATAAATTGTTTGTTTTTAAGAAGCTTATCCTACTATCCGTTTCATCAAACAAGTGTCCATACATCATCAGATAGCAGGGTTGTCCAACCAATTTGATTTTGGGTATGTGAGTAGAGGTTGTTCGAACCGATTTTATTTTGGGAACATGATTTTGCAAAAATGGGTTTTTCATTTTAGTCAATTTTAGTAAAACACATATTTTCGGGGTGCCAGCGTATCAAGTATCATACTCTAGAGGAGTATAAATAGCAAAGTTATTTATTTTATGAAATTCTAAAAATAAGTTATTTTGCCCGAAATGAGGAGATTTGCATTGTTCTCTTGTAGAGAATCATGAAATGAGAGGCATGTGCACCTACTACATAACCGAGAAGGCTCATCTCACCCTACAAACATAGGTGGGTCAAGAGGTAATTGACAGATCAAATCGGACTCCCTCTTCGGATGGGACGTGGATTGCCTATCGTACTAAGTAAACTTTGTGGGGTCCACCGTGATGTATGTGTCTTATCCATGCCGTTAATATGCTTCATCAGATCATGTTAGGCCATGAGCCCAAATTTGAAGGATATTCAAATCTTAAATGGACAACACCATAAAAACCAGTGGGAACTAAGTGCTAAGGTTGAAAACTCCTTGGGAGCTACATAAGTTTTGGGTCAAGCTGATATTTGTGTTTTACCTTCATCCATGTCTATATGACATTATGAACTGTTTGGATGACAAATAAACATTACTGCCGGCCCTAGGAAGTTTTCAACAGTGTACATCATTATTCCTTCTTTTTCCTATGGTGTGGTCCACTTAAGCTATTATGTTCTTCAATTTTGAAAAGAACACCTAAAATGATACGTTAAAACGGATGGACGGAGTGGATAAGACAAATACATCACTGTGGATCGTTTATCCAGTACGCTATAGCGTAGCGTACTGAATTACTCAGTATGCAAACTCCCTTCCTAATGAATTTCATGTCCTCGACCTGACGGTTTGCATACTACACTCGAGTTCTCAATTCGGATAAGTGGGGCCCTTGTGTCAGTAATCCGAGCCATTGGTCAACTAAAAGAAGTCCAAAACGGATGGCTAGGATGTCGAAATCAAAAGTAAGACGCAAAAAATTAGAAGTTTCAAGCCAGAATCTTGGGCTTCTCTTTCAGCTTCAAATGTCAACCGTCGGTTTATCTCTTTTAACCATCAATGTTTTAACCCATCATAGTCCATCCATCCACGGTAGTAGCTAGAGCATCAACGGCATGGATTATTCAAACATCAGTCCACATGTCAGAACTGTATAAAAAAATTTTAATTTTTTTTTTTAAAAAAAAAAAACCCGAGTATGCTGCTAGAAACCCTCTCGGGTCGAGGACAAGATAATGCATATTCCGCCCTTAAAAATAGATGACACTCTCTACCTTGCAGTTCCATGCCTGTTCTGTTCTCTCTCTCTCTCTCTCTCTCTCTCTCTCGTGAGATTATATCTCAGCCTCTCTTAATCTTTTTTTCTCTTCTGTCTACTACCAAAGTTATGGAATTTGCTTGAAATATCTTTGTTTTGTTTTGTTTTTCTTTTAAAAAATATATATATTTGAAGGCATGGAAGGACCAATTCATCCAGTCGACACATCGGCTTTCAGAGACTGTTTCTCTCTTGCATGGAAGAATCCATACGTTCTTCGTCTTGCATTTTCTGCTGGAATTGGTGGACTGCTCTTCGGTTATGATACAGGTATTTCCTTATTTTCTATTTTTCATTTCTTCCTAATGTATTGATTTTTCAATTCCTCTGTTTCTAGTGTGTAAGGGGAGATTGGTTTTTCTGACATTTTTAATTAAAAATCAAAATACTATGTTTTTATTTTAAGGATTTTTTTATACATAATTGCTAGTTTTTGCATATTTCAAAAATCTTTCCAAATTAGTGTTTAGCTCTATATATGCATGTTAGCAGTATCCTATCCCTTGAAGCACAAAAAGGACCTTCTGTTTGCGTCTGCCACCAATCGCACTGCCGTACACTCACTTGATAGATGCATTCCTTCAGTACGTCACATGTGGGAGATATCCTTCGTGTGCAGCCTACCATTAACATGATCTGGCCCACTCATCTGGTGTCCATGGATGCTGATTTCCTACAAGGTGGCTACTCTATAGTGTTCTGTGGGCCCCACTATGATGTATGTGTTTTACTCATGCTGTACTTTTTTTTTTTTTTTTTTTTTTTTAATTTATCATTTTAGGGCCTAAGTCAAAAAAATAAATAAATAAAATAAAATAGCGTGATACAAATCTTTATAGGCTGTTCATCTATTTCTACGCATTATTTTTTAGTATGAATTCGAAAAAACGAGGTGGATCTAAATCTTAAGTGAAACATATCACAACAAAAATGAACTATTAAAATCTTTTTAGGGCCTACTGTAATGTTTATTTACCATCAAGTCTGTTGGTTTGGTCACACAAATCTAGATGAAAGGAAAATACAAATATCAGCTTCATCTGTAACTTTTGTGGCCCTAAGAGGTATTTAATGTAAATAAATCAAAGTGGCCCTTAAGAGGTATTTAATGTAAATAAATCAAAGTAGCCCCCACAGATATCCACCAAAGCGGCGCCCAATGCAATCCACTTGCAGTTGTGGCTGAAATTTTCTTTTTCAGGGAGCGGATTAAGTAAGACCCAGCCTCACCCATGACTGTCCGGCCCTTACCTTTGGACCACCTTAATGTATCTATTCTGTATCCATGCCGTCCATCTTTTTTTAAGATCATTTTAGTACATGATCCAAAAAAGGAAGCCGAGGTGGACCATATCATAGGAAACAGTGGTGATTAGTCATTAATGGGCCACAAAAGTTTTGGATTAAATTGATATTTGTTTTTTCCCTTCATCTAAGCTTATGTGATCTTATGAACGGATTGGATGGCAAATAAACACTATTAAAGCATTAAGGTGCGTCCTAAAAAAGCTTTTAATGGTGGGGCATTCAATCACTGCTATTTCTTAGAGATGGACCACCTGAGATTTTGATTTCTTCATTTTTGGTCTCATGCCCTGAAATGATCTGGAAAAACGGATGGACGGCATGGATACATAATAGATACATCAAGGTGGGCCCCACAGTAAGGGACGCACCCTCTTGGGTGAGGCCGGAGTCTCATCTAATCCGCTCCCCGTAGGCCCTTCCATGGATGGTCCCCTCCTTTTCTGTAAAAATGAACTAAATGCAAATGAAAAAAATTCACTCGAAGGTAAATTGTTGAATATTCAATGATTTTATCCATTCATAGATTGAATGGCTAGGATTTTTTTCTTTTTTTTTGTCTTTTGGCGACTCATGGTTTGCCCGTGACCTATTCATGGAGGGACCCACCTCTTGAACAGAGTTCTTATGTTTTGAATTTTTTCACGTTTTTGGTCTTTTATTATTATTATTTTCTGATGTTTTTTTAGGAAAATATAAAAACCCATTATTTAACTTATTGAAAGATTGAGGTTTTTTTCGAAAATTGAATGATTTGCATGATTTTGTAGAGCTTATTTTCCAACACCAGCTCATCCAGCATGGATCCCCATGGGAGTGGACCCACATCAATCTATCTACATATCAGTCCGTCCAAACTGAGTTTTGGTCTGTAGACGGCTGTTTACTACCATTGATATTTAACAGCTTTTAACTCCATAAATCAATGGTCAGGATCAGCATTTCAGCATGATTACTGAATAGTGGGCCATTTCCAACAGTGCCCAAAATATGGACAGAATAGAATACTGATTCCCAAAATCTTTTTTTTTTTTTTTTTCTTTTTCTTTGATTTTTTTCCATTTTGAAATCCATAAACTCTCTCTCTCTCGGCTTGCTTGGAGTTGACATTTCCACCCCAGAGATTTGATAGTTCCATCCCCCAAGGGTAATTTGGTCATTATAAAGATATATAAAATCACTTGCTAATTAGGGTTTATAATCCAGTACATTTAACCTTATGTACCAGCCTGTCATCCAGGCATGAAATCCAAGCTGTCCATCTTGGAGGGCCCACCATATAAATTACCCTATAAATCAGATGGACGGCTTAGAAAAACTCGCCAAAAGTTTTTTTTTATTTTTTATTTTTATGCTTCCATTGCTTTGTAAGTTGTATCCCAAATGGTGACCTGACAGTCATGAATTAAAATTTAAAAAAAAAAAAGAAGAAGAAGAAGAAAAATGTGACCCACCAAATGGACAGCTAGGATCTCGTGTAGCTTTTCCATGCAGGGACATGTGCTGGCTCTAGATGAGTTGCCTTATACACGGCCGTAGGTTAAACAAAGCTAGCGAGTACTGAAGCTGTCAGGAGTGCGGCTTGCCAACTGAAGCTGTCAGTAGGCAGTACTAGGGCTGTCGGGACTCGGGGACCCGGAATGCCCACTGAAGCTGTCAGTAACCAGTCGCTATTAGACAGTACTCTGTGAGCCCCCACCACGATGAATGTGCTTTATTCACACGGTACATCCATTTTTTTCATATTATTTTAGTGCATGAGCTCAAACGATGAGGTAGATTGAAATCTTATATGGACCACTCATAGAAAACTGTGGTAATTGAACACCCGCGGTTAAAAACTTATCAGGTGCTACAAATATTTTGAATGAAGATAATATTTGTGTTTTCCAGTATTTAGATATTGATAATTTAATCAACATGTTGGATGACAAATAAACATTACAATAAGCCTTAGGAAGTTTTTAATGGTGGGTGTTCAATCATCACTTTTATTATATAGGGTGGTCCAATTGAGATTTCAATTTATCTCAATTTTTGTCTCATGTCCTAAAATGATCGATGGACTACGGCATGGATAAACACATATATCAAGATGACAATCCATATCTGCTTTCTAGAAATTGGATGAATAATGGGAGATAATAAGAAAAAGTAATTATTTAATGTCCACACAACTAATTTATATTTAACTGTCCAAATAATGGGTCCCAGTTTTTTAAATGTAATATGAAACAAAATTTTCCCACTATCCCTTGGATTGGTGGACATCTTTAGGATGGTTAAAGTGAAACATATCCTACACTTGTATATTAGACAACAAGTGTCTATATTTTAGTCAATTTAATTTTAGTTGTTTATACAATTTCTAAGTGCCCGTGCATCAAGCGTCATAAGCCACTAGAGTATAAAAAACTCAAGAAAAAAAATCTCTTTTTTTGTTTGATTATTTTATATAAGTATATTTTTATTTATTTACTTTGAAAATAATAAGCTTAAAATCAAGTGATTGGAGCATTATTTGCACCAGGGCTTGTCACACTAATTGTATAGAGAAAAAAGTGGACAGTTCAAATAGATTTTTGGACATTTTTATAGAGGAAAAAAAAGGGACAGTTCAAATTGATTTTTGGACATTTCATTAGACATTTAAAAGATTTGAGGATGTTGCTAACATTTTCATGATTTCAGGTGTAATTTCAGGAGCCCTTCTTTACATTCGAGATGACTTCCCAGCTGTTGATAAGAAAACGTTTTTACAGGTGAATTATTTTTAATTAGTCGTCTTAATTCATGCCTTTCAATCAGGACCATCCAAATTACAGGATGATTGTGGATCATGGGGCATGGCCCAAAAAAATTACAATAATCGGCCATCTTAACCATTTGGTTCTGTCGTCGACTCTCATCTTTCCACGGTTCCTTGAGATGCTAAGGTTTTTGGAGCATCTGATGGTTAAAAGACTCGGGCCGACTGGTTAGGTCCTGAGTCAAGAGGGCTGAGTCGGCCTGACTCACCTGAGTCAAGGGTGACTCGTGTATCTAACTGGATCGAGTCCGTCCGAGTTTGAGTTGACTCGGACGAGTCTTAAAACCCTCCAACCCTCCAAAAAATGTGGCCCTACCCCTGCATTTCCATCATTTGGTTTAGATTATGGAAAATATTTCAGATGATATTTTCAATACCTAAACTACCCTTCTATATTATATTAACCAAAACACCCTCATCAAGTAAAACATTTAAGCACAATTTTTTCAATTCCCAAAATGTCCCTTCTTCACTTCAGTGACCAAAATTCCTTTCCATCTCAAAATAATGACCTCTTCCAGTCAGTTTTTCATTACCAAAATACCTTCATCCAAGACCTCTTAACATTCTTAATACCCTCAACCACTAAAATGACCAAAATACCCTCTCATTTAGTAAGCCGTACATTTCAATACCCAAAATGCCCTTCATCATTACAGTGATCAAAACATCCTCACCTGTTCCAAAATTCTTTCATCATAAGTCCTCTAGGCATATCTTTTTTTATACCCATAATACCCTCTATCTTAACTGCTAACAACCCTTCCTGGTCTAAACCGCTACTACCTCTAGATGGTTAGCTCAGTACCTAGATGCATCCAAATTTACAATTAAATTCAAATTGTAAGTTATTAAGAAAGGTTGTTGTAATCTATAATCTATAAATACAAATGAATCCATGAGATTCAAGCATTCAATCAACTGCAAATATTAGTTTCCTCTATAGTATCAGAGCAATAATACCCAATTTCGATTACCATCGTTCATTAGCGGGCCACTAAATGACGCCACGAAACTAGCAGCATTTTGAGTTCAATGGAAATGTAGTAACATCCAAAGGCACTTGTCCTAAAATATCCTAATTTTCTCTTTTACTATATTTAGCATTTCATTAATCACATCTCCCTCTATTCTAATAAGGACATATGTATACTCTGCATGGCAATTTGTGTACAGGAGAGCATTGTGAGCACGGCAGTCGCAGGGGCAATCATAGGAGCTGCGGTTGGAGGATGGACGAGCGACTGGCTCGGAAGGAGAACTACTATCCTAGTCGCTGACTTCCTCTTCCTTATTGGCGCCATCGTCATGGCCGCTGCTCCAAACCCTGCTATCCTCATCGTCGGCCGTGTCTTTGTGGGCCTTGGTGTTGGAATGGCATCAATGTCGTCCCCACTCTACATCTCAGAAGCTTCTCCAGCCAAAATCCGCGGCGCGCTTGTCAGCACCAATTGCTTTCTCATAACAGGAGGCCAGTTCCTGTCCTACCTTCTCAACCTAGCCTTCACTAAGGTAAGTTGTTAGATGGTAATTGTAATATTAGAGAGACAAAATTACTATCGCGCACATATAGGGGAAGTTTGTGTTACGATCCCAAGAGTTTAATAGCCTAACTTAACACATTTCATCAATCATGGGGCTTTTGGTGTATTAGTTAGGTTCTTAACAATTGGTACTAGAGCCAACACTACGTCCAATGTTTGAGTCACAGAAGGGGCGAATTGTAGAAAGGGAAACCTAAACCAGAGTGAAAGCCACCACGATGGAGAAAGGACTACCTGAGCAATCAGAGTGTAGACGCTAAACGCAAATGGCTACCTAGATAATTAGAGTGCAGCCGTCATGCTCTCGAAAATGGCTACCTAGTATAGATGCTAGAGTGAGTGCCGCCACGACATGGGCTGTCATGGACATCAGCTGCAGAGCGTGCTGGAATGTTACGATCCCAAGGACTTAGTAGCCTAACTTTATATATTTTGATCAGTCCTAGGGCTTCTGACCCATTGGTTAGGTTCTTAACAGTTTGGTCCTAAAATATTAGGTCATAGTAAAATTCATAGTCAAGCTAGCCTTCACAGGATGGTAATAAAGAGAATGCCTCATATTTTCTTAAAATTTTCACACATTGGTGGGCCATTTTGATCTTCCTAGAACATATTGTTGCACTCAAAGGTAGTTTATACAATGCTTCATACGCAGGTACCAGAAATTCTATATTATGGCAGGTTACTAGTTCAATCCTTTCATTTTTTTTTTTTTTTTTTATTAAGTAGACTACTGGGCCGAAATGGGTCTGACTAAGGTAATCCATAATGGCAATGGTTGCTGTAACAGCTGTCACATGACCGTTGTACACCAGTATAGATTTTAAAACATTAAGTAAAATCCATGCTCAACCTAGCCTTTTCTAAGGTGTGTCTAAGCAATTTTGCTATTACAGATACATAATTACAAATCTTTTCTAAATATCACAATGCATTTATAGGGCTACATTGTTCTTTTTTGTTACATAACATATGAGCTTTGCATTCAGGCACCTGGAACATGGAGGTGGATGCTTGGAGTTGCTGGAGTTCCGGCTCTGTTACAGTTTGTATTGATGTTCTTTCTACCTGAATCGTCTCGTTGGCTGTATAGAAAGGTGCTCTTAACTTTAATTTTCTACCTTTTCTTACTCTAATTTTGTGACCAATACATATGCAGATAGAAATTTCAGATGGGCCAAATGGTCATCATTGAACGCCCACCATTAAAAACTTCCTCTAATCCATAATGTTTATTGACCATCCTCTGATTGGAAAAAACAAAAACAAAAAACAAATATTAGCTTGATCTAAAAATTTTGTGGCCCACAAAAGGTTTTTAATGGTTAATAATTATTGTTTCCTGTACTGTGGACCACCTGAAATTTGCATCTGCATCAGTTTTGGGACCATGGCCTAAAATAAGCTGGAAAAACAGATTTAAAAAAATGGATATACAATGCATACATCAAGGTAGGCCCCTACAGCCAGGTCTCACCCACATTGCTAATTCCAATGTCGTAGCCAAGTCCCAATCAAGAACACCAACCTGAATTTACATTGGTCAAGTTCGAGTTGAGCTAATTAATTTGGGTTGGGCTAGGTTTATTTATTTATTTATTTTGTTAGCTTGTTAGTACCCCCTTGTCAGTTCACACATCACTGTTAGCCACCCCCACTAGGGAATCGATACCAAGACTTGAGTGTTGAAACGAGGTATCTTTCACTCAGTCTACCACTTGAGCTATGGATCAAGGTGTGGGTTGGGCTAGGTTGGTTTGGGAATAAGCACATGCATTTGGGTCAGCTTTTAGGTTGAGTCAAATCAGGTTGGTTATAGAGGAATTTGGGTTGGGTTCAGGTTGGGCACCTCGGCTTGGAATGGGTCAAGTTAGGTTGTGGGTTGGGTCCTCTTGAATTTGGGTCAGGTTTAGGTTAATCTTTCCAAAAAAAAAAAAAAGCCTAGAGCATAGTCATCCATATGCGCATACATACAAACAATCATTCATGCACTAGACTAGGATTATAGACATGCACATACACATATATTCGAGTATACATGCACAAACATTTTTTTTTTTGAAAGGTAACTAATGCAAGACAATTAACCACTTGGTCTAAAAGCTCGAACTGATAAAGCATGGCGAAGCAATCCCTTTATCCCACATCCCATGGAGTAGGTTCTCAACCCTCTCGTGAGCCCCACATCACATGGGTTCCACCTCACACGAGTCTTCTGCCTCACATAGGTGGGGCCCGCCTCACACGGGCTGCCGACCTGAGTCTGCCCCTGCATCCCACAAGCTACCCCACTTGAACCCGGTCTAAAAATACATTAGTAACACTACAAGGGATTTACCCTAGATCACTCATCACTCCTCACTTTTGAAAATTCCCTGAATTTCAGGGAAGGGTAGAAGAAGCAAGATCCATACTAAAGAAAATATACCCACCCCATGAGGTGGAAGTGGAGATCGACGCCCTTCGAGAATCAGTTGAAGCCGAATTAAAGGAAGAAGGATCTTCAGAAAAGATAAGCTTTATCAAGTTATGGAAGACAAAGACAGTAAGGAGAGGTCTCATTGCAGGTGTAGGACTTCAAGTGTTTCAGCAATTTGTGGGTATTAACACAGTCATGTATTACAGTCCTACAATAGTTCAGTTAGCTGGATTTGCATCCAACCGAACTGCACTTCTACTCTCACTCATCACTTCTGGACTCAATGCTTTTGGCTCTATAGTCAGTATCTACTTCATTGATGGTATGGGCCGGAAAAAGCTCTTGATCATCAGTCTAACTGGGGTTATGATCTCACTCGGCATCCTGTCAGCTGCTTTCCATGAGACTAGTTCTCATGCACCAGATGTTGGTGTGGCAGCAACGAACCATTTCAGCAACTACACCTGCCCAGATTACCAGACAGCTTCTACGACTTGGGATTGTATGAGATGCTTGAAGGCTTCTCCAGATTGTGGGTTTTGTGCTTCTGGCACTAACAAGGCTAGTTCATTTCCATCTTCTTACAGTGTTTTATTATTATTATTATTATTATTTATGCCAGTTACAGAGGAGCCTCAGGAAAGATGGATTTTGCTGATGAGCAGTCCTTAATATGTGGGGCCCATGAGTTGGTGATCCAGACCGGGCGTGGGTTTGGTGACTTGAGTGGGTTGGACCCCTGACTGTGGGGCTTACAGTGATGTATGTGCCTTAAATCCACACCGTCTAACCATTTTGAAATCTCATTTTAGGGTATTATATTGAAAATGAAGGTGACCCAAATCTTAGGTGGACCACACCACATGAAACAGTCATGATTGAATGCCCATCATTAAAAACTTTATGGATTCTACCGGAGTGTATATTTTCCATCCAACCTGTTGATAAGGTCAAAAATACCTAGATGAAGAGACCACACAAATATCATCTTGATCCAAAGCTTTTGTGGCCCACGAGAAATTTTTAATGGTCGATTTCCACTGTTTCCTATGCTATGGTACATGTGCCATTGGATCCGCTTCATTTTTTGGATCATGCCCTAAAATGAGCTTTCAATGTGAATGGACGGTACGAATGTACTCACATACATCAAGGTGGGCCCCACAGTCAAGGGTCCCACCCCCCTTGATCTATCGGGGTATCCACCGAAGCCGCGCCCATCCAGACCATAGATGGGGGAAGCCCCAAAGATCTACTAAAATGTTAGAGATACTAACCCTTCAATCAGAGAAGTGGGTTGCATGTATGTGTTATTATATACACAATGTCCATCTATTTGGAGAGACCATTTTAAAATACGAGCCCAAAAATGAGGCATTTCCAAAACTCGAGTGGACCACACCACATAAAGAAGTGGGGATTGAATGTATACCATTAGAAAAATTCATGGGGGCTGCAAAAGTTTTGGATGAAGCTAGTATTTGATTGATCCCTTCATACAGGTCTGTCGTCTGTGTTACCTTATGAGCAGGTTGGATGGCAAATAAACATCATGGTGGCCCCTTGGAAGGTTTCAACAGTAGAACTCATTCTCTCCACTGCTTTCTTCAGTGTGGTCCACTTGAGCCTTGGATATGCCTCAATTTTTAGGCCCATACACTAAAATTGACTCGAAACATGGATGGACGGTATGGATATAACACATACCTCATGATGGGGCCCACAGAACTTGGTGACATCATGATGGGTCCTTGAAGGTTTCAACAGTAGAACTCATTGTTTCCACTGCTTTCTTTGGTGTGGTCCACTTGTGCCCTGGATATGCCTCATTTTTTAGCCCTCACCCTAAAATTGTCTTGAAAAATGGATAGACAGTGTGGATATAACACATACCTCATGGTGGGGCCCACAGAACTTGGTGACATCAACACACCACCGAAGTGGGTGGTGGTGGGTGTCCCCACCACGCAATCCGCTTCCATTAATCAGTACCCTACAAAGTGATAATTTCACAAAAAGCATGCACCAAACAGTCCACATTGAATACACAATAAGCCAACAATCCAAGGGTTCAGATGGTCCAATCCCAGAAATTTTGTAATATGGTCCACATCCAAAGTGGACCCATCAAATCGACGGTCTGGATTTCATTTTTATGAATTGTGGTGTTTATGGTAATCGCAGATGTTTCCAGGAGCATGTTTGATTTCAAAAAAAACGGTGAGAAATGTCTGCCACAATGAAAAGAGGGAATGGTACACAAAAGGATGTCCAAGCAACTATGGATGGATAGCATTGATTGGATTAGCTCTCTACATTATCTTCTTTTCTCCAGGGATGGGAACTGTTCCTTGGATCGTGAATTCTGAAATCTATCCTCTAAGATTTAGAGGAGTCTGTGGTGGAATAGGTGCTACAGCTGTTTGGATTTCAAACCTGATAGTGGCGCAGTCTTTCCTGTCCTTAACTGAAGCTATAGGAACGTCATGGACGTTCTTCATTTTCGGATTGATATCTGTGGCTGGCTTGTTTTTCGTGTTGATTTTTGTGCCTGAGACGAAAGGGTTGCCTATCGAGGAGGTGGAGAAGATGCTGGAGCAAAGATCTATACAGTTGGTGTTTTGGAAGAAAGGATCTGAAGAGAAAATAAGAAGAATTCGGTTGTGTGAATGAAATGGGAGTTGTTGGTTTTTCTGCTTACATTTATATATGAGCTCCACTAACTCAAATCAAGGGAATTATAATCCTTACAAAGACTGGTATCATGAGTCAGTTGTCTTAATTCCAAGAGGACAAATTAAAAAATATATATATATATATTGCATTTGGATGCAAAAGTGAATGTAATGGGCATAAATATATTATAGTTTCATTATTGTTGCAACTGATTATTTCACTAAGTGGGTATTAAAAACATATAGATGGATTAAATTATTAATTGGACCTATTTTTATGTAAATGATCTTGGTTGTGGATGTTTATTGATATTTGCACTCTGGCTCATCAAACATGCTCAGATCTTGATGAAGAATCTAGATCAATGGATTGGATTGGATTGTCCAAGTGTCTCATAGTAACTAGTGCACTATAACTTAGAGCGCTCTGAGAGACTGGAGATGACTATAAGTAGAGCTGGCACGGGACTAGCGGAATCGACGAACTCAACTTGTCCACTTCATTCAAACCCGACTCAACTTGAATTGGGTGGGTGAATTGATCCGAACTTAGTAGACTTTGCCCAATCCAAACTTGAACCAACTCAAGTCAGATCACTCATTAACCCATCCCAAACCGAAATCCAACTCAACTCAACTTTGAATAGTGTGTCTAAATATATGGAAATGGCTCTATGATGTTGGCCTCATGGGAACTTCCCCCTCAATCATGGAATAGAGCCACCGCGAAGAAGTTCCAAGAGTTTTGAAGGAAGCTTAAGGCTCGTATTGGTCATGGGTTGAGAACGGGAGTTGAACTATATGAGATCTAATCTCCTGTTGTTCCTCGATAGCTTAGTGGTAGAGTGGTTGGCTGTTAACTGACAAGTTTTAGGTTTGAATCCTACTTGAGGAGATTTGATGAATTCTTAATTAAAGAATTGGCTTAAAAATCAAGTTAATACATGACTTGTGTGGGCTACACCTATAGCTGGGCATCGAACTGAGTCAGATCAGATTGGGTCCAACTCGACTCATTCCGAGTTTTGCATGGCCTGACCCAAACTCAATCCGATCAGGGACCGAGTCCGGGTCCCATGCTGTCCTGAACCGATCCGAGTCCAACTCGGTTAGGAAATCTGGTCGGATCGGATTAGACCAGGTTCGATCGTGTAGGCCACCATCTGAAAATAACAATCCCAAGATCATTATTCCAGCCATAGTTCAATTTTTTTTTGAAGGATTAGTTCCAGCCATAGTTCTAGACTCACTAACTCAACTGGAAACTTTTTTTGATTAGCTGGAGATTTCCTTTTTTACTTCTTAGTGCTTCTGCTCTCTCTCTCTCTCTCTCTCTCTCTCTATATGAAGACCTTAAAAAATCCGTATCTGCAGTTTCTATCGAAGATTAGCTGGAGATCCCAGGATTCCAAAGGCCGTGCCGCCAGATTTTGAGCCGAATCAATGAGATATTCAGTTTTCAGCGTGACTTGGCCGACTTTTGGAGAGACTGGTTGAATGAATCAACGTGACTCCAGCCATCCAAATTACAACGAGTAGAGTTTTCAGGTTGTTGAACTGTGATTCCAGCCATCCAAATTACAAGCCCTATTCTAGAATGAGCAAAACCTGAAAATCAGATTGACATAACATGAAAATAGATGTTTTTGTTATTGGTCTTTGCTATACATCCAGTCCGGTCCGAATCGGATCAGATCGGATCCATACGGATCAGATTTCGGATCGGTCCAGTCCGAATTGTCATAGACCTGAACCCGATCCGATTGACGGTCGGATCTACCTGATCCAACCCAAACTTGACCGATCCAGGCCGTCGGTTCAGTGCGAATCAGGTCGGATCTGATCGGATCGAGTTGAATCTACCGGATCAGGTCCAACATGCCCAGCTCTAACTACACCACATAAAAAAGTTGAGAAGGTCACCCTCCCATTAAAACATTCATAATCATTTGTTGGGCCCACCGAGATGTGGTTTACAAATCTAGTCAATCCATTATGTGTGTCCCACTTGGATGAGGAGTAAAACCAAGCTTCAGATGCATCCAAATTTCAGGTGGGCCCCACCCAGTGCTTTTATTTGTTTTAGGCATGTCTTCACATGATTTTAGATGGTATGGCCCCACGTGAGCTCCGTATACAGTTGATTTTTGGGATATCCTATTATTTAAAGGGGACCCATCAAATGCATGGTGTTGATGTTTGACACCATCATGGCGGGGCCCACACAGCTCGACCTCATTGGAGGTCGACCACATGGAACCATTTTCCACACACACACATACCAGCTGCTGCCGAGCTGGACCTCTTTCCCTCTTCCTCTGAGCGTACAGCCACCCACCGCCACCCGGCCACACTCCTCTATCTCTCTCTCTCTCTCTCTCCACTCCATCCCTCATCTATGGTCTATAAGCCAAAAACTATTAATTATAATGAATATTTAATGGACCGTCAAATCTGACAATGTGTTCAAGAAACATGCATCCAGTAATCAGAGGTGAGGAATATTTTTAGGAAAATGGCATACAGAGCGATTCTCTTGGTTTGAACGGTTTAATTTTAAAAGTTTGGGCCATTTATCACAGGATCCAAACAAATGATTTGAAATGAATGCGAGTGCTGCCAAGCCGCTTTCCGTCCAATGAAATTGTGATGTCAGGGATAAATAAAGAAAACGGAGCTATTTGTTACTCTTGCAGAGCATGATGCATGATATGTCGGCACCCATTGATTGTACACGTGGCATATTTTGACTTAAATTGAACTAAATAGAAACATGGGATACTTTCATTCTTAACCGTCCAATCGATGTCCATCAATCTGATGGTCAGATAGTCAAATAAGTATAATTTTCAATTGATGATATATCTCAGGCATGGCCCATAAGGCCTAGAAGTGACTGTGTATCATCCACCACACTCTGGCAGAGTACGAAAGGTTTTTTCTTATTAAAAAAAGATGCGCAAAACATCATTTTCATGGTACCATTTGGAGTGATTTGATACTCGGAATGCGTATGAAACTTAATACACAGGCACTTATAAATGGTACAAGTGGCATATGCTAACCCAATTTAAATCAAGTAAATTGTAGAACCCACTCTGTATAAGTTACAGTCCAAGAGTCAGATTGGTTGCAAATTTCCAACCTATCATTTGTGGACTCTTGTTTATGGTAATAAAATCATTGGATAATTTTCAATTTTAACCGTCCAATAAACATCCATCTGATAGCCAGATAATCAAATAAGTATAATATTTTAACCATGATACATGTAAAGTGCTTGAAATATTTAAATTGATTTAGTTGTATAAAAAGTAGGAAAACTTTAGGTAGTCAGACTGGGGTAGATTGGAAACTGCATTACGTAATCGCTCGTCTTTCTAACCCTATTAAAAGGCATGTGATTTGATGATATCCATAAAAAAATGCATACGCCATCTACATTTTCCTCTGATTAAGGGAGATGGATCCGGTGTGGTGATGTGTTGGGCGCTGTGGGTCCCACTTTTATGTATTTGTTTTATATCTACACCGTCCATATGCTTTTTCAGCTCATTTAGTGCACCAAACAAAAAAAAGTGACATAGATCCGAGGTTTAAGTGGACCACACCATAGGAAACAGTGGTGGTTGAACACCTACTATCAAACCTTCTTTGGGGCCACTAAATTTTTGGATCAAACTGACAACTGTCTTTTCCCTTCATTCAAGTTTGTGTGCTCTTATCAACTAGTTGGATGGGAAATAAACATTACAGTGGGCCTTAGTAAAGTTTCAGCGTGGATGTCATGATCCACATTATGTGGTGTGGCCCACTTGAGCTTTGGATCTGCTTCATTTTTGGGTTCATGCCATAAAATAATTTGGAAAAATGGATGGACAGCATGGATATAAAACACATGCATCACGATGGGCCCACAGAACCCGACACACCACCCGCAACACCACCTAATCCGAGTTCTTAATTAAGCCGTCCAAATAGTGGGACCTAATAGATACGTCTGACCTCATATTGATGGATCCTTTTGTTTGTTGATGGTTTGGGTAATTTTTTACTATACTCCTAACCTATCACTCACCTTTTTTAATTACGACTTGAACAAAACTTATCTTATCAAAGTAGACATCTGCTAATACGAATGAACCAATAAAATAAAATTACCTTTACTTTTTAGAGCTGCTTTGCCCTAAAACTAGGGTATTTTTGTTCCAAACACTCTTTTCGTACAGTAAAATTCTACTTCTTTAGCATAAGCTCTCCGACGTAAAAAAAAAAAAAAAAAAAAAAAAAAAAAGAAAAAAAAAAAAAAAAAAGCATACAAGGGAAGAGTCTACGGTGCTAATCTTTTCTTTGTTTCGAATTGCCGGATTTTACTATTTTAAAAATTGACCGTCCATCAGATGTCCACTGATCGACCAAATACGGTCACATCCTCTATGGATTTTTGACTTATGGCCTATCTGTAGTGGGGCCCAAGATTTGGACGGACAGAAATATTTATGGTGTAGTTTTCGGAGTTCAACACATGCCATGTGCAGGGGAGACACCAATAACCATCGTGGACCGTCCATTGTAAGAATTCAACCTGTCATCAAAATAATCTAAACATTTTCAAGGGTTGTCCAAAACCTACTCGCCTGAGTAGGGAAAAAGGCACGTGCCAGCCCTGTGATGGGTCTACATGGGCAGTGGGGCCCACATGTCCAGATTGATGTTGGGATAGAGAAAGCGGCACTATTTGACTTTTCTTCCATCTCTTAATTATCGAAAAAGACAAACGGAGTCACGCGCAGGTCTGCTAGCCCCATATGCATATTTACACGCACCACACGTACCAATCTGATAGGTGTCTCATCTGAGCGGTTTACAAGGGGTCCCCTACTCGGACGACCATTTATATTTGGAAACCATAGATCTACGAAATTTCCAACGGTCCACATTCAATATACACGTGTGGCCCGCTAGTTGAGTGAAACAGCCTCATTTTGATTTTATTTTTTTTTTTATATTCATAGACCACCTCATGCAACGGTCAGATTCTCCAGGCGGTTGGCTTAGTGGCATGTGGGTAGCGTGTGAAGTTGAGTGTAGATGCGTGTGAATTTAGCAAACTTCAGTCACGAAACTCACGCTTATGGATTTTGTTTTCCTTTATTACATGATTTTTTAAGGGGACGTTACGAAATGTTCGAGACATAGATACGAGTGATATAGATATCTGTCATGCTCACCTGCGCAGCTTTGCACACGTATCATTTGTGTCTAATCCGAACGGTTCATATGATGCAGAATCCCATGAAACCCTAAAGTCCTGTTTGGTGAGACCGATCCCACGGTATTAGGAGGGATGGGATCCCAATATCCCGGGATGTGCATGACGAGCCAAACAGACCCGGTGAACTTGTCCCGGGATATAAGCAATCCCATGGATCTTAAAACAATCCGCTGACATCACCATCATTACCTTAAAATTGATCCCATCCCTTAGTTGGCCGGATTGGAAGGTAAAATCTCAGGATATGCCGGACGTGCCAAACAGCTCCAATGAACTTATCCCGGGATATAGCAATCCCATGGATCTTAAACCAATCCACTGGCACCACCATCATTACCTTAAAATTCATCCCATCCCTCCTATATAATCCCATGGGATTCGCCCAGCCAAACAGGACCTAAGGATTAGGTGGGATGGAATTGCTTCTGGTCTTGTGCCAGTTCCACTCATGTTTGGGAAGAATGGAAAAGCTTGGAAGTAGATTCATTGGTCCCATGCCAATTTCACTCAAGGCCAGTTTGGGCAGTCGGATTAGAAGGGATAAGGTGGGGATGAGATTCAAAAAACATAATTATTACCCATGGCAGGGGTTGTCCCCTATTACCAGGGGATTAAATTAATGCCCTACTTTGTTGATAATATAGTGGTACATTGAATGAATATACCCACCATCATTTGAAATTACTGAGAATAACATACATGTGTTATATCTAAACCGTTCATTTGTTTCGTAACCTCATTTTATGGCATGGGCCTAAAAATCAAATAGATCCAAAACTTATGTAGCACCAAAGAAGTTTTCAACGGTAAGTATTCAATCCCTATTGATTTCTATGGTGGAGTCCACTTGAGCATTAGATTTACCTGATTTTTTGGCCCATGCTCTAAAATAATCTCGATAAATGGGTGGACGGTCTGGATATAGCCCACACATCATGTTGGGACCTACACAACTTTCCAAACATTGAGTAAAATTAGCACACGACCCCATGCAATTCCATTTAATGTAATTCCAAGCATTTCCATTCCTCCCAAACAAGGAGTGGAATTGGCACAAGACCAGATGAATCCCATCCCCACCTAATCCCTTCTAATCCCATCGCCCAAACTGACGCTCAATGTTAGCAAGTTGTGTAGGTTCCACTATTATGTGTGGGCTATATCCACACTGTCCACCCATTTTTTGAGATCATTTTAGAGCATGAGCTAAAAAATCAGGTAGATCTAAAGCTTAAGTGGACCCCATCGTAGAAGCCAATGGGGATTGAATATTTATCTGAACAAAACCTACCTTACCCGTCTAGACCTCCACCCGTATAGATGAACCAATAAAGACAAAAATACCCCTATTTTTTCCAACTGCTTAACCCTAAAACATAGGGGTATTTTTATCCAAAACTCTCTTTCCGTATCCTAAAAATCTACTTCTGTAATATAAATTTTCAACCTTTCATTTAAAAAAAAAAAAAAAAATTGAAAAAAAGGTAAGCATCTACCATGCTAATTTTTTCATAAATGATCATCGATGGAACTCTGTAGACATTTTTTGTTACGTATATTTATTTCCCAAAAGTTCTCCATTTGAGTCGCTAGGATTGTCCAATTAGTGTAATTTTTGGGGGTATGGCCGACACCTTTTCAAGGAATACACGGAGCTTTCATTGATGACAAGTGAGACCATGGTTTGGTAATTTGTAGCCACAAACTAAAACTGTCCTGCTGAGGTGAATTTTGTGCAAACACCAAACACGGTGGGACACGACAAACAAATGGTCGGGGATATTAGAAGATGGGTCCCACTTGTCACAAATTAAAACTCATATATGCCGTTTGATTATGCGACCCACACATCATATAATCCGTCCACTGTTATTATATTTACCCAAATTTATGGATTTGGTTAAAAGAAATAAAAGTGCCAGGATTGACCTCTTTAAAAAAAAATATGCACAGCAGAGTATTGGATGGTCATGATGTGAATCTCTTGGTTCTTCCTTTGGCAAAAAAAAAAAAAAAAAAAAAAAAAACCACCCTTCACATAAGCTTTGCACAATATATTTTTTCAGTTCATAGTTTGTAGCAAGTGGGGGCCCTGATTTTATTATGTAATCACATTATAAGTCCTTTTGATACCTATAAAATTCTTAAATTGTAAGTGATTGGATTGCAGTGGCTATTTAGATGCCTGCATTTGCCTGGAAATACTTCATCAACTCTAAACGCATTTAACTTTCCGAACTTTTTGAAAGGGTACGTTTAATATTACTGTTTGGCTTAAATTCAATTGTGATATTTGCATGTCAAGCATGACAAAGTTCAAATTGAACTGAACGTATTGTAACCCCAAACATTGAAATAGATCAATTAAAACCGAATATACATGTGCAAATCGATTGTCTGTCTAACCACGAAATATTACAGAGACTCGATGATTTCCGAATAGTAGGGATTGCTCTTCTGATAAATTATTTTTATCTTTGGAAAAGGACTTTGAATTAAGCGCGTCATAACTTACACAATTCAACACTAAGTCAATATGTATTAAAATTAAAAATTAGGCTGAAGTCGATAATGTAAATACTATTATATGTGTAACTATAATAAGTTGAAAAGTATATAAAAGGACAACCACTGACAACTTATTCTTCGCTTCCTTAGGTGGGATGGTTGTCGAGTACAGAGGCTAGTTTGCCTGCTCAACTAGCTTTATAGGTAAGATGGTCGTTGGGAACGACAGTCTATTCATTACATGGTTGGGCTTCATTAAACGAGACCTTCATGGTTTGCGGGAATAGTAATTGGGTGACTACCTATTCATTACTCAGTATCGGATTCCATGACAAGATGGTCGATGACTGACATATTTTTGACAATTTGTTCTTCACATAGCTAGGCTTCATGGGCAAGATGGTCATTAGAAATACAATTTATTCGTTACTCCACACGAATGGGCTTGGTGGGCAAGATGGTCTTCCTTAGATGTGAAATTGCGTCGGTCATCTAACAGGAAGCCACACTACACGGAAGCTTGCAGAGCTTAGCTAAGGGCCTATTTGTTAAATCTGAAGTCTGAAGTCTGAATTTGAAATCTGGCCTATTTGTTAAATCTTAAGTCTGAAGTCTGAAGTCTGAAGTCTGAATCTGAAATCTAAATCCAAAGTTTGAATCTGAAGTCGGAAAATTAGTAGTGAATCTAGAACAACTGTTTGCTAACTAATATTTGAAATATGTTAATTTGACACATTTATCCATGTGAAACAATCATGATTGAATCCAATAATTAAAAACTTAATGGATTCCACTGAAATATTTATTTTCCATCCAACCTATTGATATGGTCAAAAAGACCTAGATGAAGAGACCACACAAATTTCATCTTAATCCAAAGCTTTTGTAGCCTACAAGAAAATTTTAATGGTTATTTACCACTATTTCTTATACCATGGTCCAACTGAGATTTGGATTTGCTTCATTTTTTGGATCATATCCAAGAATGAGCTTTTAATAAGGATGGACAACATGGATGTGGTCACATACATCGCAGTGGGCCCCCATAGTTAGGGGTCCTACCCACCTTGGTGATCCAGATTGCGTATTGTAACCCTTGGCTAATGGATGGTGTTGTATGGCCCCCATCATAATGTATGTGTTTTATCTATGCCATCCATCCATTTTTCCAAATCATTTTATGGAATGATCCCAAAAATGAGGATGATCCAAATCTCATGTGGCCTAGAACTTTCGTGGCCCATTAATGGTCAATCACCATTGTTTCCTATGGTATGATCCACTTGATAATTGGATTTGCTTCATTTTTCGTATAATGCCCTAAAATGATTTTGAAAAGTGGATAGATAGAGTAGATATAGAATATATAAATCAAGGTGGGCGTCCGGGGTGTGGCACATAAGGAAGGTCGGTGGCTTGTGGCACACCATGCAATCGAGACAAGGATTTCATGGGAAAGGGTTTTACAAGAAATTATACGTTGGGATGCTAGGTGGGCCTTGGGTGGATTTCGCCCAAATTCGAGAGTGGATTAAGTGAGACCCTGGATCCACTGACGTAGGTGGGACCTTAACTATGGGGCTCATAGTGATGTGTGTACCTTAAATCCATATTATCCAACCATTTTGAAAGTACATTTTAGGGTGTTATCCCAAAAATAAAGCTGACAAAAATTTTAAGCGGACCACACCATAGGAAACAATCGTGATTCAATCCTCACCATTAAAAACTCTATGGATTCCCCCAAAATGTTTTCTTGCCATCCAACCTATTGATAAGGTTACAAACAGCTAGATGAAGAGACCACACAAATATCATCTTGATCTAAAGCTTTTGTGAACCACGAGAAGTTTTTAATGGTCAATCACCATTGTTTCCTGTACTATGGTCCATTTGGGATTTAGAGTTGCTTCATTTTTTGGATCATGACTTAAAATGAGCTTTCAATACGGATGGATGGGATGGATGTAGTCATATACATCACAGTGGGCCCCACAGTCAAGGGTCTCACCCACGTGGATCCGAGGTCTCACCTAATCTGCTCCCCCGAATCCGGGCGAGGATTGTGTACTACCCCCACCAGGATCTAGAGATGTACAATCCTATCAAAGGGCTTTGTGGGGGCCTACCATTATGTATATGTTTTATCCACACTGTCCATCCATTTTTCCATATCATTTTAGAAAATAAGATAAAAATTAAGACAGATCTAAGGTTCAAGTGGGCCACACTACAAGAAACGGTGGGAATTGGGTGCCTGCCATTGAAAACTTCTTTGGGGCCACAGAAAGCTCTAATCAAGCTGATTTTTATGTTTTCCCTTCATCCAGTTCTGTGTGACCTTATGAAGAGGTTAGATGGAAATAAGCTTCACAGTGGACCTCGAGAAAGTTTTAACGGTAGTCTTCCACTCCCACTACTCTATGTGGTGTGGTCGACTTAAGCTTTGGAGGTGCCTATTTTTTGGGATGATGATCTAGAACGATATAGAAAAGTTTATGGATGGTGTGGATCTAACACATATATCATGGTGGACCTAGAGAAGTCTCACACATTAAAAGTTTGGTTGTGTATTACATAAAGGAGAAAATCTTTGTCGCATAGGGAAATTTTTTATTTTTTTTCTAAGTTGGCGGAGCACATTCTGGATTCACCATTAAGCTAGACCTTGGTCACCAGAAAAAATTAGTATAAAATTACGGAGCATTTTCGACGTTCGGCGTTAACAAACACTATTAAACACCGAGCGCTTTCCGAATTCTGCAATAAGTTTAAAAAAAATAAAAATAAAAAATGAAAAAATCAGTGTTAACAAACAGAGCCTAAGTCTTAGAGGAGGAGTTAATAAGCCTTTTAAAATTCTTTACCAATTTATCCAATTAGGCACTATAAACCAAGAACATAGACTAATTAAGATACAACTAATTGAGCACAATTATCTGTGGGAGATAAATATCTTGTGTGTGCGTGTGCAATCAATTAAACCCCTAGCATACAATCTAATCATGTATCCATAGGAATTAAATCATTCAACTCATAAATACAAATATAATAGCATGTTCAAATCACAATCATAAACATAACAATATATTAGTTCAACTAATTGCCTACTTCACTCCAAACGAACGCACTCTTCTCAAGTATACCGAATTTTACTATCTCAAAAGTTTCCAATGGGTTCGCATCTAACATTCACAGCCCTACACAACGACCTAACGTACACTCCTACCGGAGGCTCCATTGGAGACTTCAAGAGTTTATATAGGTTAACCAATAACCTCAGTCCTAATTGAAGGACCTACATACACTCCCGCTAGACGTGGTACTATATAAGTACCTACACGTTTACATTCGTGTTGGTGGCCTATGTACACACTTGATCCAGCGGCAATATGGTACTATATATGAACCTACGCGAGTTTGGATTACAAACTCTATACTCAATCCTACACATGGAGAAAGTATGTGAACTTTAAAATAATAACATACTTGTTGGATTGAGCTCCGTTGATGTGTCTTCTTAAGATGTTTGGTCGATGCTCCTCCACATTTGAATCAACTTCTTATTTGCTCCATCGATCTTTGATGTGGATGCTTCAACTCCTACGATTGACAACCTTGCATGTTATGTACCTATGAGGCTACTAAGGCAATGGGAGGATGATGGAATTTTCTACAACTAATGGATACTTAGTTTCAATAAGGGAATTTACCTAGATGGATATTCTAGAGATTGTAGACAATGATTTACCTATTGGGTTGGTGTTTAATTTTTAGAAAATGAAAGGTTCGTGCACATCTTCATAATAGAGCTTGTAATGTTCATTGGAGTGATTAATCATAAGAAGAGAACCATGAAAACCATTTGAGATAGAGCTTAGGAGTGTTGGTAAGGCTTGGGATATACTATGGTCTCTAAAACACCAAAATATATCATTTTCTCGAAGATATAAATGCTAGTTTTGTACACAGAAAGCTCTAATAGATCTATAACGGCTAGTTCTTCAATCGATCAATCGAACGCACTTTCGATTCAATTAAGCACACTTTCGATTCAATCGAGCGCACTTTTGATATGATCGAGAAACTCCATATTTAAATAATTTACTTTCTGAACGTTTATAGCTATTTTGATTGAACCTTCACTTGATCGATCAAAACCTTCGATCGAATAAAGTCCAATCGATGAGTTGTCGATTCGATCAATAGTTCTCAGATTTCTGTTTTTTGGTTTTCTGGTTTCTAGCAAATCTGAACCTATTAGAGTCTAGCTTCTAATGGTCATTTTAGGGCTAAAGCTTGGGATGATCAACCAAGGATTTACCTATGGGAGAATGATCATATAAAGGTATGTTGTTTTGGAACTAGATGAGTCTAGGGCTAGGATCACCAAGACACCTCGATTTACTTATCGTCTTCAAGCCTTAATGTTTCAAGTCTTCGAGTGTTTGATCTTCAATATCTTCCAATAGAAGCTCAACTGACTCAAGACACCTTAGCTCACATCATTGACAAAATGAGATACCAACAATGTCCCCCTTTATCAATTACATGACAAAACTAAAAATAGACCCTGTCATGGTCCATACCAATGACAAACCAAAACAACTCAAAATTACTTATAATGAATTACAAAGATTTACAAAATAAATACAGGACTCAACATGTAAACATTTGTAATACTCCCCCTCAAATGCTCCCCCTAACTCCATCAGTTCCTACCAATAAAGTGAACCCGCAAAATAACATTTAAAGTGTTTTGGTGGGACTTGATCTTTCTCCCCCTTTTTTGTTAGTAAATGACAAAAAGAAAATTCCATAGTTATACGAATAAGCACATAAAATGTAAAGTTCTATGAGCCATATATTTACCTATAAGTACATACTAACAAGAGAATATATAGTGCATATAAACAGTAAAAACATGAAGCATGCATATCATAGTCATTTAAAAGATATACCTATTAAGCAACATAACCAAGCATAGTTTAGCAAAACATATAATAAAACATAAAGTAACTCAAGCTAAACTATCAAGAAACTAATGAGGCAAAAATTCTCAGATTTACCTATAAGCTCACATAAACCTCCTAAGGTCACCTATCCCACTTTACAACCCATTTGGGTGTGAATTTCTTACGACTCGGACTATGTTCGAGAGAGAGATTTTCTTCCCTAAGTTTTTCTTTCCTAGGTGAATTCCTATTTGGAGATCTATGTTCGGTAAGGGATTTTCCTATGTTGCTCCTACTCTTGTTGTTGCTACCTCAACTAATTAATTTTCTAGTTTTCTTGTTGAGAAAGGTGACATGTTTTAACAACTTCTTCATATGGTTGTTCATTTTTTGAGGGGTTAAAAATTTCTTCTTTTTCGACGATCCTTTAGGGGATTTCTCCATTGGTGTGCCGATTTCTCAGTCATAATATATTTATCTATTTGGTTTGACACTGAGGTGGACTGTGACCTTTTACAAATAAAGCATTCAAACTTTATATAGCCCCCATCTCTACGAGTATGGCACATAGGAAAGACTATTGATCTACTTCTTGAAAATGACGAGTCCTTTTGGATTATAAGAGGGGTAGATATTGTAGCATGAGTTTTCATTTTTAAACACCTCTTATATCCCCAAAAGGCTTACCCACACTAACAGATTTACTTAGTTTTTTCGGCACGGCGGAATGATACCCTTTCTTTCTTGGTTGTTTCCATTTGTTGGTTTTAGCTTTAGTTTAATTGAACGTGGGATTAACTCAGAAGTAAAAAATGCATTTGATTCGGAGTTATTACTAACCAGAATAAGGCTTTAGAATCTATAGTTTGTTAGGACCCATAGAATCGCTTAGAGAGGGAGAAATTTGAGAAATTCTTAACTAGAGTAACTCTCACGTTGGTCTAATCATAGATTTTGGGTAAGGGTTTCAGTTATGGAAAAGTAAGGGGTTAGGCACTCTTTTTGGTCCATGCAACACATGGTCTTTTGCTTTACGGAGCTATACAGTTTTTTGAAAGATTCAGAGTAACTTCCAATATAATAAAGTTAAGTCATACTATGATAGACCTTAGGGCTAAGGTAGGAAAGGTAAATTTTAAAAATAATAAAAATAACCAGTAGCAGTGTATATATAGTATTAAGTCATACTAAACATGTTTTTTAGGACCTGGGTATGTACGATATTAAAGAAAATGAAAATAGAAAATATATAAATGGATGTAGATTTGTTGGTGTGTAGGGTATATGAGGAGTGGAATACTGCTTGATTTGAGATGTGAGAATGAAAAGGAAAAATCTGTCACTCTTTTCAGTCAAAATGGATGACCGGGTGTTTCGAATCATAACCCTGCTCATTGATTTCAGTATCTTCTTCGGCTTCAACTTTGACAAATAGAAAAATCTTACAAAGAGAGTATTTAGAGAAGACAGAGAGTTAGGCATGTGCTTCAATGGTAATGAGAGTTAGTTGTTGTCGGAGCATATTCGAGCAAAGTCAACATTCCAGGAACAAACTCTCTGACGACATCTGCTTCTCTCCCTCACTTTGCTTTCCTCTCCCTCTATCAATCTCTTAGCATTTTTATGTCTGTCCCCCTTTGTATTCCCTAGGATTTGCTTAAATAGGCAATGACGGCCCATGCATCGGGATCAGACAAGGCTATTAGTGCATCACCGAGCGATTGTGGCAATGTTGGTTGGCCGTTGTTGCAGCTGAGGTGCAACATGGAAGGTAGGGGATTGATAGGCATGGATACAGTGCTCGGACCATAGTATCCATGGATGTGGATTTCAAAACACCGTATCCAGGCCAAAATTTAATTTCTACGCATTCTGTGGATGATTCGCGTTGGTGTTCCTTCACATGTTCTGTTATCCGTATGCTCTGATATATATTGATTCACCCCATTGGCTGCCTTCGGGGCACACAAGAATGATATAGAATTTTTAGCTATGACCATCCTATGTGCTACATAAAGCTTTTTCAATCTATTTTTCAAGACACCAAGCCTAATGTATATTTTCATACGTGTTTAAAGGACTCATCGTATGTAGGTAATGTCAAGTAAAGGACTCATCTCCATATAGGTCACTTCAGCCTAAGTAAGTTATTCTAGTAATTTAGGGGCATGGATAGGTTAGACAGACTATATTAAAGTGACATGTTTGACCCAATTATGTTTAGGGGAATTGAGAATATCCATTAGGGGCAATTAATTAGGTGAGATCTTCGTTTTCAAGGATTTATGGATAGAATTAATTTTGCATTCCACAAAAGTGACAATGATTAAAGATACTCAATGATTCTTAGAAATAAAGGGTGTGATGTCCATATCATACATTAAGGATCGATAAGGTGACGTTTGTCTCCAAACCGCAGTGTTCAATCCTAAGGAGTTCGTCATTTAATTATAGCTAAATGAGATGATGTAGATTATGTTGATATCATAAAATTAAAGGGTTCATCATATTAGGTCATTAATGCTTGTATTGTTGGCATTCAACCAATCTAATATTATGAAAACCACTTACATGCTATAATCATGAGCCAAAGGAAGGGATCATGATGATGCGTTAGGTTTCTAGTTAACTATCCTATCGACAAGATAAAGGATTAACATAATAAAGTTTTTCCATTCATGCTTTAAAGTATAATAGGATTACTTTCTTAATGTGAACTTTTGCGCATTCCTGTCACCATTATGAATATTGGATCATTACCTTATAACTGAACAACTTTTCATCCCTAACTAACTTTAAGTTCGGAGAATAAAATGAAGAACTAGAAATCACCTTTATATGTATGAATTTGGACTTGACTTTAAGAAAGAACTAGACTCTTAAGCTCATTGATTTAAACTCAACCACCAAGATAACCAAGTACAAAAAGTGGGAATAAGTTAACAAGCTAGTTCAAGCTCAACTGTTGAAGGGGTCCTTGCTCTTACTCCAGTGGTAGACTCTCAGGAGTTTCAACACCTAGTTGAGGGTTTGAGTACCCATAGGTGGTGAAATCCCACTACAGTGTGAGTGTGTGGTGGTATGTTTGCGTGTGTTAAAAATAAAATAAAATATTTTTTTATATATATAAAAAAAAGCTGAACTGTTGAAGTAGCCAAGTATGAAAAATGGGAGTGAGTTAATTAGCTAAATCAAGTTCAACCGCTATGATACTCAAGTATGAAAAGTGAGGACAAGTTAAAAAGGCAAATCTAAAGATGATCAAATACTTTATTTCAAAGACTTTTCGTGAAAATATATCTAAGAAAGAGAACATGAATAAATTTTTAGCCAAAATTATAAAAAGATTCACAAAACTCAATAAGATAGCAGCAATACATACATTGGCTAACTCGTACCCATAAAGTATATAATGGTGATGCAATTTAAGAGAGTACACCATAAAGATGGTCAATCCCCCTTCAATAGGTTATAAACACTTTAAACCTAAAAAGAATTTCAAGTGTAAAGTGTTTACAATTTAAAAACTTTACAGGCATCCAAACAAACCACGACGGGTCATGCCTAGAAAAATCTCCAAGATTAAACTCACCACCCATTTTAAGACTTCTTTCAATTGAATATGAGCTATCATATATTTCTCTTCTTAATCCTTTCTTTATATGCAATTAGGCCAAAGTTTAGAATTTTCCTATCAACCTTAACCTTAAATCATCAAACTAGGGGCTCCAATTGTTTACTCTACAATGCCTCAAAATAATAATTCCTTAGTTCCTAAAAAGAAAATAAGGACTCCCTCTTTAACTAGCCAAGTTGGTAAGTTAGCCCCTTCAGCTAGGCTCAGAACATGAGTCTCATGTGCATCTGCTTATTACCATGGAATATATATAATTTCACAAAAAAAAAAAAATAATAATAAGAAAGACATATTTGCTAAAAACTTTTTTAAGAATTCAAATTTTAACAAATAATGCCTCCATAAATAGAAATGATCAGGCAATGCTTTCTAGAGAAAAAAAAAATATCAGAATAACCCTCATTTACTTTTCTTTAAAAGTTATAAAGGTGAGAATTGTAGGTCCCACTTAGTATGGTCACAACATCTAACATGTCCAACTCATGCACCCTTAATGATTGCATGCACCAAAATTTTGACTAATGAAATCATCATCAGATGGTCCACATGTGATGGTTTTTTTTTTTCTTTTCTTTTCTTTTCTTTTTGAGGTGTATATTGCTTTCTGTGGTATGAATAGCTTTATGATTGAATCTACTAGATTTTTAATTTCCCTGACTATCATGGTAGGGCACATCTACCACACTGTTGGACTTTATGCACATGCAAGATGGGCTCAGAATTCTCCACTTTGCAATTCTCAGATAAAAGAAAAGGGATTTTTTACTGAAAAGGGATTTTTACTGCAAGGTTCCCCAAGAATTTATATTTTATGAAATAATGCCTTCATGGATAAAAGCCCTGAGTCCTTAGTGGTAAATAAATAGGGTCCATAAAGTTCTTAGTGAGTAGGCCAAAAGGCAAGGAGCTCTCCTTGACTTTAGGATGGAGGTGCTTTTTGATGGATGAAACTATAAAAATACTTTCATTTTATTTTTTCTTTAAAAATAGTGAAATTCAAGACTTATGGAGTCAATATGGTATGTATATAAGATCTAATCAGTTAAAGGCATGCATCACACCATGGTGATAGCATGAACAAAACATTACAATCAGATCATCAGATGGGCTACACTTAAATTGTGATATTTTGAATGGTGTACATTATTTTTATAAATTAGCCCACATTATAATTGAATTTGTTATAACATTTGTTCATTTAATAATAATAATTGTTATGGGAAGATCCGAGCCCCTTGTAATTCCGAGGCCTGATGGCATGTTGATCCGATTGGATGGATAACTAACAGCTCAGCCCAGATTATGAGAGCGGACAATATCCAACAAAGATCTATAACCACTCCGACTGAGACCTTGCTTGCCTAAAGGTCCGAGCCAACTCCATATTCCGAGGCAGGTGCTCCTCAAGCCGAACTTAGAAACTACCATAAGTGAACGTGGCCAGTTACTTCACTCGCAGATATGCATGATGTGCATGATATGGTACATGATCCTTAAATTACACACAATATCTCGCACTCTCCCTCTACAATTCTTCTTAAACCCCAATTCTTTTGACCTGACTTAGGCATCAGAGGGTCCCCCGGTATAGCCAGGGTCTTCTTTGCTCACCCTTCGTGCAGGGCTAGGGTCCACTCGAGGAGCATCGCACGAAGTGGAGGGTGGTCCAGATTTTGTCATCAACATTTTTTGGCACCGTCTGTGGAAATCTGGTACAAAAAGTCAGGTTCCTGTTCTCAAGTATAATGGCTAGAGGAAAGAAGAAAGCAGTAGCTGCGGAATCAGAGCCAAATGAGCAAACTCGCTCCTCCTCGCTACTCCACACCGAATCAGCCTCAGGGCCCTCTCAGCGTTCTCGCAATAGAGCGAGTAAATATCGTACTATGCAGAACGAGATACAAGCCCTACGTGATGAGGTGAAAAGGATGAAGCAACAACAGGAGCCGCGACCGCACCCTATTCAGGAAAATCCTGTGCTTGAACCAGTAGATTCGGTCGTGGAAGCCCACTCCGCGCCGAGGGGTGTGAGGCCCGAGGTGCCTCAACACCCCCAGATGTCGCTCTCAGGTAAGAATCCTCCTCTGACCCAACTTCGAGCCTTGGCTCGGAACACGGTCACGCAAGTTCCAACCAATGCTTCGGTCACCTCAGCCCTGACACCGACGGATCTCCGCTATCGGCTAGAACGGAGGAGAGGGAGGAGAACTCCAGAAATTGGAAACCACCAGGAGGCCATAACAGAAAACCAGGACCCATGAAAAAATGGTTCGCGGAGCTCAACGACAAATTCTTAGCCCTGGAAAAGAAACAACGATCGACGTCAGTTTCCACCGCCGTTCAGGCGATGATGGAAGAGACCGAGCCTCCCTTCATCTCGGAGATCATCAACAAGGTGATGCCGCAGAGGTTCAGGATACCTCTTGTCATCTAATATTCCGGATCTGGAGACCCATCCGAACACGTGGAAGCCTATCGCTCATGGATGCAGATCCAGACAGCGACGGATGTTATGATGTGCCAAAGCTTCTCAATCACACTCACGGGTTCCGCTCGGAGTTGGTATCAGCAGCTCAAACAAAGTTCCATCAGCTCTTTCGCAGAGTTGAGGCGACTATTTCTACCTAGTTCATAAGTGGTAAGAGAAGTTGCAAGCCCAGCACACACCTGCTCGCTATCAAGTAAGAGTCGAATGAGTCGTTGAAAGACTACATCGCTTGCTTCAACGAGGAGTGTTATTGATAGAAGACTACGACGACAAAATGGCGCTCGCTGCCATGTTCATGGGCCTAAAAGAAGGGAAATTTACTTTCTTCATTGGAAAGAACCCACCGAAAATGTTAGCCGAACTTATTGTCAGGGCTCAGAAGTACACCAACACGGAGGAATTCTCCAATTCCCGTAAAAGTGTCCAAGTGACAGAGTTGAATGGTAAGGGGTAGAGGCCTAAGAACGAGGAACCTCAGCCGTCCAACAAAGGGACCGATGACCGCGTTCCTCGCGATCGTCGTCCAAGCAGAAGGCCGGAGGGAAAATTCTGCTCCTACACCCCCCTTAACACGTTTGCTGAGCAAATTCTATTGGACATCCGAGAAGAGAAGCTGCTGAATTGGCTTGTTTGCATGAGAGTCGATTCAGATCATCGAGACAAGCGCAAGTACTACCGCTTTCACCGAGACCACGGACACAACACGGCTGACTGCGTAGATCTTAGAGATGAGATCGAGGCCCTTATTCGGAAGGGACACCTGCGCCGATACACCAAGGAAGGAAAAGCTGCTCGGAAAGAAGAAAGAGAGCGAGAACAGCCGAATAACGCCACGGAAGAGCCCGCCGAAATCCACACCATCTTTGAGGGCTCGTCTGGTGGAGGAGATTCAAACAGGGCACGGAAAGCTCATTCCCGGAAGTCTGAACTGGAACATTACGTCCATTTAACCAAGTGCCCCAGCAAGGAACTTTGGGTCAGCCCATACACTCTGACATTCACAAACGAAGATGCACGCGGAATCCAGCACCCGCACGATGATGATCTAGTAGTTACCATGACTATAGCGAACCGAAAGGTATACCGCATCTCAGTCGACATTGGGAGCTCGGTTGACATGATCTATTCTAAGGCCTTTGAAAGAATGGGAATTCCGAGGTCTCATCTCAGACCTGTGAAGACCCCCCTGCATAGCTTTGCCGGGGAAAGAGTAATATCTGAGGGAACCATCTCCCTCCCTGTGACTGCGGGAGAAGGACAACATCAAGTTACACTCATGATGGACTTCCTAGTTGTCAATGTACCATTAGTACATAACATCATCCTAAACAGACCTTTCCTCAACGCAATGAGAGCAGTCGTCTCCACTTATCACCTCATGATGAAATTCTCTGCCGAGAGCGGGATAGGCTACCTCTGAAGCGATCAGCGAGAAGCTCGGAAATGTTATGCGATGACATTAAAGAATGGGTCAGTTAAGCAGGCACTCACCATTAACGTTCTAGACCCTAGAGGGCCTATGAAAGGCTCATCCGTGGAAGACCTGGAGAAGGTACCGCTTAATGAGGTTGATCCGAACAGGACCGTTCAGCTCGGGATATCATTGAATCCTGAGCAACGACTCGAAATTCTAACATTTCTGCGGCAACATAAAGATGTCTTTGCATGGTCCCACTAAGATATGCCCGAAATTTCTCCGGAAGTCATGGTCCACAGGCTGAATGTGGAACCAGATCACAAACCTGTCAAGCAGAAGAGAAGGTCGTTTGACGCCGAGCGATATGAAGCAATAGCCGATGAGGTTTCCATTCTGCTCGATGCTGAATTTATAGAAGAAGTACATTATCCTGATTGGATCGTAGATGTGATCCTTGTGAAGAAAACCAATGAGAAGTGGCGGGTCTGCGTAGATTACTCGGATTTAAACAAAGCTTGCCCAAAAGATAGTTTCACATTGCCTCGGATCGATCAGGTGGTGGACAGCACAGCGGGGCATGAATTTCTTTCCTTCCTGGACACATACTCCGGATATAATCAGATTGTGATGCACCCCCAGACAGGCAGAAGACTATCTTTGTCACAAATAAGGGACTCTACCGTTACCGGGTCATGCCATTTGGCCTGAAAAACGCTGGGGCCACATATCGAAGGCTAGTGAATCAGATGTTCTCTAAACAGATCGGACGCACCATGGAAGTGTATGTTGACGACATGTTGGCGAAAAGTATTAAAGTATCCAATCACCTGACGGATCACGGAGAAATGTTCGCCGTCCTCCGAGAATTTCAGATGAAGTTGAACCCCACGAAATGCGCTTTCGGAGTTGGTTCAGGAAAATTCCTAGGTTTTCAAGATCAAAGCACTCCTCGACATGAGTTCGCCTTGAACTATCAAGGAAATACAATGCCTTACAGGGTGAGTCGCGGCACTCAGACGTTTCATATCCAGATCAACGGATAAATGTCTCCCTTTCTTCCAATAGTTGAAAGGTCATAAGAAGGCAGAGTGGACATCGGAGTGCGAGCAAGCCTTCCAGCGATTGAAGCAGTATCTGGGCTCACCCCCTCTATTGTCAAGCCTGAAGAAGGTGAGACCCTATTCCTCTACCTCGCAGTCTCAGCCTCAGCCGTCAGCTCGGCTCTGATCAGGGAGGTCAGGGGCAAACAACACCCTGTTTATTAGGTGAGCAAGGCTATGGTACCGGCAGAAACAACATACTCGCTCCTGGAAACGTTAGCGCTCAACCTCGTTGTTTCAACTCAAAGGTTACGTCCATACTTCCAAGCTCATTCTGTGATTGTGTTGACAGACTCCCCTCTCAGACAAGTTCTTCAGAGGCCTGAGGTGTCGGGTCGGATGACCAAGTGGGCCATCGAACTTGGTGAGTTTGACATCCAGTTTTGTCCGAAGGCGGCAATCAAGGGCCAAGTTGTGGTTGACTTCATCGCCAAATTTACCACTCCAAGCACAGAAGAGATCAGTACGGAAGTCGAAATGATTTCGCCTGATGACCAGAAGGCTATATCGGACCCAGGATGGGTTCTCTATGTGGACGGATCATCCAATGTCAAAGGGGCCGGAACCGGAATCTTCCTGATCGCCCCAGATTCCACGACCATTCAATACGCAATCAAACTTGGGTTCAAGGCCTCAAACAATGAGGTGGAATATGAAGTTTTGCTAGCCGGACTCAGATTGGCGGCAAGTCTGGGTGTCCAATCTCTTCAGGTCCGGTGCATTCTCAGCTAGTAGTAAATTACATCTCTATCGAGTACGTGGCTAAGTAAACAAGGATGATCGCTTATCTTGACGAGGCGAGGAAACCGATTAAAAGATTTTGGAATTGCACTATCCATCAAATCCCAAGAGTGGAAAATTCATGAGTCGACGCCCTAACGCGGCTCGCCTTGGCCGTGGAAGGGAAAATCCCGCGAGTCATCCCCATTGAATTCATAAAACATCCAAGCATCGACAAGTCGGAAGAGGAAGTCAATCCGGTTCATGCCAGTCCAAGCTGGATGGACCCAATCTTTAACTACCTCACGTCCGGCGAGATCCCCTCAAATAGGCTGGAAGCCAGGAGACTGAGGGTCCGAGCAGCTCGATATACCATCCTGAACGACATCCTATACAAGAAAAGACATTCCCAGCCCTATCTCAGGTGTCTCCGACCCGACGAGGCAGAATATGTCATACGGGAGATTCATGAAGGAATCTGCGGAAACCATTCCGGCAGTCGAGCCTTAGCCCTGAAGATACTCCAACAAGGATATTTTTGGCCAACTATTAGGGAGGACCCCAAGGACTACGTTCGGAAATACGATAAATGTCAGCGCTTCGCGGCAGTGCTGAGACAACTTGCTGAAGAAACGACTCCTATGAGCGGCCTTTGGCCGTTCGCTCAGTGGGGAATTGACATCATTGGCCCTCTACCTACAGGAAAAGGGCAAGTCAAGTTCATCATAGTCGCTGTCGACAACTTCACCAAGTGAGCCGAGGCCGAGCTAGTTGCCAAGATCACAGAACAGAAGGTGGTCGACTTTGTCTTGAAAAACATCATTTGTCGGTTCGGGATTCCGCGCACCATCATGTCAGATAATGGTCGGCAGTTCGACAACGATAAATTTTGAAGCATTTGTCAGGGACTTGGCATCACAAATGCATACTCCTCTCTTCGACATCCTCAGTCCAACGGACAGGTAGAGGCAGTCAATAAAGTCATCAAACACCATCTTAAGACGAAGTTGGAAAAAGTGAAAGGCAGCTGGGCCGAGAAACTTCTGTTTGTCCTCTGGGGTTATAGGACCACAACTCAATCCTCAATCTGAGGGATTCCATTCTCACTCTCCTATGGTTCGAAGTCGAAATCGGTCTTCCCACGGCTCGAGTCAAGAATTACTAAGAAAATCAAAACTTCGAGCAGATTGCAGCCAACCTGGATTTGCTCAAAGAAGTTAGAGATGTCTCGAGGCTCCGAGCCGCTGCTCGGCATCAACGAGTGGCGCGATTCTATAATTCAAAGGTTAAGACTAGACGGTTCCGACCAGGAGACTTAGTCCTTCACCGGGTATTCCAGAATACCGCTGAGTCGGGGGCTGGGACACTTGGGCCTAATTGGGAAGGGCCGTATCGGGTCGTCCTCTCGACCAAACCGGGCTCCTACCACTTGGAAGACCTCGAGGGTCGTCAGATCCCCCACTCCTGGAATGCCGAGCATCTAAAAGTTTATCACCCGTGACAGAATAGCCTTTAAAGCTCTCAATAAATGTACACGCCCGAACGACATACCTTTAAGGCCCTCAGCAAGATGTACGCCTCCGAGCGACAAGCCTTCAAGGCTTTTAAGAAAATTCGCCTCTTCACATCTACACAAACAAATTATCTACTAAGCAAAAGTTGCCTCTCACATGTAGGGGCGGACTCAATGAACTAATCCCTTAAAGAAGGGGTTAGTACATTATCTGATGTAGAGCGGGTCGCGAACAGTTACATAGCCAAGATGGATCAGAAAAGGCCCAGTCGGCGACAGAAGTGATCCAGACCATAGGACCTTAAATCGGGCATATCTCGCAATCCGGAATGAGTTATCTGACGTAAAATATATGATTTTGGGGTAGAACGAGCTACTTTAGCCAACCAACCCAGCTATGCAGGGTTGCAACGCCCGGAATTGCAAAAAACCCCTGGATTGACGGTCGTTTCCCTGTTTTAATTTCAATTTTACTATAAATAGTAAGTTTTAGTTTGATTATAACTCTTCATCCGTTGGGCTTTAGGAGTTGCGCCCAACGTGAAAAGAGCTTAGAATAATTAGGAGAACGGTTTGGTGAAGCCAAATAGGACACTTACTATTTTTGTCCGAACACCTTGCGCACTAGTAGACATCACGACCGTTTATAAATAGTAAGTTTACTATTTATAGTAAGTCACGAATTCTAGAAGTTGTAGTTGTAGTTTGATTCTAATTTCTTTCCCATTGCTTGGTACCCCTATTTAAAGGGCTGTGAACTCGTTTTTATGGATTAATTAATCAGTTTCGAATTTATTAGAAATTATTTCTGTTTTCTGCTTTCTTTCCTCGTGGATTCGAGAAGTCTCTGTGAGGAGTCCAGAGAAGCTCCGTGGATTCAGAGTATTTATCCTCATCATGTTCATCCTGCGTCATTATCCCACAAAAACTCTACATGACATCCTCTCTAAGTTAGGGGTAAAGCCAAAATATTGACCCGACTCCTAACGTAAGAGTCGGCTCATGGACTAACGGGTGAAGCGAAAGGTTCTCACCAATTGTGGGACGGCCGACCCCTTGGGGGTCCGGACTCAACAAACAGGCTATAAAGGCCTCAACTTTACAAGGCAGCATTGAAAGAAGCTGACCCACTAAAGAGTCGGCACGGCCATGCCTTGGCGAAAATCGGCAATCAACAATCGACAGCCAACATCCAAAAATTAACTACGGATTAACATATAAAAAACATCATTCATAAACCTTCACCAGAAGGTCAAAGAGTAATCAGAAAGAAAAAGTTTTGACTATTTCCAAAAATAAGAAAAAATAATCTAAGTTACGCAGACGGAGGAGGAGCTTGGGCGTCGGGGGCCTGATCCAGGCGAATTTCGTTAGCAGGTATCTCTCCAGCTTCTTTAGATAATAAAGAGTCAAGGTTAAGGTCCGGGTACATGCCATAGACTGCCTCGATATAATCATCGTAGCCATGGTTGTAAAACTTAGCGGCCTCGACATCCCTCTCCTTTAAAGTTTTGAAGGCTTTTATTGCTAAGGCCACCAACTCTTATAGAGAAACTTCGTCCTCAGCCCGTTGAGTCTCCCTCGCCTGAGCAACAGTTCGGGTTTGCTCTTCTGTCGCCTCGACCTTAGTTCGATCAAGGGCTTCACCCAGTCGAGCTTTCTCCTAGGCCCGCCGAGTCTGCATGAGCCCTGGCCCGGGTCAATCGGCGGTCGCAGCGTCGCATCGAGCTTTAAAGTCGTCTGCGACCCCTTGTAGTCGCAGCTCCCTAGCTTGAGGTCAGTTGCGACCTCCTGTAGACGAAGCTCCCTGGCCTTCCCATCTTTGAGCTGCCGACGCAACTCGCCCTGCTCCAGTCAAAAGAGAGTCGCCTCATCCCGCAAGACTCACACCTCAGCTCTGAGTGTCTCCACTTCGACGTCTATTTTTCGACGCTCACGCACTCTCTCCCAGGCTAGGAGGAACCTCGGAACAGACTAAATAAAAGCAGAGACAAGGAAATAAGAAGGTGCATACAAAAAATGGAGGTTAAGAAATACGAGGAGACAGGGAATACCTTATAAAAGACTGCTGCCAAATCATTCAGGAAGGAGTCATCCGACTTGGAAAGCAGATCGACTATCTCTTCTTCCCGAGCATGTTTGACCGCCCAGTGAGCCAAACAAGCCATATGGAAGTCCTGCTCGTACCTTGCTCCGCTCGTCCCCACACGCCCCGAGCCTCCCTCCTCTGCGGCCCCAGTCCTGCTACCGGCTGATGCCTGAGCCTCGGACCCGAGGACATTTCCTACCTCAAGAGGGGATATCATCGCATCGACCATCCGAATGGCCTCCTAACACTCGGAGGATGAAGGAATGACTATGCAGGGGCGCGGCTACAAGACGAGCCTCCTCGGTGGGGGGGAATGGCGGTGGGCGGAAGGGAAGGAGTTATGGTCGCTGGAGAAGGAGTTGTGGTTGCCGGAGTCAGAACAATCATAGCTGGAGTCGGAACAATGATTGTTGGAACCCCGACTTCAGCAGGTGCCACAATCGCAGTTACGACAATGGAAGTTGCAGCTAAAGCTGCAGCAACAGAAACTGGAACTGAGGGGCCTTCTCCGCGAGGAATTGCTTGCCTCCACCGAACGGTGGTTTTCATCCGGGGCTCTGGTCTCAACAATTCCTCCGCCGTCGAGGTTGCCTTCCTCCTCCGAGAACCAGACGCCCCGGTCATGCTTACGTAAAGAACAGTAAATTAGATACTAAACGGACAAGTCTGATCCCTCCAAAAGGAAGAGAAGAGAAACTTACCGAAAGACGTCAGGAGAGGTTGGGACTTGCGTAGCCCAGACCAATGAAGGTTGGTGGCGGTAATTAGGTCCGAGCAGGAGCGAAGCTCCCCCGACTGTGCCTTAGCCTTGGCAATGCAGTTCCTTTTATCTGAATCGAGGAGTGGCGTGCCCCTTGGGAAATCTACAGAGGTAAAGAACGAAGGTTTCAGTCTTGACTGATGCAACAGAGGAGAGTATAAAGATAAGGGGGATTAATTAAGTCCGACCTGGTTTCGAAAATCGGGTCGGAACCCGAGTCGTCAAAGTCCCGAGTTCAGCCGTTGGCGCCTCCCATTCACCCACAGCCCAGAACCATTTATTCTTCCAGTCCTTGTTAGAGGATGGAAGATTCATTACCAGTCCCGACCCTTTGCTGCCTCGGGTCGCAAAGTAGTACAATGGTTCTTGACTATCGTGCTTAACCAGGTATAAGCTCATCAGTTCCACTGGGGTCAGCTTTGAATTCCCGACTTGACGTCGATGATATAGGAAGACATTAAAACCCTCCAGGCATTGGGGGTGAATTGCCCAGTAGCTAGTCCAAGGTGGGTTGTAATGGCTCGGACGAAGGGATGCAGAGGAAGTCGAAGCCCGCACTGCAGTGCACAAAAAAATGGTCACTTCTCCCTCAGCAGGCGCACCGGCGGTGTCAAGGCGCTCGGGGGCCCTTATCCGTATGGAGTCCGGGATCTGATACTCTGAGCGGATCCATGCCATTTGAGACTCCAACAGCACGGAGCCTCCTGGAACTACGTCTGAGGCCTGCCCACTTGCCGGCATCTCAGTAACCTCGGCAGTCACGGTCCGAGGGGCTTGGGCTGCCTTCCTTTTACCAGCCCTGCAAGTCCGAGCCCCAGTCTCCCTCTGCTTTCGGGGCCGAGGGAATAAAGGCACAGCTTCATAGGGGCCTTCAGAGACCCCTTTCCCATTACCAGAGCTCCCTGACTCGGAGTCGTTATCATAATCCCGAACAGTCTTCAGGTCGGACGACATCTTAAGAAGAAAGAATGCAAAGAGACGTAAGGGGAACTCACCGGATGATCACCGGAAATCGCTACTGCCGGAAGTATCCTACCGGTTGGAATCGCCTAATGGAAAACCCTGATCGGTCGGAATCACCTACGCCGGAAATCTCCTCCTCCGGTATCAGCTTAAACACAAAGCATAAAAATGAACCAAAATCTTCGAATGAGGGTTTATATAGACCTCACCAAATCTCTACATTAATGACCAGCAATGATGCCACAGCTGAATCGTCGTGGACCGACCTCGGAGATGATGTGGTCACACACCATTGGCTTGGGCTCTGTCGAGCGATATGCTTCTGACATCAATCGGCGTGCTTCAGATAAGCGAAACGACGCCCGAATAATTAAAGGTTTCGTCCAAAACGTTACTCCAGGTGTACGTGCAACAAATCATTGGCGGGTGGTAATTCGAAATCTTAATCATCGCCACGTGTCCACTGCGCGTAGACCCGTAGGAGAGAAACCCTAAGAGCGTGAAGTTTCAAAACGTAATAACTTTGGCATGCTCTGGAGAACCGACAGATGAGGCGTTTAATCTTCCGCGTGTTTACTCTCTGAGTCCTTAGCAGACCTCGAAGAGTAGGGGGCTTCTGTTATGGGAAGATCCGAGCCCCTTGTAATTCCGAGGCCTGATGGCATGTTGATCCAATCAGATGGATAACTAACAGCTCGGCTCAGATTATGAGAGCGGACAGTATCCGACAAAGATCTATAACCACTCCGACTGAGACTTTGCCTGCCCGAAGGTCCAAGCCGACTCTATATTCCGAGGCGGGCGCTCCTCACGCCGAACTTAGAAACTACCATAAGTGAACGTGGCCGGTTATTTCGCTCGCAGATATGCACGATGTGCATGATATGGTACATGATCCTTCGACTACACGCAATATTCGCACTCTCCCTCTACAATTCTTCTTAGACCCCGATTCCCTTGACCTGACTTAGGCATCGGAGGGTCCCCCGACATAGCCAGGGTCTTCTTTGCTCACCCTTCGTGCAGGGCTAGGGTCCACTCGAGGAGCATCGCACAGAGTGGAGGATGGTCCAAATTTTGTCATCAACAATAATGTTAGTGTGACATTCCACATGGGCCCATAACTTTTAATTTTCCACTTTGTTGTAAAGAAAAAGCAAAATAAAAGTAATAGTGTAAATTCTCCTCTTAAAAAGCATAGTGTAAATTCTCCTCTTAAAAAGCATTGGCTGGTGTATTGGTTATATAGGAGGCACTATCTGTAAAATCCAATTTTCAATGATTTTTCTGAAAAATTCCCAAAAGTAAATGAGACATTTTGATAATTTCTCCCATTGAAAAGCACATCCCATTATTTGAGAAAATCCAAATTCATCAAAAAAAAAAAAAAAAAAAAAAAAAAACGAACGGTCATAAAATTTCTTTCTAATAAAGAAATTTTGACGTAGCAAAAAGTGATACAATATTATATTTTGATCCATTCTAGCATTGACAAGTGTCATAACGTGTGTCACATGTGTCATTATCTAAAGTAACATTTTGGAAAGTGGATTTCATACCATATTCGACCTTTTGGAAATACCTGTTTATGTAAAGTAAAATTCACCAAAATCCATCTAAGTGAGACTTTGATGCCCGGAACTTACCCAATAACCAAGAGCAATTTACAAAGGAACGCACCCTGTCTCTATGACCATTTTTTTCCATTTAATTCCAAAAGCCCCTTAAAAATAATATTAGGATAGAAGACCCCTAGTTTATTTTTCATCTTAAAAGAGCCCTTCTGCACGAAAGCACCCGTGCCAATGTGATGCTCTGGTGCAACACGTGAGCTTTCATCTACTGTAGGACTCTTACTGTTTTTGGCTAAAAAATCAAGCTGTTTCAATGTAAGTCTTTTCAAGTCGTGGAGTCTTCAATCCATCAGCTACAATGTTAAAAAAGAATAAAAAATAAGAAAAGAAACAAATGAATGGCTAAAACTAATATATAGAGAGAGATATGTTCTCTTAAATCAATTCTCGTGAAAACTTCATGAGAACTTTTGACATGTGATGTGAGCATAAAATCTTAATGGTCCACTAGATGAGTCACCTCATGAAATCTCCAAAAATAACGTGTTGGCTTGATCCAAAAATCTAGTGAGCCATAGCAAAATGAGCGGCAAATCAAGGACTTAGAGGTTTCCTCTTTGCTATGGCCCACTAGATTTTTGATCGATCGGCCAATGTTTTTCAATGTTGTAGTAGGTTTAGATGAATGCTTGTTTACGGGTGGACCTTAGGCAAGAAATCAGATTGGGTTTTGAGTTACTTGGTACACTATCATCGTATTGAGTAAACTCTGTTGAACCCAATGTGAATGCATGTGGTCTATTGACGTTGTCCATCCGTTTTTCCAACTAATTGAAGGGGTTGAACCCAAAATTGATGCTTATCTAAAGATCTAGTGGCTCATACCACACGAAACCTTGTGAATAATGATTTCCATAGTTGAAACCTTACTAGGCCCAATAGTGATGTTTATTTGTCATCCAACCTGTTCATAAGATCATACATACATGGATGAAGGGAAAACACAAATATAAGCTTAATCAAAAAATTCTGTGGCCCCCAAGAATTTTTCACTGGTAGAGGTTCAATTCACTGTTTTCTATGGTGTAGTCTATATGAGTTTTGGATATGCTTAATTTTTGGGATCAAGCCCTAAAATTATCTGATAAAATGGATGGACAGAGTGGATAAAATATATAAATCATGGTGAGCCTTACAGAATTTACTCAGTACGCTAAGCTCTAGTGAGTTACTCAGTACACAATCCGCTTCCCTTAGGCAAAATGTTAGATCTTGGTAATTGTCCACTAAGAAGATCGGATCAGGCAAAATCATAATGTCCCACCTATCAGGTGGACCTCACCATCAAAAGAAATAGATGGCTACTCAAAAGTATAGGTATGACCTACATGATTTTCATGGTGGGGCCCATATTTTTAACGTATGCCCCCTCTCTTTCTTCTTCTTCAGAGAATAACTTTGGAAGAAACTGTTAAATGTCACTTTCTCCCCTGCTTTTCTCCAGGCTCTCAGACAAAATGCACTTAGAAGTTGTACTTGAGGGATATAGATAATTCAAATTAAACTGTCCAAATTATAATTCCTATCTTAGATGTATATGTACCCAAAATTAAGTTTGTTTAACTATCCAAATGGTGGACATTTATTTACAATTCGATGAAAATATCCGATGGTCCTATCTCATCAAACAAGTGTTCACACATCATCAAAGGTCAGGATTGTCCGACCATTTTAATTTCGGGAATGTGACTCAGCGACAGTAGGGATTGCTCAACCAATTTGATTTTGCAGAATGCTACTTAGCAACAATAGGTTTTGAATTTTTTTAGTCAATTTAATCTGACTTAAATAATGCACACAATTTCAGAGTAGCTGCATATCAAGTATCATACTGTGGAGGAGTATCAAATAGCAAAGGTATTTATGAGATTCTAAAAATAAGTTATCTAGCGTGAAACGAGGAGAATTTCATTGTTTTCTTCTGGCTTAGAGAATCTTGAAATGAGAGACGTGCGCCTACTACATACCTATCCATTTATAAGAATGGGAAGTCTCATCTCACCGTAGAAAAATAGGTGGGTCAAAAGGTAGACAGATCTGATTGATTATCAACTTTTGCGTCATTTCCTGTTCAGATGGGACGTGGATTGGGTAGCGCACTAAGTAAACGCTGTGGGACCTACCTTGACTAATGTGTCTTATCCAGGCCGGCGTATTTTTCATGCATGAGCACAAAGTGAAATTGTATTAAACACTGATGTAGAGTGGGTCGTGGACAGTTTTATGGCTAAGATGGATCAGAAAAGGTACAGTTGATGAAATAAGGGATCCGGACCGTTAGAACTACTTAAAACAGACATTTCTCACAAGCTGAAATGAGCCATCGGACGTACCATATATGATTTTGGGATTGAACGAGCTACTTTAGCCACCCAACCCTGCTATGCCGGGTTGCTCACACTGAATTTATGAGATACCATCAAATAGACAGTCTAATTCATGTTTTAATTTCATTTTTACTATTTATAGTAAGTTTTAATTTGAGTATAGCTCTTCATCCATTGGGCTTTAGGAATTATACAATGACATAAAAAGTACTTATAATAATTAGGAAAATAGTGTGGAGAAGCCAAATAAGACACTATTCTTTGTTGAAAACCATGCGCACTAGTAGGAATCACATCGCCTATAAATAGTAAGTTTACTATTGATAATTAGTTGCAAATTACAAGAGTTTTAGTTCTAGTTTGATTTTGAAACTTCTTTATTTAAAGGGGTGTAATCTTATTTTTATTCATCAATTAAATTATTTCAAATTTTTTAAAATTATTTTTATTTTCTTCTCCGAGCATTGTTCCTAAGGTGTGGTCCACTTGAGTTGTATGTCATTGTCCCCACTATTCCCTGTAGTGTGGTTCACTTGAGCTTTGGATATGCTTTAATTCAGTGCTCAAGCCCTAAAATAATGAGTGCGGATCCTCTGCCTCCTGGAGGCAGGAACTCCCTGCCTCCAGCGTTTTCATTGGTCCATGTCATTATAAGTGCCACCTCGTTTGAGTTTTTAAATATATATAAAAAAAAAGTACATTTAATAGGAGGTATAACGGAGACGTTAACTGAAGCGGTTTGCGTGCTGAATAACTCAGCAGGGTAAGCGTACTAAGTAAAGTCTGTGGAGCCCACCGGCGTCATTCCTGTATTGTATCAACTCCATCCAGCTCTTTTATCATCTAATTTTAGGGCTTTACAACAAAAATTAATCATATTCAAAGATCAAGTGGACCACACCACCTAAAATAGTGTAAATTGAATTCTACCGTTGAAAAGTTGTTGGGGGCCCACAGAAGTTTTATATCAAGATGATATTTGTTTTTTCCATTCATCCATGTCTTTGTGATCTTATGAACAGTTTGGATGAAAAATAAACATCATTGGGGGCTTAGAAACATTTCAATGGTGAAAATCAATACTTCCACTGTTTCATTTGGTATGGTCTACTTGAGCTTTTGTTATACTTCAGTTTTGGGCTCAACCCCTAAAATGATCTGAAAAAATGGATGGACGGCGTGGATAAACCACATGAATTCACAGTGGGCCCAACAGAGTTTACTCATTACGATAAGACTAGTACACAATCCGAACGGGGGACGCGGATTTCCTGCCAAAGCCTTTTACAGTAAGATCCTGGGCAAGGATTTCAAATGGGCCCGCTGCGATGTTTGTGATAAATCCAACCCGTTCATCCATTTTTAGATATCATTTTAGGACATTATACCAAAACTAAGGCGTATACAAAACTCAAATGGGCCACACGAGAGGAAACAGTGGGGATTTAGCGTCCACCGTTGAAATATTTATATGGCCACAAAAGTTTTGCATCGGTCTAATATTTTCGTATTTTCACTTCATCCTAGTAAAAATAACCTTATAAACAATTTGGATGGCATATAAACATCAAGACGCCTAGGAAGGCTTCAACCGTAGGAATTTCTTTCTCCATTGTTGCATCTTGTATGGCCCAGTTGAGTTTTTGATCATCCTAATTTTGGTTACATGTCTTAAAATGAGCTCTAAAAATGGATGAATGGATTGAAATTCTTATTAACATCATGGTGGACCCCACCATATATCCCAGTGCTGGAACTTCATGCAAAAGGCTTTCCCTGGTGAATCCGTGTCCATGGTTTCCATTGGAAACGTGCTAGCTACTCCCGTGCAACTCGGTACTATGTGGGCCTACTATGATGTATGTGTTTAATCCATGCCATCCATTTATTTTTCTAGATCATTTTATGGTCTGAGACAAAAAATGAGGTATAACCCAATCTCAAGTGGACCACACATGAAATAGTGTTGAATGAACGTTGACCATTAAAAACTTTTTGGGGGCCATTGTGACGTTTTTTTACCATCCGACCTATTCATTAGGTCATGTATACATGGATGAACTGAAAACACAAATATCAGCTTGATCTGAAACTTCTCGAGCTCTCAAGACGTTTTTGACGGTGGACGTTCAATCCCCACCTTATGGTCCAATTAATCATTAGACCTGCTTCTTTTATTGGATCACACCTTAAATTATCTGAAAAAGTTGATGGACGATGTGGATCAAATACATAAATCATGGTGGGGCATAAAGAAGTTTCACAGGTTAAAGGTTGATTTTGTATTACGCAAACAATTTAAAAGAAAAACATTTTATAGTAACTTGAAAAGGGGTACTAAGCAAAAAAAAAAAAAATTGTTTAATGAAAAATCACAGAGTGCATTCCGCGTTCACCATTAAGCCAGACTCCTATCACAAAAAGAATTCAGTGAAAAACCACTTAGCACTTTCTGTCTTCCACGTTAATAACACATTAACAAACACCACTAAACACGAAAAATTTTCTTCATTCTATGTTAAGTGCAAAAGTTCAGAGTTAACAAACACGGCCTTAGTGTTGCAACTTTGTCACTTTGTCTAGTGAACCCCATCACTTTGTACTGCAACCCCGTCACTTTATCTACTGAACCCTGTCACTTTGTACTGCAACCTCATTACTTTGTTTACTGAACTCCGTCACTTTGTACTGCAACATCGTCACTTTGTCTACTGTATCCCATCACTTTGTCTACTGTATCGTCACTTTGTCTACTATACCTCGTCACTTTGTGCTGCAACTTCGTCACTTTGTCTAGTGAACCCCGTCACTTTGTACTGCAACCCCGTCACTTTGTACTGCAACCCTATCACTTTGTCTACTGAACTTCGTCACTTTATACTGCAACCCCGTCACTTTGTCTACTGTACCCCGTCACTTTGTACTACAACCCAGTCACTTTGTCTACTGAACCCCGTCACTTTGTCTACTGAACCCCGTCACCGTCACTTTGTCTACTGAACCTCGTCACTTTGTCTACTGAACCCCGTCACTTTGTACTACAATAGACAAGTGACGGGGTTACAATACAAAGTGACGGGGTTCAGTAGACAAAGTGACAGGGTTGTAGTACAAAGTGACGGAGTACAATAGACAAAGTGATGATGTTGCAGTACAAAGTGACAGGATTCAGTAGACAAAGTGATGGGGTTTAGTAGACAAAGTGACGGGGTTGCAGTACAAAGTGACGGGGTTCAATAGACAAAGTGACAGGGTTGCAGTACAAAGTGACGAGGTACAATAGACAAAGTGACGGGATTGCAGTACAAAGTGACGGGGTTTAGTAGACAAAGTGATAGGGTTGCAGTACAAAGTGACGGGGTACAATAGACAAAGTGACAGGGTTGCAGTACAAAGTGACGGGGTTTACTAGACAAAGTGACGAGGTTGCAGCACAAAGTGATGGAGTATAGTAGATAAAGTGACGATGTTGTAGCACAAAGTGATATACTTCAGTTTTGGGCTCAACCCCTAAAATGATCTGAAAAAATGGATGGATGGCGTGGATACACCACATGAATTCACAATGGGCCCAAAATAGTTTACTCAGTACGATAAGATTCCCTAAGCAATTCGATTTCCTGCCAAAGCCTTTTGTAGTAAGATCCTGTGCAAGGATTCCGAATGGGCCCACTGTGACGTTTGTGATAAATCCAACCCGTTCATCCATTTTTAGATATCATTTTAAGACATAATACCAAAACTAAGGTGTATACAAAACTCAAATGGGCCACATGAGAGGAAACAGTGGGGATTTAGTGTCCACTGTTGAAATATTTATATGGCCACAAAAGTTTTGCATCGGTCTAATATTTTGGTGTTTCCACTTCATCCTAGTAAAAATGACCTAATAAACAGTTTGGATGGCATATAAACATCAAGACGCCTAGGAAGGTTTCAACTGTAGGAATTTCTTTCTCCACTGTTTCATCTTAAATGGCCCAGTTTTTTATCATCCTAATTTTTGGTTACATGTCTTAAAATGATCTCTAAAAATGGATGAATGGATTCAAAATTCTTATAAACATCATGGTGGACCCCACCATACATCCCAGCGCTGGAACTTCATGCAAAAGGCTTTTCTTGGTGAATCCGCATCCACGGTTTCCATTGGAAATGGACGGGCTACTCCCCTGCCACTCGGTGCTATGTGGGCCCACCATGATGTATGTGTTTCATCCATGCTGTCCATTTATTTTTCTAGATCATTTTATGGTCTGAGACCAAAAATGAGGTATAACCCAATCTCAAGCGGACCACATTACATGAAATAGTGTTGAATGAACGTTGACCCTTAAAAACTTTTTGGGGGCCATAAAAGTTTTGGATTCCTTCATCTGGGTCTTTATGACTAAACCAACAGATTGGATGCCAAATAAATAGTACAGTGGGCCTTGGGAGGACTTTAATGATGGATATCCAATCACCATTGTTTTCCTGTGGTGTGGTCCATATGAGATTTATATCCCTCTCATTTTTGGGATCACCCCCTAAAATTATATGTAAAAATAGATTAACGGAATGGATGAAACACATACATCGTGGTGGGGCCCACAAAGTACTGACCACCACCACCGGGCTGGTGGTGGGGGGAGTAGCCAATCCGCTATCATTTCCATTTGGGATTCAGTGCCACATTGAGTAGTGAGACTCGCTATTGAAGTGATGTCACCTATTTATATGGGTCCCACTATGATATATGTTTTGTATCCACACTGTCCATCCATTTGGAGAGATCATTTTAGGGCATGAGCCAATGAATAAATCAGATCCAAAACTCGAGTGGACCCCGCCACAAAAAATAGCAAAGAGAGTCACACCACCGTTTATTACGACTGAATCCAATCCAAACCTCGTCACTTTGTCTACTGAACCCCGTCACTTTGTACTTCAACCCCGTCACTTTATCTACTGAACCCTGTCACTTTGTTTTGCAACCTGTCACTTTGTCTAGTGAACCCCGTCGCTTTGTACTACAACCCCGTCACTTTGTCTACTGAACCCTGTCACTTTGTACTATAACCCCGTTACTTTGTCTACTGAATTCCGTCACTTTGTACTGCAACATCGTCACATTATCTACTATACCCTGTCACTTTATGCTACAACCTCGTCACTTTGTCTACTGTACCCCCGTTACTTTGTACTACAACCTCGTCACTTTATTTAGTGAACCCCGTTACTTTGTATTGTAACCTCGTCACTTTGTACTGCAACCCCGTCACTTTGTTTACTAAACCCCGTCACTTTGTTTATTGAACCCCGTCACTTTGTACCGCAACCCCGTCACTTTGTCTATTGAACTCCATCACTTTGTACTGCAACATCGTCACTTTGTCTAATGTACCCCGTCCTTTTATGCTACAACCTCGTCACTTTGTCTACTGTGCCCCGTCATTGTGTGCTGCAATCTCGTTACTTTGTCTAGTGAACCCCGTCACTTTGTACTGCAACCTTGTCACTTTTTCTATTGAACCCCGTCACTTTGTACTGCAACTTCGTCACTTTGTCTACTGTACCCCGTCACTTTGTACTACAACCCCGCCACTTTATCTACTGAACCCCGTCACTTTGTACTACAACCTCGTCACTTTGTCTAGCGAACCCCGTCACTTTGTACTACAACCTCGTCACTTTGTCTGGTGAACCCCGTCACTTTGTACTACAATCCCGTCACTTTGTCTAGTGAACCCCATCACTTTGTACTGCAACCCCGTCACTTTGTCTACTGAACCCCATCACTTTGTATTGCAACATTGTTACTTTGTCTACTATACCCGTCACTTTGTTTATTGAACCCCATCATTTTATACTGCAACATCGACACTGTCTACTGTACCCAGTCACTTTGTGTTGCAACCTCGTCACTTTGTGAAGTACCCCATCACTTTGTGATGGGGATTTACTAGACAAAGTGATGGGGTTAAGTAGGGTTACTGGACAAAGTGATGGGGTTAAGTATGGTTACTGGACAAAGTGACGGGGTACAGTAGACAAAGTGACGAGGTTGCAGCACAAAGTGACTGGGTACAGTAGACAAAGTGACAATATTGCAGTACAAAGTGATGGAGTTTAGTAGACAAAGTGACGGGGTTGCAGTAAAAAGTGACGGGGTTCACTAGAAGTGATGGGGGTTGCAGTACAAAGTGATAGGGTTCACTAGACAAAGTGACGGCGTTCAGTATACAAAGTGACGGGGGTTTCAGTACAAAGTGATGGGGTACAGTAGACAAAGTGACGAGGTTGCAGTATAAAGTAACGAGGTTTAGTAGACAAAGTGACGAGGTTCACTAGACAAAGTGACGAGATTGCAGCATAAAGTGACGGGGTACAGTAGACAAAGTGACGAGGTTGTAGCAAAAAGTGACGGGGTACAATAGACAAAGTGACGATGTTGCAGTACAAAGTGACGGAGTTCAGTAGACAAAGTGACAGGGTTGCAGTACAAAGTGACGGGGTTTACTAGACAAAGTGACGAGGTTGCAGTACAAAGTGATGGGGTTCAGTAGACAAAATGACAGGGATGCAGTTCAAAGTGATGGGATCCACTCGAGTTTTGGATCTGATTCATTCTTTGGCTCATGCCCTAAAATGATCTCTCCAAATGGATGGATAGTGTGGATACAAAACATACATCATAGTGGGACCCATATAAATGGGTGACATCACTTCCCTACCATGATGTATGTGTTTCATCCATTCCATTAATCTATTTTTACATATAATTTTAGGAGTTGATCCCAAAAGTGAGAGGGATATAAATCTCATATGGACCACATCACAGGAAAATAATGGTGATTGGATATCCATCATTAAAGTCCTCCTAAGGCCCACCGTACTGTTTATTTGACATCCAATCCGTTGGTTTGGTCATAAAGACCCAAGTGAAGGGAAAAATCAAAGAACAGCTTGATCCAAAACTTTTATGGTCCCCAAAAAGTTTTTAATGGTCAACGTTCATTCAACACTGTTTCATGTAATGTGGTCCACTTGAGATTGGGTTATACCTCATTTTTGGTCTCAGACCATAAAATGATCTAGAAAAATAAATGGACAGCATAGATGAAACACATACATCATGGTGGGCCCACATAGTACCGAGTGGCACGGGAGTAGCTAGTCCGTTTCCAATGGAAACCGTGGACGCGGATTCACTGGGGAAAGCCTTTTGCATGAAGTTCCAATTGAGATATATGGTGGGGTCCACCATGATGTTTATAGAATTTCAATCCATTCATCCATTTTTAGAGCTCATTTTAAACATGTAACCAAAACTTAGGATGATCAAAAACTCAACTGGGCCATACAAGATGAAACAGTGGAGAAAGAAATTCCTACAGTTGAAGCCTTCCTAGGCATCTTGATGTTTATATGCCATCCAAATTGTTTATAAGGTCATTTTTACTAGGATGAAGTGAAAACACCAAAATATTAGACCGATGCAAAACTTTTGTGGCCATATAAATATTTCAACGGTAGATGCTAAATCCCCACTATTTCCTCTCGTATGGCCCATTTGAGTTTTGTATACACCTTAGTTTTGGTATTATGTCCTAAAATGATATCTTAAAATGGATGAACGGATTGGATTTATCACAAACATCGTAGTGGGCCCATCCGAAATCCTTGCCCAAGATCTTACTGTAAAAGGCTTTGGTAGGAAATCCGCATCCTCCGTTCGAATTGTGTACTGGTCTTATCGTACTGAGTAAACTCTATTGGGCCCACTGTGAATTCATGTGGTTTATCCACACCGTTCATCCATATTTTCAGATCATTTTAGAAATTGAGCCCAAAACTGACGTATATCAAAAGCTCAAGTAGACCATACCAAAGGAAACAATGGAAGTATTGATTTTCACCATTGAAGTGTTTCTAAGCTCCCAATCATTTTTATTTTTCATCCAAACCGTTCATAAGATCACAAAGACATGGATGAATGGAAAAAACAAATATCATCTTGATATAAAACTTCCATGGGCCCCAAAAACTTTTCAACAGTAGAACTCAATTCATACTGTTTCAGGTGGTGTGGTCTACTTGGTCTTTGGATATGATTAATTTTTGTTGTAAATCCCTAAAATTAGATGATAAAAGAGATGGATGGAGTTGATACAATGCACGAATAACAACAACGGTGGGCTCCACAGACTTTACTCACTACGTCTACTGTACTGAGGTACTCAGTGCGCAAACAGCTTCCGTTTAGTCTCCGTTATAGATCTTATTAAATTTACTTTTTTAAATATATTTTAAATTTTAATGACGTAGCACTTACAGTACGTGGACCAATGACAACGCTGGAGGCAAGGACTTCCTGCCTCCGGGAGGCAGAGGATCCGCACTCTAAAATAATATGGTAAAAATGGATACACGACATGGATAAGACACATACACAGTGGTTGGTGCCACTGCGCAATCCGCTTTCATCCGCGTAGCTTGAATTTCAGGTTCGCGACCCCAAGGTTTGCACATTATACTCGGGTTCTCCGTTCGGACAACTGGGGCCCTTGTTTCAGTAATCCGGTCCATTGATAAAATGAAAGAAGTACAAAACTGATGGCTAGGATCTCGAAACAAAAGCAGGAAGCAAGATATTAGAAGCTTCAAGCCAGAATCTAGGGCAACTCTTTCAGCTGCAAATGTCGACCGTCTGTTTATCTCTTTCAGCCATCAATGTTTACCCATTATAGTACATCCATCCACGGTAGTAGCTACAATATCAACGGTATGGATTATTCAAACATCAGTCCAAATGTCATCACTGAAGAACCCGAGTATGCTGTGGAAACCCTCTCAGGTCGAGTACAATATAATTCCAATTCTCTACATATTCCGCCTTTAAAAATAACACTCTCCTTACTACAGTTGCAATGACTGTTCTGTTTTATCTACTGTTCTCTTCCTCTCTCTCTCTTCCTGAGATTATATCTCAGCCATTTTCTTAATAAATCTCTCTATCTCTCTGAATCTTTTCTTTTTCTTTTGTATACTAGCACAGATATGGAGTTTTTTTGAAATATCTTTGTTTTGTTTATTTTTATATTTTCAATTTGAAGCCATGGAAGGAGCAATTCATCCACCTGAAACATCGGCTTTCAGGGACTGCTTCTCTCTTGCATGGAAAAATCCATACGTTCTTCGTCTTGCATTTTCTGCAGGAATTGGCGGTCTTCTCTTCGGTTATGATACAGGTATTTTCTCTTCTTCTACTTTTTTTTTTTTTTTTTTTTTTTTTCATTTCTTCCTAATGCTTTAATTTTCCAATTCCTCTGTTTTTAGTCTGTATGGGAGAGTGATTTTTCTGACATTTTTAATTAAAAATCAAAAGACCCATGTTTTTATTTTAGGATTTTTCAATATAACTGTCTACTTTTTTATCTATTTGAAAATAATAATAATAAAAAAAATAACTTCATACTTCTAAAATATTTCCAAATAATCATTTATCTTAATAAAAATACTACTAGCAGCTAAAAAGATCATCTTAGGAATGCTACTATACCCTTACTCGTGTAAGATGGACCCATTCCTTTACTACACGTCACACGTGCACCACACCATAGACATCCTTCATGTGCAGCCCACCACTACCATGATCTGGCCCACTCATCAGGTGTCCATGACCTTTCACTTAACACAGACCATCCATTAATCTCTTTGCACATGCATTACATTTTCAACGACTGATAGACCTGATCTCAACTTATACGAGTCTACAAGCTGGGGACACTTGATAAATGGATTGGATCTATCCCACGTGTGCAAGGTCAGCATGTGTGAGATGTGAGTATTGGAAAAGCGAAGTTGCTGGAGCTGAGTTCATAATCATCAGCTGCAGTTTGTAATCCATGAAGAAGAGAAGGGGAGAAGTGCAACTCAAAATGAAAAATCCCCTTAATGGATAGGCCATGGATGGTCCTCCTTTTCTATAAAAATGAACTTTAATCCAATGAAAAAATACACTTGAAGATAAACTGTTGATTTTTCTGTGATTTCATCCTTCCATAGATGGAGTGGCTAGGATCTTTTTTTATTTTTCTATTTTTGGCAACTCAGGTTTGCCCATGGCCTATTCATGGTGGGACCCACTTGAACAGAGTTCTTATCATCCTTATGCATTCCCCAACTAGAAGGATTATGATTCACTTTTTTTCAATATATTCTCAACAACCCATGATTTCATTTGAAGAAAGAACGAGGTTTTGTGGAATTTTGGGATTGAAAGTTATAGAGGACACATTCTTATGTTTTGAATTTTTTTTCACTTCTTGTCTTCTTCTTTTTTATTTCCTGAAGATTTTTGAAGGAAAATATCAAAACCCATTATTTAATTTCTTGAAAGATTGAGGTTTTATTGGAAACTTTGATGATTTTCTTAGCTACTTTTTGTTGAATATTTGTATGTTTTTGTAGAGCTTATTTTTCAACACCAGCTCATCCAGCATGGATCCTCCATGGGAGTGGGCCCACATCCATCTATATACATATCAGTCCGTCCAAAGTGAGTTTTGATCTGCAGACGGCGCTGTTTACGATATTTGATATGTAACAGCTGATGTGAACCATGGAAAATAATTTTCAACGGTTCACATTCAACTCCATAAATCAATAGTCAGGATCAGCACTTCAGCATGATTATTGGATGGTGGGCCATTTCCAACACTGCCGACAAGATGGATTGTTCGGATCATGCTATCACGTCTGCGTATGGGCCTCATGTGGAAAAACTAACCCAATTTTATAGAGAAGATGGACAAAATAGAATACTGATTCCAAATATCTCTCTTTTCTTCTTTTTCTTTGATTTTTTTTTTTTTTAATCAATTTGAAGTTCATAAAGGAGGCTACTTTCGTGGAAACCAATCCAATTTTATTGAGAAGATTAACACAATAGAATATGATTCCGAAAATCTCTCTTTTATTCTTTCTCTTTGATTTTTTTTCAATTTGTAATTCATAAACGATTCGCTTCTTCTCCCATAAACGAATTTCTTGAATGAACGAGTTCGGAACTTCTTCTTCTTTTTCTTTTTATTTTCATGTAAATCTCAACAACCCATGTTTCATTTAATATTCAATCTCTCTCTCTCTCTCTCTCTCTCTCTCTCTCTCTCTCTCTCTCGGCTTGCTTGGAGTTGACATTTCCACCCCAGAAATTTGATAGTTCCATCCCGCGGATGCGGATTGCGTCCTACCCCGCCCGGACGTTAATCCGTCCGGGCAGGGCTCTGTGGGGTCTACCGTGATGTAGGTGCTTTATCCACGCCGTTCATCGTTTTCCTCATGTAATTTTAAGGTATGAGCCAAAAAACGAGGCAAGTCCTGAGATTAAGTAGACCACAAGTAGACCACAAGGTGGAGATTGAACTTACACCATTAAAAACTTATTGGGAGCTGGAGAAGTTTCGGATCAAGATGATATTTGTGTTTTCACTTCATACACGTCTACATGACCTCATGAATGGGTTGGATGGTAAAAAAACATCACGGTGGCCCTTAGAAAGGTTTAAACAGTGGTTGTCATTATCACTGCAGCTTCCTTTGTTGTGGTCCACTGGAGCTGTGGATCTGTTTCATTTATAGAACCAAACCTTAAAATCATATGAGAAAAACGATGAACGGCGTGGATAAAACGTTTACATCACGGTGGGGCCCGCAGAGTCCTGCCCGGACGGATTACTGTCCGGGCGGGGGTAGGACGCAATCCGCGTCCCCATCCCGCAAGGGTAATTTGGTCATTACAAAGATATAACGCAGTACATTTGGATTAGCTACTGACAGGTTGAGTAGCGAGAATCGCTACTGAAGTGACGTCACCAAGTTCTGTGGGCCCTACCATGATGTATGTTTTGTATCCACACCGTTCATCCATTTGAAGAGATCATATATAGGGCATGATACAAAGAATGAGTCAGATCCAAAGCTCGAGTGGACCCCACCACAGAAAACAGTAGGGAGAGTGACGCCCACCATTAAAAACTTCATGGTGGACCTTAGGAAGATTTCAACGGTGGATGTCAATCTTCCCACTGATTTCTATGGTGGGGTCCACTCCAGATTTGGATCTGTCTCATTCTTTGTATAATAGCCTAAAATGATATCTACGAATGAATGAACGAATGAATGAACGGTGTGGATACAAAACATACATCATGGTGGGGCCCACAGAACTTGGTGACGTCACTTCAGTAGCGATTCTCGCTACTCAACCTGTCAGTAGCTAATCCGCGTCCTCTCGGAGGGCCCACCATGTAAATTACCCGGCCTATAAATCAGATGGACGGCTTAGAAAAACTTGCCAATTTCTTCTTCTTCTTTTTTTTTTCATGCATCCATTTCTTTTGCAAGTTGTAGCCCACCTGGTGGCCTGACCGGCCTGATTTTTCATTTTTGTACTAGAAAATCCAAAATTAAAAATTAAAGTGACCCACCTGATGGACAGCCTAGATCTCACGCAGCTTTACCATGCAGGCACACATGTTGGCGCTTGATGAGTTGCCTTATACACGTGTGAGGGCCAAACAAAGCTCCCTAAAGAAATGAGAACTAATCGCCTACGGGGCTTTTTACCCACAAGATGCATATGTTGGAGATAATAATAATTCAAAAGAAATTATTTAAAGGGGAGATAATAATTTTTTTAAAAAAGTAATTATTTAAAGTATCCCAGCAAGTAATTGAAATTAAACTGTCCACATTATAGATCCCAGTTTAATTATACTATGATTGTTTGGACTGGTGGACATCTTTTGGACGGTTAAAAGTGAAAAATATCCTAAGGTCTTATTTCAAAAAAACAACTGTCCACATCTTTGGACAATTAAAAGTGAAAAATATCCTATGATCTTATTTTATATATATATAATATATATATATATATATAATATATATATGTGGTGTGTGTGGTGTGTGTGTGTGTGTGTGTGTGTGTAATGAATGAGTATTTTCACAACGGGCTTGAGTGTGGAATGCAAGGTCACACTCGGGGTGAGAGGCCCATATAAGGCAAGTAGCTTATGTAAGGCTGAACCCATGTGAAGTAGAGCCCAAGAGGGGTTCAACTGAGGTTCTAACTCATGCTATGTTGGACCTGGGTTATGAGATAAAAGGAATTAATTTGTTATATTCTATTGGTTTGAGCTTTCAGAACAAGTGATTAATTGTCCTACGTCAAAGCAAGAAATTAATGCAAGAGCATTTTCACACAAATGTTCCAATTTGATTCACTTAAATGGTACAATGTCAACTATTTCCTTCTTCGTTGGGTTATTTATAGAAATAATTTTTTTATATTTTTTTGAAAATGATAAGCTACACAAATAAATTTTTTTCTTTTTTTGAAAATGATAAGCTAACAATCATGCGATCTGTGTGATATTTGCACTATGGCTTGTCACGCTAATTGTATGAAAAAAAAAAAGGGGACGGTTCAAATTGATAATTGGATACTCCACTTATTAGTTAAAAGGTTTGTGAACGTTGCTAAGTAGGGAAATTAGCAAAACCCTATATTTATAATTATTGTTGAGCTCATGCAGTTGTGGATGTGCATGATTTCAGGTGTAATTTCAGGCGCCCTTCTTTACATTCGAGACGACTTCGAGGCAGTTGATAAGAGAACAGTTCTACAGGTGGATTATTTTTAATTAATTACTCGAGTCTTGTATCTAAATTGCATCCATGTCTTTCAATCAGGACAGTCCAAATTACAGGCTCATTGTAGATGGGCCATGACCAAAAAAAATTTAAGACTCGGACCAACTGGTTAGGTTCCGAATCAACTAGAGACTCGCCCAAGTAGGGTCTAAATCGGCCTGACTCACCTGAGTCGGTGGTGAGTTGTGAATCTAAACGGATCGAGTCCATCCGAGTTTTGAGTTGACTCGGACGAGTCTTAAAACCCTCCAGAAAATATGGCCCTTCCCCTGCATTTCCGTCACTTGGTTTTGGATTCTGGAAACTTGGGAAAACATTTCAGATGATATTTTCAGTACCTAAACTACCCTTCATTATTAAATTGACCAAAACACCCTCATGAAGTAAAACCTCCACCCTGCATCTCAAAATAATGATAGGATTTACCGAGTCTTTCAGCACCAAAACAAATCCATTTTCTTCTTAATACGCCTCCTTGATGCCCAAAATACTCCTCCATCTTCACAATTACTGAAATAGACTCTCACCATGTAGGGTTAATTTTGGAAACTTGGGAGAACCTTTCAGGTTTAGTATTTTCAATGCCCAAAATACCCTTCAGTATCAGTCACCAAAAAATCATAATCAATAAAAGCTCCATGATGCATCTCAAAATAATGATATCTTCCTGACAGTCTTTCAGTACCAAAAATACACTCATCCTAACTTCTCTTTAACATTTTTTTTCAATGCCCATAATACCCTCCACCAATAACCAAAATAACCTCCTCTAGAAAGGCCCACTTTGGAAAATCAGGAAACAATTCCAGCAAATTTTTCAATGCCCAAAATACCATTCATCATTACAGTGACCAAAATTCCCTTGCATCTCAAAATAATGACCTCTTCCAGCCAGTCTTTGATTACCAAAATACCTTCATACTGAGTCCTCTTAACATACTTTTTTATGCCCATAATACCCTCAACCTTTAAAATGACCAAAATATCATCTCAACTAGTAAGGCCCATATTTCAGTACAGTATTTTCAATACCCAAAATGCCATTCATCATTATAGTGACCAAAATATCTCATCAAGACCACTACCTGTTCCAAAATGCCCTCATCATAAGTCCTCTAGGCATACCTTTTTATTCCCATAATATCTTTACAAGGACCAAAATATCCTCATCAATGCCCAGTTTGGATATACCATCTTCCATTAGCAGGCCACCGAATGACGCCACAATACAAGCACCATTTTTGAAGCAGGAAACCCCCCTCCGAGGCAGCCTATCACTGTCCTGTCAAACTAACATAGCAAAATTAGGCCGACAGTTAAACTTCAGCAGATCGCCATTTCAATGGATTGTTTTTGAGTTTAATGGAAATGCAGTAACATCCAAATGCAGTCCTAAAATACCCTTTAAGTTCTATTCAACATATTTCCCATCTCATGAATCACATCTTACTCTATTCTAACAAGCATCCATACTCTGCATGGTGAACTGAGTGCAGGAGAGCATTGTGAGCACGGCAGTTGCAGGGGCAATCATCGGAGCTGCGATTGGAGGATGGATGAACGACCGGTTCGGACGGAGAACTTCAATCCTGGCCGCTGACTTCCTCTTCCTTGTTGGCGCCATTGTCATGGCCGCGGCTCCAAACCCTGCTCTCCTCATCATCGGCCGCGTCTTCGTGGGCCTTGGTGTTGGAATGGCATCAATGACGTCCCCACTTTACATCTCGGAAGCTTCTCCAGCCAAAATCCGCGGCGCGCTTGTCAGCACCAATGGCTTTCTCATAACAGGAGGCCAGTTCCTGTCCTACCTTATCAACCTAGCCTTCACTAAGGTAAGTTGTTAGATGGTAATTGTGATATTGGAGGGAAAAAAAAAAAACTATCACGCATGTCTAGGGGTAGTTTGGTCCTAAAATATTAGGTCATAGTAAAACTCATAGTCAAGCTAGCCTTCACATGAGTTAATTCTGATATTAAAGAGAATACTTCCATCTTTACTAAAAATTATCACACATTGGTGGGGCACTTTGATCTTCCCAAAACATAGCATTACACATAAAAGGTAAGTTATATGATGCTCAGGCAGTGTACAACACTTCATACACAGGCACCCAGAAATTCTACATTTGGAATACATCAACTATAGTTAAGCCGACTAAATCATGGAACTGTATCTAAATCACAATCCTCAAATCAGATAGGTTGGACAATACCAACTTCTAATTCTATGACACTTTTCTGTTGAAATAGGACTATAGAATATCTTACCTTTTTCACCATCCAATAAATGTCCATCAATCTGATATTCAAATAATCAAAACAAGTTTAATTTTTGGTTAACGATACGTTGACGTTAGGAAACATAATTTGGGCAGTTTAATTTGACTTACATGCCACGCATGCAATTTCTAAGTAATTTCTCTTGCCTGCAATGATCATCACACTCTGCCAGTGTATTGAAGTTTTTTCTCACACTATAGTCCCGGACAAGACAGAAGGGTCAGACTGGTTTGGACAAAAGCCAGCCACCGAAACGAGTGGGCTGCTCTAAACCTTGGTCAATTAGGTCAGTACCAAGATCACTGATCAAAGCTTATGCCAATGACCTCCACTCAAAAACCTAACACCATTACCACTTGGGCTTATGGCAGATTACTTGTTAAATCCTATCATTTTTTTATGATTTTTTATTAAGTAGATTATTGGGCCAAAATAGGTCTAACCAAGCTATTCTATAACAGTAACAGTGGCGTAATGGCCACCACCATTACCATTACAAGACATGCCGTAACAGCTGTTTATATATATATATATATATATATATATATATATATATATATATATAGAGAGAGAGAGAGAGAGAGAGAGAGAGAGAGAGAGAGCCTATTTCGGCCAGTAACAGACCATTACAGGAGCATTACGGCTGTTATAGGACCATTGTGGTGCTGACCACATAATGCATAACAGGTACCACCATTACAGCCATTATAATGCAGGGGCATTTTCACACCGGGCTCGAGTGGGGTCACTTGTGGGATGCAGGGGCACACTCGGGGTGGGTGCGGCCCACGGAGGAGGTCTCGTGTTCGAGACTCCTCACCGGGGGTGATTAATACGCATTTCACACCAGGCTCGAGTGGAGTAGCCTGTGGGATGCGGGGACACACTCGGGGTGGGCGGCCCATGTGATTTGGAGCCCACGAAGGGGGTTCGGCCGAGGTCCTAACCCATGCGATGTGGGGCCTGGGCTATAAGATAAATGGATTAATTCGCCATACTTTAACAGTTCGAGCTTTTAGAGCAAGTGGTTAATTGTCCTACATCACATTACATGACCATTTTGGAATACCTTGCGTCTGATTGATTGGACCAGCAATTTGACCGAATCACCCACCAGTACAGGTTAGGTCCAGTCCAGGTTTTAAAACATTAAGCAAAATCCATGCTCAACGTAGCCTTCACTAAGGCAAGTGTCTCTAAGTAATTTTGCTATTACAGATACATAATTACACATCTTTTCTAAATATCACCATGCATTTATAGGGGTGATCATCTTCTTCTTTTTTTACATAACATATGGGCTTTGCATTCAGGCACCCGGAACATGGAGGTGGATGCTTGGAGTCGCTGGCATTCCAGCTCTGTTACAATTTATATTGATGTTCTTTCTCCCTGAATCATCTCGTTGGCTGTATAGAAAGGTGCTCTAATTTTCAACCTTTTCTTGCTCTAATTTTGTCTGACATCAGTGACCAATACATAACATGTATATAGGAGCACACATTCATGCTCATGCATGCATATAGGTAAAGACAGACATGACATAACAACAAGGGCTGCAACTTGGAGCACTCCAAACCTGATTGATCCAACTCGAGCGATTGTCAAGGCCCTCAAGTCAGGTTCGGGTTGGAGAACGCCAACCTGAATTGATATCGGTAGGGTTTATGTTGAGATCATTTGAGTTGGGTTAGGTTGGTTTGGAAGACATGTATTTGGGTCAGGTTTTAGGTTGAGTCAGGTCGGGTCGGATATAAAGGAATTTGGGTTGGGTTCAGGTTGGGCACCTCAGATTGGAAGTCAGGTTGCAGGTTGTGTTTTCTTGAGTTCAGGTAAGGTTTGAGTTGAACCTCAACCCCAACCCGACCCGCCCAGGTTGCACCAAAAATTTTCCAAATATCAGGCCCAGGAATTCATCCTCATGTGCATACATACAAACAATCATTCATACACCAGACTGGGACTATAGACATGCCAATACACATTCATGTATACAGTCCCAAGCAAACTGCAACGGTGTAAACATATACATACATACAGCATCATCACAGCCCTGTCCCAACCATTTAGGGTTGTATTTACATTCTTGTTTCATCAACTACCTATATTTAAGGACCTATCTTACATAGGTAACACCTCTTTGTATCCCTTCTGACTGCTTCGATCCAAGTCTTCCTCTTGTCTTCTTTCAGCCCATTTAACCCTACTCAAGATTCCCTACTTATCAGAGCCATCTTTAGTAGTTATTGCATATGACCAAACCATCCCGTTCCATTATTCTCCATCATTTCTCTTATTAGGACTTTTCCTAGGCTGCTTCTGATGACCCCTTTCTTAATATTATCCTACCCAGTCTTCTCACATATCCATCTCAACATTTTCATCTCTACAACCCTCATCTGCTATTAATATTCTCTTCAAATTGCTCTACACTCCGCCACATAAAGCATAGCTGGTTGAATAGCTGTCTTATAAAAAATTTCCCTGAGATTCACAGGCATGAGGCAATCAAACCACAACCAAACGGAACATATCCATTTCATCCACCTAACTCTATTTCTATTAAAGAAATCCCCATCCATCTCTCCATCTTTATTAAATCATGGAACAACGGTACAGAAACAAATCCCTTTGAGGAATCTCCATGCCATCAATCAACTAAAAAGCCTCACACCTCTAATTAGTTCTACTAATAATATTGCATTCCAAATAATCGTCTTGGCTCTACTATTTTTTTAAGCACTCTAGAGTTCTTCCTTTAAATCTCCAGTTTAGCATTTACCCCCTCTAGTATTGTCAATCAATGTCTTGTCATCTGCAGACAAAATTCACCATAGAACATCATCATCATCATCAAAGCTAAGATTACCTAGCAACATATATGCATACGTAACTACTAAAAGTTTTTGCAAGAAACATGAGGCAAGACTGCACACAGATACACATGCATGCAAACATTCATCCATATCTTTTTGCTTTTGTTCTTTCTGGTAGGAATTTGTTTTGAAAGGTAACACCACCAGGTATTGAACCCTGGATCACTCACACATTACACTGTCTCTAAGAAATTGAGATCCAGAATTTTCTAATATGCCCAGTTCCTGTTCCACATTTCCGAATTTTAGGGAAGGCAAGAGGAAGTGAAATCCATACTAAAGAAAATATACCCACCCCATGAGGTAGAAACAGAGATTCAAGCCCTCCAAGAATCAGTTGAAGCCGAGGTCAGGGAAGGATCTTCAGAAAAGATCAGCTTCATCAAGTTATGGAAGACAGAGACAGTGAGGAGAGGTCTTATTGCAGGTGTAGGACTTCAGGTGTTCCAGCAATTTGTGGGTAAAAAAAGTCATGTACTACAGTCCTACAATAGTTCAGTTGGCAGGATTTGCATCCAACGAGACTGCTCTCCTACTCTCGCTCATCACTTCTGGACTCAATGCCTTGGGCTCTATAGTCAGCATCTACTTCATTGATAGGATGGGCCGGAAAAAGCTCCTGGTCATCAGTCTAACAGGGGTGATTGTCTCACTCGGCATCCTGTCAGCCACTTTCCATGAGACCAGTTCACATGCGCCAGACGTTGGTAGGACGGCAACGGACCATTTCAGAAACTACACCTGCCCAGATTACCAGACAGCTTCTATGACTTGGGACTGTATGAGATGCTTGAAGGCTTCTTCTCCAGATTGTGGGTTTTGTGCTTCTGGCACTAACAAGGCTAGTTCATTTCCATCTTCTTACAGTGTTTTTAATTATTTTTCCCACAGTTCTTAACATTTGGGGCCCATGACTTGGTGATCCAGACCATAGATGGAGGAAGCCCCAAATATCTCCCGAAATGGAAGAGATACTAACCCTTTAATTAGTGGCCTTCAAAGTGACAGTTCTACAAAGTATGCAGCAACTGTCCACATTCAATACACAATAGGCCAACAATCGAAGGGTTCAGATCATCCAATCTCAGAGATTTTGGGATATTCCACATCCACAGTGGATGCATGTCACGCATCACATCAACAGTCTGGATCTACAAACCATTGCCCCCACATATATGGAATCCTGAACATCAGCATAACTGTACATTTCAGAGGGGCAGGACGTGATAATTCCTCATCGCGGAGCTGGTTATAGATTTCCTTTTTTATGAATTTTGGTGTTTATCCTTAATCACAGATGTTTCTGGGAGCATGTTTGATTTCAAATTCGAAGGTGAGGGATCTCTGCCACAATGAACACAGGGAATGGTACACAAAAGGATGCCCAAGCAACTATGGATGGATAGCATTGGTTGGATTAGCACTGTACATCATCTTCTTTTCTCCAGGGATGGGAACCATCCCGTGGATCGTGAATTCTGAGATCTACCCTTTGAGATTTGGAGGAGTATGCGGTGGAATAGCTGCCACAGCAAACTGGATCTCAAACCTGATAGTGGCACAGTCTTTCCTGTCCTTAACGGAAGCGATAGGAACATCATGGACATTCTTTATATTCGGGTTGATCTCTGTGGCCGGCCTGATTTTCGTGTTGGTTTCCGTGCCAGAGACGAAAGGCCTGCCAATCGAGGAAGTGGAGAAGATGCTGGAGCAAAGAGCTATACAACTGGTGTTTTGGAAGAAAGGATCAGATCAGGAAAAGAAAATTTCAGTTGTGTAAATGAAATGCCAGCAATGGGTTTCTCTACTTCCACTTATGTAGGAGCTCCCATAAATCGAACCAAGGGAATTGTAATCTATACAAAGACTAGGATGATGAGTCAGTTGTGTTAATTGGAAGTGCTTTCAGTTAATTTAAGACAAAAGGGGGGAGGGGAGACAAAAGTTTACGGCTGCATTTGGATGCACAAGTGAATTGAATTGCAAATAGTCAGTTCAATCAAGAAAAATGACAGAAACTATGGATGTTTTATACTATGGGTAATGAGGAAATAGCCCCTAAATCGCAGCTATCATGATCCATTTAATATGTATGCTAGTGAAGGCAATCATAATTTGGTTATTTTCCACTTCATTAGACTCGTACTTGCAATTTAATTGGATGGCATATCCAAACACACCATAAGGAAGATGTGTCCCAGTTCTGTTTGTTCTTGCCCTGTTCTGTGGCTGAGCATTTGCTCCTTGTTGTATTTGTATCTTTCTTTTTTCTTTTTTTTCAAGGTTTTGCTAAAGTACCAACTTCATGGGGACCTTAGCAACGTCCCCAAATGGGGCAAACCTTTAAGTGCCTCGTGGGATGCCCAATCGTCCATATGAACCATGCATTCTTTCATACAAGTAGGGAGACACATGGTGCAAAAATAACACCAATCCATGGTGTGCCATAAAGGCCGTTACAGTACCGTAAAGGCCGTTACATAAAGGTATCGGTGGCAACTATTACGCGTTATAAGGTCGGAAAGACTGTAATGGCTGTTACAGAAAAATTACCCGTAAAGGCCATTACAAACCGCGTAAAGGCTATAACAGCCCCATAATGGACCGCTACAGGGCCGACATAGGTTTTTTGAATTATTTTTTTCTTCAATAAAAATAATAATTACATCCCGTGTCATAAAGGTAATGGTCGTGGCCGTTATGGCCACCGTTACCGTTACAGAATATCTTTCACCAATCGGATGATCCTAAGCATCCGATCAGTGGCATGGAAAATGTGCACTCAAGATTGAGCTGATAAACAAAATAGGCCCAATCATCATCTTGAACCATCTATCCAATAGATCCCACTTTGTATTGCTTATATTCCATAGTAGTGCTTTGGTTTGATGATTCCAACCATGCAATCTATGGCTTCTAAAAAAAAATGGTTGTAACAAATTGGCCTTATTCATAGGGCAACATCCGATCGGAGTGATTCTTGAACCATAGGATGGTACTATTGAATGAACCATCCTGATTGATGATTGGGCGTTCTGCGTGTCATTCAAAGGGTTTGGGGACTTTGCTATTGTCCCCATGAAGGTGGGGACATTAGCAAAACCCTTAACATGATTACCATTAAAAAATCTATAGAACTTATGCCATTCCATACTCAAATGAATCATGTGATGCATTTTCATTTTTGTTGGTCCCAGTATATAGGACTAACCAGGAATGAAGGATTTTTTGTAAGTAGCTTGCATGAGTTGTACAAATTGTGCAGTCATTGTTAAATATTTAGGTAGAACAATTATTATTTTTTTGGTGAGATTTGAACAAAACCATAAGATTGGAATCATAAATTGTATGATTTTAACTAGATTAGTAGTTTGGACTCATGGTGAATGAGCACCAGTTTGGATTAATAGAAAAGATAAAAGGCACCACAAAACTAAGTTATTGATATAGTCGTGCATTATAATAGTGAATGCATATAAATTACAGGCTATGGAAAACATCAGAGGTATATTTCAACAAGAATTATGATGCAAGACAATTAGCCACTTGCTCTAAAAGCTCGAACTGTTAGAGCATGGTGAATCAATTTATTTATATCATAGCCCAGGCCCCACATCTCATGGGTTAGGACCTTAGCCGAACCCCCCTCGTGAGCCCTAAATCACATGGGTACCGCCTCACACGAACCACCCAAATCACATGGGTGGGGCCCGCCTCACACTAGCTGCCCACCCCGAGTGTGTCCCCACATCCCACAGGCTACTCCACTCAAGCCCGGTGTGAAAATGTCCCTACATTAATCACCCCCAGTGAGGAGTCTCGAACACAAGACCTCCCACTCTTAGGGTTGTACACGAGCAAAGTTAGCTCGGTAGCTCGCTCGACTCGACTCGGATCGAAGCTGAGTTCGAACCGAGTCGAGCTGATTTTTGGAGCTCGAAACAAGTTCGATATTGCCCCAGCTCGACTCGACTCGACTCGACTCGGATACTGCTCGAACTCGGCTCGACTCAGTACAGGGTATATATACCCTTCAAAAAAAAAAAAAAACTTACCCATTTTCAAAAACCATCCCAACCCCGCCCGAACCCTAGACTCTCCTCCCTAACCCTCTCTTCCTCCCTCTCTCTCAGTCGGCTAAGCTAACCTTCCTCCCTCTCTCTCTCTCCCTCATCCTCTCTTACCCGCATTGTTATCAAATGCGATCACATATGCGCATACTGTTGATCAAATCGCATATGCCATGATGGTATATGCAATCCTGGCAAGTATGTCATGGCATACTTTTATATGCGATAAATATGCGATCGCATACTCGCATATGTGATCGCATATTTTCCAATAGCCAAGAGCAGAAGATTTTTATTTTTATTTTTTATTTTTTCAAATTGGAGAAATTTTGCCTATAATTAGGCACTCATATCCCCTCCACTTTCACTATTCTTTACTCCAAAGCTCTAAATCTCTTACTCTTTCTCTCTTACACCTCTTTCTTTCTTACTCTAATCTCTCTACAATTATTTCAATTATGTTTATTTTTTGTATTTTATAAGTTGTGCTTACTTTTTGTAAATTAAGTTGTAAGTTATAACTTGTAAGTTGTTTCAAGTTATCCATTTATCATTAAAATTTCTTTCTTCGAAGTTTATAATAATTAGTTATCTTTTAATGTAGCTTGTTGATTGTTTTGTTAAAATTTATATAATATAATATAAGTAATTAAATATATCACTTAATGAAACACTCAAACTATAATGAAATAAGTAAAATAACCCAATCCAATCATGTGTACTAATTAGATGAATTTTTAGTTTTTTTTTTTTTTTGAAAAAAAAAATATGCCATGGCATATGCGATTGTGCGATCGCATATGCGAACAGCAAATGTTGATCGCATGCAATCGCATATGCGATTTGACAACATTGCTTACCCGCACGGCCGCACCGACGCACGGCCGTCCGATCTCCCTACTCTCTCCCTCCTCCCTTACCCGCACAGCCCTCTCTACTCGCCCTTTCTACTCGTCTCTTTCCCTCCTCCTCCCTTACCCACACCGCCGCACGGCCGCCGTCCGACCATTTCCCTAAACCCTAAGTCTGCCATTGCTGCCTAAACTCAGCTCGAACTCGGCTCGAACCCGGCCGAGCCAAGCACGAGCTGTTGTTCCAAGCTCGAAGGCCGAGCCGAGCACGAGTTGAGACTCGAGCAGTCCGAGTCGAGCACGAGCTGGGCAAAGCTTGGCTCGGCTCGACTCGTGTACACCTCTACTCGCTCTGATACCACTTTGATGCAAGACAATTAGCCGCTTGCTCTAAAAGCTCGAACTGTTAGAGCATGGCAAATCAATCCATTTATTTCATAGCCCAGGCCCCACATCTCATGGGTTAGAACCTTGGCCGAACCCCCCCTCGTGGGCCCCAAATCACATCGATACCGCTTCACACGAGCCACCCAAATCACACGGGTGAGGCCCGCCTCACACGGGCCGCCCACCCTGAGTGTGTCCCCGCATCCCACAACCTACCCCACTTGAGCCTGGTATGAAAATGCCCCTGCATTAGATTATATGATCCTTAACCCAAGGATTTGCAAATTGAGATGGACTAGACCCTGAAAATATCCTTGGTTGGCCAATCCTAAGCATTCATTTTCTGGCATGCAAATAAACTATCCAAAAGAGAGATTCAAGTGAAGAAAACCAAGATGGATGGCTCGATTCTTCCAAATATGAGAGACTTCAGGGCACAGTCCATCCATGTCGGGGCCAAACAGACCAAATTGTCTGGATTACTGAACCTTTGGACACCCACTTGTGCAAAGTGTAAACGGACAACCCAAATATAGTGTGCAAATCCGCATTGAGGATCATATAATACCTCATATTTTGATGCCAAGGTTCAATAGAAGAATCAATAAGAGAAAAGGCACTTCCCAAGATTGTGTAACAAAGACAAACAGATACAGTTCAGAACACTACCAATCTACTACTCGGAGGATAAAATTCCGCCCTCAAAACAATCCTACACAACAAGGATTACTCTCTCTTTGACATGAAAATTCCCACAAGTACTTAAAAGTCTAAAATGAGAAAATTACAAAGCTGAAAAAATAAAAATAAAAAGCATACCTCAGGCAATATGCTCTGCCAAAGTTAGAATCTTGACATGCTTCTTCTTCCTAAGCTCGTGAGGCACCGGCCCAAAAACACGGGTACCAATCGGCTCCCCTTGCTTGTTGACAAGGACTACTGCATTGTCATCAAACTTGATTTCACTCCCATCGCAACGACCCTTCTGCATGGCTGCACGCACAACCACGCCATAGACCACCTCTCCTTTCTTAACTTTGCCACGGGGTTGAGCTTCCTTTACAGATGCTATTATGGTGTCCCCTAATCTTGCCCCTTTCTTCCCCTTTAGAGCTTGTATGCACATGACCCGCTTTGCGCCCGAGTTATCGACAACTTTGAGGTTGGTCCTCATTTGAATGAATGTTCTTTGCTGCTGTAAAATCCAAAGAGATCACTTAAAACTAAGCTTAATCCGATGGTCATGCGCGTCTAGAAAATAATGATTTTACAAAAATATGCTTAAAAAGAACTTCAGAACATATGGGAAAACACTTGGGAAAAATGTGTAGGTTTGGAAGTCGGGATATCTCGGAAGATCTCCATGTTGTTGGGAAAATGGCCAAAAGACCATGCATGACCCTCAGTCAGAGGATATGTAGTGTCATCAGGCATTAGTCCTATATAAGGGGGGCACGTGGTTTGGTGATCCAAACAATTGATTTGTATGGCCTCATAGTGGATGGATAGTTTCCCAAACATCTCGAAGGTGGAACAAGCCTAACTATTTGATTTTGTGGCCTGCAAACAGATGGTTAAGAAAAAACACATCTTTCAATCCTGGAGATTCTTTGGGCATCATCCATCCATCATGGAGATATCATATCAACAGCCTGGATCACCAAACCATGAACCAATTGTAGAAACTCAGGAATGAGGATCATATAATTCCTCATTAACAATGCCTTGATTTCTTTTGAAAATAGCAAATTCACTTTTTCAGAACCGGGGGCCTATAGTTTGCAGCATAAAAACATATTGGGGAAAGGAATCTTTTCTTGGATTTCAATGACTTTTTTGTGTGTGCTGGGGGGGGGGGGGGGGGGGGGGGGGGGATGCACCTTCATCATATCCATCTCAAAAAGTAAAAGAAGACGCATTTCCTCCATGAAGTAAAGAATCAACGGACAGAGTAGTGAAAGCATGAAAAATCAAACAGAACAGTATAATCCCATAGAAACAAACCTGAGAGAAGAAATTGCTGCAGCCCAGCCTTGTCATTATATCATGTGATGTTCTCAGTATACCCGATGAATGGTTTCCAATGCTCCCCATCAATGAGCGACCCACTTTTTTTTCATACATGACAAGGTCAGTCTCATGAAATGCATATAACAAACAAGGCTATTCAAATTATTCATATTTCTGATAACTACAATGACTAACGAGGGGGCACAACATAACTCTGCATGAAAGTGATGTTTCAGCTAAGTCCCAAGCCTGGGTAAGGGAGGAAGGTTATGCCAGGTAGGCAGCTCATTGTAAAGCTTTGCCAAGCAATCATTATAAACCTGAGCCTAAATAGCTCCAACAAGGGCATGACAATGATGAATGAAGACACAACACAAGCACATAACTTCATTACTATTCTCTCAAGTGATTTGGGAAAAACCACATTATCAGTTCACCAAAAACCAAGGATTTATGGCCAGGATCAATGTCCAACTCATAATCTATGACCAAAACCGGTAATGGAACTCATTCATAATGGATATGAATCACTCACTCAGCCAAGACAAAAGTTTCAGCCAAATAATGCAGATGTGATAAGAGTATCCAATTACATTCATACTCAAAACCTCCTAAACGTGTTAGTCCTGAAACTCTGCCCAAAACAGCAGACATGGACTTAATGTTATATTAAATTTTCATATAAAAGTTCTCTACTGAAAAGTGTTGAATGGAAAATTATGTTAAACTGCAAAATATGTCAATTTCTTGCACCAAATGCTGTCCTAAGTCAATGTATACAGCTGTATGATAGGCTATACATGTCTAATAACATAGAAGAAAGTTATATATCAAAATATGAAGTCACTCGCACCAATACGGCTTCATTGGATTTTTTATCACTGAAACAGAGGGGGGGGGGGGGGGGGGGGGGGGGGGGGGGGGGTAGTTATACATGAGAACTCCCCTTAATCACAATTAGCAGACCTTTTAGTTAGCCCTGTACCACAATTATCCATGTTCAGTTGATTATAACATGGTGAAATCTGCTTCTACCAATTCCTTCACTAGAATCACCTCAAAGTGTGATTTGCTTGTCTGTCCACACAATAAATTGTTTCCCCTTCACAGTCATTTGTGATTTAATTAATTGGGAATTTTGAAAAACTTGTCTACCCAATATCATTCTCGTCTTTCATCTAACTGCATAGGTATCATGGTTGCACTAGTGGTCTTACAGTTACAGCCAGTAACCAATGCTTCCATGCACTTCTTACTAGAAATTAGTTGCACTGTCCTTCTAAACAGGTTCAGCTTGTGCTTATACTTTTTCCAAAAGGTAACAGTACCAAGGATTGAACTGTGGATCACTCACACACACTACACTGTCTTTACCAGCTCATCTAATGAATGTGAGACTAGCCACTTATACTTGCTAACATTTTGAATGAGATGCTTCTCCGCCCCGATCCACACCTGAATCAGTTGCTGCTTCTCTTCACACTTCGTGCAACTATGATTCACAAAACTAGCGGTGGCAATGGGCCAGGAGGCCCAGCCCAGACCGGACCCGTAGGGCCAGGGCTTGGGACACTAAACTTGGCCCGAGGGCTGGCCTCAGGCTTGAAATCCAGGCCTGATGCTTCGGCCAGGCCAGACCCAGGCCGAGGATGATAGCCTGGCCCAGTTGCCTGTCATTATTATTACTCATTATGACAACTGTTAAGCACCGTCCCTTAATTTAAGGGCATAGATAATCGGGAACAATAAAGCTAGCCAATATTAGTATTGAGTACATTAAAGTCTCTTAAGTTAGACATCCACATGCCTAAATAGACAGATCTAAGCCTTCCATCAGGTTTGAAATGATTGTTTTATCTATCAGGTCATTTGACTTCTCAGATGGATCACGGTTGAAACTACTTTTCTTTTTTCTTTTTCCTTTTTCTTTTTTGAGCAAATAACTAAGAACTTCATTAAAGCAAAAGACGTACAAAGTAGGGATACAAAATGAGCAAAAACATAAAACAGCCAACAAAAACAAAACATACACACTCAGGCCACCTGGTTAAATGAACTATTTAACCAAAAGCCGTACGGGAAGGAATCACCCATCGCTGCCGCACAATTCCTTCCAAAGCACATCAATTGATCTGACATAAATCCAAAGGGACAGCCCATTCCAGAATACAGCCTTAATTTTTTTCAATCAGGGCAGCTCTAGAGATTTGAACGTCCATAAATAACCTGCCATTCCTTTCTTTCCGTATCTCACAGAAGACTGCATGGGGCACCAACTTCCACAACTCCTTCCTCTTTCCACAGATGGGAAAGTTTTTCCTGCTAATAAACTCCTCTTCAGTGGATACGACTCTGGACCAGGCTATTCCAAACTCCAACAGGATGAAGTTCCATATATTGGACGCAACCAAGCAGTGAAGCAAAAGGTGAGCAGCATTCTCTTCTTCTTTCTTACACAATGCACCTGTTGGGAATGGCCATGTCCCAGCATTTGAGCTTTATCCACCATCAGAATTTTTTGGTGAATCACTAGCCACATGAGAGCTGCTATTCTTCAGCACACAGGGGGGGCTTTCCACAGGAGCTTTGCAGACTGCAATGCAGGATCATTGGATGCCTGATAGAAGAAAGATTTTGTCAGAAATTTTCCAAACTTTCCCATATCCAGATCCTCTCATCGGCTTCCAACAGCAATAGACGGACAATCTGTAGCAAGGAAAAAAAGCGACTGCAGCTTGAGCACTTGTCTTTCAAATTTCTTCTTAACACAATATTCCACAATATACTATATCCTCTAGCGTCAACACAATCTTTCACCGATACATCTCTCCCTCACTAATCTGTAAAGTCTAGGGAATCTGGATGCCAAAGGGCAAGTGACAACCCAGACATCCTCCCGAAACATTACAGATTCTCCATTATTTACAGAAAATCTAAAACCAACCGTCAACATCTAGCCCCATGCTTTTGATCTATCGCCCATTGCAACAATGTTTTTCCACATTTTGGATACTGGGGGATAGTGAGAAAAGCCTGGATCACAACCCCTATTCGCAGCCCCATAACTTTGCGCCATAAAGCATCTCTTTCTCTCCCAAAACACCGCCACCATTAGCTGAGCAGACTATGTGATGCAGGACAATTAACCACTTGCTATAAAAGCTCAAACTGTTAGAGCATGGTGAATCAATTCCTTTATCTCATAGCCCAGGCCCCACATCTCATGGGTTAGGACCTCTGGCCGAACCCCCCTCGTGGGCCCCAAATCACATGGGTACCGCCTCACACGAGCCACCCGAATCACACGGGTGGGGCCCACCTCTCACGAGTCACCCGCCTCACACGGGCCGCCCACCCCAAGTGTGTCCCCACATCCCACAGGCTACCCCACTCGAGCTCGGTGTGAAAATGCCCCTACATTACTATGGTTCTCTCCCTCCGATGATACCTAAGCCTCACACGAGCCACCCGAATCACACGAGTGGGGCCCGCCTCTCACGAGGCGCCCACCCCGAGTGTGTCCCCGCATCCTACAAGTTACCCACTCGAGCCCGGTGTGAAAATGCCCCTGCATTACTATGGTTCCTCCCTCTGATGATACCTAAGCCTCCTTTTTTCTTTGCCTTCTGGACCTCCCCCCTTTCACTAAATGGTTTTTTTTTTTTTCTTTTCAGCCAAGGAGCCCCACAAGAATTGCCGCTGAATCTTTTCAATCTTCGCTTCTACAGATACTGGAATCATAAACAACGATAAACAATAAACTGGAACATTAGCTATCCTCACTGCCACCAGGTCAATCCCTTCACTATCCTTCCAATCACTGGATCCCAAATACTATATGCAGACCCATTCACCCCCAACGGCAGGCCTAAGTATGATATTGGGAGACTCTGAATTCTGCAAACAAGCAAATCTGCAAGATATTAAGGCAATTAGCATATAAACCTATCTCAGAATAAACTATTGCTTAAATTTATTTTGAGACCTGACACCACCTTGGAGCATCTAAGAATAAACTTCGTGTTGATTATCTCTCTCGTGGATGCTTTACAGAAAACCATGGTATCATTGGCAAACTGAAAGTGCAATAGATAAGCTTCCCACCTGAAATCCTTGTATCAGTCCCAATTCCTCACCTTTCTTGAACAGATGACTCAGCCCCTCTGCAACCAACAGGTAAGGAAGGGGGATAGCAGCGCGCATTCCACTGACGGAAACCTCTTCAGCTCTTGAAGAAACCGGAAGGCAATCTAATCAGAATGGAAAAGTGGGTTGACAAGATGCACTCCGTGACCCACCCAATCCATTTCTCTTTAATGGCAGATCCCCATACCATCCAAAAATCGTGTGTTGAAGACCCACCTTATCTCTTAAATGGCCTGATTTTTATGATAGCCAACAATGTTTCCTACCTACTAGGGGAGAGGAATTGCTGGATTTTTTTATTGTTGTTGTTGTTGTTGTTGTTGTTGTTGTTGTTGTTGTTGTGTGTGTGTGTGTGGGTGGGTGGGGGAGTTCTTTTTTAAAAAAAACTTGCAAAATAATACAACCCCAACACAACACTAAGAAGAACCAAAAAGATTCGCAACCAAACCAGCCTTTACATAGCCCAACTCAAAACAAGCCCTTTGATATTTTTGATCACCTCATCCACCCACATGCTTTCATTTCGAAAACACCTGCCGTTCCTAGATCCCCAAAAGATTGCCATGAGGATCAACCTCCGGTTAACTTTTCCGGCTCTCCCAACTCCTCTCCCATGCCAAGCCCACGAGATTTTCCACAAACTTCGGCATCACTTAATCCATGTGCAACAAACACAAAAAGTGGGCCCACACTTTAGAAACAAAAGGACAATGCACAAAAAAGATGATTGATCAACTCTACATCCTCCATGCACATCAGACAAATATTGGGAAAAATTAAAGCTCTCCTTTGAAGATTGTCCATGGTGAGAACCCCCTTACGACCCACAAGCCAAACAAACATTGCCCAAACAGAGAACCAATCATGGAAAGAATGAGGTGGACATGATAGAGAGGAGGCTTGCTAATGATACTATAAAGCAACCAAACAGAGAATTTCCTCGAACAATTGTCCAACCAAATCATCAAGTCCGCTTGAATAGAAGAAGGATAAATGCTCTTGAGGCAGTCCAATAACCCAACAAACTCAACAAACGCCTCTTCCAACATGTTCCTACCACAAGGAGGATTCCACACCACCAAACTGCCACAATAAGAAAAGCAATCCTCCTTCTAACTAAATAATTTATCATCGCAATCGCTTTCCAAATATGAGAAGCTCTATAAAGTAAGAAGCTTTTCTTGAACCAATAACCTTCATAGACCTTGCACTCATTTGTTATAAGCTCTCTCCAAAGACTTCCCTCTTTTAATCCAAATCTCCAAAACCACTTCCTAAGAAGCATAAATTCATATTACCCAATCTTTGAAGACCAGCCCGAAAAAACCACTTAACTTATGAAGCTTGTCCAGTGCCTCTTTGGGACAGTTGAAGAAAGACATGAAGTATACAGGCATGTTAGAAAAAGCAGCCTTGATAAGGGTCGATCGACCTCCCAAATAGAGATACTAACACTTCCAAGAAGCCAACTTCCTCTCAATCCTTTCAATCACCCCATCCAAAGATATTTAGGTGGCTTCCCAGGGCAGCCCAAGATACGTAGAAGGGAAGGACTCATCCTTACACCCAAAGATGCACTCTAGACACTGAAGATCTTCACCACTAACATGAACTCCCAATATTTTTTGTCACATTTGTATTCAAGCTCGAAATAGCTTCAAAGCAAACTATTAGTTTCCAAAGATTATCCACCGAAGTCTCTTCCACATCACAAAAGAAAAGCATGTCGTCCACGTATTGCAGGTGGTTGAATTGATGCTCATTATCTGAAGACTTGAACCCACTGAATAACCCCATTCCCCGGCCCTTTATGAAGCATCATTCTGAGGACCTCCCTAATCATCATAAATAAGGAGATAAAGGATCCTCCTGCCTAAGACCCCAAGACACCTTGAAGTACCCTTTCAATGAATCATTCACCAATATAGAAAAAGAAGCAGATCGAATGCAAGACTTTATCTACCCTCTCCACTTCTTGTTATAACCCAATCTTTCAAGCATATGGTCTAAAAACTCCCAATCCACTTGATCATACGCTTCTCAATGTCCATCTTGGAAACTAAACAACTCCTCTCCCTATGTTTGGAATTAATACATTCGTGCACGATCAAGGTGTTATCCAAAGATATGCCTACCCACCATAAAGGTACCCTGATTTTTCGAAATGACCTTAGAAAGAACTCCCTTGAATCTATAGGCAAGAATCTTGGCCAAAAGCTTATGGGGGTCTCCTACGAGAGACTGATTGACCTGAAATCTTTGAGATGGTTAGAACCTTTTATTTTAGGAATAAGAGTGATGAAAGAGGCCCCAAGCTCCCTCGAAAGACAACTACGATTAAGAAACTCTACAATAAAATTCACAACATCTTTTGTAATAAAATGCCTAAATTTCTGATAAAAGGGAATAGGAAAGCCATCAGGGGCCCGAGGCCTTGTCCCTACACGTGGATCTTAAAGCAACTATAACCTCGTCCTCCGAGATCGGCGCTTCTAGCGAAGAAGCATCCTCACTAGCCAACATACTAAATTCTTAATTATCCAACTGCAGCCTCTTCCACTAATCACCGATCGAAGATTCTTGCAAAACTCAACTATAGAATCGCAAATCTGATTTTTATCTGTAGTTCTAGACCCATTCACAATCAAACTAGAAATTTTGTTAGTTTGCTGGTGTGTCGTAAAGGCCATTACGGGGCCGTAAAGGCCGTTACGTAAAGGTAACGGTGGCAACCGTTACACGTTACGAGGTCGTAACGGCCGTAACAGCCGTTATGGAAAAAAAAATGACCTATAATTGCCATTATCGACACATTACATCCCCTATAAAGGCCATAATAGCCCCATAATGGTCTATTATGGGACATATAGGTTTTTCATACTTTTTAATCAACATTACGGGGCAGATACGGGGCCGTAACAACCGTTATGCCTCATATAGGTTTTTCATACTTTTTAATCAAAGTTTTTCGGGGGTTTTTTCAATAAATTAAAAAAATAAAAAAGAGAGACCGTAATGGCCGTTACGGGGCCGTAACAACCGTTATGCCTCGTATCATAAAGGTAACAGTGGTGGCCATTACGGCCACCCTTACCGTTATGGAACATCTTGCCGCAAACCTAGGCACTAGCAATACTATGGAAGAAACGAGTACTTTTATTCCCTTCTTTCTTTGAGCCACGCCGCTTTAGATCTCTGTCACCATTTAACTTCTTCTTCCTTTGATTGATTAGCATAGGTCGAAGCTAACATCTTTATATGATATTACAAATGCCAACCCAGCAAGTGTCTATGACATCTGAGCTGTGTATTAACGGACCCGCAGTCTAGATCATCCAGCCAAACACACATGCTGCTAAAGTATCAGGTAGATCACACATGAACGAAAAGAATAGATGATCTCTAAAAAAAACTGCACATTTTCTTTGACCACCCATTGTTTTCATTCATATCTACCAGATAGAGTTGACCGGCCTTACTTTTATCCACTTGATCTAAAAGCTGTTTTCCGCCTGACACATGGCTCAGCTCAGATTTCAAATCCACATGTCAGATTGGCACGTGTGGTGGTGTATAGAGAGTGTGTGGAGTTAGCAAACCACCACAAACAAAAAGAGGATTCTGACAGTGGTTTGTAGATCAGTAGGTTCATATCTATTGTACGCATGGAGAGAGAGAAGGATCACTTCAAAGGCAGATAAGCTTGCCAGGTCACAGAAATAACAAGGCTTGTACTATACAACAGTGTTAGATAATGTAACACTTTGAGGCCCAACTGACCATTCTTTGAATTTGCTTCTCTTTCAGATAAAAGTTCGATTTCACTAGATCAAGGGAAGGAACAATCCAAACAAGCTTTAAAAAAGAAACCCAAAATAGAGACGGTGGAAATTCTGTACTGATGAGAAAAGGTGGCAAGATATAGATATAAGAATCCAGGAAAACAATTCACTGACATCATAACGAATGAGGGGAGCCATACCAGACAGACAAAGGAGATCAGCAAATGAAGTACTATGATTGACATGTCATACACATAGTCATGGTACTAAGAGATGCATTCAGGATTCCTATATACAGTTGCATTTTGATACTCCATTGTTTTGAATTGCAATAATCTAATTCAATGAAGTATTAATGACCAGTGGGAGGCATCCCCAATCCATCACAATGAGATAGTAGCATGCCAAATTGAAATTACATGTCCCAAGCCCAACATGAAACACAATGAACTGCAATTAGGGATTTGGCTGTCATCACAAATTAAAGTGGTGCTCCCTTCGGCCCTCCTCTTAGGCCATTTCTTCTGTATTGGGTTATTGCAATTCAGCTCAATTGAGCATCCAAATGCCCCCTAGATAACAAAGGAATTTCAAGAAACCAAAATATGAAGTTAAAATACAAAGCATGAATAGAAACCCTGAAAGTAATGATACTTGCAGATGGCATTACTAATGCTAGTAGTAGGTAATAATGCTGATGATGGATCATTACAACAGTATCATCAATTACAAAATTCATCCTTAAGGCTTCATTTGGATGCACAATTGTTTTTGAATTGCAATAATTCAATTGAATAAAGTACGGCCAAAATGGGTCTAACCCCACTCCATTCTTAATCGGAAACTAACTCCAAATTGAAACTAAGATCATTCCAAATCCAACTTGAAACAAATGGAATTGCAATGAGAAGCTTGACCATCATTGTAAATTAAAAGCACTAGTGCATTACACATATTTTGGTCATTTCTTCTATATTAAATTAGATTCTTGCAATTAAGTTCAACTGAGCATCCAAGCGCACTCTTAGCAAATGGAACAAAACACCTATTGACAGCCTAGGATGAAACATACCCGTTGACCATGTTGAAGCAGCACGACTCATATCTGCTGGAACACGTAAAAATCCAACAAAATATAACAAAATAGCCCCTGGCAAGAAGGAATCACATAGTAGCATTAGACCTAATGAGTAATGACAGTATATGCAAGAATGTTAGCATGTAAGATGCACAAACCCGCTTGTAATAAAGAGAAAGAATTCTCTATAAGACACAGAAAAGAAACTTCCCAATTGTGTTTGTTCATATGGGACTCATGGTTCAGTGACCAGACCATTGATCTGAATTACCACCATGGGACCCATGATTCAGTGATCCAGACCATTGACCTGATGTACTCTGTCATGGATGAGTCATGCCCCAAAAATCTCCCCACAGAGGATATCTAACCTTTCAATTGTTACCTTACAACTACAAGATGAAGAAAAAATAAATACATAGAGAATCCACATTCAGTGTAGGAAGTACCAAAGAGTACTCAGGATCTTCCTCTTTTGGAGAGCTTAGTGCATCATCCATCTATGATATGAAGCATCAGATCAGCGGTCTGGATAACGAACTCATGAGTCCAAAATGTATGAACTCTGTACACAAATGGGAAGTTCCATGGCCGTTTGGATGCCTGTAACTTCTGTAAAATGTAAGAAAGTTACAGGTGACCTTCTTTCGGTTTGTGTTTGGGGGAGAAATGTTACAGGTAACAAAATCTCAACCTGTAACTTTCTATCAGGCAAGATTGCAAGAAATGTAACCGAGGAATTAGGGCCTGTTTGGATGCCTGTAAGTTGGGTAAGTGGGGGGAAGTCAGGCAAATCTACCAAAAAACCGCAGGGCGATGGGGGTGAGAAGTCACTTCCCTGTAAGCTACAGGCTCAACGGTCGGATTTTTAAAAAGAGGGGAAGAGGGAGAAACGCACTCTCTCTCTCTCTCTGCAATCTCTCTCTGTCTGCAACGACCGCCCTCCCTCTCTGCAATCTCTCTCTGTCTGTAACGACCGCCCTCCCTCTCTACTCCTCCCCGAAACGATAGGGTTTGATCGCAATGTTCCATTTTTTCTGCTTTTTGAAAACGGGAGTGGATTAGGTGTTACTCGTACATAAGCATTCGCATGTGCGCATCTTTCTGCATGTGTCATGGGCTTCTAATCCGAACGGTCCATGTGATGAAACATGTCATTAAACCTCGAGGGACTAATTTTCACCCTGATCTAAAACTCTGGTGGGCCATAGAAAAGTGAGATAAAAATCAAAGGAGGAAACTGTTTTCTTTTTCCATGGGCCACGAAAGTTTTTTTACCAATGTAAAAGTTAGGCTCCAGGGTTTCATGGGGTACTGCATCACGTCGACCAATCAGATTTTGGACTAACATCTATGAGTTCTCAAAAAGTTCTCACAAGAACTCGTGCCAACTGGTGCGCAGCTGAGCATTCTGATGGTAGGGGATTGCTTACTGAGTAAACTCCGTGGGATCCACCGTGATTCATGCATTTGATGCACCCCGTCCATCCATTTTAATAGTAAACTTTGTGGATGGTTTAAAGCAAGACACGTCCAGTAGTATATATACAATGGTACAATATACACTCATCAGATGGCTAGTTTGTTTGATAGAGGTTACTGTTGTTCTTGATGGCAGTATTTGATCCACCCCGTCCATCCATTGTATTGCTGCTGTTGTTTGAGAACAAACTTCCATTTTGCCCATTTTAATGTAAAATAAAAAATCCATATGTTTCTTTCAAGTAAAAAACACCATGGAACAAGTCGTATACTCATATTAGGACGTGGTCCCAAAAATTAAGCTGATCCAAATCTCATGTGGACCCACCACAAAGAAACAGTTGTGACTAGTTTAATGGAGCCATGGGTTGTTTGCCTATTTCTAGTGGTGTGGTCCACCTGAGATTTGGCTTGCTTAAGTTTTGGGATTTCATCCAAAAATAAGGTGGAAAAACATATAGTCCACCTGGATATACAAAAAAATACATTAAAATGGTCTGCACATGGATTTTTTTATTCTTTTAATGCATTTATTTTTTAATATATTAACGTGGGTAGCACATGGATTCTTTTTATGCATTTATTTATTAATATATTAAGGTGGGGCGCACAAAACTTATCCTAATATGCTCCCTTGGATTCTTTTAATGCATTTATTTTAAAATTTTTATTTAATTATTTTCATGCATTTGGATTCTAAAAATTGTACGGTAATAATAATTTTGATTTTGTTATATATGGACCATTTATGCTTAATGGTATGTATTTCTTGACTTAATAATTCCTTAATTTTTAGATTTATTTGTGAAATGGATTCAGATTCCGAGATGGATTAATGTTTCTTAACTTATTAATGTTTTTAAGTTTCTTCTCAGTTCTTAAATTGAGTTATTGCTCCATATTATAGATATTTGGAATTCATGAGCCTGTTTTTATGGCCCACTTGATAATTAGTTTGGCCTAAGAATTAGCTCAAATATTCATCTTGACGAGCTTAATAAAATTACATATTTGATCCCATGCATTTTTATATGATCATAACATTTTGGAACAATTCCCTAATCCAGGTTCCGCTCGGTGTGAATATGCAACTTTTTACTTGTAAGTAACTTACAAGTTACCCAAACAGAAAAACTAACTTACCTGTAAGTGACTTACAGCTTACATCCAAATAAGTTACCTGTAAGTAACTTTCACCTGTAAGTAAGTCACTTACAACTTAAAAGAACTTACAAGCATCCAAACAGGCCAAGTCACACGTTACTTTGTTACAGGCAACGGCTATCCATTTCGAATTTGGGAGAGGGAGGTGGAAATGCAGCTGCATTGAAAGTGCACCTACCTGCTCTGACACAATGTCTCTTTCTCCCTCTCTCAGCTCTCCTTCTATCTCTCAACTCTTAGCTGTTAGTGTCTCCTTCTCTCTGTCAGCTCTAGCAAGGTAAGCCCTAACCTTCTTTCTTTCTTTTGCGTCAGGGCGGAACGAGCACAGATTGGCCAGGGGGTGGTTTCGGATCCCTGACTACGAGGCCTACCGTTATGTACTTTCCTTACATCCACACTGTCCATCCATTTTGAAAGCTCATTTTAGCGTATGATCTAAAAAAATGAAGCAAATACAAATCCCAAGTGGACCACACCGCAAGAAATAATCTTGACCGAATTTCCACCATTAAAAACTTAAAGGGTCCACTAGAGTATTTATTTGCTATCCCACTTGTTGATCAGGTAACAAAGACTTGGATGAAGTGGGGTACACCTGAAAACCTATTAATTCATTTCTTAGGATATTTTCATTATCTTGGATTGTCGATTGTTCGTATTATAAGTAAAATGGAGCTAAACAAATATATGATACAAATGAGTTAAGCGGCCAGACTCTACAACTATAGATTACTTGAGGGCCGGAATATCACCCCGACCTTTGGTGTCGGCTACTTTCTACTTCTGCCTCGGTTGTCACTTTAGCCCTCGATTGCCAACTTCAGATACCGACCTTGATCTCAAGGGACGACATCGACCCTGGAGGTCGGCCTCAACAATAGACCTTAACCTCGACCTTGGAGGTCGACCTCAGATACCGACCTTGGCCTCAAAAAAGAGCATCAATCAGAATTAACACTTTAGTTTGGTCTGTACCATTCTCGATCACGGTTGACAGTTCAGCTTGGTCTGTAAGATCTCGACCCAACCGTCCTGGAGGTTGGCCTCATCCATCTACCCAGATCTCCTCAGATCTCGACTACTCGGAGATCTTATCTGAGGAAGATCTTCCTGAAATCTTCATCGTGGATCTCGGGGAGATAACCACAGTGCATCCAAAAGAAGATCCCTTCCGCAATACGCATCCATCATGGAGAGGCATTGTCATATACGCCACCGCCCCCAAAAGGCAAAAAATAAGAGCCTCACTGATGGTGAAAGGTATGCACAAAATACGCACCGTAACCTTACATTCTACTAAACCCAGCTTACTTGTACTGACTTAGGCATCGAAGGATCCCCAGCCTTAACCGGCACCCCCAATGTTCCTCTTGTATCTCCATTAATTGTAGGTGCTCAACGGCTTGCAAGAGATGAGGCAGGATCAACCATATTTCTGCATCAACAGTTTGGCGCCGTTTATGGGAACGACATCAAAGTTATTCTCATTTCACCGAGGTTCTACAATGATGAAAGGAAGAAAGAGAGCACTAGTAACGATCACAATAACTGCTCCCCCACCAGCGAAACAGTCTGCCGACCATGAAGACCTACCTTCACAACTCTGGGCCAATTCTGCGCCTGCAGGCCTTGGGCAGCGGCCCCATAACCACGGGGGTCGACTTGTCTCTCTGGAAGATCAAGTCGAAGCCTTGACCAGTAATATTAACCAGATAATGCAAATCTTGGAGAGACAAAACCCACCTCTCGGCCAGGGGACAAATGCATGGGTAGCCACCGAGGTCTCTGTGCCACCTCAAGCACATCCTGGGCAGTCGAGCCATGCGCCCTCCTGCACCTTAGGAACTGCCATGCTTGCCGACTCTAACTTGCGCCACATGTTGGGGAAGAAGAGGCGTGGAAAGGCTCCTGAGGCGGTAGTTGTGAACGAGGGCTCCTAGGAGGCTAAGCTCTAGGAGATTTGAGGACAAACAGGTGACATCCGACAAGCGTATCGCGCCTAAGTACCGACCTTAGTCGAGGCTATGTTGGAAGAGACAAAGCCACCATTCACCGACGACATTATGGCATCTCCGCTTCCGTCGAGGTTCCGGATGCCGCAGATGATTCCTACTCTGAAACCACTGATCCATCTGAGTATCTGGAATCCTTAAGGGCATGGATGAAAATACAAGGTGCAACTGGTTCCATTATGTGCCGAGCATTCTCCCTAACTTTGTCAGGGACTCCACGAAAATGGTACAGGCAATTAAAGTTGAAATCCATCAACTCATTCATTCAACTTAGTAAGGCTTTCATCACTCAGTTCATCGATGGTAAAGACAAGAGAAAGCCATCAACATACCTCCTTACGATCGCTCAAAGGGATGACGAGTTGTTAAGGGACTACATCATTTGTTTCAACGCTAAAGCTGTCCAAGTCGAGCATTATTCAGACCATATAGCTCTGGCCGCCATGGTAGCTGGCCTTAAATGAGAAAAGTCCACTTCTCTATTGGTAAGAATCCCCCGAATACCATCTCTAACCTACTTAACAAAGCTTAAAAACATTCCAATGCCGAGGAGTTCTTTAGTTTATGAAGAGCTACTCAAGAAGGAAACAACTCAACTAAGGATAGGAAGCGGAAGGAAGAAGGGGAGCCCTCTGACGCTAATACCAAAAGAATAAAGGAGAACGACCAAAATCGAGGCCATCATACCAACTGACATCCAGAAAGTCACTTCCATCGGTACACTCCCTTGAACACCAAGCCGGAGCAAGAAGAAACTAGGTTGAGCAAGGGAACCTGATGACTGAGCTGAACCAGTCAACAAAGCTCAGTAATAAGACTCATCGGCCAACCTCGACCTCGGAGGTCGACCTTGACCTCAAATACTAAGGGACGTATTGACTAAAAGATATGGATGGTAAGCTCTTACCTTACCCATGGAACGCCAATCATCTAAAGATTTACTACTCATGATGAATTAATGTATGCTCAACCGGAAAGATTTAGGGATATATAATTTTTCAAGGAATAAAATTCTAAAAGTTGCAAATTCAATTATCTAATATTAAGTTGAGTATAACTTACTTTATAATTGAATTTAAATCTACTTGAGAAGGGAATTGAATAAGTTATAATTAAAATGAGAATTAGTATACAAATAGCTTAGAAAGGACTAGGGTTTCTCTTTTTGTTTGAGGGAGAATTATCTCACTTTGTCATGTTTAAAACAATGAAAAAATGTCTCTATATATAGCTAAAGGACTTGGATCTTTGGTTAGCCTAAGAATTGCTTCGGTTAACCAGATTTTCACGATATTGTTCCAATGGCTATCAAATTTTGCGAGATTCGATTTTATAAAAAATTTGGCTAGCTCAAGTAGCATTTGGCTGGCCAAATACAAGGTTTAGCTAGCCAAAGTTCCCAAAAATATGAAAAAATGCATTGCTGTAAACTTGACCCGAGTCATCCTTGAGTTGACCCAAGCTAAGTTCGACTGGACGAATCCAGGGTCAGGTTGGCTGAACTTCCAGCTGATTTTACAATTGAAGTTGTTGGAAACTTGACATAGGCTAATCTCGGGCTGACATGAGCTAAGTTGGGCTGGGCAAAGGTGAAATTGGGCTGGTCGAAAATTTTTCATATAAAATTCCACAAATTAAAATTTAAAAAGCCATGATCAAGCACTATATCCTAGGGTCTTTTCTAAGGTCATTTTTACCTGTAGGTTGGCATATACTTCATCTTTCACTTGAAATCATTCCGAACCTTCTATTCTTGAGATGTTGAGTCACGCTCTTGAAGTGTGCTGAAAATACATACCATATTTTGTCTACGAAATTTAACAATTACATGCGTGCTTAGAATATTAGCACTTACACAATGTAGCAACATAGATGGACCGGATTACATGACTTCTAAGCTAAAGTCAATCTAGCGCAATAACATAAACAAACTAGATTACATTGTTGGGGATTTGGCTGCGGAATGACACAAAGATGGATCTAGGATAGCAATCTAAGAGCACCAAGAAAACACAGAGATTTAACGTGGAAAAACCTTTGCGGGAAAAAACCACGGCACAAAGTGATAGATCTTCACTATGAAATAAGAAATTACAAAGAGAAAAGACTTACCCGATTCGAACAACCTCAAATCTCACCCTTGCTAAACCCTTTGCAAACTCTAGAACCCTTTAAAAACCCTTTAGGAAGCCCTAACACTCTATTAAAAGGCCCTAGGGACTCCTGTTTGTAGTTGGGAAAACTCAACTTTCGCACCGACTTGGAATAGTCCGGAAACTGTCTCAAATTTTCGCAGTCTGCGTAACCTTTGGCTAGTCGAGCCAGGGCTTAGGCTAGTTGAAGGGCACCTTCAACTAGTCGAGCCCTTCCTTTGACTGGTCAAAGAACTCGGAAATTCCAAATACATTGCTACTGGACTTCGAGCTGAACTTTCTTGGACTAGTCAAACTTTTCAGATTTAGGATATCTGTTAACAACAATCTCCACCATGTCTTCAATCTTTAAATGTGTAGCTTCTTAACCTCTTCTCTTATCTCTGCATCGCATCATAGCTTCATTAATACTTCTCGTGCATTCTCTATCTTCCTTTTACGTCATCGCCAAGCCCAGAGAAGTTGCATAGAACTTGAACTTCTCTGTAAGAACGACCTTGGTGAGCATGTCTGTTGGATTCACGCCGGTGTGAATCTTCTCCAGTGTTACGCCTCCTTCATCAAGCACCTGTCGGATAAAGTGGTGATGAACATCAATGTGTTTAGTACATGAGTGATAAATAAAATTTTAGCCAAATTGATAATGCTCTCATTGTCACAATTACCCGGCACGGCCTCTTGCTGAAGCCCCAGCTGATTTATCATGCCTCTTAACCAAAAACCTTCCTTGAATGCTTTCGTTACTATCATATATTCGGCATGCGATAAGTCGGCAACGAGATAGGTGTCGCACCAGGCGTAAGGTCAATAGTGAAGTCGATTTCCCGCCGTGGGGGCAATCCCGGGATCGTCGCAAACACACCCGCAAAATCTCTGACTACTGGTGTGTTTCCTAGCGTCGGCCCATCAACATGCTCCAACAGAGTAGTGTAGCACTCGATGCGATAGGGTAAACTGACCTGCACGGGGAATGTGAAAGTTGTGCCGTCAGGTCCATAGGCTGTCACGACCCGACTGTCACAATCAATCTCTGCCCTCCACTCCGTGAGCCAATCCATACCAAGAATCATATCATAGTGCCACAATGGAGCGACGATGAAGTCAACCAACACTGTCCTGCTACCCAAGTCTACCGAACATGCCTCACACATCCGTGTGACATCTGAAAAGGTCCCCGTAGCCGTAGTAAGGCGCAATCCCTTCGTAGGAGTCGCATGCAAAGCTAGGCGCTTAACCGCCGAGCATGAAATGATGGAGGTAGTGGACCCTGTGTCCACTAACAAGAAAACCGGAATACCTCGAACATGCGCAGTGACCTCAAAGGCCATAGGTGCTGAAGGTCCTGCCTCTATCTCCTCTGTCGTGAGAGCATGTACACGTGCCTTCTGCTGGCGGTTCGGCTGTGGAACCATGGGCCGTTGAGGCGGCCCGAAGCGTGATGCAGGAGGCCTGAATGATGGATGAGCTGGGGCAGCCCGCAGAGGTGGGACTGTCAAGGCCTGAGGACGTGGGCGATCTATCCTCTGCGGTGGTGAAAAACCGTTATCCCTCATCCGACCGAAGCAGCTCTCGACTGTGTGACCCGGTTTCCCGCAGTATGTGCAGGTCACACCTGGGCGCCGCATCGGGAATACTGGCGCTGCATTCCTGGGCTGTGAATCAGCACGAGGCCTCTTGCCGAGGAACGGCCTGCTCTGCACATCTGGCCGCGGTCTCGTAACCACAGTACCGCGGGAACGTGCCAGTCGATCAACGTCCTGCTCGGCCCTCATCGACATGTGTACCAGATCGGCATAGGACGGTATAGTAACGCAGCACATCTTAGACCGAATGTCCGGTCGCAACCCCTCAGAAAAATGTCGAATCCGCATCTGCTCATCTGCGAGTATAGTCGGCACATAGCGGCCCAACTCTGTGAAGCGGTGCTCGTACTCAGTGACTGACATGCCTCCCTGCCTGAGGCGTAGAAACTCGTTCTCCCGCTCGCTCATGCCTGTACGTCTGCGGGTAGTACTTCTCGTGGAACCTGAACTCAAAAGCTGTCCACGTCCACACATACCCTACTGCGACAGAACGCAGCACACTATCCCACCATAGACTGGCCTCCTTCTCAAACATGAAGGTGGCCAACTCGACTTGCTCCTGCTTCGTACAGTGGAGCATCCGTAGCATCTTAGAGATGCGGTCAAGCCAGTACTCAGCCTCCTCGGGTCTATGAGAACCCGTAAATGTGGGAGGCCTCAAGCGCTGAAATCGCTCGAGTAATCCACGCGTACCAACATCTCCAATATGGTACGTAACAGGTGAAGGCGGAGGTGTGACCTCAGCCTGAGCAGGAGGCTCAACAGTCTCGGTTGGGCGTGTAGGTGGTGGAGGTGGAGCCGCACTGCCACCCTGAGATAAGACTGTCATGAGCTGCTGGTGCTGCTGCTGCATCAGCAACATTATCTGCTCAAACCTGTCAGGAGGTGGAGCAGCCTGTGGCTCATGTGGGGCCGAAGAAGATGCCCGGTTCTGCTCACGAACCGGGGGTGTAAACGGTGGCAGTCCACCAGAAGAACCAGCAGGAGGCTGGCCTGAGCCTGAACCTGGCTCAGCAGGACCACCCCTGCGGGAAGGAGTCTGATCCATAGAGTCGGTGAGCAAGAGGGGTGTCGTGCGCCTCGTATAATATCGTGGCATGCCCTATACAACATAAGGTACAACACACGTAAGACAAGGCATAGCAGCACCATACACAAGCACTTAAGCATTCCACACACTTCATAGCAAAAGAGGTTGTATGCATTTCATTTACCCAAAATTGTCACAATACATGGAATACAGAGTTACATGAATCATGACAGAAAATACATGTGAGCCAATTACATCCAGAACTTCAAACACTTAAAACATAGTACTAACTACTACATCCATCAACCTGAAAGCACAACCAAAAGCAGAAAGAAAACAAGCATCAGGACATCATCATGGACGACTAAGCGTCCGAGTCGGGCGATGGAGGAGGCGCATTCTTATCCTGTAGACAGCACAGGATGGCCTTCAAGGTGCGAGACACCTTGCTGAGCTTGGTTCGGACCCGCCCGACTTCCTGTTGCAGGGCGGCTTGGCCCTCCTCGAGACGGGCTAAACGTGCATCTATGGTAGCCCGATCGGCGTCCTGATCTGGTGCTACAGGAGGAGAGCTCTCCTCAGTGTCCTGGGCCTCTACCTCTTCTTCTTCTATTTCATCTCCGCTTCCTTCCCCACTCTCTTCTTCTTCTTCACTCTCTATTTCATCCTCACTCTCCTCATGTCGGGCTCGTCGTCGCCGAGCCCCGAGTTCCATCTGATGGAGAGTACTATTGTCGATCTCATGAATCGGTGCCGGCCTTTCCATCCCAAGACTGTAGCCATACTCCCGTGCGATCCTGCATACGAGTCGGCCGAAAGGAAGCGAACCAGAGCTTCTAGTGGAGCGTGTCATGTCCACTATCTGTCGCAACACGTATGTAGGCACGCATAAGTTCACTCTCTGCTCCACTTGATACAGAAAGTCTATCATGAGTCGTGTACACTCGCTGCGATTACTGTGCCGGGGGTAGAGGTTGTATGGTGATCTAGACACGTCGTGGGATGGTCTAGAAGTGATTTGGGATAGATTCGTGCGATCAAGGTCGAGTACGAACTCGATCAAAACGCTCGTTTTCGATACACTTCGCCAAATGGTGAAATCGGGGAAACCTGGGACTGTTTTTACATGTTCTCGCACCCTCCTAGGTTGAAAAACGTCAGCATACGTCGTGGGAACATAACTCAGGTCCGGTTTAATCAAAATCATGCTCTGATACCAACTTGTAACGCCCTGAAAATCAGGGGTCGAGCATAACTCAACTCCCGAGTTCCAAAACATCACTTATGCAACATAAATGAATATGATTGAATGTTGACTGTGTTAGTGCAATAAACATGAATGAGATTAATCTAAAACAGTAATTCATACTCCAGAACAATTTCAAAAAGGCAAGCAGAAGACTGAAAATGCATATATAATGTATGTAAGGTATAACAACCATCTCAACCTCCAGAGTATGAACACTAACTGAGTATACATATACATGTGTTGTTTCTAAAACAAAATATCAAAATATACAACTGGAAACATCGATCCCGAAGTCCCGCGATCACTGGCCAGCCTATAAGAAGCCACCAGCGTACTGCATGTATGAGTACTCCTCCTGATCATCCTCGAAATCAGGCTCAGTCTCTGTCGACCCGTCTATACCTGCATCTAGGTTCGGGTCTGATGGGTGTCCAGAACACCGTCCCGTAACGTGGGAGTGAGTAGCTAACTCAGTGGAACAATAGAGCATGGGTTAACATGTTATCAATTCAGTCAAGCAGTAATGATAAAGCAGTACAAACAAACAATCCTAAAGACTCTTATTAATGCAAGTATGAAATGCAGTTATGCGTGCATGCCCTCACCGACGTTCTCCCTCATGCGACACCATCTTACGTCCGCGGCATGCATACATTCCTCAGTGCTCCACATCTTCCAGGCACATGCAGTGCGATGATGAACATGATTACTGAGTTGTTATTAGTCCATTTCAAACATCAGGATTGGGAAACTAAGGTACCTCCCTTGTATTATTCCCAAACATGATCCATTCTAGGGTCGTCAATCCTAGGTAATCTCATACGAAGTGTAGTTCTAGGTCGCTGCAAAGGCTGTCAGGGCTGTTACGCGCAATCGTTACACCGCTCCCCCATCACCTTTTTAACGGTTCATCACTAAGCTGATACAGGCCTAGTATGTACTCCTGTCGCTACAGAAGGGTCGTCGCCTCCACGTAGACTCAGAGTACGCTCGAGGTCACTACAAAGGGCTGCCAGGGCTGTTACTCGCAATCGTTGCACCGCTCCCCCATCACCTTATCAATGTAGGCCGATAGCTTGAATATAGTGTCCCATACCACCATAATCGGCTCACGAGTCTATTTGCTCAATGGTCACTACGGGGAGGCTCGGGCTGACGCAATCACAACACCACGAAACCCCAGCGTAGGCCGACAGCTCGACCACGGTGTCCCATACCACCATGCCCGGCTCATGAGTCTTAGCGGATCGAGGTACCATGGTTAACGGGATTCCATTGGTAATTTGGTACCCTAGGTTCAAACAGAGGCGACCAAACATGGTGAACATACATAAGACAGATCGGGTTACTTGACGAGCTCGGCTAGCTCGAGCGCACGATCCATTAAACGACATGAAGCGCAAGTGCTTCGCGTGGCCTAACCACTGCCGCCAACCGATGCACGACTCGGGTTCGCCTAACACGTCCTACGTGGTGAAAGAATCTCAACCATGAATTCCATTCTATTACCGACTGCCTGGACTAACTCATAGCCCCAATCCCAAGCAATTGAATCATGTAATCATATGAGACATCACACTATAATGAATTCCATAATATAAGAATTTCAAGCACCTAAGCATGTTATGAAACAGAAATCTAAAGTCAAGCATATTTCCATACAAACATGATTTCATAACACAATTCATGCATAATGAAACCAGATTTACAAGGAAGCATACATGTAGGAAATCATTCACACCATTAAAGTGATCGAGATTTGTATCTCGATCCACATACAAGTGTGCTAGATGCTCACTAGCACATTCAACCATCTTTACAAACACATAGATTATATACATCATATCACGTGATGTATGATACATCGTACATGTGTTAGACCAAATCCTTCCACTAGAGGGCTGCCTCGTCTACCGTGTACTTGTACCCATGATGAATGATCATGGCATGCATGGATACAAGTTCCATGTACATTGAAACATTTTCACAAACACTTAGGCTACACACTTTTAGCACATATAGTGTGTTTTTGCCATGGAGTGATTTAGGGCAAGTCCTTTCGCTAAGGAGTTGTTACACATGTATTAGGCATATATTTATGACAAATAAACATGTTCAGCACAATTCCAAATTCCAAACATTTTCAAATATTTCAACATACGCATAGATTAGGCGAAATCCTGTATAGTTCATCTCTAACTGAAACGGGAAACAGACGACACTATTTGCATGTGAAATAGCACCCATGTCATGAATAAATCATTAACCGGCATTGAAAGCCTTGAAAACCATAACCTATACACCTAAAGTCCTCACCTTTAAGCCGTTGGAGCATAAGGAACCCGCTAGATTTGTCTAGCTTCCGTGTACCGCAACTAGGCAACCTAGGGAAGGAAATAGGTTAGCTATTTCATCACTTGGAACTCTCCCAACCTTAGATCAGTTTAGAGTTAAAGTTTTCTTACTTATAAGTGATGTCGGGAACGCCGGAAAAGCGCCTAGAATAGGGCGGTGTGACTTGTAGAATGGCAGGGAAAAAGGGTAGGGAAGATCTCCCACTTCTCTCTCACTTTCTCTCTCTTTTCTCTCTCTCCTTGCTAGGGTTTTTCTTCCAAATTCGTATGGGCTGAATAGGGGAGGGTTTAAGGTCCTTATATAGGTTAAACATAACCGAAATAGACCTTAAGTCAAGGTATACTTAGGTTATATCTAAAACGGGCCAGTTCCGTCTAAAAGGGTACTTCTGGCAGCCCCTTTTCCGCGTGCGATCGGACTTAAGCTCACCATCACCGGATCCATGATCCCCTGAGTTTTCATTCCAGTCGAAATCTCAGATCGTAAATGGCGGACCACTTTCAGTTCAACGGTCAGTGGGCCACGATCCGAAATTCCAAGTACATGTAAATGTTCCTGAAATTTTTCCTGATCTGAGGGTGTAATTTGGTCTGATTCTGACGGTCTGGTTGCTTAACACTGATGCGCAAGCAAATTGTGCCAGATCACTATTCCAGATATTTATTTTGTAAAGGGAATAGTGTTTTTCACACTCCCTCGCTCCGGATCCAAACGAATGGCCGTGGGACATCGGCTGGACCTGATTTTCGAGATGATTGTCAAGCCCAGTGAGGCGGTCCTAGATCCTTAAGTTCGTGTTAATCGGACTTCCGATGCACGGTCTAGACCTAATACGAAACTTCATTTCATTCCCGGAGCAGCCGGGTAATGAGTTGGTTCTAAACTTTAGGGTAACCTAGAATCACTGATTTTGCAAGTTTTGGATCTTGCAGATCGTATTTAACAATCCCAACGGATTTCATGGCTAATCGAGTTTTGCACTTAGTTAACTTTGTTAAATTTCTAAAGGATTTAATCCTAATTGATTTCTGGTCGAGATGGTACTCGAGCCAAAGTACGGAAATTTACGGGTCGTTACAGTTCCACTTGACAAACTGTGATTGACCACTAGTCGATGATGTTCCATTAAACATCCCAATGTTAGAGTCTCATGAGTCGGGGATGGTGGGAATGAGATACTATGCCCGAGCTGTCGGCCTACGCTGGGTGATAAGCCCCCCGTAGTGACCTTTGAGCTTTATTAAACTAGCTGGTTGTAAATGGAATAATAATGGATGGGCTAATCATGCATTCATAGAATACGGACGATAACAGGTTGTTAATTTCAGATGATGTAGCACGTGCCTATAGGATTTAGTTGTGGTATCGTTTCGCTAGCTCCCAGACCACCGACTATCGACCCACTTTCGGTGAGCTTGGCACTACGCATGTATGATGTACTTTCGCTGGTGACTACCCACATGCATGGGTTTTGCCCAAAAGCCAACTGGATGAGCATCTTCAGTTGATGTGCACTCACGCATCCATGCATTTAATAAAATTGCATCGTGTATTATTTTGAATATTTTTTGTTACAATTATGCTTACCTAATACGGCGGTGTATAATCTAGAGGGAAATTCACACTGAGATGGTCACTCATTCATCGAATATATAACCGTACAGGTAGTGCAGGTGGCTTAAATAATATCCATATCAAAATTGATGAAGGGTAGGGTACACTTATCAGGAGCGCATGGCTGTATCTGTAAAGTGTAGTTGCGCGATCTTGCGGCTCAAGTTTATATGCACTTTATTATTTCTCATGTATTAAATTGTGTAATTCTTGTATTTGTTAAGTATAAAGACATTAGTTTGTATAAGTCATTTGGGCAATCGCTCGTATAATTTGAATGTATATGTAATTTTCTTTATATTTGATTTGTTCTTATTCCGCCAATGCTCACTCTAAAAAAGAAAATAAGGAAAAAATAAATATACATGGAATTGGGTTATCTTTAAAGGTTAACACTCAGGTTTTTTGGAAATCGAATCATATACTCAGGTTCTTAAAACCCGGGGCGTTACATCTTCTCTCTTCAATTTTGGATTTACACAATCTTTCTTCATGTGTCCTCCCATCCCACAATTCCAGCACTTTAATTTACCTTTGCCTTTGCTCATGGATTTAGATCTTGACCTTGAAGATTCTGTACCTTGCTCAGAATTCATGTCCCTCGTAATCAGTGCATCGGAAGATGTCCCCACGCCGCCGTTTAGCTTTCTTACGGCTTTCCCTTGAAGGGTTAAGATAACGGTGTCGACACTCAGGGTTTTATTTGCAGTGCACATTGTGTCCTTGAATGACTCATACGATGTAAGAAGAGAATTCAACACTATACATGATTGTTTCTCATCTTTGCTCACTTCCTCCATATCCATCAATTCGCAGATCAATTTATTAAATTTGTTGATGTGGGGCTCCAGATCTCCACCATCTGCCATCTTAAAGGTATAGCACTGTAGCTCTAAAGTGTAGGCAATTTTTAGAGGATTTTTTCGCATAGATATCCTCTAACTTCGCCCATAAATCAGCCGTAGTTTCTCCCTCAAAACATTGTAGAGAACCTCATCCGTGAGACACAAACGGATGGAGGCTAAGGCATTACTACAAAGAGTACTGCAGTCCTCGTCATCGGTATTCGAGTTGTCGTTATTGCTACAAGTTTCACTGGCCGGAATTAAGATATAATATCGTAATCGCCGATAACTGGAAATGTAGGGAAAAAGGGGGAAACATGGAGAAAATGGTGGAATTTTTCAATGAAACTTCAGGACATACCTTAATACACATATTTACATATTTAGGAATGAAAAACTTGCAAAAAGAATGTATTTAATAATAAGTTTCCATTTAATGGGAGCCAGGCGGAGGCTCCGAGTGCCGATGAGGGGCCACTGTGATGTATGAACTTTATCCACACCATCCATCCCTTTTTTCATATCATTTTATAATATTATGTCAAAAATAGAGAAGATCGAAATCTTAAATGGGCCACACAGTGGTGATTAAATATATATTGTTGAAAATTTTCTTAGGGACCATAGAAGTTTTAGATCAAGATGATATTTGTTTTTTCATTTCATCCATGTGTATATGATCGTATCAAGGGGTTGGATGGAAAATAAACGACACAGTAGGCCATAAGAAGGTTTCAATGGTGGACGTCCTTAACACCGCTGCTTCTTATGGTGTGGTCCACTTGAGCCTTAGATATTCCTTATGTTTGGTCCATTACTCTAGAATGATATGAAAAAGTGATGGACGGTGTTGATAAGATTCTTACATCACGGTGGCCGCTCACTGGCCCTCGGAGCCTCTACTTGTCCCGAGCTACGAACAGGTGGGGTAGTACCTAATCCGCGCCCCTGCTGAAGCGAGACTTCCTCCTGATGTGATGTCGTCGGGTTATGTGGGCCCCACTATGGTGTATGTTTTTTATCCACACCATCCAACCATTTGAAGATATCATTTTATGGCATGAGGTAAATAATGAGTCAAATCCAAAGCTCTAGTGGACCCTATCACAGAAAGCAGTGGGGAGAGTGACGCCCACTGTTAAAAACTTATAAATAGAGCCACAGTGGGGAGAGTGATGCAAGGGATGCTACGTGGGGTCCACCATGATGTTTTTAAAAAAATCCACCCCGTCCATCCGTTATTTTAGATCATTCTAGGACATCAGAAAAGAAATCATGTGCATCTAAAACTTAGGGCAGCCGCACGAGAGGAAATAGTGGAGATTCAGTGACCATCGTTTAAACATTTATCTGGCACAAAAGTTTAGTACAAGGCTACTAATTTTGTGTTTTCACTTTATCGGAGTGGAAATAAACTTATAAATAGTTTGGATGACATATAACATCAAGATGGTGCCCAGAGAGGTTTCAACGACGAAAAAATCTTTCTTGAGTTTTCATTCTCGTATGGCCACCTTGAGTTTTGGATCCACCTGATTTTTGGTCTCATCCCCTAAAATGATCTGAAAAAATGAATGAACGAGGTGAATTTTTCATCAACATCATGATGGGCCCCACGTAGCATCCCAGTGAAGGAACTTTTCGCCAGAGGCTTGCGCAGGAAATCCCTGTCCACAAACGAAGTGTGTACTCCCCTAATGTTCTTTAGGCATCAAACGTCGGTCTATGTGGACCCCTACATGATGTATGTGTCTCATCCATGCTGTCTAATCCATTTTTCCAGATAATTTTTTGTATGAACTCAAAACTGAGTTAGATCAAAATCTCAAGTGGGCCACACAGGTTGATTGAACTCTCATCGTTAAAAACTCCTTGGGGCTACAAAAGTTTTAGATCAAGCTGATATTTGTTTTTTGACTTCATCCAAGTCTGTATGAGCTAATCTACAGGTTGAATGTCAAACAAACGTTACAATGGGCCATAGCCCATATGAGGTTTTTAATGGTAGACGTTCAATCATTATTATTTTCCCATGGCGTGGTCCACCTGAGATTTTGATATATCTCATTTATGGGGAAAATGATTAAAATGATTTGTAAGCATGAATGGACGGTGTGGATAAAACAAATAGATCATGGTGGGGCCCACATAACACCGACCACTAGCCCCTAGTTAGTGGCAGCATCATTAGCCAAACCACGTCCCTTGTATATCGAAAGCAGATTGTGTAGTGAGTAACTCACTACGGTTATAGTACTCAGTAAACTCTATGAGGTCCACCATGATTTATGTATTTTATCCACTCGCGTCCATCCATTTTCCCATATAATTTTACAGCTTAAACCCAAAAATGAAGCATATGCAATGTTCAAATGGACCACACCACATGAAACAGTTGAATTGAACATCTATCGTTGAAAATTTCTTGGGGGCCACAGAAGTTTTGGATCAAGCTTATATTTGTGTTTTCCGTTCATCCATATCTTTATGATCTTATGAACAGGCTGGATGACAAATAAGCATCACTGTGGGGCCTAGCAAGGTTTCAACGGTGGAAATCATTATCCCCACTGCTTCATGTGGTATGATCCACATGATCTTTGGATATGATTCAAATTTAGGCTCAACCCCTTAAATTAGATGGAAAAAGGGATGGACGGCGTGGATAGACACATACATTCAAGGTGGGCCCAAATCGGTTTACTGAGTACGATAAAAGCGTATCGAGTAACTCATACACAATCAGATTTCTTCCATATCTTCAAACTTTCATAGTTATTAAAAAAAAAAAACCTAACCCTAAAATTCCGTTAAAGAGGCGATCCCGCCGAAAAAAGAGGGTTTTTGAGGGAGGGTTGTTGCCGAAGAAAGAGGGGTTTTCTTACTTGCAAATCGGAATGAAATCTTCAAAGATCGGCTGCAATGCTCGAAGATTGGCGCTGTTGATGGAGGTGTTCTTCGGAGCTCCGAGTTTCGATCAACCAAGTAGGATATCTTCTCGGTTTTGATATTTTTTCAGATTTTTTACCTATATTTATTGAAAATACAGGTTGTTGGCTACAGTTTTCTCGTAATAGGTAGCGTGGTTGGTGGCCATAGTCGATATTGTTGGCGGTAATCCAAAATTATCGGCGATAATGCAAAATTATAGGCCATAATCCAAAATTATCGGCGATAATCCAAAATTATTGGCGATATTTCGCCGATAATCCAAAATTATCAGCGATATTTCACCGATAATCCACAGAGAAATGAAAAAATGGGGTTTCAGTGTCGCTAGACTGGCGATACCGATATTATTAGCGATAATATCAACATTTCGTTGACAATGGAAACATTACTTGTCATTCATAGTTGATTTCCGCCCCTCGAGGGGCTTAGCTTCGCCTTGATTAGTTAATAGGCTAATCATCTTAATCTTCCATTGTCACGCCCCAGACTCAGTGACCAGACCCACAAGGAATCCGATAGCCGGTTCAAGCCACAACAGCCTCCATAGTACCCCATTCTCGGTTCCTGGCTCAGGTTCCAATCCTGGGATCCTACAAGGAGGATTTCTATGTCACAATTCCAAACCAAATCGAGCATACTCAAGATCATAGTAAGTAAATCTCAGAAATAAACCAAGGAACACACTGCAAAATCCACTATGAATTTAAAATTTATAGGTACAAGGTTCATAAGGAAATACATAATATAGAAAGAGAAAAGGAAAGGTCTGCAACAGGTCCTCAACTCGCGCTAACCAAATCCACGGCTCCTCCGCTGACCTAGGATCTCCTACACGCATCAATCGTACATAAGCTTATAGAAAGCTTAGAAGGTGGTGTAAGGTATGTGGCAATGGTGCTCAGAAGAAGATAGGGAAGAATGCAGAAGGAAACATGAATGATACCAATGTCACTAGTCATACCGAGGCTAAGCTATGAATGCAGTAAACCGTACTAAGGCTATGCAATGTAATACATGAGTACTGGGCGCCATACCAAGGCAATGGAATATAAGGCTTATACAACCGATGTAAATGCAATGCGAAGTAATGTCAGTGATCATATCCAATCCACATATCAAGTACAGTTTCATCATAAGGAATCCACCGGGGTCAAATACACTGCAGGATGATTGCCACTTTACAGACCTGCACAGTCAAACGAGCGTAGGAGACCTCACTACCCGCCTGTGGACAGCCAATCACCAGCAAGGCTCAACGGTAACGGACCCATTTACAAGCTAGTCAAACTCAGCCTAACTATTGCCCTCTCACTCAAGCAGGTAAGGCCAAACCCTATCCCAACCGAACACGTTACAGTGGGAGTCGCGGCCTAATGGTATAAGGCCTTCGTGCGCTCATGTTTTCCACTTGATCTCAGCGCTGGGGCTTTCCCTCGGTACAGTGGAAGTTTAGGGGCTTTCACCCAAGGATATCCTATGCACCCCAATGCTCAAGTAACATTTCCGGTGTTCACACACGGCCATCCACGATATACCTATGGAGGCTACGTCCCTGATGAAGCAATGACGAATATCTATATGCTATGTAATGCCAGATGCATGAGTCACACAATCAGCCATGCATCAATCCCAAGCATCCACCGTGCTCAAGAGGGTAAACTCCATCCCTTGGGGAGATACCAACATGTTTTACACAATGACACAACCATGGCCAATCATACCTCAACCAAGCATGCATATGATGTATATGGGAGTGGGCCATGAAGATGAATAAGGGTGCCAATGAGGTGAATGAGAATATATTCTCTCTACCTAACCAACAGGGTCTAGGTACTTAACCAATCCTTCATAAGGAATACAACCTTTAGTGGGGGCCCATTTACTTGGGGTAGCCCACAAGGCTAAGGAAAACAATAACATGGGCCTAAATAGATGAACGGTCCTAGCAAGGGCTTATGGTGGGCCTTTAACCACCTATAGAAACCCATGGGCTTACCTTAGGACCACCAATGTGGTCATTTAACCACAACTGGTCCCCAAGAGGTAACCCATCTCTAATCAATCGCAGATCAAGGCCCAAGGCCTATACCAATGCATAGGCCTAGTGGGCAACACACATAGTCCAACCCATATGTAATATCATGGGCCCATAAGCATGGTTTGGGCCCAATCATAAGGGTCATTAATCCACATATTGTGGTGGGCCTAGCGAGCAGCCCATCACTCAAACCCCATGGGCAATTTTCATGTCTAAACCAAGTGAGTTGGGCCTACAACCCAGCCCAAGTATAAAGTTGATTTGGTGGGCAACCAAGGGCCTCACCACTTGTGTAATCCGGCCCATAAACCCAACACAATAATATGGAAAAGTGGCCCAAAGGGTCCAAAGGGCCTAAGGAGTCCAACAACTAGTTACATTTATGGACCCATTAAGAACTCCAACTATGGTGGGCCTGAAAGATGCACTAATTAAGCCCAAGAATTAGGGGATTCTAAGTATGATTTTTATTCCTTCTAAGTACTCACAATGTGGTGGGCCCCACTTCTTAAAATTTCAGCCCGAAGGCCAAGCATAATTATAACACATTGCCGGATTTTTAACCCAACAGGTTTATGGGTCTGTCGGAGCCCAGAAAATGATCCATTTGATTAGGACATCAGTCCAAGTGGTCCAACCATCAAGTCAGAGGGCCCCACCACATAGGATTACATTACATTAATAAGGAAAAAAGGTGGGCCACACTGCTGGACCAAGGTCCAGCAGGTAGTCCACATGGGGCGTCCCACATGGGCCTGGGCGTCCCGATGGGCTGGACTTCTAGCCCATGTGATAGCAAAAAGGCGGGTCCCACCCTGGGTACACTATACTCGGATGAACCATACTTAAGTGGGCCACACAAAGGAAGGCCAGAGGGATAAAACACACATCATAGTGGGCCACAAAATGGGGTGGACGGCCAGCCCATGCTGGGCGCCCCAGCCTTGGGCGTCCAGCCCTTGCCAAAAATTCCTCGGTAGTCCGTTGGGCCCAAAATTTGGTAGGTGGGTCCTAACAGGGGTGGACCACCTTCAGTTAAAATTTCAGATTTTTTATGAGTTAGGAAAGTATTTTTGTGAATTAAAAGAAAACAGACTCTCCAAAAATCTGGTTAGTGCAGAATTATGGCCGACCCTGTTTTGAGCACCCAATGGGGTGGGCCCAAGATCTCCAAAAATTGGGAAAAATTGATTTTAACATCCCCACATATGTATACTACAAGGTAGGGTCTACAAAAGTGACCCACCAATGCAAAAATTGTTTTATATTTTAAGATTTCCAAACTGACATGTTGCTGGACAGAAAAATCTGGACTATTCACCCCACTTGGGCCACACCTTTGGGACCTCAATTAAGGTCAGATGGGGCTGAAATTTGGAGGACATCTAGGTGAGATCCCCACCTTTAAGAAAAGTATATTTTAAGGGTAGAAAAGGTCCCCTAATCAGTCCCAAAATCTGGTCCAAAAATAACCAGAAACTGTCCAGAGGATTTCTGGACAGCAACATACACATGGAATTATCTGGGTATATGAGTCAAATAAAAAGGGGATTACCTCATAAAATTGGTGCTATGGTCCACCTTAGTGGGCCCCACAAATATCCAGGCCATATCTCCACCCCAAAATCCGTTGCGTGCATCATATATGGGGTAAAAGGAGCACCAATGTCCCGAGTGTGGACTGCACTATGTTTGGACGGTCTGGATGTTGCAAGGCCTCTAAGTGAGCCACACACCTCAGAGATCAGATAATGAGGATGGGGAAAAGAAGAAAAGGAAAGTAAGAAATTAAGATCCGACCACAAGAGAGTGTCTCCGCTGCCATTGAGGCCCTCCCTTCATCACAAACATTACACCTTCCACTATATTCATTTACAAGTTGCATCATGAAATAGCGGTGAAGACCGCTTTAGTTGAAGTAGGAATATATTGATATGTCCTAAAGGGGGTGAATAGGACTTTTTAATAATTTTATGCCAAATTAAAATCCTATCACACTAATCCTAATAACAAGCATAGCTTAGGATTACTCAAATGTAACTCTACTGACTTCCAAGCCTGGTAGAGGATCCAATCACAAAACTATTTGAGAGATGAATAATATACAAACTAGTTTATGATAGATATGACTGTGTGTGTGTGTGAGGTGTGATCTCAGATAATCAGATATGAAAATATAGAAGGAAATCACACAAACAAATAAATAGCAATCTCAAACACAGTCATTTTTATACTGGTTCGACTACTTGTCTACTCCACTCCTGGTAACCACACTCAACCCTTGAGTGTATCGGATTTCACTAAGGAGGTTTCACAGCGGTTCACCTCAAACCTAAGGTTTTAAATCAGGTTCACCTTCAACCTTTACAACCTACACCTAAGCTGACTGTTTATGCTCCCCGAGCAAGGGTCAACACATAACACCCGGTTTTAGGCACACTGGCCAAGGATCCACACAAGGAACCTCACTGTTTATGCTCTCATGAGCAAGAGTCAACACAACGCACCCGCTTTTAGGCACACTGGCCAAGGATCTTCCACAAGACCCTAACTGTTTATGCTCTCCACAGAGCAAGGGTCAACACAACACACCCACTACATACACTTCCGCCGAAGGCCTCCTACGAGGGCTTGAAGGGGTGAGAAACACCTTCGACCTAATCCTTAAAAGGAATGATCACAAGTGTCCTCTGGACTCTAATAACTTACAAATAAGTAGATGAGTCCCATTCAGCACGTTGACGAAGATCTCCTCCTTGTTGATGAAGAATCTTCAACTTCCTTAATCCGCAACTCAGAAGATGTACCAATGCATGGCGACGGGTTGGGTCAACGCTGTGATGGAATCCTACTCTCCTAAATGTTTTCGTATATGGAAGATAGAGTGATTTCAATCATTTATGCATTCAAGGCATCCTAATTTAATGATTTGCCATTAAGATGGTAGCTAGAGGATTTTTGAATGCGGAAGTTCATTCCCCAATCCACTCTATTGAATATCAATGATGAGGGTGGATTGAAGGATGAACTTCCCTGAGAGAAAGGGCATTGGGTATATGATCTAAGGTAAAACACACAAAAGCACTCTCTTCTTTCTCTACTAGCAATAATAGACAAGTCCTCTTTATATAGCCAAAAGGTTCCAATGGATATAAAATGGTCACATTTATGACAGAGTTCGATATCATCGAGCGGATTCGATATCATCGAGCGTATACTCTCAATTGTATCGATGGGCAGCTCGATGACATAAACTCAAATGTCATACGCTTTTGAAACCTTTTGCCAGCTGGTCGAGGGAATCGAAACACGTGTCAATGTCATCGGATTTCAAACTTTGATTTTATCGATGCGAGGTTCGATTCCTCGACATTTGAAAATGAGAGAGACTTGCTTGGAAATATTTCAGGTTTACAAGAATAATCGAGGGACCTTCGAGATCATCGAAATTTGAATGTCGATGATATCGATACCTGTGTCGATGCATCGATAAATTCAACGGATTTCTCATTAAGCTTGCTGGACAGTTTATGTCCATATTCGATGCAATCGATGTTATATCGATATCATCAATATTTGAATATCGATTCTATCGAGTGACCCTCGATCATAGATAAACACACTTGAATTATTTTGCTGGATAAATGCGAGTCCAAGATCGATATCATCGAAGGCCTTCCGATATCATCGAGATTTGAATTCCGATGATATCGAGGGGGACCTCGATATATCGATGATCTTATGATTTTTCTTAGTAAAAACAGGGACTCGTTTTCTCTGCTGTCGATTTTATTGAGTCAATGTCGATAGACTCGAGTTTCAAATATCGATGTCATCGATAGTGGTATCGATACATCGATAATTCAGTCCAGAGGAATATGTGGTTGTTGGACATCTTTGGTCCTCATTCCGATGAAATCGATTTTTCATCGAGGACATCGATAGCGCAGGTCGATCATATCAAAATGTGTTTCGATAAAATCGACAAAACTAGAAAACTTAGAGATTTTCTGATTTTATAAAAAAGTTTTCTAACCCAAAAACCCTATGATGTTTTAACCAATTTTAAGGGTTTTATTTACCTGTTGTTTTGGGACATGGGATGTGAGGCTTAGATTTACCTGTGACAAGTTCGTGCACACATCCGGTTGAGGCAGATGCTTCGATCGATCTTCCTATAAGACTCTGCAGACTAGCTGACTCAACACTCACGCTAATTGACAAACCAGGGTACTTTCATATCATAGACATGCATGCAATAAGATTTCAGATCTAAGGTGGGGATGTCATCCCCACCAAGGTCTAAGGTCTAGATGACCCCTCAAGAACATGGATCAAAAAGAAAAAGGCCATGATGGGGTCCATGGAGAATGGTCCCATCTATGGAACATGCATGCAAGATGGTTGGTCATAGGCCTCATCCATGGATACTTGGGGACCTCCACCATCATTTGGTGGGCCCCACAAGCTCCTTAAGGTAGGAATGAAAAGATCTAAGAAGGAAGAAAAGAAATCCTAAACTAAAAACACCCACCTTAATAGTTCTTCACCAAACTCCTACCAATAAACTCTTTATGCTTCGAGCTTCCAAGATCTAAGGTTGAGATTGAAGGTGGATGGTTCGATGAGGGGATTTTAGAAGGAAAAGGGGCTGGAGAATGGGGAGTAGGGTGGGACGTCCCAAGGGTAGAGAGGGAGAAGGAGAGATGAGGAGAAGAGAGGAAATGAGAGAAATAAAGTGAAATTGCTAGCAACTAAAGGTTTTATTCAATGTAATGATTGAGTTTATAGAAAAGAGGTGCACTCTCTCTCCCTAAAGAAGAGAAATTTCAGAAAAATTAGATTTAGGGAAGAGGGAAAAGCAACTTTAGCATGGGAGAGTGAAAAAGGAGCTCTCTTTATAAGAGAACTCGTGATTACTTGCTAGCTAGGTGTAGGTGGTGTAGGTAGTGTAGATGGTGTAGGCTAGGGAAAACATGTAATAGAGTGGGACACCTTGGGAAACGTGCACACCACCTTAGGTGGGTCCCACAATCATATTAAATGGTCCATCATGGTGTATGCCCCATATCTCATGATCTAAAACTAGGATTGTCGCACGAGATGCGGCGTTGGAACCGCGGCAATGATGCGGTCGCAATGGCACTAAATTCGGGTCGATCCAGGTCGGGTCTACGTGATTGGACTCAAGGACAACCACAATCACTACCTAAAGGTTGCGGGTCGTCGGAATTCGACCGGTAGGACCGCGTGACCTAAAGAAATGGCGTGTATACTTGGGTTAGGGTTTTACATCCATAACAAAAAAATATTTTTGCCTGAATACTTCTCAATATCAAACTTAGTGCTTCCCTTTGATGCTAATCCTACAGATTCAAATCTGTGCCCTAACGATTGCTCTGATACCACTTGTTGGGGTTCGGGCTGCGGAATCACACAGATATGTATATAGGATAGCAATCCAAGAGAACCAAGCAAACACAAAGATTTAACGTGGAAAACCCTTTCGGAAAAAAACCACGGCGTAAAGTGACAGAAATCCACTATGAAAGCACATATTATAAAGATGGAGGAATAAATTCAATGGATCAATCACTGTTCGATGTCATCGAATGTGACATCGAACGGGCAGTCAATGACATCGACAGACCCTGTATTTGCCTTGATTTAAGACATCAAATACAATGTACATTAAGAGCTAAGCTATGCTAGCCTAAGAACTAAACTAGGATAAGCAACATTTCACTATATAGTTGTGTTGGGTTAGTGAGGGCCCAGAGCTCTTTATTCTTCCTCGTATTTGTAGAGAGTTTAGATGGTAGTTGGAGAGAGATCTTCGTATCTACTCCAACCCTATCCTCCCATCTCCCTCTCCCTCTCCCTCTTCCTCTCCCTCCTTCCTCTATTCTCTCTCTTGTTTCTCCCTCTCCCTATTCTCTACCTTGTCTTATCTAACAATAATCCTCCAATAGTATGCATTTTTTTAACAAATTTGATTCCTTTTTTAAGAATTCGATTGCTTTGATTTTTTATTTCGTGTAACATATGGTTTTCTTTTGGGTCAATTGAAGTATGGTTTTCTTCATTTCGATAATTCTATAGTAGGGTTTTGATTTGGTTTGATTGTAGCTTTGTTTAAGTTTGATTAGCTACAATATGGTAGACACATTGATGGTAGTGTCCACATGGTGGATGATCCAAATCCACCATCACTTTAAATCCAAGTATATTTTAAAGAACTTATGCTAGTAGTGAAAGATGGGCTCGGGCCAAGCCTTGTATAAACAATCTAGCTTAGGCTTGGACTAGACTATTTTGGCCCATCATGGGCTTAGGCCAAGTTTCGACTTAGGTTGAACAATGTGAGCCAGGCTTAGACAAAGCTTGGCCCAACCCGTTTACACTCCTAATTGCCACTTTAAAAGCTTCTCTTCACAAAATTTTCACATCAAAGACTGTGGCCCGCTTAAATATTTTTTGAGAATCGAAGTTGCCCGTTCACCTAGGGACTTATATTTGTAAAGGGAAGTATACTCTTGTTATCTTATCATATGCCAGTTTACTTAGTGTTGCCCTTGTGAATCGCCTATGGATCAAAATTTTAAACTTAATAATACAGATGGTGAACTTTCAATAATCTCACCCAATATCGTTGATTGGTTGTTAAACTGATTTACCTCAATATTATAAGATTAGATATTGTATATTCTATTCAAATCTTGAGCCAATTCATGAGCTAACCACAATGTCCTCATTGGGATGCCACGTAATTTCTTAAAGGGCCAAGGCTTACTCATGTCCTCATCTAACCCCATGGTTCTTAAAGGTTATTGTAATTAAGATTGAGCTAGTTTTCCCATGATACAATGCTCTCTCAGTAGGTATTGTACTTTGCTTGGCGATTCTCACTTATAATGGAGACAAAAAGCAAACCATTGTCTCTCGTTCATATACCAAGGCTAAATATCAATCTATGGCTGATACAAGTTGTGAGGTCACTTAGCTCCTTTATATTTTACATGATCTTCATGTTTGCAATCTTCAACCAGCCTCTTATTTTGTGACAATCAAATGGTGTTATTCTTTATTGCCAATCCCATCTTTCATGAATGCACTAAATATATTGAAATTGATTGCAACATCCTATGTGAGAAAATTCAATCCGACTTGATTAAGCTTTCATATGTTTTGTTGAAGTTGCAACTAGCTGAATTATTTATCCAACCTTTGGGCAAAGACTTATTCCATATATTGAGATCCAAGTTGGGTGTTTATAATCCTCACTCTCCAACTTGAGGGGGAGTATTAGCATGTGTATCATCATGTACAATTATTAGATTTTGTACAACTAGTTTTAGCTTAATCTTAGTAAGGTATTTTTAAATATAGATTGTAATATTCACTATATATAGCCTTCAACCTCCTCAATGAACTCATAAAGAAAATTTATACGTCTTTACAAAAGTATATGAGATAAAGAGAGATTATCAACTTTTAATGTCACAGAGCATATATCAAAGTCCATATGAATAATAAATACCATACAATCATCTAATTGTACTCTTACTAGGACTACCATTATCTCCTTTGCATAAGATCTTATCACCATATGAATGCAAGCGAGTAACACATTCCATTTTCTCTTGGATGTTAAAACAAAGTGAAAAGAGTAGATGGAAGGAGCGAGAGAGGCGATATGAACTCACTTTCCTCCGTATCATCATCAGTGTGGTATACCTTGTGGACGATTCTCCATCTCTACTCTTCTATTGTGGCCTTATTGTGTGGTAAAAAGGACCCTATGTTTTTTTATTCATTGAAATAGATCAAGAAATTTTTTTATGTTTTATTTTTTATTTTTATTTTTTATACTAGAGAAGGAACACCTTCAAATCTTCGTTATCTTATAGACAAGTAACAATATGATCTCATCCATCTACTTTAGATCTTATTTACAAACTTAATTAAATATACATAATAATAAGATTACCAATTATAATTTAGATTTTTAAAAGTTTATGCTCCTATCTTTGGACCAACTATCAACCTTGATTGCCTATCTCTCTCAAAATTTACTTTAATTGGGTGATCCTAATTAACCATCTCATTAATGGGTATGAAAATAAACTATTCGTATTGAATTTTGTTCTTCCTCACTGTAATTTTGGTACAATGGGGTCCACTTGAGAAATGGTCAGCTCTAATAAAATCCAGTCGATTCACCTCACTGATGCATGTGAAATATATCGTTGGACTTGTTGAGAGATCAAATCTTCTTTTTTACCATTCATTAATTTTGCGGGACCTATGTAACTTGTCGAGTGATCCACAAGATCTCCCAACATGGAGGATCCAATATGCACATATTTACCGTACATGTTTGGCCCGCCCCATGAGTGGACCAGGCTATGATTCGGTGATGGGGCATGTTGGAGTTGAGGTTGGCACAATCAATAGCGCAGATCGAACGTGTGTGGCCCATTTGCAGACAATTAATATTGGTCGTAAATAGAGTTGTATAAGAGTCGAGCTTGACACAACTCAACTTGGCTCTGCCAATTGCAACTTGAACTTGGCTCGGCTCGATCCTCAAGCCTAATAGGCTAGCTCGGCTTGGCTCGGCTCGGTTCAATTAGCGGCTCGAGCTGTTCGAGCCTATGCGACATTTTCTCGAATACATAATGCATCTTCAATTTCCCACATTTTAAATGCAAAACAGTAACATTACTTTGCAGGCATTTCATCAAACACTTGGTGAACAACGTCAAGATTAAGATATGAGGGCAGTCTTATAATGTAAACTTTTTTTAATGTGGTGATTTGTTTATTCAATATTCCCTCTAATGTCCATTTCAAAAATATGCTGATATAGAGGGCAGTCTAAGAAACAACACTTCGTTGAGTCATTTTATCAAATACTCGGCGAACAACATCAAGATCAAAATAACTGAGTCACTGAGTCAATTCGAGTTGGGTTTCGAGCCGAATTGGGTCAAGCTCGGGCAAGTTCAAACTCGGCTCGAAATTTTTTCAAGCTCCAAAAACCCGCTTGACTTGGTCCAAATCCAGTTTCGGAAGCGAGTCGAGCTAACTTGGCTCGTGTACAACTCTAGTAGTAATATCCATCACAAATGAGAGTTGTTATCAGAAAACAAAAAATTAAAGATCCCTGGAATTAAGATAATGGGGGGTTTTCTTTTCCATGCATAAGGCGGCATTTGGTTGCACCAAATTTCATGATTGATTTGTCTCCTTTGGTGCAAAATATTATGATTAATCATGAAATATCATGATATTTGGTGCAACCAAACACGCCTTAAACAAAAGAAAAATTTAGGGGCATTTTCTTGAAAAGTTCTTCTCACACTTCCAAACTCTTCCAAGCATTTTGTTCCAGAGGGGCTTACATTTCAGTGATCTAAACCGTTCATCCGAGCATACACTCATTGTGGATAGTGATGCTGAAAACAACACCAACATGATGAGAATTCCACCAATGAAATGAATTGGTTTCTCTGATAGAAGAGATTGTCGGCCCACCACCACTCATCCATGGTGGGGCCATCCAATGATGATATGGCCTTTGAAATACGGGCCCCACATGTCTAGAATAATAGTCCAAACTAAAACACCACTAATTTGGGACAATTTAAGGCTTTAAGACATCTTAAGCTTGAATGGAAGCACAGCCCTGTCGGTGATTGGCCCAGGCCTATTAGGAAGGCCCAGTTCAAATATTGGGATTTGGTTGGCCCGGCCCGGCTCATTTCCATCATTCTATAGAAGAGCTATTTCAATCTAATGCTTAAGCATGATTGGAGGACTTGGTCACATGAACAGACTTATACAGACTCGACTCGAGTCAGTGGTGAATTTGGCTGACTCAGTCGAGTCATCCGGGTGACACATATGTCAAATTGGATTGCGTCCGACCGAGTTCGAGTCAACTCGGATGAGTCACATGTGACTGGTCCAGGTCTTAAAATCATGCTTTTAAGAAATAGTACCAGTGGCTCATAAATGGAATGGGCCCACGTTAGACCATGCTCCACTCCATGAGCCCAAACATGCAGCCAAAGCCCAGAAGAGTCTGCTAGCTAACCTTGTGGGGGCAAAATGCACCTAGCCCATTGCCCAAATACCTTAACATATAGTCAATTAGTGGGACTAACTGGGTTATTCTATTGGGCTTTTATGAATGTTGAAGACTAAGCCCATCCCATTTAGTTTTCTTACCTCAAAGCTGGTGTCTGAAGAAGCCCACCGTTCCCAAACATCAATCAAACTCAAGCCCATACCACAAGCCCACTTTAATCCATAGTTCAAAAACATGGAAGCTAGAGTCAACTCAGAACTTGGACGCGTTTCTATAAAACTCTCACAAGTTTTCTAGTTTTTTCAGAAAATATTTAATATTTAAAAGGAATAGATAATATATAAACAATGTTTAGTTGTGCTGAATAGGTTCATGTTTTATCGAGTTTTGAATGGGTTTATCGAGTTTTGTCTGAGTCACGACCATATCGGGTTTCTCTCGAGTCTTGGTGGAATGTGGTCGAGTCGAGTTTTTTTTTTTTTTTTTTTTTTTTTTTTAAAATTTCAAGGTTTAAAACTATACTTTAATAATGGTAATTAGAAGGGTATAGCTATCATTTTGATTGTTACAAATGGACAACGAAAGTAAACTCCCATGGGCCGTAGCATGGTAAACTGGTCTGACTCAGACCAAGTCAAATACATTTGGGCAGGCATAAGCATCAGGCCTGATAACTAATTGGGCTGGACATGGGCATGCATATGCCCATAAAGCCCAATAATTAGAACTAGATCGATCGGACTTATGTACCATTGATGAGTCAAGGTCCGATGGAGTCAGATTCCTACGCGAATTGCTCTGGATGGGCTTGTGTAGAAAACAGGAACCAGTACTCAAGTGGGCCAAATACGTAAGGATCGAACATACACAGTTGAAATATTCACGGTGCCACAGGAGTTTTGAATCAGGCTAATATTTGTGTTTTCAGTTCATCTCAGTAGGAATGACGTTACAAATGGTATGGATGGCATGTAAACATCATTGTCGACCCCAGGGAGGTTTCAACGGTAGAAATTTCCCCACCTACCTTTTCCTTTAGTGCGGCCTAATTAAGTTATTTATTTATTTATTTATTTATTTTTATCCTACTCATTTTTGGCCTCATGTCCTAAGCGAATTGCTTTGGATGGGCTTGCGTAGAAAACATGATCCAGTACTCAAGTGGGCCAAAAACATAAGGATCGAACATACACAGTTGAAATATTCAAGACGCCATAGGAGCTTTGAATCACGCTAATATTTGTATTTTCAGTTCATCTCAGTAAGAATGACGTTACGAATGGTATGGATGGCATGTAAACATCACTGTCGACCCAGGGAGATTTCAACGGTAGAAATTTCCCTACCTACCTTTTCCTTTAGTGTGGCCCACTTAAGGTTTTATTTATTTATTTATTTATCCTGCTCATTTTTGGCCTCGTGTCTAAAATTATCTCATAAAACGGATGGACGAATTGGATTTCTCAAAAACATCATGGTGGGTCCCACTTAGGTTTCTAGCATAGGAACTTCCTGTGAAAGGCTTTCGCAAGAAATCTGTGGTGTCTTTCACGTTGGAAACCTAGGTGGGGCCCACCATGATGTTTTTGAGAAATCTACCCCGTCCATCCGTTTTTTTGAGCTCATTTTAGGACCTAATACCAAAAATTAGCACGATGCAAGACTCAAGTGGGCCGAACTAAAGGAAAAGGTGGGTAGCGAATTTTCTACCGTTGAAATCTCCCTGGGGTCAACAGTGATGTTTACATGCCATCCATACCATTTGTAATGTCATTACCATTGAGATGAACTGAAAACACAAATATTAGCCTGACTCAAAACTTCTGAGCCCCAAGAATATTTCAACCATGTGTGTTCTTCCTTACGTTTTCGGCCCACTTGAGTATTATATCCTGTTCATTTTTGGCCTCATGTCTTAAAATGATGTCACAAAACGGATGGACAGATTGGATTTCTCAAAAATATCACGGTGGGTCCCACTTAGGTTTCCAGCGGAAGAACTTCATGTGAAAGGCTCCTGCCCCATCCTTCAAAGAGTTTGAGAATAGGGTGAAGATGCGTGCCAAAGAAGGAATATATATATATTGTTTCCTAATCTTGTATAGGGGCAGATAAGTACCTTAGTAATTACGGTTAGGGTTAAGACCTAATGAGTAAACCGTTTATTCAAGGGTTTTGAAGAGAGCTAGGGTTTTCTGATGTAAGTTGTTCTATCTCTTGTGACTTTTTTATTATAGTGGATTGATTGTCACTTTGTACTGTGGTTTTTTCCTACGAGGGTTTTCCACGTAATTTCATGTGTTCTCTGTATTTGTTTGGATTTTTTTTTTTATCTATTGCTTATTTGATTCATATCTAAGATTGCCTTCATACCCAATTTTGTGAAAATCCCAAGAGCAGGACTGCGTTGTAGTAATAACTCGATGAGACTGAATCATTCCATAGAGATTTGGGTTGAGAACACAATAAGACCTAATCGAGTGGTTTGATCTTTTGATCTACTGGAAGAAAAAGAAGATTTAAATAATAATTAAAAATGCCAAGGATCCATGAATTCCCACTAAATAAATTCGAAAACTCAATTCATCTTCTTCAAGTTAATAACTCAAGTAGAACCGGATTCCAATCCGTTCTAATTGGAAGATAAATCTATAAATCCAACCACAAGCATTCATACTAGATATATGAATTGATATAGATCGATCTCTCATTAAGATATATGCAATTGATTGTAGGGAATCAAAAAACATATATTGAACCCAAAGTTAATAATAGATCAATTCCTTCTCTGATCTAGGAATTGAATCAAAACAATCACAATTCAACATTCAAAAACCAATAACTTGGATTAAAAATGAATTAAATAATAAAATTCATCAAGAGGTTCATCCCTTAGGCTTATCTAAGAGATTAGCCAAGTATGGCTAACATCTCAAACAAAAACAAAAGAAAAATAAATTAGGAAGGATTGATTGAAGAAGAACAACGTCGAGAGAACTTCGCCTTCACTTTCTGTTAGTCCAAAAACTCTAGATTGATTGATTAGAAATGTCCTAGAGGCCTTTATTTATAGAATGGAAAGATCCACTTTCTCACCACCTTAGAAAATTTGTAAACTTATGCACTTTCGCATACCTTTGATATGATTGAAACCTACCAAGGACATATTCACATGATCGAAGATGTGTTCGATGGCATCGAAGAATGCGTACTCCAACAACTAGTTTTCAAATTTCATGATTTTCTCGATGGAATCGAAGAACAATCTAGCAAGCAGTATGAAAATTCTGAATTTTCTCGATATGAAGCTCGATCACATCGATTGAAGACCTATCGATGGAATTGACAAGTATTGATTTTCTTTCACTCTTCTTCGATGCACTCAATCTTAGATTCCTCACTTTGGTACTTTGTTTCCTTGAATCTTTAAGTTTTTAAATCTTCATCTTTTATCTCCAAATTATTTAATTCTCCAAGTGTATTCTTTCAGACTTTAAATCAATATTTTAAGCACAGATGCACATAGGCATAAAGATCCGGTTGCTTGATTTATAGTAAAAAGGCTTCAACGCATCTACAATGGCTAGTCTTCGGTCAGACCAAATTTGCCTTTGGTTTGACCAAATTAGATAACAAAAGCTATTGGACAAATTTTGACACTTTTGGTCAGACCAAATATGACATTAGATTTCAGCCGAATTAGCATTTTTGTTGTCTCAATACACTATCGTGTTTTAGGCATTTTCAGTTGGACATAAGGTGGGTTCGGTGGGACTGAAGGTTGTTGAAAATGTGCAGTTTTTTTTTTTTTTTTCAACAACTCAGGACCTCTAAAGCCACTGTAAGCATGTTCAATTAAGGTTCCTAAGGTTTTGGATGATCAAACAAGGTTTCATATTAGGAATGGATCATTTATATGTTTAGGTTGTTTTGGGTCAAGGGTTAAGGTCACCAAGGCACCTCATATATCTGTTCTTTGTTCCTTAATGCTCTACCTCCACTTTTGTCTTCGATCTTCATCTTCCAAGGGTTCAACTAACTCCTTGACACAATGACTCATGTGATTGACAAATAAAGTGCACAAATCAGTGAACTAGCAATTAATCTCTCCCTTTGTCAATTACATGACAAAAACCTAACCTACACTGTCATAGTCCATACTAACGTTATGAAAAAACAACACAAAATATTACTTGTCCAAGATAACAATGATTTATAAATTTAAATACAAGACTTAAGACATGTAACACTAATAGTGCTCCCACATACTTACTCTCCCTATCTTCATCAAACCCTGTATAGAATAAACAAAATCATGCAAAACAAAATTCATTGTTTTAGTGGGAATTAATCTTTCTCCACCTTTTTATTAGTATTTGACAAAGAGTTACTTCCATAAATATACAAAAATATATATATATATATATAATATGAAAAAACTTTAAAAGTCATTGATTTACCAATTATAAGGCACATACTAACAAGCCAATAAAGGGTACATATAAACATTAAAATATGGAGCATGCTTATTATGGTCATTTAAAAGATATACCAATCAAATTTTGAATGACCAACAACAATCTAAATTAAAAACATAGATGCCAAAATTTAACAACTTTAAAACTTAAACTATCAAAATAATTGAGACTCTAATCCTCAAATTTAACTATTAAACATAATATGAGGCTAGAATCCTCATATTTTACTATAGTGCTCATCGAAGAGGTTGAAATCCTCTGATTTTCCAATAAGCTCATAAACGATGATGAAAATTTCAGATTTAACTATAGTTCTAATAGAAAAATAAAAATAAAAATGAGGCTCAATTCCTTGTATTTAACTATAAGCCCACATAGATCTCTATGTATCACCTATCCCTCTTCACCACTTATATGGGTGTGAATTTTCTAAGACACTGATCAATTTCGGGAGAGATGTTTTTTTTTTCTCTAGATTCTAGTCTCCTAAGTGCATCTCTACTAGGAGATTTATGTTTGGTATGGTGTTTTCTTCTTTATTTCCTACTCTTATGGTTGTTGCCCTGACTGAGAATCTTCCTAGATCGTTTTATCAATGGGGCAACCTGTCTTATCTACTCCCTCATATGGTTGTGCATTTTTGGATGGGATGTGAGCTTCTTCTCCTTTTCTGGTGATTGTCTAAGAATACTCTTCTTAGTGTGTAATTTTTTTAGTCCTAATGAATTTACTTATATGGTTTGGGACTGAGGTAGATTGTCAGTTTTTATAGATATAGCATTCAAATCTCAAGTGACCTATGTCTCCACAAGAGTGACACACTAGAGATGATTTAGATTTTCTCCTTAAAGTTGTAGAGTCCTTTTGGATCACCACTGAGACAAAGGTTGTAACATGGATAATTATATTGTTTCTTAAGACCTCTATTATCCCCACAAGGTTTATCTGCATCAAATGATTTGCATATATGCTCATTTTGGATAATCTTATCATCGGCAAGATAAGATTCAAGTTGGCTAACTTAAAGTTTTAGATCTTGATTTTATGATTTAATCAAGTTCTAATTTAAGATCCGAACACCTACCTAAAGTCTCATCAATGTTAGACTTAAGATTTTTCTTTTCTTGTGTGAGGGAGGAATTTTCTAATTCAACTTGTTCTAATCAGTTAGCCAATTGAATCTTTTCAGCCTTTACCAACCCTAACATTTTTATCAATTTCATGTTTTTTTTTTGTAAAGTTGGTCATAGGCATCTTGCAATTGATCATCTCCATCCTCATTGTGTTCTTCGCTATAGGAGGAGGATAATTCTTCTTCATATAAGGTATCATGGTCGGTTACTTCTCCCATGTCTTTAGTTGTAGGGAAAGTAGAGATGTTGGATGCCATTAAGGTGCGCATTAATCTAGGCTCTCCATCATTATGGGATTTTTCATATTTGGATTTAAAAATCCTCAAACTCATCTCGTTTTGCAGCCTTATCCTTTCTTTGGATTTTTAATATGTTTGGACATGAGGAGGCAACATGACCATAACCCCCGCAAACGTGACATTGAGTTTATTTTGATTTTTTGAAAGATCTATCTATATGCATCGAGTTAAAAGATGTACCCTCCATGTCACAACTCCTTTCATTGTTAGATATCACTCTTAAGCTCCTTATATCAACTCAAGGCAGTTAAGCTCTTTAAGAGCTACTCGCTTTGATACCAATTGAAATTACGTGAGGCGGTGGGCCCGCAGGCTATGTGTGCAGAAGCTTGACGGAGCTATAGAATGAAGGCTATGTCCCAGAGGGATGTGATTAGGACCAAATAATTTTTTTTGCCAATTAAACATACAATTACTTAAACTAATTTTCAATTAAAACTAAGTCAATTAACTCTAAGGCTTCCAAGCCAATAGAGGGTTCAATCATATAGATTGCAAATGATATGTTAATGAACTAACTAATCTATAAATGATAGTGTACATGTGTGTTTGGGATGCGTTACATATCAACTCCTAGCATTGATTTAATCATGCATACATATAATTCATCAATCAATCATATAAGTATAATTAAACAAGTGCTCAAAAGATAGTTTCAAACACAAGCATGTATATTAGTTCGGTTTTCCTACTCCACTCTCGGCAAACACACTCAACCCATGAGTGTACTGAATTTCACTATCGGAAGTTTTAAATTAAGTTCATTTCTAACCTTTACAATCTTACACATGGACTGACTCCCTCGGAGACTTACGTGATTCTATATAAGTTCGCCACAAACCTGGTCCTATACAAGAACCTACACATGCACACCCATGTTAGTGGCTTAAACCAGGACTTGATTTAGGTCCAACACAAGAACCTAATCGAGTTTGGCAATCAAACTCTTACACTTAATCCTATATAATGAAAGAGTGTACTTGGACTCCACAAATGATAACTTTACTTGTCGGATTGAGCCTCGTTGATGTGCCTTCTCGAGATGCTTCTTCAATATTCTCCCGTGTCTTAAGTCAAATTCTTGTTGCTCTCCCGATCATTAATGTCGATGCGTTGTCAATGCTTCAGCTCCACGATCAAACACCTTGCATGCGATGCTCATTTGAGGTGACTAAGGTGATGAGAATTAAGTAAATCTCTTACAACTAATGGTAGGATTAGGCTCTTAGTAGGGATTCATATAGATGGCAATTCTAGAGGTTGTTTAGACAAAGGATACACATATTGGCTTATTCTAACCTTTAAAGAATGTGAACCACTTGGAAGAAGGCATGAATCATAATTGGTGAAAGCCTAGAAGGATTTAGAAGTATTGAGATACTTTAGAATCTTTTTCTCACTTAAAACTATCATCTTCATAAAGATTTAGTTGCTTGATTTATAGGAAAAAGGCTCAAACGGATCTATAACTGCTAGTCTTTGGTTTGATCGAATTTACCTTTGGTCGCACTGAATTAGATAAGAAAAGCCGCTGAATAGATTTTGGCACTTTTGATCGGACCGAATGTGACATTCAGTTTCCACTGAATTAACATTTTTTTTTAAATCTCAACACAATCATGTTTTAGTCATTTTCAGTCGAACATAAGGTGAATTCAGTGGGACCGAAGGTTGTTTAAAATGTGCAGTTTGTTTTCCAACAACTCGGGACCTCTAAAGCCAATGTAAGCATGTTCAATTAAGGCCCCTGAGGCTCTGGATGATCAAACAAGGTTTTCATATTAGGAGTGGATCATCTAAAAGTTTATTTAGTTTAGGTCAATGGTTAGTGTAACGCCCCGTATTTCAGGGGCCGAGTGGGTATTCGGCTCTCGAATTCCTTGGTGCCACGTATGCCCTATTGGGCTTCAAAGTTTGGCGTATTTTATTCATTTCATAAGCAGTGGGGGAGAATAGCAGGCCATGCAACATAAATCAATACCAACAAAATGAAATCAAGTGCAGCTAAATAAAAATTCATGTCCAAACATAAAGACAATGTAAATAATAGGAAGGACTAGTCCCGCAAAATATATCATCCCCAAAATAACTGGACCCCTGTCCTGTGTCCCACGGTCATCCCTAAAGCGAACTACAAGGATCCGCCGAAGATCTGAAAGTACGACATCTCCTCCTCATCATCCACGCTTGCTCCATCAAGCGCGTCAAGCTTTGTGATCCCTGCATCTAAGACAGGTTCTGGTTAGTGTTTTAAAACACCATCCTATAGTGGGAGTGAGTAACTAACTCAGTGGTTCAATTAACATTAAGTTACACATATTATCATACACAGGGACAGATTTAGTGAAAAACAATCATCCATAGAATCCTAATCACTCTTATTAATGCAAATGCATGTTTTTATGATATGATGCATGCCCTTACTTCCAACACTCCCTCTAGCGACAACGTCTAACGATTGTAATGCCCAACACTCCCTTAATGCGACCTCGACTGCCAAATCGCCAATTCTAGCTAATGTAATGTGATGTGAGATGTTAGCCACGTCCAGTAGTTTGGGAAAACTGGGACACCCTTACAGATTAATGCCCTATCCCGATCGCGTGACCCTGGTGATCGTGGCAGTATTGCTCTCATGATCCTTAGCCCGTTTGGGTTCGTCACTCCCACTATTAAAATCATACGAAGGTAATTTTGAGAAAGACTCCTTGCTCACGGTCACTACGGGGAGGCTCATCACCCCAACGTAAGCCGACAGCTTAGTCACAGTGTCCCATACCACAATGCCCGGCTCCCGAGACTTGTGGGCCGCAACCAGAAGTTTGTTAGTGGGAGCGAATGGACGCATGGTGTCTCAGGTTCAAGTAAGCATGTACATACATGGTTGACGAACATGGATGGCCAATCGGTGGGCCAATTTGTCCCTACTAGACGAACTACGAATTGAACGGCTTTGAGAGCGACGTCTCGCGTAGTCTGACTACAGCTGACAATGCGCAATTTGACTAATTGGTCCAAATTTACCAGTGGACGGGCCTACTAGAAGGGCTGCCCAAGTGGGTTCTAAATTTGCTGCCCAATCCAAAAAGGGAACAATGTATAGATGCAACATAATAAAGGAGATGTCAATCTACTCGAAGTTAAGAGAGATTTAGACTTGCATAACAATGAATCACATCCAATATCAGCACGAGAGTTATGGATTTATAATATTCAGGGTATTTCTAGATAAACATGCACATGAGTCCTAAATTACAAAAAGAACATAAGAGAAAAAGAATATAATAACTGATTTTGGAAGGAATTAAACATGCATGGAGTAAAATTGACAGTTAATTAACCCAATTCGCACATATAGGAGACATGCAACAGGATTCTTCTTATTGAATTTGCAAATTTGGGGGTGTCATGCTTAGAATTCCATATTTGACAAAACAAATCAAACAATGCAAGGATTGGGGTAGTTAGGAACCAATATTTCTTCCCCAGTTTAGGAATTACCCATGCACAAACTCCAATTCAAGAATACCACTCCATGCAAGTAACATGTAAAGCAAATTAATAAACACAATCACTAGAATTCATCCTAGGTGTGATAAACGACTACCTAGATGTAATGATCCGCACCTAGGGTTGGTTGAAGCCTTGCAGAGTTGCTTAACGGTGTCGGGTCCGAGAAATGATGCGTCGGGGTCCTGTGCCAATTGAATTTGCATGTTAGGACACATGCAAGTGGCCTAACATACTAAAATCTGAGAAGAGTTTGGATAATTACCTTCCTATCAGCGACAATCCACTTCTATGGCGGTGGAGCCGTGATTTTCGGCAAGTGATTATGGTAGGAGAGGGAGATCTCTCAGAATCCAGCTCCCTTTCCACTCTCTTCACTCTCTCTCTCTCTCTCTCTCTCACTCTCTCTCTTTTGCTGGAAGTTTTGTATGGGAGTGAGGAAGAGAGGCTTTAAGGCTTATATAGCTTGAATTTTGTTCAAATGGCCCTGGGGTGGCAAATCTTCCGTGCAATGGAATAGGTGTCCCATGATCTGATGAGGGGCTGCCCAAAATTTAGTGGAAAACAGATGCGGAAATTGATCGTAAGGGTCAGATTTGTGATTAACGGTCACTGTCTTTCGATTAAGGATTTGATTCGGTGGACGAGGGCAGGGAAATATCCCAGATCTATGGTGTGAGTTTGGATAAAATCTAACGGCTGGAATGTCATAATTTGTTGTCCTAAGTGGCGGGGCTAATTGTTTTAAATTTCAGATTTTTAGGCTATTGACTTGGAGAGTCGCGTCTCACAAGTGCTGGCTTGACGGTGCAAACCGTCCATTTCAAGGCATTGTTTGAGTCCATTGTCCACAATAGACCACAAGCCCAGTGAGATGGACATTACTCTATAATTTCAGAACTAGTGGCTCACTAACGAGCGATCTAGAGCTTGTTCGGGTAATCGAGGCATTTCTGGAATAAATTGGGTAGGGAGATTTTCTTATATGTAATTATTAGGGTTTGAATTAGCTAAGTTCATGGTGTGGCCTATTCGCAACTAGCAGAAATGACGATTCGGTTATACTCACCCTAAGTCATTGGTTCTTAGGCTAAAAGGATAAGTGGTCAGTTTGGTTTGTTAATTAAGATTTGACCCCTAATTGTCTCAACTTTTGGTATGTCTTTATTTAGCTACGGTTGTCTCGATTAGTCCGTGATAGGTCGGCTAGATTTGGGCCCCATGTGACCAAATGATGTGGCTAAACTCGGTGTTTAAGTAATCGGTCGGATTCATTGGCTTCTTATGATTGATTAATCTTATTTGTACGATTTTTTATTGGTATCAGCCGCGTATAGGCTCACTTTGAGTGTTAAGAGTCAGTAAGTGACGATATGGGCTAGTTAATTTATTTTTTTTGTAAAGGATTTTTGGAAATCCAAAATAGCGAAAATTCGGGGTGTTACAGTTAGGGTCATCAAGGCACCTCGTATACCTGTTATTTGCTCATTGATACTCCACATCCACTTGTGTCTTCGGTCTTCATCTTCCAAGGGCTCAACTGACTCCTTGACACAATGACTCATGTGATTGACAAACAAGGTGTACAAATCAATGCACTAACAGAAAAGAGCATACAATGGAGTACTTTAAAATTGACCCTTGTTGGTCGAATGAGCCCCATTATTTTACCTTTAAGATACTTTCTCAATCTTGAATTTCATTCTTTTGTGCTCTTCTGATATTTGAAGTCGATCTTCTTCCATTTTCTTGAATCAACTACCGGCAAAGATCTTCTTATTAAGATGCTAAGGTAATAGGAGAGGTTGAATTTCCTACAATTAATGGCGTTAGTTGGTTCCAAGTGGGAATTCACCTTGATGGATATTCTAGAGGATATAGACAATGATTTACTTATAAATTTAGTGTTTAATTTTTAGAAAAATGAAGAGTTCAAGTACACATTCATAATGGATCTTGGAACGCTTATTAGAGTGATTAATCATAAGAAGGGAGACATAAAACTCTTTGATTTAGAGATTAGGAGAGGGATAAAGAGTGGAGAATCACATAGGCTCTAATTTTACAAAAAACACATCTATTGTGCAAATGTTTTGAGTGTCAAATTTATAGAGAAAATTCTTCAAAGATTATGTAATAGCTAGTATCGATCGATTGAATGATCCTTCAATCGATCAAGCTTAATTAGATTTAGGGATAAAATGTTGCTGGACATTTTTGTGCAACTTTGATCGAATCGAGCAAATGCCTTTTGATTGATTGAAACTAATTGAAGGTCGCTTGATTGGGTTGAAGACCAATCGAACTTATGCACTATAGTTTTCTTTCTATCTAAGCACTTTACACAAAATCTAGCTGGCACAAACCTGATGACTAAAGATTTTCCTATTTAGAATAAGTCATATATGGTAAGTTATTTTATAACTAAAAAGGGATAGGGCTAGGATCACCAAGGCATCTCAATTCACTTATTGTCTTCAAGTCTTGATGCTTCATATCTTTGAGTCTTTGGTCTTCCAATGTCTTTCAATTGTAGATCAATCACCTTAAGACAGCCTAGTACACGTCATTGACAAACGGAGGCAGTTACTAAGCTCATGTCCATGAGCAATATTTCAACTCACATACATGCTACATGTTTGCTATCATAGGATGTTGGTATGAGATCCAATCCATACATCAGTAAGGCACCACTAAATTAATGCTCTAGCTAGCTTAATAATTTGATCCATTAGCCAAGTGGGCCACTGTTTACAAAACTAATGTACAAGTCTAAAGCGCTTGCTTGAAGTTTTCTGGCCCATAAACTTGTTTTCAAAAGAGCCCACCTTTTGAGCAGACCAAATTAATTTTAGAAGAAACATGTGTCAAGTTAATAAGTGGATGATTCCATTTCAGACCTCCATGCACAGTTAACAAACCTTCTAATGACATAAAGATTTTCGATTTTATGAGTGCTTTTTCGTAAGTTTGCAGAAGTAGAAATGGCTGCGAGAAACAAGGGTTGGGTACTGAAAAAAGGCATAAATTTGAAAAATTATTTTTTAAAATTAATTAATTAGGTGACTAACTAAACACACTTAAAGTCTTAAAAAGTGATTATCAAAATCATAAAAATACACCTTTTTAGTAAAGCCTAACATGCCTTTAGTGAATAATTTCACTTTATAAATTACCTTTTTTTTTTTTGTTAGCTTGTTAGTACACCCATTGTAAGATCACACTTCACTGTTAGCCGCCCTTACTAGGGAATCGATGCCAAGACCTCAGTGCTGCTGAAACGAGGTGTCTTTCACTCAGTCTACCACTTGAGCCATGGATTGGGTGTCTTTATAAATTACCTAAGTTCCCTTGATTTTATTTCAAAGCCCTGCTCTTTTCATGTCCTTTAAAAATGAATAACTCAGGCTGAGATGGTACATGTAATGCACGCAATGCACGTGGAGGGAGAGAATATGAGAATTGGGTAAAAATTAGATCTCTTTCACGAGATTTTGACTTGCTACGAGCTTCACTTTCCACGAGCTTCACCTTCTAATTTTTTCCCTTCCATGAGCTTCACCTTCGGGTATGTTTTTAGCATAAACCTATTCTCCCACCATTTTTTACTCGACCAAACAAAATCTATTAAACCAAACTATACATTTACCTCTACGGATTAACTCATAAAGACGAAAATACTCCCACTTTTCTAGCTTTTTTATCAGGTATTTTTGTCCATAACCCTATTTCGGTACCCTAAAATCTCCTTTAGTAAAATAAGTTTTCAGGTGTAAAAAAGAGAAAAAAAAAAAAAAAAAGCACAATACGGACGAGTCTACAGTGCTAACCTTTTCCCTTCTAAAATACCAAATTGCCTTTTATCTTGGTGTAAAACCATAGGTGTTTTAAATCCACACGTTTACAAGTTATATGGCAGCATGACACACGGGTGAAATATCCAAGCCAACCATCATTTGGACCTCACTGTTTGGATGCTACTATCAAAAGATAAAGATGGTTGCTCAGTAGGCGTGTTAGAAAACTATGGCCAAAATTTTCACAACCGTATATTTTTTCAGTTAATTGTGGCCCACCTGACTAATTGGGCAGACCTGATTCTTGCAATAAGAAATTGCATGGTGGCATCCTTCTGATGGATGGCTTGGATAATGTACACCTGTATGCCATGCTGGCATATGCGGGGGTGTATGCAAGAAACGGATTGGCTACTCCCCCTGACATCAGCCCGGTGGGTGGTGGTCGGTGCTATGTGGGCTCCACCATGATGTATGTGTTTCATCCACTCCGTTCATTCATTTTTAAAGATCATTTAAGGACTCTAGCCCAAAAATGAGAGGGATATAAATCTCAGGTGGACCACACTACAGGAAAACAATAGTGATTGGGTATCCACCATTAAAATCCTCCTAAGGCCCACTGTACTGTTTATTTGACATCCAATCTATTTATTAGGTCATACAGACCCAGATGAAGGGAAAATACAAAGATCATCTTGATCCAAAACTTTTATGGCCCCCAAAAAGTTTTCAATGGTTGACGTTCCGTCAACACTGTTTCCTTTATTGTAGTACACTTGAGATTGGGATATACTTAAATTTTGGTCTCATACCATAAAATGATCTATAAAAATATATGAATGGCATGGATGAAAAACATACATCATGGTGGGGCCCACAGAGTACCGACCATCAGCCATTGGCTGGTGGCAGGGGGAGTAGCCAATCCGTTCCCGTGTGTAGAGCGCTTAAAACCTCTCTCATATGTTCTAATATTATATAATTTTAATAATTCGGAAACGGGTTACGCGCAACGTTTTTTCCCTGACAACTCTTTGGGTAGGGGTGTCAGTTGGCCGGGCTCGGGCCAGAAAAATCAAATTTTTGAATGGGGCTGGCCCACGGCCCGGCCCGAAACAGTTCAAAATCCATGCTGAGACCTACCCCAGGCCCGGCTAGTTGACGGCCTATTTGATACTCTGGCTAACATGAAGCTTGATACGCAGGCACTGTAAAAATGAAACACGTGTCATATATTAACTCAAATTAAACCGAGTAAATTATGGAACTACTTGCCTCTAGGTTATCATCTAAAAATAAGAATCCTCTGATTTTTATGAGCACATGTTTTTTGAAATAAACAATTGGATTTTTTTTGTTTTTTCATTTTAATCTGTACAATGGCTGTCTAGCAATCTAATAGTTAAGAGTAACAAATAAGAGTGATACATTTTTCTTTTTCATGATACATCTAAATAACTCCCATAATTTGGACGGTCTATTTTAAATCAGTTGTGTGCCATATATGCAATTTCTCACCGCCTGCGTATCATCTACCACACTCTACCAGAGCATTAAAGCTTTTTCCAACGTAGAGCTGTTTTCCAGGGAGAAAATGACCACTGTAGACAAAACATTTTACCCAGCGGTTTTTATGAAGGAATACAAACTTTAGTTACCAACTTAGACTAGAACGTGAGGACAGCAAATTTGAGGACGAAACTACCCCTCCTTTTTACTACAGTTGCTTTTCCTCTCCCTCCCTTCCGTCTTTCCATTTTCAAAAAAAGGAGTACGAAAACTACAGCTCTCCAGCTGCTGCTTGGATCGCACCACGCTCTATGTGGATCCCACCGTCTCTATTCAACAGCATTATCTCTTTTTGCTGAAAATGGTCCCTCCACGGAAGAAAGTACGTACTACAGGTATAATGTAGTACATTTACCGAAAATGTGTAAATTTTTTGTGGGCCATTGAACTGCTAGATGAAGCTCGAATCTTGGTTTTCTGTTCATCCATGCAAAAATCATCATATGAACATGATGAATTACAAGTAAAACATCATTGTGGGGGCATAACAAGGTTTCTACAGTGGAAGCACTGTTTCCTGTGCTGTGATTCACTTGATATTTCAATATGCCACCATTTTGGGCTAAAACCCTTACTTTAGATGGAAAAACGGATGAACGTCGTGGATAGTCCACGTACATTCAAGGCGGGCCCAACTAGTTTTTGTAATTTTTGTAATTTTTATTATTATTAATTGTTTTTTATTTTTTATTTTATTGGGTTAGCTTGTTAGTACACACCCATGTCAGTACATACACTCCATGTTAGCCACCCCTGCTAGGGATCGATACGAAGACTTCCAGTGTTTGACAATTTCTAGGTTCCCTCACTCAAATTCTAGCTTCCCTCGCTCAATTTCTAATTTCCCTCGCTCAATTCCTAGGTTTCCTCGCTGAATTTCCAGGTTCCGTCGCTCAATTTCTAGATTCCTTCACTCAATTCCTAGGTTGGCTCGCTCCAATTTCTACGTTGCCTCACTCAATTTTTAGGTTGCCTTGCTCAATTCCTAGCTTCCCTCGCTTAATTCTTTCATTGCCTCGCTCAATTTCTAGGTTCCCTCGCTCAATTTGTATATTTCCTCGTCAATTCCTAGGTTCCCTCGGTTGCCTCGCTCAAATCCTATGTTGCCTCGCTGAGTTCCTAAGATTCATTGTCGAATTTCTACGTTGCCTCGCTCAATTCCTAGTTTCCCTCGCTCAATCCCTACGTTGCCTCGCTCAATTTCTAGCTTCCCTCGCTCAATTCCTAGGATTCCTCGCTGAATTTCTACGCTGCCTCGCTCAATTTGTAGGTTCCCTCGCTCAATCCCTATGTTGCCTCGCTTAATTCCTAGGTTGCCTCGTTCAAATCCTAGGTTGCCTCGCTCAATTTCTAAGTTCCCTCATTCAATTTGTAGCTTCCCTCGCTCAAATCCTAGGTTGTCTTCCTGAATTTCTAGGTTTCCTCACTAAATTTCTACCTTGCCTCACTCAATTCCTAGGTTCCCTCGCTCCAATTTCTACGTTGCCTCGCTCAATTCCTAGGTTGCCTCGCTCAATTCCTACGTTGCCTCGCTCAATTTGTAGCTTTCCTTGTCAATTCCTAGGTTCCCTCGGTTGCCTCACTCAAATCCTATGTTGCTTCGCTCAATTCCTAGGATTCGTCGCTGAATTTCTACGCTGCCTCGCTCAATTCCTAGTTTCCCTCGCTCAATCCCTAGGTTGCCTCGCTCAAATCCTAGGTTCCCTCGATCAATTTCTAACTTCCCTCGCTCAATTCCTAGGATTCCTCGCTGAATTTCTACACTGCCTCGCTCAATTCGTAGGTTCCCTCGCTCAATCCCTATGTTGCCTCGCGTAATTCCTAGGTTGCCTCGTTCAAATCCTAGGTTGCCTCGCTCAATTTCTAGGTTCCCTCGCTCAGATCCTAGGTTGTCTCGCTGAATTTCTAGGTTCCCTCACTAAATTTCTACGTTGCCTCACTCAATTCCTAGGTTCCCTCGTTGAATTCCTACGTTGTGTCGCTCAATTCCTAGGTTGCCTCGCTCCAATTTCTACGTTGCCTCGCTCGATTTGTAGCTTTCCTCGTCAATTCCTGGTTCCCTCGGTTGCCTCGCTCAAATCCTACGTTGCTTCGCTCAATTCCTAGGATTCCTCGCTGAATTTCTATGTTGCCTCGCTCAATTCCTAGTTTCCCTCGCTCAATCCCTACGTTGCCTCGCTCAATTTCTAGGTTGCATCGCTCAAATCCTAGGTTCCCTCGCTCAATTTCTAGCTTCCCTCGCTCAATTCCTAGGATTCCTCGCTAAGTTTCTACGCTGCCTTGTTCAATTCGTAGGTTCCCTCGCTTAATCCGTATGTTGCCTCGCTCAATTCCTAGGTTGCCTCATTCAAATCCTAGGTTGCCTCGCTCAATTTCTAGGTTCCCTCGCACAAATCTTAGGTTGTCTCGCTGAATTTCTAGGTTCCCTCACTAAATTTCTACATTGCTTTGCTCAATTTCTAGGTTTCCTCGCTCAAATCCTAGGTTGCCTCGCTGAATTTCTAGCTCCCTTGCTTAATTTGTACCTTCCCTCGCTAAATTCTTACATTGCCTCGCTCAATTTCTAGGATCCTTCTAGCTTCCCTCGCTCAATTCCTAGGTTACTTCGCTGAATCCCTACGTTGCCTCGCTCAATTTCTAGCTTCCCTCGCTTAATTCCTAGGTTGCCTCGCTCAATTTCTAGCTTCCCTTGCTCAATTCCTAGGTTGCCTCGCTCAATTGATAGGTAGCCGCGCTCAAATTCTAGGTTGTCTCGCTCAATTTTTAGCTTTCCTTGCTCAATTACTAGGTTGCCTCGCTGAATTCTTAGGTTCCCTCGCTCATTGTCTCGGTTCCGTCGTTGAATTTCTTGGTTGTCTCGCTTAATTTCTAGGTTTTCCACTCAATTTCACCTTACCTTGCTTAATTTTTTAGGTTGCCTAACTCGGTTTCATCTTTCCTCACTAAATTTAATGTTTGCCTTGCTGAATTTCAAGTTTCCCTCACTCATTTTGTAATTTGTCTCGCTCAATTTTAGGTTTGCTTCTCTCGATTTCAACTATGTTTAATTTTTGTGTTATGATTCTTTAAGTAGTGAAATTTGCTATTAATATATTTTCAATTACATGTTTGTAGGTGACGATTCTTGTTCTCAATTCCCAAACCCATCCTCTAAGTGTTCATTAAGATGGTGGTTCGACACGGTGAAGGGTGGATTAGAGATGCACGATACTCGGCTAAGCTTATTCAAGCAATCCCCATTTTCCTTCTTGTTGCACCTCTCATCCTTTCGATTTATCGGGGCCCTATTTCATCTTCTTCTTGAAAGATATAAAGGTGATCTTATATTTGAGATATGGGGGACACGGTTGCAATTACGGAGATGGACTTCGCCCTCATAACAGGGCTGAAGACTGGGGAGCTTACAATTCCAAAAACACGTCCCATCAAGAGTACATTAAAGGACAAATACTTCAAAGAATATCCAGTTCTTAAGAAGCATTTATTAGATGTGTTTAATAAATTAGTTGACACCAATAATCACGCGGATGTCGTGAAGGTTGCTCTACTTATGTGTGTAGGGTGTTTTGTTAGGGGAATCGAATCGAAAACTATGTGTAACATGGATTATATGTACTTAGTAGGCTCCATAGAGGATTTCTATAACTATCCTTGGGGTAGTTTAGCCTACAATACAATGTCGCAAGGGGTTGTAGCTGCTGTGATGACATCAGGTGCGGTTCGCTACAATGTATATGGTTATGTCTTTCCTTTGCAGGTAATAACTCTTTCTTTATTCTACATGATTATATTCAATTGTGGATTTTTATCCTCGTGCAATTTTTTTAAAACAAATATGGGCTGTAGAGAGATTACCGGCCCTACGAGAGTGTGTTATTTCGTTTATTCCCTCTCAAATTCCACGCTTCACTCAATATCGAGGCTGAAAGGGTTGGAGGTATAACAAAATATATACAATTTTTAAGAGTGAAGCTATAAGTATATGTATTTCTCCGCTGTTCACTTTGCTTGATTTGACACTTACACTCCGTATATTAACACAAGTCAGGGTTCTTTTGCAGACTATCGTAATAAAGAACTTGGAACCCACCCTACGAGAATGGGAAACGGACGCCATTCGCTTGCTCCGTGATAGTTTTCAGGTGAGATATCATGAGTGTTTAATTAAATGAAATGTTGTTTAATTCACTGTTAAAAGTTTTTCGACTCTTATATGTGCATTGATACATTTTGTAGGTCATCGAAACCCAAGAATTGAGTGATGAGGGTAACGAGAATGATGACGAGGGTGAGGAGAGATCAGTGGAAAGTGATGAAAAAGGCGTACAGGGAGAGGGATCGGGGGGGGGGGGGGGGGGGGGGGGGGATAGTGAAACCATCTCTTTTGATGGATGAATTTAGGGTTGGGATAGATGAGTTGAAGAAGGAGAGAGGGGAGTTGAATAAGGAGAGGGATGAGTTGAGGAAAGAGAAGGAAGAGTTGAGAAAGAGAGAAGAGAGGCTCGATGAGAAGGAGGCGTTGTTGAAAGAGAAAGAATTGTTGAAGATGGAGAGAGCAGATCTGAACGAGAGAGCGCAGTTGAAGAAAGAGAAGGAATTGTATTTCATCATGAAAGAGGAATTGACTAGGCTGATGTGTGAGTTGTCGAGAGAAATTGAAAACTTAGCGAAAGAGAGGGAGACCTTAAAGAAGGAGAACGAATATTGCTATATACAGAGGGGACAGTTTATGAAGCATGAGGACGAGGAGTTGAAGAAGAAAGTGGAGGTTGAGGATATGGAAGAAAAAGAACAAGGAAATGTGGAGTTGGAGGTGCAATCGTATGGTATGGCGGAGCGTAATCTATTGGATGAAGCACCCGTTTCTCCTCCTGTTTATGTAAGGAGAACTAAAAGGGTACTGAAGCCATCCTATTATATGGTTTCTCCATTCTTGTCCCTGTCTTCGATCGATACAACCCCGAACGTGGTAAGGCGACCTGAGGAAGCTGTAAACTTTCCTACATCTCCGATACCATATCATCTACAGATGGATCCATTCAGGATGCTATCGACGAATGAACTTAAAGAACTAGAAAACTACTATGAAGCAAATAAGGAGATGGGAGAGGCTTCATGGTTTAAGTCTATATGGGTAGATGACGCGTGGGTTGATAACGTGTTAAGCATTCGTATGAGAGTGTCTATATACATTGACTTTCATATAGGTATATCTTTTAATCTATTATTTGATTATCTTGTGGAGTAGGCTATCGACAAATATGTTGACTTCCTAGAGGAAAGGCAGTCTGATTGTCCAATTGCATATCCCTAAGATTGCAAGTTCTGTCCCACCTATTTTATGGTAAATATTTACTTTGGAGTATCGCTAACCTGTTTTTTCAACTAAATCGTGTTTTTTCTACTTGTATTGATCTTTGATTGTGTTTGTTACAGCCATGCCTTCAAACTAGTATGCCGACTCAAAGGGCGTATCGGGACTCGAAGTCTGCTTCGGAACATGCAACGTTGGTAGGCATGATGAACAATGTCATCAGAATTGTCAAGCAGCAGGGTAAATCACACGCCAAGGAGATTTGGTATAGTGAACGGGTAATGCATTCGTCACATAACATTAAAATAGGTTGTAATGTGTTATTTGATCATGTTTTTTAACTGATAGCCTACTTCTTAAACATGGACAGGTTTATGTACCCATCAACCATGATAACTGTCATTGGTTCTTGATGGTCCTATATCCAAGACAACGGGAGATCATTATTATCGATGGCTTAGTGTCAAATGCTCTCCTAAAATATAAGCAGATGATCAATTTGATGACGGAGGCACTCCCGATTCTCTTCCATGCCACCGAAGACGTCACCGCGCTTGAAGGGAAGACGTGGACCTCTAAATCCATGAAATCTGTACCGAACCAATGCAATGGTTCTGACTGTGGCATATTTGTAATGACATTCATCGATATACTATGCAACGGTCGCACCTTGGAGGGAACAGACATGCAAAAATTTACTATACATTGGAGGAAGTCGATAGCGTATGATTCTTTGTCTGTAACCTGTAAATGATACTTGTTGTAGGCATGAGATGAAAATGATAATTTTGTGAAATGTTGTATTATATATAGTGTTGTATATACCCAGAACAATTTGTACTTCAGGAAAATTTATAATGAATTAAATTTCATGACGTGTATGTAACGCCCCGAAAAATCGGGGGTCGTGCATAGACTCGACTCCCGAGTTCTCGAGTGTCACTTATCATGCATTTATGGTTTTTATGATTAATCAAATTTAACTGCGCAATTTGGAATTACTTGAAGCATGAAGCACAAACGTACCAGTCTACTGAAATGTAGGATATCTCACATATATACAGGTCCAAAAATAATAAAGGGTCGCCCAAGGTGTTGCCCAATAGAACAACAAAAGAAGGCTATGTTCAAAAAAAGAGTAAAGCTGAGCCTGTGGCTTAGCAAATCCAAATCCAGCCCGATCAAGCCGATGGAGAGCCACTCATCAGCTGCAAGTAGGAGAGCCCGTCCTCCTCATCCAAGCTCGCCTCGCCAGGCTCCTTATGCCCTGAGTCACCTACATCTATGAATGGGTCTGGTTGGTGTTTTAAAACACCGTCCCAGAGTGGGAGTGAGTGATCAACTCAGTGTGAACTATTGGTCTCAAGTTACAACGGACATCAATTGTAATATGAACTTAATGAAAAGCAGACAATCATCAACACCTAATAACTCTTATTTAAAATGCATGCATGCGGGATGATATAATGCATGCCCTCGCCACAACATTCCCTCAAGCGACTCCATCTAACGATCGCATATGACAACACTCCCTCAGAGCGACCTCGACTTCCGAGCCGCCACCCTAACTAATGCGTGCAATGCGATCGTGTTAGCCGAGTTATTAGTTAAGTCCATTCATCCAGCAGGTTGGAGATTCTGATTCACCCTACGTATCAATGCCCTAAGCAGGTTGCGAGGCCAAGGCCCCATCAACGCGTGAGGCCGAGTCCCCGCGGTCCGTGACCCCGTCGGGGTCCTCATTCCCAACTCCAAGCACATGAGGAGTGCCGATAGGAAAGGGGTCGCTCGCGGTCACTACGGGGAGGCGCGGTACCCCAGCGTAGGCCAACAGCTCGGACACAGTGTCCCATTCCACCATGCCCGGCTCACGAGACTGTGGACTCATTTCAAGTGGATTTTCGATGGGCTACAACGGTTGTAGGGTGGTTCAGGTTTCATACATATGTGGGCATACAAGGTTAACAAACAGGGTTGATCAGATTGCAGGCTAGATCGCACGAGCCAGGCGAGCGTGGGACGAGCGACCTCGAGCACGAGAGACCCATGTAGTCGAACTACAGCCACCCGAACACACCCGCCCAAACTTACGGGATTAGCCTCGAGGCGGTCCTACCCTTGGAGCCGCCTTCGCTCTCCTCATGTTTCCTGACCAACCCAAAGTAATGAGGGTCATCCTTAACAAGCCGACTATACAGACTGTCACTAACATGTCATCATCATACTCCATGCATCTCAGTCATACGAATTAGATATTCCTATCAAGCAATCAAGCAATATGGTGCATGTGAGGTGTGTGGGTGTGTGTGAGGAAGTTACGCACTTCCTCCATCTCAAGCCATCATATACATAAGGGTAATGGAAGCATACACAACATGGATCATTAACATGTGGAAGAATGACACGACATAAGAATATTAGCATCCATTCACGAAAATCATGTGCATCAACAAATAACATTATGAAGAACATCATGTGCATCCATACAATTTCAAGAACCTACAATTCCTAGGATTTCTCTAGGCTTTCAAATGTACCAATCAAGCATCCAAAATCATTAAGCTAGTATTATAATTGGTGCTAGGCCACCTAAGAACAATAGTCCGTACCTTCGGATTCGTTGAAGGCTTGGGAACATTCTAAGAGAGTGGATTTTGGGGGTGGTTTGGCCGGGATCCCTAGAGCAACATTTACATGTTAGAATCCGAAACAAATCCCTTCTCATCACAAGGGTTTCAAGGGAAAGGTGGGTTAGAATCTTACCTAAACGATCAACGGAGAGAAGAGAGGCGATTTCGGATGGGGTTTCTTCTTGGAGGATATGTAGAGAGTTGTGGGGTTTGCTTCCTTGGGCCCCACCTCGATTCTAGGGTCCACTCTCCTTCTTCCTCTCTTCCTCCTTTCTCTTTTCTCTCTTTTCTCTCTTTTCTCCCCTAGGGCAAATTCGTATGGGAGAGGGGTGACCAAAAGAAACCCCTTTTTATAATTCCAGATTTGATGCAAATGGCCCCAAGCTTCCACAATTTCCTAAAATAGACCACTAGGATTCTCTATTGGTGTTGGGGCGGCCCTAACACCCCTCTAACCACCAAATTTGGTGTGTAGGTGCCCTATGGCTTGACTAAGGTCCATGCAAAAATTTAGGGCGAACGGATGAACGGATATATGATCTGAGCAAGCGTTTCCGACCTTTAAGTGGCCCTTTGCGGGCCATTCTGATTGATGGGGCATTTCTGGTGGCCCTCTGGCCATGAAATTTATACGGTAGGTGATCCATGGCCCGATGAAGAGCCATGCAAAATTTGGGAGCGATCGGATATGGGGTTTGATCGCACGGGTCCGATTTACGATCAACGGTTATCGTGCCACGATCGGGGCCCAGATTTGGTGGGCAGGCGTTGAAAAATACATTAAACCTTCACCGTAAATTTGGAAGAAATCTGACGGCTGGAAGGCCCGGAGTCTCGGTTTCTTTTGTCAGTGCCAGATTTTAATCTGGCATTGGTGGGGCGCATTGGGCAAGTGCCAGATGGTACTTCTGGGTGTCCATTGGGTCTGCAGTCCGCTATGGACTACAAGCCCAGTGAGATCTATGATTTTCTAAAGTTTTATATTTTTCTGACCCTCCTCGGTTGCTGGGTGGCCCACACGGGCCGTCTTTAAGTGTAAACAGTCATCTGGCTTAGCGGCCTGCACCAGGCCTTATCACGGCCTGTCTGGTCTATTAAATTGGGCTAATCTTGGATTAATTAACTCGTGTATAAGCTAATATTGAGTGCTAATGGTCAGTACGTGATAGTATAAGTTAATTAAAAAAAAATCAAGAATTTTTGGAAATCCAAAACAGTGAAAATTCGGGATGTTACAGTGTAAATGTTTTCGTCGCTCAGCTTTCATGCTTGCTTTGTTCAACTTCTACTTTGCCCCGCCTAATTTAAAGTTTCCCTATCTCACCTTATACTTACCCTCGCTCAATTCTTATGTGTCTTGTTCAATTTCCACGTTGCGTCACTCAATTTGTAGGTTACCTCGCTCAATTGCTAGGTTTCGTCACTTAATTTATATGTTGTCTTGCTCAATTTCTATCTTCCCTCGCTCAATTCCTAGGTTCTCTCGCTCAATTTTTCAGTTGCCTCGCTGAATTTCTAGCTTCCCTGGCTCAATTCCTAGGCTGTCTCGCTCAATTCATAGGTTCCCTCGCTCAATTCCTAGGTTCCCTCGCTCAATTCCTAGGTTCCCTCGCTCAATCCCTAGGTTCCCTCGTTCATTTCCTAGGTTCGCTCGCTCAATTCCTAGCTTCCCTCACTGAATTTGTAGGTTCCCTCGCTCAATTCGTAGCTCCCTCGCTTTGTAGGTTCCCTCGCTCAATTCCTAGCTTCCCTCGCTCAATTTGTAGGTTGCCTCGCTTAATTTGTAGGTTCCCTCGCTCAATCCCTAGGTTCCCTCACTCAATCCCTAGGTTCCCTCGCTCATTTCCTAGGTTCCCTCGCTCAATTCTTAGCTTCCCTCGCTGAATTTGTAGGTTCCCTTTCTCAATTCCTAGCTTCCCTCCCTCAATTCCTAACTTGCCTTGCTCAATCCCTAGGTTCCCTCGTTGAATTTGTAGGTTCCCTCGCTCAATTCCTAGCCTCCCTCGTTGAATTTGTAGGTTCCCTCGCTCAATTCCTAGCTTCCCTCGTTGAATTTGTAGGTTCCCTCGCTCAATTCCTAGCTTCCCTCCCTCAATTCCTAGCTTACCTCGCTCAATCCCTAGGTTCCCTTGCTCATTTCCTAGGTTCGCTCGCTCAATTCCTAGGTCGCTCAATCCCTAGGTTCCCTCGCTCAATCCCTAGGTTCCCTCGCTCAATTTCTAGCTTCCCTCGCTCAATTCCCAGGTTCCCTCGCTCATTTCCTAGGTTCGCTCGCTCAATTTCTAGCTTCTCTCGCTAAATTCCTAGGTTCCCTCACTCAATTCCTAGCTTCCCTCGCTCAATTTCGAGCTTCCCTCGCTCAATTCCTAGCTTGCCTCGCTTAATCTCTAGGTTCCCTCGCTCAATTCCTAGCTTGCTTCGCTCAATCCCTAGGTTCCCTTGCTCAAATCCTATGTTCCCTCGGTCATTTCCAAGGTTCCCTCGCTTAATTCCTAGCTTCTCTCGCTCAATTCGTAGGTTGCCTCGCTTAATTTGTAGGTTCCCTCGCTCAATCCCTAGGTTCCCTCGCTCAATTTCTAGATTCCCTCGCTCAATTCCTAGGTTCCCTCGCTCATTTCCTAGGTTCGCTCGCTCAATTTCTAGCTTCTCTCGCTAAATTCCTAGGTTCCCTCACTCAATTCCTAGCTTCCCTCGCTCAATTTCGAGCTTCCCTCGCTCAATTCCTAGCTTGCCTCGTTTAATCTCTAGGTTCCCTCGCTCAATTCCTAGCTTGCTTCGCTCAATCCCTAGGTTCCCTTGCTCAAATCCTATGTTCCCTCGGTCATTTCCAAGGTTCCCTCGCTTAATTCCTAGCTTCTCTCGCTCAATTCGTAGGTTGCCTCGCTTAATTTGTAGGTTCCCTCGCTCAATCCCTAGGTTCCATCGCTCAAATCCTATGTTCCCTCGGTCATTTCCTAGGTTTCCTCGCTCAATTCCTAGCTTCCCTCGCTCAATTCGTAAGTTGTCTCGCTTAATTTGTAGGTTCCCTCGCTCAATCCCTAGGTTGCCTCACTTAATTTGTAGGTTCCCTTGCTCAATTCCTATCTCAATTTGTAGGTTGCAGCCCGATTTGCCATATGTGGGCCCAAAGGGCCATTTTAGCTAATAAGTGGCACCTGGGGCCAATTGAAATAAGCTGTTGGGTATATTTCAGCTAATAAGTGGCACCTGGGACACCTCCATAGTTTAGTAGTGAAATTAAAGTCTTATTTAGGTACATTTTCCATGCATTTCTCGGTCATTTCCCTTCACTTCACGGTCAATCTCGGCGATTCCATGCATTTCTCGCAACCTTACTGACAAAAAATGACCCATATAGGGTTAGTATGGGAGTACAAGTGTCACTAGGGTCATTTACATCAAAACTGGAGTTATATATAACCCCATTTTCTCACACCTCTCTAACTTGCACGAATTTTCTATTTTTTCCTAGGGCATTTCAAAAGGGGAAATAAGGTAAAGAGAAGAGGAAGCTCAGAGAAGTGGGATCCAACCAAGGAACATTTCTAGTGATTCCGTTTAGATTCACGGTCAATTCCCTTCACTTCACGGTCATTTCCACGCATTTCACGTTCAATTCGCTTCACTTCACAGTCATTTTCATGCATTTCACGGTCAATTTCGACAATTCCGTTTAGATTCACGGTCATTTCCATGCACTTCACGGTCAATTCCCTTCACTTCACGGTCATATCCATGCATTTCATGGTCAATTCGCTTCATTTCATGGTCATTTCCATGCATTTCACGGTCATTTCCAGCGATTCCGTTTAGATTCATGGTCCTTTCGATGCACTTCACGGTCAATTCCCTTCACTTCACGGTCATTTCCACGCATTTCACGGTCAATTTGCTTAACTTCATGGTCATTTCCATGAATTTCATGGTCAATTCCGACGATTCCGTTTAGATTCACGGTCATTTCCATGCATTTGACGATCAATCCTGGCGATTCCGTTTCCAAGTTTTATTGGGTTGGTGTTTGTATAGCCCAACCTCAAGACCAAACCCGATACATCCTGCCCAAGCCCAACCCAATGTCGAGTGGGTCACAGGTTGGTCGGGTTGAACCCGCCCAACTTTCAGCCTTAAAATCATATATGGTACGTCAAATAACTAATTTTGGTTTAGAAGATATTCTTGTTATATGAATAAAGAAAGAAATGAAAAAATGAGAATTTTTTTTTTTATATGCTTATATATACATATTTATATAAATATGCGTTAGAGAAAAATGTAGGTAGAATAAAATTCTAAATGTAAAAATAAAAATAAAAAAATAAAAAAATAAATTTAAAAAGAGAAGTACATGGCTATAGCTACGGTTATAATCCATAGCCATAGCCTTTTGTTTGAATCAAGGATCAATAGCAGATTCCGCGATCCATCCCAAAATCCTACAGAGAGCTGCGGTGGAATTGCGGGATCCACGCAGATTTTATTTTATTTTTTTCTTTGAAATTTTCGTTGCTTCTGTGGGCCCCACCATGAGGTCTGTGTTATATCCAACTGTCCATCTATTTGGCGAGCTCATATTAAGGCTTGAGACGAAAAATAAGACAGATCTAACTATCAAGTGGACCACACTGTAAAAGGCGGTGGGGAATTAAACGTCTACCATTGAAACCCTTTTAGGGGTTACAGAATTTTTGGATCATTATGAAATTTGTTTTTCCTCTTCATCCAGGCCTTTGTGACCTTATGAATAGATTGGATGGAAAATAAATGTTATGGTGGGCCCTACAAAATTTTTAACGGTGAAAATCAATTTCCCCGCTGCTTTGTGGTGTGGTCCGATTGATCTTTGGATATGATTTTTTTTTTTTTTTTGATAATGCTCCGAAATGATCTTGAAATATGGATGAACGTTGTGGATATAATAAATATATAGCTGTGGGGCCATGTAACTTTGATCTCTTTTAAGCAGTTCATACAACTCTCAGTTGGAGGAGCGTCAGCGTTCGTCTTCACAGTGAAAAGGAGGGGTAGTTTCGTCATCAAAGTCGCTGTCTGCACTTGTTAGTCTAAGTTAGTAACTAAAGTTTGTATTCCTTCATAAAAACCGCTAGATAAAAGGTTTTGTCTACAGTGGTCATTTTCTCGTTTTCCATGTGAAACTTTTTCTTAAAGTCTTCCCCTTTTAAAACGCTCAGCTAGACAGCCATTCTGTACAAGGGTTCGGTGGATGGCACACGTGTGAAAGATAGGGGCCATTCATCAGGTAGTGCACAATTTGAACGTGCGTGTATACCAAAAAATTAGGGCATCACACTTATCATGTGAACCACAAGTATGTTGAACTTAAATTTGGGGGTTAGAATTTTTTATTTTTATTTATTTATTTATTTTTGTTACGAGTTTGACCTATTTGATCAATGGATCAAGATTATTTTTAACCCATGGTATTTTTGCAGTGGAACCTACCTAATGAATGGCCTAGATGATCTCTAAAACACATGTCATCTAGGGGTGTACACAAACCGGGCTAGCCCGATTAGCTCGCTCGACCTGGCTCGAAAAAGCCCGACTCGACCTGACCCGGAACTGAGTTCGGGTCAGGACGAGCCAATTTTCTAGGCCCGAAAGTGAGTTCGAGTCGAGTTCGGATACCTCCCAGTTCGGCCCAACTCGGTCCGAAATCCGCCTCGCCCCGGCCCGACCCGACCCAGCCCGGCTCGACCCGTGTATGACTGTATTTAATTTGTATAAAATGTTTTATTTTATGCTTTGTCAAATGTATATAAATGTATGTAAATGTCCTGACTAGTTAGATTTTTTGTGGAGTCTATAGTTCAACTATCTAAACTGTTGATCGATGGCTTTGTAATGGGAAGCGGATTACCTGCCAAAGCCCTTCCCGTGAACTTGCTGTAAGGTTCGAAATTGGCCTGAACTCGAAGGCTCGAAACTGACCCGAACTTGGCCCGAACTCGCGTCGGGCCCGGTTCGGGCTGGAGATGTTGGCCCGGTGACCAGGCCCGGTCGGGTTCGGGCCTTGTATGGCTGTTGAACGGGCCTGGACGGGCTAAGGCCAGTTCGACTCGGCCCGACCCGTGTACACCCCTAATGTCATCTGTCCAATTCCCTCCCATGTGTTCCATCCCCACTTTGGCCATTGAATCATGACAAAATACATAGATATACATGTGTACGTGTACGTATGTATGGGAAATGGTACTATGAGGTCGACCTCATGGGACCCACCGTGATGTGTGTCTAACATCCACCCCATCAGTCAAATGCACCATTCCATGGTGAGCCACGGGCCTAAAAATCAAGTCAATCCATGATTTGGGTGAGCCACACTACATACAATAAGTTGAGAGGGGTTACCCTCCCATTAAAACATTGATAACCATTTATTAGACCTACCGAGATGTGGTTCACAAATCCAGCCCATCCATTGTGTGTATACCACTTGGATGTGGGGTTAGAACAAGTTTCAGCCACATCCAAAGTTCAGGTGGGTACCACCAAGTGCTTTTATATATTTTATTAATGTCTTCATATGGTTTTAGATGGTATGGCCCACCGAAGTTCGATATGCGGAAATTTTTTTGGATATCACATAACGTAAAGGGGACCCATCAAATTCAAGGTGCTGATGTTCGACACACATCACGGTGGGACCCACACAGCTCATGAGAAGTTCCCATGAGGTCAACCTAGTACCATCTCCTTGTATGTATTATAGTAAAGAGAAATTGACCACTGTACGTGCCACCTTTTACCCAGCGTCTTTTTTAACCCTCCTAAACTTACTTTTCCAGTCTAAACCTTCTATGTACGGACAGACTAATTGAAGACGAAAATACCCCTACTTTTCAAACCCATTTGCTATAACAGTTTGCCTCGCTCCACTTCCGCAAAAACCCCTTTCTTTGGATGAAAATACCCCTGCCTTGGATCGCACCATCCTCTCCACTGCTGCAAAACTCCTTTCTTTAGATAGAAATACCCCTGCCTTGGATCGCACCCTCTTCATACAACAACATTTTATGGATTCTCTGAAAATGGTGCCTCCACCGAAGAAAGCACGCACCACAGGTATATTTTAATATTTTTTGTGGGCCATTGAAATGTGGGATCAAGCTTGTATCTGGGTTTTCGGTTCATCGATGTCTACATCATCCTATGAACATGATGGATGACAAATAAAACATCACTGTGGGGCCTAGTAAGGTATCAACAGTGGAATCGTTGTTTCCTGTGTTATGATCCACTTGATATTTGGATATGCTACAATTTTTAGCTCAAACCCTTGAATTAGATGGAAAAACGGATGAACGTCGTGGATAGTCCACATACATTCAAGGCAGGCCCAACTCAGTTAACTCAGTACGATAAGAGCGTACTGAGCAGTCTGATTTCCAATTTGCAGAGAGTTCTTGGTCCATTTAACCTACTTCTCGGTAATATGGTCGAGTCGTCGCCGACATTCCCGGTGCATGATTGGTGAAATTCCCTGAGCAATTCATGAATTTAACAGAGAAATGATAAAAATATGACCGGGAACTTCCACAAATTCATGTAATGTAACGGTAAATTTTATGAACCGCTCGGTCAATTACTCAATTTCATGAATTGCTTGGTCAACTTCACCGAAGTACTCGTTGAATTTCATGTGAAGCTCGTTCAATTACGTGTTAGGCTCGTACAATTTCATTTGAAGTTCATTCAAATTCATGTTACCTCGCTGAATTTCATGTTACCTCGCTGAATTTCATGTTAGCCTCACTTAAATTCAAGTTAGCCTCACTCAATTTCATTATAGGCTCGTTCAATTTCACGTTAGGCTGGTTCAATTTCATTTGAAGCTCGCTCAAATTGATGTTAGCCTCGCTCAATTTCATCTTAGCCTAACTCAATTTCAAGTTAGGCTCGTTGAATTTCATGCCTTTGAGGGTCGTTGAATTTCATGTTTGCCTTGTTGAATTTTATATTTGCCTCACTCAATTTCCATTTTGCATCGCTGAATTTCTTTTGATGCTCGTTGAATTGCACGTTTGCCTCGCTGAATTTCCAGTTTCCCTTGCTAAATTTCATGTTTGTCTCGCTTAATTTCCAGTTTGCCTCGCTCAATTTGTAGTTTGCCTCGCTTAATTTGTAGTTTGCCTCGCTCAATTTCATAGTTGCCTCGCTTAATATCTAGTTTGCCTCACTGAATTTTCAGTTTGCCCGTTGAATTTTCAGTTTGCCATGCTCAATTTTCAGCTTGCCTCGCTCAATTTTCAGTTTGTCTCGCTGAATTTCTAATTTGCCTCACTCAATTTCATGTTTCCCTCTCTCAATTTCTACTTTGTCTCGCTCAATTTTCAGTTTGCCTCGCTCAATTTTCTAATTTGTCTCGCTCAATTTCTAGGTTGTCTCACTCAATTTTCAGTTTGTCTCGCTCAATTTCTAGTTTGCCTCGCTCAATTTCTAGTTTGCTTTGCTCAATTTTCAGTTTGCCTCGCTCAAATTTCAATTTGCCTCGCTCGATTTCTAGTTTGCCTCACTGAATTTCTAGTTTGCCTCGCTGAATTTTCAGTTTGCCTCGCTTGATTTTTAGGTTGCCTCGCTCAATTTTCAATTTGCCTCGCTCAATTTCTAGTTTGCTTCGCTGAATTTCTAGGTTGCCTCGCTTAATTTTTAGGTTGTCTCGCTTAATTTTCAGTTTGTCTCGCTGAATTTCTAATTTTCCTCACTCAATTTCATGTTTGCCTCGGTCAATTTTTAGTTTGCATCGCTGAATTTCTTTTTATGCTCGTTGAATTACACGTTTGCCTCGCTGAATTTCCTGTTTGCCTCACTGAATTTCATGTTTGTCTCGCTCAATTTTTAGTTTGCCTCGCTCAATTTCTAATTTGCCTCACTCAATTTCCAGTTTGCCTCACTCAATTTCTAGTTTGTCTCACTGAATTTTCTGTTTGCCTCACTGAATTTCTAGTTTGCCTCGCTCATTTTTCAGTTTGCCTCACTCAATTTTTAATTTGTCTCGCTCAATTTCTAGTTTGCCTAGCTCAATTTCATGTTTCCCTCGCTCAATTTCTAGTTTGCCTCGCTGAATTTTCAGTTTGCCTCGCTGAATTTTCTAGTTTGCCTCGCTTAATTTCTAGGTTGTTTCGCTCAATTTTCAGTTTGTCTCGCTCAATTTCTAGTTTGTCTCGCTCAATTTTCAGGCTGCCTTGCTCAATATTCAGTTTGTCCCACTGAATTTCTAGTTTGTCTCGCTCAATTTTCAGTTTGTCTCGCTCAATTTTCTAGTTTGCCTCGCTCAATTTCTAGGTTGCCTCGCTCAATTTTTAGTTTGCCTCGCTCAATTTCTAGTTTTTCTAGTTGAATTTCTAGGTTGCCTCGCTCAATTTTCAGGTTACCTTATTTAATGTCTAGGTTGTCTCGCTCAATTTTCAGTTTGCCTTGCTGAATTTCTAGTTTACCTCGCTGAATTTTCAGCTTGCCTCACTCAATTTTCAGCTTGTCTCGCTGAATTTCTAGTTTCCCTCGCTCAATTTCATGTTTGTCTCACTCAATTTTCAGTTTGCCTCGCTCAATTTCTAGGTTGCTTTGCTCAATTTTCAATTTGCCTCACTGAATTTCTAATTTGCCTCGCTCAATTTCTAGTTTACCTCGTTCGATTTTCAGTTTGTGTCTCTCAGTTTTCAGTTTGCCTCGCCGAATTTCTAGTTTATCTCGCTGAATTTCTAATTTGCCTAGCTCAATTTCTAGTTTGCCTTGCTGAATTTCTACTTTGCCTCGCACAATATTCATTTCGCCTCGCTCAATTTTCAGCTTCCTTCACTCAATTTATAGTTTGCCTCGCTTAATTTTTAGTCTGTCTCGCTGAATTTTCATGCTTCTCTTGCTCAATTTCTAGTTTGCTTCGTTGAATTTCTAGTTCGCTTCGCTCAATTTTCAGTTTGCGTCGCTCAATTTTTTAGTTTACCTCGCTTAATTTTTAGTTTGCCTCGATGAATTTCTAGTTTGCTTCTAGTTTGTCTCGCTGAATTTTCAGTTTGCCTCGCTCAATTTCTAGGTTGCCTCACTCAATTTCTAAGTTGTCTCATTGAATTTCTAGTTTGCCTCGCTGAATTTTCAACTTGTCTTGCTCAATTTTCAATTTATCTCGCTGAATTTCTAGTTTGCCTCGCTCAATTTTCAGTTTACCTCGCTCAATTTTCAGTTTGCCTTGCCGAATTTTTATGCTTCCCTCGCTCAATTTCTACTTTTGCCTCGCTCAATTTCACGTTTTCCTCCCTCAATTTCTAGTTTGTCTCGCTCAATTTCTAGCTTGCATCGCTCAATTTTCTGTTTACCTCGCTCAATTTCTTGTTTGCCTCGCTTAATTTCTAGTTTGTCTCACTCAATTTCTAGCTTACATCGCTCTCCTTGTTTGCCTCGCTCAATTTCCCGTATGCCTCACTCAATTCCAGTTTTGCCTCGCTCAACTCCCTTGGTTCGTGTACAGACCTACTAACCGAGCTTTTTCAAGTTGAGTCGAGCGAGTTAACTGAGCTAACTTGGTTCATGTACAGCCCTACTCATGAGCTGAGCATCGGCTGCCTCAGTTGTGGATGCATGTGCAGCAGGGATAAATGGAATGACATTGAGAACCTGTCGACCCAACAACATGATGCGAAACCCTTTACCTTCAATAACCCAGTGATCAAAGTCCATGAAGGCTTGCCCATGTCTTTTTTGGGATAGGCAATGGTTCAAGTAAGCCACTTATATTTTCTGCCACTCTCGTCTTGCTAACATACAAGACATGCCCAAACACATGCATCTACATCTTTGACCAGTGGTAACTTCATGAATGAAGAGCCAATGTCTGCTCTTGGCCTGGATGCCCTGTCCATGGAGCATCATGCGTCTCCTTCAAGAGTCTATGCCACAACCCACCACTATTAGGGACATAGGGACAATGTCCTTTGACATACAGGACACCATCTACCAAAACCTTCTTGTGACACCATCTTTCACTTGCTACCGTTGTCTTCAGCTTGTCTTCACCTTCAAGAGTCGAACTCGTACAACTTAAGCATAGTTCTGTTGTTACCGTTGTCTTCAGCTTGTCAAAAGCCACTTGATATTCAAAAGACCGGTCCCATTCTAATCCTTTAAGAGATCAGTTAGTAGAGCAACTTTCCTTGAAAAGGCCTCAATGAATCGAAAATACTAATTGGCTAGGACTAGAAAAGATCGCAACTCTGAGGCCTCTGTGGGTTCAGGCCAATGACTACAACTTAAGACCTTTTTCTCATGCATTGAGACTTGTCCTTTGATCATGCAATGCCCCAAAAACATGACTTCTATTTAAGCAAAGCTACGCTTTTCTCTCTTCAAGTATAACTGAAAGTCCCTCGACTTGTCCAGCAGAAACCTAGGACACCATTCAAAGACCAACTGATATAATAATCCAATGTCACAAGCTGACCTTCTCTTTTAGGGGGCGTTTGGTGCATGGTATTAGATGGGATTAGGTGGGATGGAATTGCATTTGGTCCCATACCAATTCTACTCAATGTTTGGGAAGAATGGAAAAGCTTGGAATTAGATTAGATGGAATTGCATTGGGTCCCGTGCCAATTCCACTCAATGTTAGCAAGTTGTGTAGGTCCACCATGATGTGTAGGCTATATCTACACAGTCCACCCATTTTTCGAGATCATTTTAGAGCATGGGCCAAAAAATCAGGTAAATCTAAAGCTCAAGTGGACCCCACCATAGAAAGCAGCAGCGGGGATTGAATACCTACCGTTGAGTGTTTGGCGCATGGTATTGGGAAGGATTAGGTGGGATAGATTAAAAAACGTAATTATTACATATGGCAGGGATTATCCCTTGTTACCAGGGAATAAGCTTAATTCTATGCTATGTTTGTAATACGGTGGTACATTGAATGGATATACCCACCATCATTTGAAACTATTGAGAATAACACATATGTGTTATATCCAAACCATTCATCTGTTTTGCAACCTCATTTTATGGCACGGGCCTAAAAATGAGGCAGATCCAAAAATTATGTGGCCCCAAAGAAGTTTTCAACGGTAGGTATTCAATCCCCGCTGCTTTCTATGGTGGGATCCACTTGAGCTTTAGATCTACCTGATTTTTTGGCCCATGCTCTAAAATGATCTCGAAAAATGGGTGGACAGTGTGGATATAGCCCACGCATCATGGTGGGACCTACACAACTTGCTAACATTCAGTGGAATTGGCATGGGACCCAATGCAATTTCATCTAATCTAATTCCAAGCTTTTCCATTCTTCCCAAACATTGAGTGGAATTGGCAGGGGACCAAATGCAATTCCATCCCACCTAATCCCATCTAATACCATGCGCCAAACACCCCCTAAAGTGCTTCACATGTTCCTCAAGGCTATTGTTATACACCATTACATCGTCCAAATAAACAACTGCACATCAATATACGGATGAAGAACATTTGTGTAATGTAGCAAGGGCATTTGTTAAACCGAAAGACACTACAAGATACACAAAACGAATCATAACACATTATCTTCGTTGTCCTTGGTTCATCACCAATAGCAATCCATACTTGTATATCACGAACGCAGATCAGCAACTTAGGAAATCAGATACTTGTTCTTGACCATCACCTTGTTGAGGGCTTGATACTCCAGGCACAACTGAAGTGATCAATCTTGCTTCCACTGGACCAGCACAGGTAATGCAGGGGCATTTTCACACCGGGCTTGAGTGAGGTTGCCTATGGGATGCAGGGGCACACTTGGGGTGGGCGGGGCCCACGGGGGAGGTCTCGTGTTCGAGATTCCTCACCGGGGGTGATTAATGCGCATTTCACACCGGTCTCGAGTGGAGTAGCCTATGGGATGCGGGGACACACTCGGGGTGGGCAGCCCGTGTGAGGCGGTACCCATGTGATTCGGGGTCCACGAGGTGGGTTCGACCGAGGTCCTAACCTATGAGATGCGGGGCCTGGGCTATGAGATAAAGGGATTAATTCGTCATACTCTAACAATATGAGCTTTTAGAGCAAGTAGTTAATTATCCTGCATCAAATTGGTATCAGAGCAGGAGGTCTCGTGTTCGAGACTCCTCATCGGGGGTGATTAATTCTGTAACCTAGTTAATTATGAAGGATCCACACCAGGCACTAACTCGATTGCATCATCGATGTGCAACTCGAATACTCCTCTAACAAGACGACAACACTTTCATGAATATATCAACCACCATACAAACATTGTGACCATTTTGTTAACAGAATATCCTCTATGTCACGACCACTCCCAAAACAACCTTAACAACCTCCTTTATCTCATCCACTTCCTCCAAACAACTAAATTTGATTTCCAAACATTAGTTGTAATTGTTATATCTATCATATCTTGTATATCTATTTACATCAGACAGAGCATGGGGTCCATAGCATGTAATCTCAATCCTATTAGTAAAGTGTTTATGATAATAGAGCCATCAAGAGCATTTTTCTCTCCTTTTCTTTTCGATGAGATCTGTGTCAATCTGTTGTTACCCTATCTGATCAGAGTCGTTCATTCTTTCAATCATAAGGAGCCTCCTTCTAGACAACCGAAATGATATCGTGGTACCCGACTTCTGTCGAATTTCAGCATTGTCTGATGTCTTGGCACTCCCCACAAGGGCACTCCCTTGGCACTCCCCACAAGGGCACTCCTTTGCTTCGAACATATATCATATCAGTAGTCATCAAAGCCAAACAAATTGACACTCGGCACCACCGATAGTGTCTGTCCTCCTCACCATCGTCCTTCAACATTGCCAATCGAGTCAGCTCTCATCATTGTCACATAGTCAGCCACATAGTCAGCCACCGATGCTCGACTCAAAATCCTGCTTGCAACAAGACTCCCCCTGCTTCTTCACCAAATCAGGCAAGAGACATATCGCACTCGAAATCCAAGTCCTTTTTCTCATGAGACACTTCACCTATGTCTACTGTAGGGACCATCCACGTTGTTGTTGCCTTGATGTACACGTGGATCTACATGTTTGCCCATTATCACAAATGTGTGGGCTTGCACATGCTGTTATTCTCATAACATGTTAAGATCCTCGTAACGTGTTTCTATTATCACACTGAATATCAATCGCAATTTTTGTTGCTATTCTCAAAACGTGTCGTTAGCTATGCACGTTTGGGTGTTCTCATATTTGTTATAGATCGTGTTGCCCAGACACGTCTCCATCGTTGTTAAGTGGTCAGCATTCATCACAACACGTGGACCAAATCTGTACGATGGATCGGTGTGGCCTAGCATGGGGCCTCTCTCTCCTTCATCAGATCCAGTTGGGATTTGCATGCTGACTGTTGGGGAAAAAAATATCACTAGTCCGATAAGTCAGTTTATATAGAAGGCCCAGCTCCATTGACATGGCCAGGACTCACTAGGTGCCAAGCCTGACAGAGGCCCACATGTCCAGAGCCGTAAGGCAAGACCTCTAAGGAGGCTAAAGTACCTTGGGGACCCTCAAGGGAGTTCCCCGGGCCCAAATCCAGGGCAACCCATTTCATGGGTCGGCCATTATCTAGACATAAGCCGAACAGGTATAAGCTAACCAAGCTTTGACCCAACATCAGTTCAACCTATATACTAGGACGGCGATAAAGTGGCTTTAAGCTAATAATAAGCTGATATGGATCGGCTCGGTCTGACTAAGAGTCAGTTGAATGATGGAGAAAGAAGGTCAGCTACCTGAGAATTTCGATGCTTTGAGGGCGACCGATGGTCTACTGAGCTCCGACGTTTACTCTCATTTGAATGACTCATCACTAAATCTCGCCCTAAACCGAATCAAGAGTTGGCACGTATTGAAGATCTTCTTCCGAGATCTTCGGAAGACAATCTTTAATCCAGAGAATCCCGGGAATCGAAGATCTCGGATCATCCAATATAATGATCAGACCCGTTTAGGGAAAATCCGGAAGAGATACGGGATTGCTTTTCCGTTATAAATACTGATAATCGAAAGGTGAAAGACAGACACTGGTACACATTCTCTGACTCCAAAACCTTTATCAAGACCCAGATTCTAATTTAAGCAACGGAGGGTCCCCTGAATCAAATAACTATTATTGAATATCTTGATAAAATGAAGAACCTTGCTGATGCTCTTTAAGCCATGCCAACCGATTACCGATTACAAACTTTGTAATCGACTTCTTAGTGGCCTAGACCAAGAGTATAACTCGGTCGTCTATTGCCAACCGTACAGGACCAATCAGCTTTGAGGAGTTATTTGGTCAACTCCTTACCTTTTGAACGTGGTTTGATTCACATCTTTCGAGCTCGCCCGTGGAGTAACCAACCAATGCCCTCTATATGCCTGAGGCCTCTCTAGTACGTAGGAGGATCTCAAGGCAGGTCCTTTTTTCGTAGCTGTGGCAGGGGTCATATCCAAGGAGGACAAAGTGGCCCTTCTTCCTCCCAAGCAGGTCGACTACAACAATCCAAAAACACTAATGATACTGCATGTCAAATATGTAACTGGATTGGTCACTCAGCTCGACTGCTTCCATCGGTTAGGCGTTTCATTTCAGGGACACCAGACTCCTCATAAGCTTCATGCTATGGACCTCATAGGTCGTTTGCAATAAATAGATATACAGGATAGGATAAATACAACTAGTTATAAGTAATGTTTAAAAATCAAATTCAACCATTTGAAGGAAGTGTGGGAGAAAAGGAGATTGTTGAGGTGGTTTTGATAGTAGTTATAATGTAGAGGATATTCTACTAACAAAATGGTCATTACGGTGGTTGATATCAAAATGGTTACCTCAATCCATCTGTAATGGCTGAAGTTGAAGCCACACTTGCCGCAGTGGCTGCAAACACTGAATTACTGCTCGAGCCGAGTCATTCCTTAATTATTCCGTTGCACTCCCACCAGCCATCGTCTAGAGTCAGTCAGTCCCATCTTAAAAGGGACTCTAATACCAAAATTGTCACTAGTAGAATGGGGAATGAAGGCCACTCCATTAATCAGCGAAAGGATTTCAACAACAACCAAACAACCCAACAGAGAGCATGAAATAAAGGAAACTCAAAAGTACACCCACATGAGAAACAATTTCTACATACACCAACCTAACCTTACGATTTCTTTCTCGCTAAGTAACCTCTACATGATGCATTGCACTCTTACAATGCTTTAATGTCATTTTTTGAAAGGAGATTGATATAATTATTATAAGAAGTTACAAGCAATTATAATTGCTGCCATGTATCTAAGGTCCTTAGACAACAAGTGTGCCAGGCCCAATTACAAAGAGCCAACTCTCATAACAGCCCTCCTACCACAGCTGCTCATAACTACTTCCTTTTATCCCATGCGACCCTCTGCCCACATGGGTGCTGGAGTTCAGGTATGTGCACTAGCTGTTAGCACTTAGCCCTGCTGTTGCACTGGTTTGCCCGTGCAACTTTATCCACGTGTCACACTCACCCATGTCGTGCCCCACTCGAGTTTTGGATTAATCTGATTTTGGGGCTCACATCCTAATATAAGCTGACACATATGGTGGGCAGAGTGGATTTCACACACATTACGTTACAGTGGGCCCAAAACCACAGAGCTTTTCGTGCACAGTTAATTGTGTCCAGAGGAAGATTCAAAGACTCCCGTTTGGCAAAAGTATCAACCCCATGCATTTAGCAATTTCCACACCACACAGGTGGGAATTTCATTTCACAGCAACCAAGGGAAGTTCGTGAGACTTGACCGGATAGCACCAGATCGGGGCCCAGGACCTCAAATATGGTACTGAGCTAGTGGGACCCAACCGGATAGGACCAGGATACCCTAGACCCAACTGCAACCGTTCACAGCCTTAGGCATTGTAGTCTAGAGTGGTTTCCTCCTGACAAGAGGTTTTCATTAATCATGGACCATCCCATTTCTGTATCCAGAACGTTGGTTCCATCCCATAATGGATAGACCATGGCCCACAAATCTCTCCAACTGGTGAGATCCTCCCCCAATCATGGGGCTCCTTTAATTGAATGTGGGACTGTTGCTATTTATCTTTTGAACTGTATTTTTAGTCTAGGCAGCACTAGTCACTGCAATCTACAGTTGTTGCTCCTAACCAAATGTTTTCATTAATCATGGACCAGCCCATCCCAGATTCAGTATCCAGACCATTAGTCTGTTCCATCCCATAATGGATGGACCACAGCCCACAAATCATCCCAACTGTGAGATCCTCACCCAATCATGGGACTCTTTCAATTGAAAGTGGATTGTCGCTGTTTCTCTTTTGAACTGTGTTTTCAGGCTAGGCCACTACACAAGACTGCCCTATCATGGAAAGATGTAGCCATGCCCAGCCATCCACACTCAGATGAATGGACCAATCGTCATCCATCCACACTTGGATGAAGTGATCAATCATCAACATTGATAAACACCGGGCCCCACTTGTAAGAACTGAAGACCCAAGTAGTTTTGAGGACCCTCTAGGGTTTGGATACGAAGGAAGTCTTAAAACCAGCTTTTCTTTCCTAAAAATTCCACTGTTTGGAAGACAGCATCGAAGTTACATGAAACTTGAGTCCTAGTATTTCATGGAGGAGCGTTCCAGTGGTGTGTGTCTAACTGAAGAAGAGAATCCAATTGCTGATGAAAATCTGCAAACTTTCAATAATAATAGGTAGCAGCATCGAGTGCAGTTATGTTTTGTCTATCAGGCCCGTAGGTCAAGCTTGGGCCGAAAAGTCTAGCCCATCCATCAAACTGGACATACTCAGGCTGTCTTGCAAACCTTAAAGCTGGACTCGTAACATGGTTTACTAACTCTAGGAACCAGGTTGTTTTCACCATTTAACAACACTTGCAAGGTTATTAAACACTAGAAACTTCTCCACAAGCCCCACCGAGATGAGCAGCCAATCATCCTCCTGAAAGCTTTTTTGAGCTGGGCCCTAGCTGGCTCAGGCCTCCTTTGTTATTCTTTTTCTGCTTGTGACAAGCCCCATCTATTTTGGGCCGAACAGGCCAGTGCCTACAAGTAGGTTCACACCTTTTTTGTCAACTCGAATAAATTTACAGGGCAAACAAAAGAAAAGAAAAGAAAAGGGAAAGGTATGGAGCAAGCAATGCTTGGTTCGGTTCCAGCCAGTTGAGTGAAAATTCGGTCAAAGATAACAATACACCAGAAAAATAAAAATGAAAAACAAGTGGAAAAAATGGAGTCAAAGAACATAGATGCAACTGTACTGAACAAATTAGATTTTAACAAGAAATAATGGACATATAAACAAATATGTATAAAGTCTACACATGTTCAAGGGTTTCATTGGAAGGACCGAAACAAATCTAATTTTGAACTCACAAGGGAAACAGCTCCCTTCCCCCCCCCCCCCCCCAAAAAAAAAAAAAAAAAAAAACCATTGTGCAGGCTTATATCGTGGGTACTCTGATGCTTGAACTGGCAGAGTGTTGAAAATACATTCACAAAATCATCATTTGTTGCATAGTCTCCTTTTAAGTTCCACAAACCCAACAACAAAGGTTAACAAGGTATAGACAATATATGTGGTTTTCAGCCGAGGGCGTCTACTATCTTATTTTTTATGCCGACCCGATGCTTTAGGATGTATATGAACTCCTGAATATAAGCACTCCACTAATTCAGATAATGCAATGCCTCGTGATTAGAAAACATCATAAACTCCTTATGACTGATGTAATGACACCAATGTTTGAATGCCCGTAAATAGCATACAATTCCACATCAAATGTAGAATAATTCTTACGTGCCTCATTGAGTTTTTCACTGACAAAGGCCACCGAATATCTTCCCAGACTAAGTAAACATCCTATGCCTATGTGGGATGAATCACAAACAACCTCGAATACCTTCTCGAAATCAGAAAGCCTAAGATCGAGCTTCCGAATAAACATTCAATAAAACATTGTCGGCTCGTGAAAATTGCAAACCTTGTGAATACGCATGGGAGTAGGCCAGTCGCCAGTAACCCTTATCTTTTTAGAACCAGCCCTCACGCCTTCTGCAATGATGAACCCTAAAAAGACCACAACAACTCATGAAAGTATACTTCTTCAAATTGATAGTTTCTCATGGTGTAATACTCTAATCACCTAACAAAGACGGATCAAATAATCTTCTCGTGAACGACTATAGATGAGGACGTCATCAAAGTATACAATGACGAACTTGCCAATGAATGGTTGTAGAATTTGCATCATCATCTGCATGAAAGTATTAAGTGTGTTTGACAAGTCGAAAGGCATGACTAGCCACTCATACGATCCATTTAAAAGCAGTTCTCCCATTCATCGCCGAGATGAATTCTTATTTGGTGGTACTTGCTTTGCAAATTAATCTCCAAAAATATTGTAGCGTTCATCGTCATTCCAAGCATGTCATCTAGGCGTGTAATTGGGAAAAGATACTTCACCGTTATCTTTTGATCGCACAATTGTCAACACACATCCACCAACTGCAATCCCTCCTTGGCATCAACAACATCGGCACCACACATAAGCCAAAGCTATCACGAATGGAACCCTTGGCCAGCAATTCCTGCACGTGTTGACAAAAGCTATGCATGCTATGTCGAGTTTATTCACTATACCAAGAGATTTGATAATGGTATTCCGGCTACCAAATCAATCAATGTTGAATTCGTGCATGGGTGCAAGCTCATTAGTTAGTTCATCGGGGACCAAATCCTTAAATTAAGACAGAATGTCCAGAATCTCAGGTGGTTGGATAGAACATTCACTAGTTGGACTGGTTTTGAATTCACATCCTACTAGAGCATACATGATTCCCTTTTCTCAAGTTTTCTCCATGAATTGAGCCATACTCAATACTGTGGAAACCGGCTTTGCCTCTTTGGGGTTTTCATCTCTCATAGGGTTGAGAGTGGTGGCTATTCCTTCGTACATGAAGTTATATACATTCTTACAACTCTTGCAAATCACATCTCTGTCATATATCCAGTCTCCCCAATAATATATATGTTTCATTGGAATGATGTCACATCTAAGTGATTCTTCGTAATGACTCAATGACAAGTTCACTTAGCACCATTTAATCATAGGGATGAACATGTCAATTACCCATGCAATCTTATATGGCTTGGGATGTTTTTTACTCCTCAACTTCACCTTGTCCACCATACTTTGTGAGGCCATGTTCATATTGTTGCCTCCATTAATAACAACCTTGACCGCCTTTCCACCACACGACACTTGCATATGGAAGATATTGGTTCTCAACCAATCTTGTTGGACCTCCTCTTTTAGTGCCGTAAGAATCCTCCTAACCACAAGCGATAAATTAGTTTCCTTTAGGCCACCTATGCCTTCTTCAAGTTCATGATTGTCACTTTCTAAATCACTTTTGCATTCCACTTGGTCTTCAAGGAAGCTCTTTTTATACCATCCGCCCTCTTGTTTTTCGCAAGACAGGAGAATGGTGAAGGGAAACTGTTTCATAATGTCCACGACCACCACATTGAAATAAGTGTTAATCGGCCTCCCTTTGCCACAACAGACTTTCCCTTCCCATCCATGTTTCGAAAAAAAAAAAAAAAAAAAGGAATAGACGCAGAGTTCTACCCTATTTTACGATTTTGAGGAAAATTACTGCAGAGCACGATTAATTGCAAACGCACTTTGGAGAAAATAACAATCTGGAGGGTAGGTGTATAGCCCCTACTTGAAGGCTACTACATGTTGTCACCAATTTCTACTCCTGCACTTTTCGAGCAGCATCTAGTACGCTTCATCCACATTGTTGAGTTGAACGGTCTCTTTAAATGTCAAAATGTAATCCATTGCAACAATTTTTTTTTTTTTTTTTTTTTGATGACGTATGGGTGTCCATGTCCCAGTTTAATGCAAGACTAGTCCCTGCGAATGCACGCAATCACTCACAAACCACATGCAATGGGTAATCCCGGGGAGGGGAATCGAACTTGCGTCTGTTGGGAGAACACCCACGAAGCTTAGACATTTGCCTAAAGCCTGTGCGGGTCATTAGCCGACAAGTAATCAACAATTCATAATAAATTTGTGTATATTCATCCATAGTCAAATTGTCTTGCTGCAGTGTAAGGAGCTCCTCGAAGGAAGTCGTCTCATAATCCAACGATATAAACCTCTGCCTCAATCTCGCCTTCATTTCCTCCTAGTTGCCTATGAGAGGGAAGCCACATCGATGTAAGTCCTCTTTGACAGTGTACCACCAGTCTTGCATAGCACCCATAAGTTTCAAGGCAAGAAAGCATACAATGATGGTTTCTTCTATTTCGTACCAATGAAAATACCCCTCCATTAATTTTAACCAATCATTAAAAACCTTAGGATCCAGATTACCATCATAATCCAAAATCTTAATCTTGACTTGCTTAGCGAGATTCACAGTGCAAACATCATGCCGCCTTCAGGATAATTTAGATAGTCTTGTCAAGAGTTGTCCATTCCTCTTGTTCCCAACTATGCATAGCAGTGTTGTTGGATCTAGTAGCCCGGCTCATACTCCTCGTGGAAATCACCATTTTGGCCAAGATGCCTTGAATCAACATTTCCGAATTCTAAGTCTCCCTCAAGGCCATCCATAGATGTTTGATGGCCTGGGTTAACTCTAATCATGAAACGAGCCTTCATATTGTCCAACCGTTTCATGGTCAAATCGATACAATCCTATCTTGAAGTTAGTAGCCATCCCACGACTGTAAGTCCCATTTCAAGTTCTCGTATAGTAGCAGATCTATGATTCTACGCAAAATGTGTGAAAATGGCTTTAGGTTGTTTCTTTTTTGTTTTTGAACAGGGAAGTTCTAGTAGGTTTAGGTATGATGGCTTTCTTCTTCTTCTTCTTTTTTTTCTTTTTTCTTTTTTTTCCTTTCTCTTTTTGACATGAGGAACAGAAAGGTTTAGGGAAGGTTAGGTGTATTATAAATTATGCGTTGGTTATTGGTTGAACATTAGGTAGGTTTCGATACTACTTGGATAAAAATAGGGTGATGGCTTATTGGTGAGATGGAGATTGTATAAAGTATGTGATGAAGGACTGAAATAACATGTTAAGGGAATTGAAGGTAGTTTGGGTAGAATATTGGGACAGAATTTGTGGAAAGAAAATGGGGAAGGGAAGAAAAAAAAAAAAAAGGTAAAAGAGAATCAAGAGCAGAACTTGCTCTAATACCAAAATAATGTAACTAGAACAAGGAAGAAATTCATCGTATCGGATTAAAAGTTTGAATTACACAAGAGATGACTATGAGCAAGCTCAACAGTCATCTAGTCTTATCCTAGAGATCGCCACCTCCACCCTTTGGGTAGAATATTGGGACAGATTTTGTGGAAAGAAGATGGGGAAAAGAGAAGAAAAAAGTAAAAGAGAACCAAAAGCAGAACTTGCTCTAATACCAAAATAATGTGACTGGAATAAGGAAGAAATTCAATGCATTGGATTAAAAGTTTGAGTTGCATGAGAAAAGATCCAATTATTATGACCATGCTCTTGATTAACTCTAATCATGAAACAAGCCTCCAAGTCTCCCTCAAGGCCATCCATAGATGTTTGATGGCCTAGGTTAACTCTAATCATGAAACGAGCCTCCATATCGTCCAACTGTTTCGTGATCAAATACACCACTCGTTACAAAGTCGATACAATCCCATCTTGAAGTTAGCAGCCATCCCATGATTGTAAGTCTCGTTTCTGGTGCTCATATGGTAGCAGATCTACACAATGTGTGAAAATGGCTTTAGGTAGTGTTTTTTTTAAAAAAAAAAAAAACAGGCGTTTCCGATCAGCGAAAGAGTATCGAAAGGTCCCGGGCAGAGATGAGCAACTGCGTGGTGAAGGGCAAGAAGAGGGAGTGATTATAGCAGAAGACCCCATTGAAGAAGGAGAGATAGAAGGTGGGGATGGGGCAAAAGCAGAGGATTTCAGCTGGGTCCGGGTGAGCAAGGGAAAAACGAGTCCGGCAGCATCCTCTCAAAAGAAGGACGTTGCTAGCTACCCCATCCTTTACATTAAGGGATTCCCAGAAGGGTGGCGACCCATCAACTTCAGCAGAGTCTTTGGAAGAGCTGGCGAAGTGATGGATGTAGTGATCCCCAAGAACAAAGACACAGGAGAAATGCGCGGGTTTGCCTTGGTAAGAATGGGATCCATGAAAGAACTGCATAGGGCGATTCACACTGGATGGCGAAAGCTTTGGTGGGAATAAAATGCAAGTTCAGAAAGCGAGATATGGCCCGGAGTTCAACCGTAGACAATTACAGCAGGGGCCTCTTCCGTCCCAAGTCCAGCAGCGAGGTATGCCGCATTGTCAGCAGCAGACCAAAGTTGCCTCTGGCAAGGTGGTGAGCTCCATCTCTTTCAAGGAGGCCCTCCAAAACTCAATGCAAACCAACGACTGTAACAAGGAGAAGGTCTGCCGCATCCAAGGCAATATTAGTAGAGAGGAAAATCCAGAGGGGAAAAACAAGGGAGCGGAAGAAGGGGAGACAATCCATATCAACCAAGGCTTGTTAGACAAGTACAGGATGGGGCTGAAGGACACAGTAGTGGTGGTGTCCAAAGCTGAATCCTCCATTTCAAAGGTCAAAATCTGGTTGCAGGAAGTCGGCGGGTTAACAGCAGGATCCTACGACATCAAACCGATAGGTTTCAATGAACTATGGGTCACGTTGTCTCCGGGGTCTAACTCTGATTTTCTCCTGATGGTAGCTGCCTTCATGCGGAAGGCCCGGTGCAAGGCATCGTGAGGTGGGATCAGTTCCCAGCGTTTGGTTTCGAGGTGTGGTTTTTGGTGTGGTTGGTCCCTCTAGAGCTATGGAACAAAGACGTCTTCCTGCAAATAGCGTCCCGCTTAGGTGATCTGATAGAGATAGACCCCAAAACCAGATCGGGAGAAGAGATGGGTGTCATTAGGCTTCGCATCAGAAGGAAGAAAGGTCTGTCGGTGCCTTCCTCCATCAAGATGGTCGCCGACGAGAGAACTCTGCTGCTGCCGATTCAACAAGAAACTCCCAACTCCCCCATTGCCAGATGAGGAGACATCTGGAGTAGCAAAGAAAGGAAGACTGGCCAGCTTCAGAGGAGCTTCGAGGGCGATTGGGAAGAAGCACACTCCCGCAACTCCGTCGGAGCACCAAAAGGGCGCAAGATACCCTTTTCGATGCTCCGCAGATCACCTCCGTCCTGTGGTCTCAATCATGTAGTCCTGCCAAAGTATGGTGCCTACACGCGGCAGCACGAGATGGCAGCTACTCGGTTTCTTGCTGACAGGTGCTCTACCACCTGTACGACAGAACAGAGGCTCTGAAGACCAGCAGGCTGTGCTCGACACACTTCTGCCTTCGCGCGGCTGCGATACGATCAGTGTGGCACGCGATCGTCTAAAAGAGCGACACGCGTCCGAGGTTATATTGCTGGTTATCTCCTTTTCGAACCCGAGGAGCCTGGATACGTGTCACCTCGGGATGGAGCCGTGGTGTCAGGTTGGAGACACATGTCCCCCATCTGGCGAAGCCTCGCATAGCAAAGGCAAGGCCCCTTTAGCCCCGTGGTCAGCGTCAGGCAGCGATGCGTGCGAGAATTCTCGTTCGGATTTTAGTCGTGTCGCGCGCAGAGAGGCTAGGGTGAGCATGTTCAAACCCGAACCTTCTCCCGACCCTGTATACCTAGCCGCGGAGGGAGGTAGGCTCAACCTCAATATTCCCCCGCTAGAGAGAGATGGCTTCTCTCTCACCAGACAGACTCCATTCGCCCCTTCAGAACAGGCCGATGGCAACTCTGCGCTGTCCTCTCCGAGCTTAGTGAGGTCCAAAGAAATGGAAGACGTCAACTAAGCGATCTCCTCCCTATCTATCCTCTTTACCGGACGCGGACCAAGCCTTAGCTCCTCTTCCAGGAAGGTCATGGTGAAGGGATTATTGACATTGAACCTTTGCAGATGCGGGTAGGCAGCCCCACGGCGGACATGGCAGAACACAGTATCATCCCCCACGTCTCACCAAGTCAGAGGATCAAGATCGCAAATGACATTCAGAAGAAGAGATGACTCCGGGTAGGCAGCCCCACGGCGGACATGGCAGAACACAGTATCATCCCCCACGTCTCACCAAGTCAGAGGATCAAGATCGCAAATGACATTCAGAAGAAGAGATGACTCCGAGATGCCCTGGGTCACATAGGAAGGACTATTGGGCTCACTTTTGGCGATAACTAGGAGGATTTTGTCGCCCTCTTCCACTGTATGGAGGCGCGGGGTCGCCCTATTTCTCCTTCCAGTTCCCCAAGAAAGAATCGTCTCAAGAACAGCTCTAACAGAGAGTTGCAGGGTCTCAGGATGGATTCAAGCTCCAACTTTGGTCTCGATTTCGGTACAGCCAACGCAGGCCGAAGGGGTAGATCGGTTTCATAGATGTCAATGCTCTCATGGAACGTTTGAGGGGTGGGGTCTAAGCGCAAATGAAGCATGATCAAAGACATCTGTTACAGAAGTAAAGCCAACATTGTCTGCTTGCAAGAAACCAAGGTTCCCAGCTTCAGTGACGCCCTTATGCGATCTCTCTGGAAGGGGAAGGACGTCAAGTGGGTGGCCCTGGATGCGTCCGGCAGTTCGGGTGGGATCGTTTTGGCTTGGAATGCCGCAGTTTGGGTTCTTCAGTTTAGTTGAGTGGGCATTTTTTCTATTTTTGTCATGCTCAAAGATGTCTCTACTAATCTCTCCTGTCTTTTCACCTCTGTGTATGGGCCCAACTTAGCAGCTAGAAGAGACGAATTCTGGAACGAGCTTAATCAAGCAAGGACGCTTTTCAGTGGGTCGTGGTGCATCGGCAGGGACTTCAACGTCATCCGTTATGCGGAGGAAAAATCGAGTGGGGGGATAGTTTCGTCGGTAATGAGAAGATTCTCGAAGTGCTCATTGATCGATCTCCCTCTCAATGGTGCCAGCTATACTTGGTCGAATGAAAGGGTGATCCCTATTCGTGCTAGGCTGGACAGATTTCTAGTCTCCTCTGATTGGCTAGAAGCCTTCCCCATGATCTGTCAGTCTTTGATGCCTAGGCCTACGTCCGATCACAGTCCTCTCCTCCTTAGCGTGCAGGAGGATAACTGGGTCCCTGAGCCTTTCAAATTCGACATTTCTTGGCTTAAGTTGGAGAGTTTTCATCAGATGATTTCGGAATGGTGGAAGGGTATTTCGATTGAAGGTTATGCCAGGTTCAGTCTATTTAAGAAGCTAAAGATCCTGAAGGGAAAGATTAAAGATTGGAAGAAAGATGTCCTATGCAAAAGACAGTCAGACTCTTCGGCTATTTTGGAAGAGATATTGGCAACAGATTTGAAGATGGTTTGATGTCAGCTGAAGACTGGATTCAGAGGTCCAACCTTATCCATAGTTACTCCTCCAGAACACTTGAAGATGAAATCACCTGGAAGCAGAAATCGCGGTCCTCTTGGGTTGCAGAAGGTGACAAAAATACGAAGTATTTCTATTACATAGCAAATGTTCGAGCGAGGATCAATAAAATCAGAGTTTTAGAAGTCGATGGGGGTTAGAATCGAAAATCAGGAGCTCATTTCTGTAGAAGCAATCGAATATTTCAAAAATCTCCTTTCCAAAGACGATTGGGTCAGGCCGAAGCTCAACAATCTTCAGTTCAGACAAATTCCTGCAGAGGAAGCCAGTGGGTTAGAATCTCCGATCTCAGTTGTTGAAGTTAAGGAGGCAATAGGGGCCTTATCAGGATATAAAGCCCCAGGGCCAGATGGTTTCCCTATGCTCTTTTTCCAGTCCTTTTGGGAAGTGCTTCAGGGTAACGTTATGGCCTTCATCCAGGAATTTCAAGACAGAAGCTACCTGTCCAAAGAAATGGGACCAACCTTCATCGCCTTGATCCCTAAGATTCCGGGTGATGTGGCTTTGAAGGATATTAGGCCTATCAGTTTAATAGGAGGTCCGTACAAGATCCTAGCGAAAATTCTCGCGTCTCGTTTAAGAAGGGTGATGGGGCATATCATATCAGATAATCAAAGTGCATTTCTGCTAAGCAGACAGATTATCGATAGTGCTTTGATCGCGTCCAAGTGTCTCGATTCCATCAACAAAGCTAAGTCTAAGAGTATTCTGTGCAAACTAGACATCGAGAAGGCCTATGACCACGTCGATTGGGACTCCTTGATCTATATGCTCCAGCGCATGGGCTTCAGAGAGAAATGGTGCGGGTGGATCAAAGCATGTGCGGGTTCAACCTTTTCCTCGATTCTCATCAACAGGTCCCCCAAGGGCTTTTTTGCAAATTCTAGAGGTCTCCACCTAGGAGATCCACTGTCTCCTTTCCTCTTCTTAGTCGTGGGAGAAGCCCTGTCCAGGATGCTGCTGAAAGGCATAGAGCGTGGCATCATTGGTGGATGCCATATTAGCGGGATGACACCTATATCCCACGTGTAATACCCAGACGATACTCTGTTATTCTGTGAAGCTAACCGGGAGAAGGCCAACAATCTTCGGACCATCATCCAATGTTTTGAGGCGGTGTCGGGCCTCAAAATCAACCTGGCCAAGTCCACGATCTTTGGTGTTCATATGGGTGAGGAGCTCGCGGAATTTGCAGCCATTTTCAACTGCGTGACTAGGTCCCTTTCGACCACGTTTGTGGGTCTCCCCCTGGTCGTGGGTAAGCCTCCTAAATTCATGTGGGACAGAGTCATAGATAGATTTGAGAAGCATCTTGCTTCCTGGAAATGTAAGTATCTTTCCATTGGGGGCCGTCTCACTTTGATCAAAGCAGTTCTTTCCAGTTTGCCTCTCTATCATGTCTTTATTCAAATGTCCGCAAATCATTATCGACAGGCTTGAAAGAATTAGAAGGGACTTTTTATGGTTTGGCAAGGGAGATAAGAAGAACTTCCATTAGGTGGATTGGATAACCATGTGCTTGCATACTAGAGATGGTGGGGCTAGCGTCAGAAATTTGAAGTTAATGAATCGGGCCCTCTTAGGCATGGAGACTTGGGACGGAGCCTAACTCCCTGTGGAACCGGTTGGTTAAATGCAAATACGGTAAGGCAGTCGGAGGGTGGTGGACTAGAAATTCCTCCGCCTATAGAGCTTCAGCGATCTAGAAGGACGTTCTTGATATGAAGCAGGAGGTGGTGGAAGGGATTCGGTCCTCGGTTGGCAATGGAGCGAAAATCTCGTTTTAGCATCACGTTTGGATTGGAAGTAACCCCCTTAAAGATTCTTTCCCGTCCATCTTTAGGTTGGCTCCTGATTGGAACATCTCGATGGCAGACTCTATCTCCGTCTCCAGCTCCAACGTAGCGTGGAACATTCACTGCTACAGAAATCTCCACGATTGCGAGATAGAGCAGCTAGCGAGGCTCCTCTCCCTTATCGGCAGCCCTGCTATAGATCAGCAGGCCCGTGACAGTCCTCTTTGGTCTCTTGACAAGAAGGGTCTGTTCACGGTTAAGTCTTTATACAATCTTTTATATAGAAACTCAGTCATTCCAACAGGTCCTAGGCTGGATTATATAGAAACTCAATCATTCCAACTGAAGGATTTTAGGCCTATCAGTTTAATAGGAGGTCCATACAAGATCCTGGCGAAAATTCTCGCGTCTCGTTTAAGAAGGGTGATGGGGCATATCATATCAGATAATCAAAGTGCATTTCTGCCAGGCAGACAGATTATCGATAATGCTTTGATCGCGTCCAAGTGTCTCGATGTCATCAACAAAGCTAAGTCTAAGAGTATTCTATGCAAACTAGATATCGAGAAGGTCTATGACCACGTCGATTGGGACTCCCTGATCTATATGCTCCAGCGGATGGGCTTTAGAGAGAAATGGTGCGGGTGGATCAAAGCATGTGCGGGTTCAACCTTTTCCTCGATTCTCATCAACGGGTCCCCCAAGGGCTTTTTTTGCAAATTCTAGAGGTCTCCACCTGGGAGATCCACAGTCTCCTTTCCTCTTCTTAGTCGTGGGAGAAGCCCTGTCCAGGATGTTGCTGAAAGGCATAGAGCGTGGCATCATTGGTGGATGCCATATTAGCGGGATGGCACCTATATCCCACGTGCAATACGCAGATGATACTCTGTTATTCTGTGAAGCTAACCGAGAGAAGGCCAACAATATTCGGACCTTCATCCGATGTTTTGAGGCGGTGTCGGGCCTCAGAATCAACCTGGCCAAGTCCACGATCTTTGGTGTTCATATGGGTGAGGAGCTCGCGGAATTTGCAGCCATTTTCAACTGCGTGACTGGGTCCCTTCCGACCACGTTTGTGGGTCTCCCCCTGGTCATGGGTAAGCCTCCTAAATTCATGTGGGACAAAGTCATAGACAGATTTGAGAAGCATCTTGCTTCCTGGAAATGTAAGTATCTTTCCATTGGGGGCCGTCTCACTTTGATCAAAGCAGTTCTGTCCAGTTTGCCTCTCTATCATATGTCTTTATTCAAATGTCCGCAAATCATTATCGACAGGCTCGAAAGAATTAGAAGGGACTTTTTACGGTTTGGCAAGGGAGATAAGAAGAACTTCCATTAGGTGGATTGGAGAACCATGTGCTTGCATACTAGAGATGGTGGGGCTAGCGTCAGAAATTTGAAGTTAATGAATCGGGTCCTCTTAGGAAAATGGACATGGAGACTTGGGACGGAGCCTGACTCTCTGTGGAACCGGTTGGTTAAATGCAAATACGGTAAGGCAGTCGGAGGGTGGTGGACTAGAAATTCCTCCGCCTATAGAGCTTCAGCGATCTAGAAGGGCGTTCTTGATATGAAGCAAGAGGTGGTGAAAGGGATTCGGTCCTCAGTTGGCAATGGAGCGAAAATCTCGTTCTAGCATCACGTTTGGATTGGAAGTAACCCCCTTAAAGATTCTTTGCTGTCCATCTTTAGGTTGGCTCCTAATCAGAACATCTCGGTGGTAGGCTCTATCTCCGTCTCCAGCTCCAACGTAGCGTGGAACATTCATTGCTACAGAAATCTCCACGATTGCGAGATAGAGCAGCTAGCGAGGCTCCTCTCCCTTATCGGCAGCCCTGCTATAGATCAGCAAGCCCATGACAGTCCTCTTTGGTCTCTTGACAAGAAGGGTTTGTTCACGGTTAAGTCTTTATACAACCTTTTATATAGAAACTCAGTCATTCTAACAGGTCCTAGGTTGGATTATTTGTGGAAGGTCAGAATCCCCCCACAAATAAAAAACAAAAAAAAACAAAAAAAAAAAAAAAAAAAGAAGTTCCGGTAGGGTTAGGTATGATGGGTTTCTTTTCTTTTTGACATGGGGAACGGAAAGGTTTAGGGAAGGTTAGGTGTGTTGTAAATTATGGGTTCTTTACTGGTTGAACATTGGGTAGGTTTTGGTATTATTTGGATAAAAATAGGGTGATGTGATGAAGGAACCTGAAATAACAGGTTCATTTAGAGAATTGAAGGTAGCGTGGATAGAATATTGGGATAGAATTTGTGGAAAGAAGATGGGAAAGAGAAGAAAAAAGTAAAAGAGAATAAAGAGTAGAACTCGCACTAATACCAAAATAATAGATTAAAGAAGAAATTCAATGTATCGAGTTAAAAGTTTGAATTACAAAAGAGAAAAGATCCAATGACCATGAGCAAAAACTGTCATCTAGTCTTATACTAGAGAATTCCACCCTCTGGGTAGAATATTGGGACAGAATTTGTGAAAAGAAGATGGGGAATAGAGGGGAAAAAATACGTAAAGGAGAATCAAGAGTAGAACTAGCTCTGATACCAAAATAATGTAACTAGATTAAGCAAGAAATTTAGCGTATCAGATTAAAGTGTGAATCACAAGAGAAAAGATCCAATGACCGTGAGCAAGCTCAACAGTCATCTAGTCTTAGACTAGAGATCATTGCATCCACCCTTAGGGTAGAATATTGAGACAGAATTTGTGGAAAGAAGATGGGGAAGAGAGGGAAAAGGTAAAAGAGAATCAAAAGCACAACTTGCTTTAATGCCAAAATAATGTAACTAGATTAAGGAAGAAATTCAATGTATCGAATTAAAAGTTTGAATTACAAGAGAGAAAAGATCCAGTGATTGTGACCAAGCTCAACAGTCATCTGCACCACCCAATTGAAACAAGAGAATTTGCTCAAAGAAAATATCATTCAACCATCTTCTTCCATAAGGGCTTGTTTGATTTTTCAAAGCTGGTGTAAATACCCTGAAAATGGGTAATTATTACCCTTTCACCCGTTTGAAAATTCATCAGAATTTCTGCCTTGGAAACCGGTTCAAAAGAGCTAGTTTAATTTTTTGGACCTCATGGTGATGTATATGATATGTCCATTCCGTCCATCCATTTTACCACAACATTTTGAGGCATGAGCCGAAAAATGAGGCAATCCAACACTCAAGTGACCCACACCAAAAGAAACAATGGCCCCAAGAAGTTTTTAACGGTAAGTGTTCGATTCCCTTTTTCCTATGGCGTGGTCCACTTGAGCTTTGGATATGCATCATTTTTTGGTTCATGCCATAAATTCAGCTGGCATAATGGATGAACGGTGTGGATATGCGACATGCATCACGGTGGGACACATAAATATTTTGCAGCGTTCTCGATTTTTGTGTCTAAAAAGTAGGCGGTCAAATGAAGAATAGTGATGAATGCCGTAAATACCTAAGGAAATAATTATTACCCATTTACAGGGTATTTACCAACGAATTGGAAAATCAAACAGGCCGTAAGGCTCACGACTTATTTATAATGTGTTAACAATGTTTTCTCCTTGAAATATAAGGAGAATTCCTTGCTACTAAGGTCTCTAAAATAAAACAACCTTAAACATGAAAATCCAAAAATACTCATTTCCCATTGTACAGATATTTTCCAAATGTAAAAATATGAAATAAAGGGGGAAAAAAAAGGCAATATGGCCTTGTGCACGTGTGGAGCATGCATGTGTGGGATTTGGCATGTGCACATGTGGGATGTGATGAGATTGCATCAACCATACAAACCATTCATAAAATGTGATCAATAGGATCAAGGTACACACCAAAACACAAGCCATTCATAAACTCACATGGGCTAGGCCACATGAATATATAGGTTTAAGCCGCACTTGTACATTGCTCCCTGTTTGGATCAGGATAATTCTTGGGATGCACGATGAACATAACGGGCTACACCATAAGCACGGTTTAGATTCCACACACATTAGTGGTGAGGAACACGCAAGTCAAACACACGGTACTTTAATGTGCATTCAAACCATGTGAACCAAAACCCTTTATTTCATTTTTAGTGAAATCTTAGGACATGATGAATTTATCCATCCACAATGTGCCCCACATTTTGGATGGCCTGGATAGCTCTACAAGATTGCCACATCTGAGAAGGATGAGGGGCTGCCCAACTTATATTCTTCAATTTTCTCTGTTTTTTTTTTTTTTTTTGCAAGATGAACGTATGCACCCAATCTACCTCCAAAGTAATAAAAAGAAGTTGGGCAAATCCGTCTGATCTAATCAGATCCAAATGCGGCCCACCAGATCGAACAGATACAATACCAACATCAGAAAACAACAAAACACACCATCCCTGCAAACCCTAATTTTCAGGTCTCATTCAAGGAAACATTTCCACGGCCACGAAATACAATCCAACCTACGTATCAAGATCCAACCGTCGAAAATAAAGAAAAGAAAGAAAGAAAAAAGAAAAAGGAACGTAGGCGATCAGATCCGTACCGTCAGTCCTGATTCTTCAATTTCTCGATGCGCTGGGAGAGCTGCTCGAGCTTGACGACGAGGCCAGTGACGGAGTAGAGGAGCCAGTAGAAGACGAGGGCGGCGGCGATGAGAATGGCATTGCGCTGGCTTTTCATGAGGGATTTCTGGTGGCGGAGATACTCAGTCGGGGTGCAGGACTCGGCCTGGCATGATGGACGGTGCTCGTACTTCCAGTAGATGTCCATCAGGAGGAAGAGGCAGAACGGGACCACCGAAAGGAGCGGTTTCAGGGAGTTTCGGGTCACAGCGATCAGGCCCTTCCGGAGCCGGTCCAGGCCTGGGAGGGTCAGTAGCAGAAGCATGATGGCTTCTGCGCCAGCGACGTATCCTAGCACCACCCACTCAAGCGCCATTTTCTTTTGCTTGGAAAACCCTAGAAAGATGGTCGGTTGCAGGTTCCTTGCTAATCTGCGCCTTTCTTGCGAGAGAGAGAGAGTTCTGAGAAAGGAGAGCGAGCAGGGTCTTTAATATATATGTAGTTCGGAAAAAGTGTGGGGAGAGGAACGGCATTTCCTGCAACCCGTTGTAGGGAGCAGGTGGAATTAAAAAATGTGGGGCCCACAGTTATGTCTACGTGAAATCTGATCCGTCCATCAGTTGTACCAGCTGTTGGCACGGTTTGATGCACAGAAATAGGCAGAACAAAATTTCAAGTGAGGCACACCACAGGAAGAAGTGGAATAGATGGGATTGAAATCTTTCCGGACTCGCTGTGATATTCATATACTCTAAAACCCGTTAATAAATATAAATGTCCTGATTCAAAAATTTCAATAGGTTATGGAAAGATTTAACTAGGACCCATTAGTTTTTGTGCCGTGGTTGACTTTTAAGTTTTAACTTTTTTATTTAATTTTTAGAACTAAAGATAAATATAATATAATGCAAAGATATATATATACACACCACATGATGCAATTGATGAATGGAGTAGATACCACTTTTAATAAATCTCCTAATTTTTTTAAGGGCCTGTTTGATTTTCACCGTTTCACTGGGAAATGGTAAATCTCCTGGAAATAGGTGATTATTACCGTTTCACCTGTTTGGATATTAGTGAGAATTTCATTTCTTGGAAACCGGTTCAAAAGTTTCGGTAGTCATTTTAGGATCTCATCTTGATGTATATAATATGTCTGTTCCGTCCATCTATTTTATCATAACATTTTGAGATATGAGAAGAAAAATGAGTTAGATCCAACACTCAATTGGCCCAAACCAAAAGAAACAATGGCCCGAGGAAGTTTTTAACGGTAAGTATTTAATTCACATTTTTCTATGGTGTGGCCCACTTGAGCTTTGGATATGCTTCATTTTTTAGCTTATATCATATATCCATATGACATAATGGGTGAATGGTGTAGATATATGATATGCATCATGGTGGGACCCATAAATATTTTTCATTTTTACGTTGAAAAAAGTAAGCCGTCCAATCAGCCATGGGAAACGTGCAGCACTTCAGTGCATTTCCCTGAGGAGTAATAAATGCCGGGGGAAAATGCATTTCCAGCGAATTCACTGAAACAAACAGGCCCTAAAGGAAAGCTCGTAGGAAATTCACTTTCATGTGAGAGGAAATTTACATTGCGATGATGGTTCTCTGGAAGAATCTATGTATTAATTAGGTAACAACTTAGATGGGTGTTTTCTTTAGGGGTGCACACAGGCTGCTTCGGTCTGGTTCTAGGGTGAAACCGGAACCGAACCTTTCCTAATGGTTTCATGAAAATTGGAATCAGAACCGGACAGTTAATACCCTAGAACCGAACCAAAACTGAACCGTTAAAACCGGTTCGATTCTGAATTGGTTCTACGATTCTAGAAAACAAAGATCGAGAGAAAGATAGAGAGATGCCAGTGGCATTGGTATAGACGAGAGAGAGAGAGAGAGAGAGAGAGAGAACCATGCACAGGCAGCGAGCGAGAGAGGAGTGTCAGGCGGTAATCAGTGGGCAAATGGTGGGCGAAAAGTGGCTGTCTGGTGAGTGAGTGAGAGAGAAGAATGGATGGGGCTGTAACGCCTAGAGTTGTACACGAGCAGACTAAGGCTTGAGTACTCGCTCGACTCGACTCGGAATACTCGACTCGTACTCGACTCGTCTGAGTTAGAGCCAAGTACGAGCGGGTTTCATCTACTCGTTTAGATTACGAGTAGAGTACGAGTCTGGAGGTACTCGACTCGGTACTCAACTCGATACTCGACTCGTGTACTCGATTCGTACTCGACTCGTACCCATATATATAAGCAAAAAAAAAAAACCTACTTCACTCACCCAGTCGCCCGTCATTTTCAAGCACCCGCTCGAAACCCTTCTTCCCTCCAACAGCCGTTTTCAAAAAAACCCCCCTCCCTCTCTCTTTCTCCCCTCCCTTTTCTCAGCACCGTCTGGCCATCCCTCTTCTTTCATCTCTCTCTCTCTCACTCGCCCGTCCACTTTCCGGCGGTGCTAGACGCCCGTCCCCTGTCCGTTCGTCCCTGCGGCCTGTTCGGTGACGGAGCTCCTCCCTGCAACTCGTCCGGTGCCGCAGCTCGTCCCTGCCAGGCTGTCACTCGTCCAGTCGTCCGTCATCGCCCTGCCCTGCACGCAGCTGCCAGTCGTTCCTGCCCAGCTCGCCCGATATGTGTGGGTTTGATTTTTGATTTTTGATTTTTTATTTTTAGAAATTGTTTAATATATGTTAATATAGAAATTGTTTAGTATATATTTGGGATTAACCAGATATTTGTGTTTTCCCTAAATATCTCAAAATCAGAAAGAAACTCGAGGACGAGCGAGCTGGGCAAGAACGACTTGGGAATTGGGATTAACCTGATATTTGAAATTGGGATTAACCTGATATTTGTGTTTTCCTTAAATATTTCAAAATCATTTAACATAATTGGGATTAACCTAATATTTGGAATTGGGATTAACCTGATATTTGGAATTGGGCAATGAATTGAATAATTCATTTAGCATGGGTCCCATCTTAGATGGTCAGACATGACGAAACCGCAAGGGCTTTTATTTTATTTTGGATAATATAAGAAATGAAATTTATTTATTTAATACTCCAGTGGCACATGATACTTAAACTGTTAAAATCACTTTAGTTAATCACAATTAAATTAGATAAATGGAACAATCCTAACCTTTGATTTGTCAGAAATTATTTACAAAAATTAGGAGTGTCTGCACTATTTTTCCACTCAATGTCCAACAAATGCATACCAATCCTTCTAAAATTAAATAACAAGTTTTGTTAATTTCACATATATGCACATATATTATAAGGTGAGACATGCATGAGATCTAAGCTTTCCATTAGTTCAACTACAGTGTTTAGATCTTCTGCTAAAACAATTAGATCATTTTCAAGTCCCATGCCCTAAATATTTCAAAATCAAAAAGTGATTTCCCTAAATACAAATTGTTAATATAGAAATATGTTACTATAGAAATATGTTAATATAGAAATTATTAATATGCTAATTATTGTCCTATACTATTCAAGTCTCATGCCCTAATAGTTATGTTTTCCATATTTTTTAATCTACTTTATAAATGACAGTTTACTTGTTACTTTGTTAGTGTTGAAAGCTACCACTTTAAGATGCCTTTGGTTTTTCATTTGATATTTTGTTATTAGTTAGCTAGATGATGAATGTCAATTTCAGCATGCTTCTTTGTTTGCATAGACATGAATTATTTGTATTGTTCTAGTTGTAGACTTATAGTATAGGATAATCAGTTGCCCATTTGAGGATTTCTATGTTGCCAGACATAAATTCAGTGTGTTCTTGGATGCATAGAAATTGCTCAAATTGTCCCTTTTTGGACAGTTCATGGTTAGATAGATTGTAATGTCTTCATTTATTCCAATTTAAATGCATATGCCTGTTCTGGTTTCGTCTCTCATTTTTCTCTCTGGATATATTTCATGTATTTATTTCCGTCATCAAATGTCCACACTTTGTGTTGATGATTGACATGGGAATCAAATACAAAATTAATATATTCTGGAGAGATAAGGGGAGATGCTGCCGAAATTTCGACGTAGCATTTAAATTGGAAAATGAAGCATTACAATCTATCTAACTTTGAATGGGTGACTGATTTAGACAGTTAAGTAATTATGCCCGTCTAGCGGTCTAGCCATCTAGGACCCTAGGTATAGCTGTATAACATATCGAGAACTTTATTTTATAGATGGCTAGTCAAGACGAAAGTCCAAATATCCCTGGAATGGGTGCATCGGCCACATCTCCTCTAATAGTAGAGGGAGACACAGATACGTCAACCGCATGCAAAGGGAAGAAGAAGAGATCAGCAGTGTGGAATGATTTCGAAGATGTGACAGTTAACGGTATACAGAAGATAAAGTGTAATCACTGCAAAGGGTTATTTAGTAAGATTTCAGGATGATCTACGACACATCTAATTAGACATTTGAAGACGTGTCCTAAGAAAGCAAGACTCCCTCCTCCCGGCCAATGGACGCTGTCATTTACGAAGTCAGAAGGGGACGACTCCCAAGGCGTAGTAGTGTCCACTCATAAGTTTGACAAGGAGAAGCTGAATGAGTGGTTTGCTAGATTAGTGATTTTGGAAGAAAAACCTTTCAGAATGATTGAAAGTAAAGGGTTTAGGGCTTTCTGTTAATTCCTTAACCTTCGGGCCGAGAATGTTTCCCGCGTCACAGTGCAGAGAGAAAGCATGAAGATGTAAGCAAAGGAGAAGATGAAACTGAAAGAAGTTTTGACTTCAGTAACTATAATAGCTTTGACTTCTGATTTATGGACGGCGTCCAATCAAAGAAAAGGATACATTTCATTAACCGCTCACTATGTTGATAAAGATTAGAAACTATGCAAGAGAATTTTGAAATTCAAACACCTTCCTCCTCTACATACTGGTTTACTTATTTCAGATTGCATCTATAGTTGTCTAGAAGGCTAGGGCATTGAGAAAAAAAAATTCAGCAATAACTTTAGACAATGCTTCAATAAATGACAGTGTCATTTCATGCTTACGTAACCAGTTTAGGGCTATAAGAAATTTATTTTTTAAAGGAAAAATATTTCAGGTCAGATGTTGTGCCCATATTGTAAATTTGATTGTACAAGAATGGCTGAAAGCAATCGACAACACTATAGACAATATAAGAGAAAGTGTGAAATATATAAAGGAGTCGCCATCGAGACTGAGTGTATGGAATGACATCATCTAACGTTTAAATATGCCATCTAAAAAAAGGTTGAAGTTGGATGTCTGTACACATTGGAACTCGACCTATGAAATGTTAGATGCGGCAATAGAATTACAGCTTACATTTCTTGAATACGCGGCACGTGACAGAATGTGTTCTTGGTTGTCGAGCACAAATGATTGGGCCAAAGCACAACAAATTCACACATTTCTCAAAGTTTTCTTCGATTGCACGAAGATTTTTTTTGGGAATCAGTATCCAACCACGAATCTGTTTCTTCCGTCTCTTTAGAAGATTAAGGATGCTCTACAGAAAAATGCCAATGTGGGTCCAGATTTCATACGCCAGATGACAGTTAGTATGAAGACGAAGTTCGATAAATACTGGGACGAATGTCATCTGTTGATGTCTTTGACAGTTGTTCTTGATCTTCGTTGTAATATGGGGTTGGTTAGCTTTATTTTTATGAAGCTTTATCCTACTGAAAGAGCGGTAACAGAGACGTCTAAGGTTCGTCAAGCCCTTGAAGATTTGTACAAATCGTATGTTAATACTTTACCTGCAGCGGGTGTTGAAGAAAGTAGAGATGCGGATATTTCTGTACCTGGTAATCCGGATGTGCTAAATGAATACATATCATACTTGACACAAGCACGAATGAGAGTTGATACTAAAGAATCAGAGTTAGAAATGTACCTCAAGGAGCCAATCGTAGTGCGATTCGAATTTGATGTGTTGGAATGGTGGAATATGAGAGTTAGTGAATCAAAATACCCTACATTATCTGTGATGGCACGAGACATATTATCAATACCAAATTCAATAGTGGCATCAGAATCCGCATTCAGCACAGGGAGCAGGGTTGTGAGCAAGTATCGAAGCTCACTTTCGCCAAATACAGTTGAAGCGTTGATTTGTACGCAAGATTGGTTGCGCCCAATATGGGGAGATATGAATGATGATGATGATGAAGAAGAGGAGATTGAGATTCGTGATGAGTCTTTACCTACAGATCAGTAATTATTTTCGATTTTTCAATTTTTTTTGGTTGAATGATGAATGATTTGTAATATTATTTCATTGCAACTGCAAACACGAAAGTGTTGGTCCTTTTGGAATGTGGTTTGGAAGACTTTTAATCTTTGATATTTATTTACATATGCCTGTTCATTTGCTTTTATTTTACTTTTGATACATTTATATTGCTTTCTTTTGTTCCTATATCAAGTTCAATTTATTTATCAATATTCTGATTTTTTTTTATTAAAAATTGAATGTAGATATGTCGTCATCTGAGCCATCAACAAACATTTGAGACTATGCTTCCCTAGTTGAATCACCACCAAGGTCTGAAAAAATAAAGATTAAGTGTGACGCAAAGTTTGTAAACAAGACTAATCCCTTTCGCTTACACTTGTCATGTCGAGGTGGTGATGCAAAACCATACCCCAATGCCCCTAAGAATGTCCAAATTCTTTTTCAAGCTCTGTTAGATTCGAATAGAAAACCTTCCACTCCATTCAAACCTTCTGCTTCTGGATCTGGTACACGAATGACATCCATAGAAGATGCAGAGGAGGAAGCTAGATTAAAAGCTTTGGAGGAAGAACAATTCCAACTCGCCTTAAAACGCAGTATGGAAGATATTTCTAGACTTCAGCGATATTCGAGTAAAAGACAACACGATGTTGAAGTAGGGTCGAGTTACTCAAGTACGACAAATAAGAAGAAGAAAAAGAGTAACAAATTGAAATTCTTGACTCGTCTCAGTGAATTTTATAGGGCATTGGGTACTACATACAATTCTTCACATAAAGCAAGTTTAAAAAATCTAGTTCAAAGTGTAGAAGAGCACGAAGGAAAAATCTCTTCGCCTTTTGACTCAGAGGAAGTGAACCAATTTGTATATGAAGAAATAGATAGCAGTTCCGATGGATCAGATGACAATACAGGAAAATACTCCTCTTATGGAGGTTATTAGTTATAAATTATCATTTTGAAGTGAACAATGTAATGTAAATATGTTAATGTAATTATCGAAGTTTTTTACTTTTTTAATCATAAATTATGTGCATTTTATATATTTTATTGTTGCATTTTATATATTTTATTGTTTAGTTTAACTTCAAATTCCAATTGACTCGAACTCGCTTCGAAAACTCGTACTTTACTTGACTCGATTTTTGCTCATACTCAAACTCACCTCGAAAACACGGACTCGATTCGACTCGTTTACGATTCGTACTCGGCTCGTACTCGGGCGAGTAGAGTACGAGCAGGGAGTCCCTGCTCGTTGGTCGAGTAGAGCCGAGTACGAGTAGCACTCGGGCGTTAAGAGCCGAGTACAAGTAGGGCGATACTCGACTCGACTCGACTCGACTCGTGTACAACTCTAGTAACGCCCGAGAAAATTTCAAATTTTATAATAATAATAATAATAATAAATATAATTTTTTTAATTTTATATATATCTTATCTTTATCTTATCTCTATCTTATCTCATATCTTATCTCCTATTTTATTTCTATCATTAATCTGTCTACCTTATATATACTCCTAACTCTCCTCGCATCTCTCAAGTCTCAAACCCTCAAATCATCCTTTCTTTTTAAAGAGTGTATCATAGAAGGAGTTATACTCCAACTTAGATATTAACAAAAAAGTTTCTTTTTAAAGAGTATATCATAAAAAGAGTTCTACTCCAACTTAGATATTAACAAAAAAGGTACCCTACAACAATTGAGAAAAGGAGAAAGGGATAGACTTTTAGAGGGCTTAGATCTGGTAAGTTATTGTCTATTCTTTCATTACTTTTTTGTACATTTAATATAATTTTGACTCGATCTATGTAATAAATGGTATAGATCGGCCACACGTTTATTGCATTGATATATGGGTGTATCCGATGTAAAGACCTTAAGAATTTGGATGATCCAATCATCCAGTGGGCTACCCCTATCAAACATTTTTTTATTCAATTTCAGAATCTTAAAAAGAAAATAAAAGATTAAAAAATCTAAATTTTGATAATTGAAATTTTAATTATTTGATCATTTAGGGTTTGACCACCTACAATGATTAATCAAAGGTGGGCCCCACCGTGTAATATAATCAGATGAATAACAATATCACTGATATAACCGATAGGATCTCTAAATTCAAACCAACCCAATTATCTTATGAATTTTACATTACTCAACTCAGGTAAATAACCCAACATGTCTTATGATTCATTGGAATTAAAATAAATTATTTGTGATGGTTTGATTGATTGATGTACTCATTTGAGTGTTTTGTTGCAATATTGTGTGATGCAGTAAATTATATGTTAATCTGTACCGAATTTCATGAAATTATAATTGTACGTTAGATTTATTTATCAAGATAAGTATATATGACAGTTATGAAAATGATAAATTCATACATCATCTATCATTCATTGCATTTGCATAGTGCATTGTCGATTGTAGGGGCCTTTCCTGGAAGAAATGTCGATCTTGGTAGAGCGTTACCAGATGCGGGCTATTCCCAAGCCTATCGAAAGATGGAAGCCTACCCAACGGGTGAATGTGGGTTGACAACCTAAAACTCATGTAGATGGACGATCATCTCATCTGATGCATTCATACCTCATTGCATCCACACCATTATGCATACTCCGTTTCTATTATATTTTAATTTCAATAAGCATGAGCTATATTAGGTTATTTCACTAAACTTGGCCAGTTTACCTTTTTATTGATGGAAAAAACCATACAGATAAGCAATTAGCTAATGAGTTAGCGCATGAATAAGAAGTTGTGTCTAAACTGGTGCACGACACACGTGAGACGTGGTTGTATCTGTCAGGAGAGAAATTGACCGCATCCGGATCGTTCTTAATTAATTAATTAGAATTTCATTTATTATGATGATCTGATTTATATATAATGAATGATGATATTAGTCGTATGATTTTTAAGTATTTGATTGGTTTTATTTAATTGAATTGTTCTATGTATGTAGCAAGTATTCATTGATAAGTTGTATTGACTAGTGAATGATGTCTAATTTATGTTAATTAAATGTTTATGTATGATGAGAATGGACGGATGTTGGTGCTTAAATCATTTTGTGTGAATGATTGGAATGGACCTAGTTGGAATGTAAAAATGAATAGTACTTTTGCCTCTAAATAATTGTATAATGGAATGAAGTTAGTACACTGTGTACGAGTTACGAATCGAAACTCGGGTCTGAGGGTGCACACTCTGTACTTGAATTTCGGGACATGACAGCCGCAGCAGGGATGACGTGAAGACTGAAAGGGATGAATACTTTGAGTTTTTTTTTTTTTTTTTTTTTTTTTTTTTTTTTTAATATATGGTCCGGTTCTTGGTTCGGTTCCACAGTTTAGATCCACAATTCGATTCTTCGGTTTAGTTCTATGGATCGGTTCACAGTTTGTTTCACGGTTCTGTTCAGTTCGGTTCTACATACCCTCAAATTGAGAACCGAGCCGAACTAATCGGTTCTTTAATTTTTGGAACCGGAATCGGTACACTTTAGAACTGGACCAAATCATACAGTTAGGTCAATTTCATACCAGTTTACGGATTCTACCGGTTCCATGTGAACCCCTAGTTTCCATCAATTTTTTTCAAACCATTTAAAAACTTTTGTTTTAAAAATAAATTATTTTCAAATCTCAAGTAAACCATATAATAAGGATTGAATTTCCACCTATTAAAACTTCTTAAAGGCATAAAATTCTCAACAAACCTGATATTTGTATTTTCCATTCACCCAGGTTTGTGTGTCCCTATTAGAAGGAGAGTAAGCTCTGGAAAGTTTTGAATAAGGGCGTTACATTTCTTGTGTGTGGTCCCCTTGAGATTTGAATTTACTTCATTTTTTAAGCCATGTACTTATATGAGCCGGAAAAACTGCGGAACTGCGGGGATATTCAACACATTGGTCGAGGTGTTAGGAGCGACACCTAATCCGGTCATGGACAAAAATCCAGACACTCAATAATGACCGGACAAATTAATAGGCAGCTTGGAAGAAAAGCAAACCGAAAGCAGATTTACCTGGTAACTGGCCACCAATGTCGGGCCCACCATGATGCATGTGTTTCATGCGGAAACGGATTGGCTACTCCCCCTGCCACCAGCCACTGGCTGATGGTCGGTGCTCTGTGAGCCCCACCATGATGTATGTGTTTCATCTATGCCGTCCATCTAGTTTTCTAGATCATTTTATGGTATAAAACAAAAAATGAGTTATATCCCAATCTCAAGTGGACCACATTATAGGAAACAGTGTTGAATGAACGTTGACTATTGAAAACTTTTTGGGGGCTATAAAAGTTTTGGATCAAGCTTATCTTTTTTTTTTTTTTTTCTTTTCATCCGGGCCTGTATGACCTTATCAACAGATTAGATGGCCTTAGGAGGACTTTAATGGTGGATATCCAATCACTATTGTTTCCCTGCGGTGTGGTCCACATTAGATTTATATCCCTCTCATTTTTGGGGTCAAACCCTAAAATGATCTTTAAAAATGGATGAACGGAATGGATGAAACACATACATCATGGTGGGGTCCACAGAGCACCGACCACCAGCCACGGGATGGTGGCAGGGGGAGTAGCCAATCCGTTTCCGTTTCCGTTTCATACACACCATCCATCCGTTGTCCAGGTCATTTTGAGGAGATGTCGACAGCGTCGCAGATCAACGGTCTGGATCACTCTGACCAATGCAACAGCGTCCACTGATTGAAAACTGGGTACCTTTCCCGTATCCTCGGTCGAGGATCATATACTTCCTTGGGAAGGTAAAAGACACGTGCCGGCTTTTAGAACGAAGAATGTATACCTGTAGCAAGGTCGTCTTCTAGAACGAAGAATGTATACGTGTAGCAAGGATTGCGTACTACCCCCCGCCCGTCCCTATTCCGCCAGAGTCGCAAGGCAAGGCCTCGCGGCAATGTATCGTCATTACACGTGGCAACCTGATCGCCCATCTTGACCGTGAAAATCATGGCCGCGTTGTTTCGGTCATAACCATCCGACTGCAGTGATCGAATCTGGTTGCTTACACATTTTTCTTTTCCAACCGTTCATTTGATGATTACTAATCATAAATTTAATATAGTCCGATGAACACGAATATCATAGTAAGCACCATCCATGTTGCATCCCACCATTTTAACGGCTTGGATTAGAGTGAGTACGTGACAGGTGTGAATAGATGAGTTGTCACAGAGAGAAAGTGCGCTGCATTGATTGTTCCATTCTCTTTTTTCTTACGTATAGACTAGTGTTAGTTGGGCACAATTTAAAAAATGGTGGTTACTCTTCAATCGCACCACAACATGCGGTTGTAGAGAAATCCATGCCGTCCAAATATCAGACCCAACTGTAGATAGAATGTACCTGAAAAGAAAATAGAAACTATCTGATCGTTCCTTTCTAGATTTGAACCAAGTAATATTTTACTTTTAGTCATTCACTTGATACACATTAATTAAATGGTTGGTTGTGTGATTTGGAAAAATAATATCTTAATTCACATTGGGATGTACAACTTGGATGGTCTGGATGGTTGAATATCTGGAACGAGTGAAAAGGATGAATCACCACCGTTGTTTAAAGAATGCCATGCAACATGAGAATCTAGCTGCTTCTTTATTTTTCTTTTATTTTTCTTAGAGGGGAAGAAAGGAATAACGCATCAGGGAGGTTAGTGGTTCTACGCTCTCTCAGATGCGTTACACTTGGCTGCTGCCCTGCATCAAATGACGTGGCATTGCCACGTGTAATGGTGGGAGATGGTGTTGTATTTGATGTCTTAATATAATTAGATTCTAGGCGGATTTTTTAGAACCTTGCAGGATTTATTTTCGATTTAGTTTAGAATTCTTTCCACATATATATATATATATATATATATAATATATATATATATATATACACATGGATATAAATGGGTTTGAGATGCATTCCAAGAATTTCTAAATAGTTTTAGGGTTTTAAATGGGTGTAACAAAGGTAAGATTCAAGATTGTTCGAATTAGGTAATTCCTCTCTTTGTAATTTCTACTTTCATAGTGATTTTTTGTCACTTTGTGCCGTGGTTTTTTCTCAAAAGGGTTTTTTATGTTAAATCGTTGTGTTCTCCTTCTTTTTTGCTTAGTGCATTTATATTGCTATCCTAGATTCTTTTCTGTGTGATTTCGCCATTTCTCCAACAAGGGATATTAGAGCAATCGTTAGGGCGCAGGCCTGAATCTGAAGGATTAATATTAATGAGAAACACTAGGTATGACATTGAGAAGTACTCGGGTAAAAATAACCTTGAATTATGGAAGATCAAGATGATCAGTTCCTTAGCCAAGCAAGGTGAGGATGGTGCTCGAAGAGGGAAAGTCAAAACATGAGTGATGATGATTAGAATACTCTTGATAAGAAGGTCTTATCGTCGATCTGTTTGTATCTCACGGATGAGGTTCTCTAGAATGTTTTGAGGGAGAAAACTGCAACTGGTTTATGGGTGAAGTTAAAGGATATTTATGCGAAAAAAATTCACTGAGAATCACGTACACTTAAAGTTACAGTAATTCACCTTCAAGATGACAGAGGATGGAGATGTGGATGCCCACGTCAGTTATTTTAATAAATTGATTTGCAAGTTGCTGGATATGGAGGAAGCGGTCAAAGATAAAGATCAGGCATGCATGTTGTTGAATTCACTTTCGACATCGTATGAATCATTCAGGGACTCGTTGTGCACCGTAAATAAATTCCTGAGTGTGGACATCGTTATCTCAGTCCTTAAAGGGAAGGCCATGAGAAAGATAAAAGGTGGCGTATGGACATCTTCTAATACACTGTTTACGAGAGGTAGGAATACTGATCGAGGTATAGGATCTTCAAGACCTAGATCCAAATCCAAGGGCAAGGGCAAGGGCAAAAGAAAATTTAAGTGCTGGAACTGTGGGATGACTGGACACATGAAGAAGGATTGTATAAATCTTAAGCAAAGAAAAAAAAACTTAGAGGTTTCTTCCAGAGAGGCCAATGTTGTCACATCTGATGAAGAGACAAGTGAAGGTGATGTTCTGTCTGTGCCCATGATCGGACACTTGCACGACAATCATAGATATGAGTGGATCCTTGACACAGGAGTGTCATATCACATGACTTTTCATCGGAGTTGGTTCGCCAGTTACAGAGAATGCGACGGTGGACATGTCTTTATGGGCAATGATAATGCCTGTAATGTTGTGGCTATTGGTACGGTGAATATCAAGATGTTTGATGGGATGAAGCATACCTTGACTCATGTCAGGCACGTTCCTGATATAAAGAAGAGTCTGATTTCTCTCGGTACACTCGAGACTATAGGGTGTAAGTTCATTGGTCTTAATGGTGTCCTTAAAGTTTTAAAACGGGCACTTGTGGTTATGAGATCACAAAGGCACGGATACATTTACAGGTTGATCGGGAGCACTTTAGCAGGTGGAGCAGCAACGGCTGTTACAGATTCCACGTTTGCATGTATATGGCATGTTCGTCTTGGCCACATGAGTGAGCGGGGCATGAAGGTACTATCTGATCATTATTTTATTCCAGCTTTTAAGAATTCTGATTTAGATATATGCGAATATTATATATATGGTAAATAATCTATATTATCTTTTAAATCTAAAAAACATGTATGTAAGGGAGTGCTTGATTATGTGCACTCTGACGTATGGGGGCCATCGCTAGAGGTTTTCGTTGGTGGGTCGTCATGGTTTGTTTCATTCATTAATGACTACTCCCAAAAAGTTTGGGTTTACTTCATGAAACATAAATCTAAAGTTTTCACTATATTCAAACAATAGAAGACAATGGTGGAAAAATAATCAGGGCAGAAAATAAAGGTTTTAAGGACAGACAATGGTGAAGAATTTACTTCTGCTGAGTTTAATGAATATTGAAAGGATGAATGGATCATTAGCACAACATAGTGTGCCACACACCTGAAAAAATGGTGTGGCTGAGTGGATGAATCTAACTCTCTTGGAGAGGGCCCAATGCATACTAAGTAATGCTGCATTGGGCAAGGACCTATGGACAGAGGACGTTAACACGACATGCTATTTAGTGAACCGGTCTCCTTCTACAGCAATTGAATGTAAATTCCTAGAGGAAGTATGGAGTGATCATAAGATGGACTACTTAGATTTGTGCGTATTTGGTTGTGATGCTTACTCTCATGTACCGTCAGTTGAGAGTGATAAGCTAGACCATAGAGCCAAAAAGTATATCTTTGTTGGCTATAGTGTTGGTGTGAAAGGTTACAAGTTATTTGACAAGATCACACGCAAGGTTATCACTAGCCGTGACGTCAGATTTAATGAAAGCTCTCTGTTCCACAAGAATGATCAATAGGAGCAAGAAGAACCAAAAAGGTTGATTGTAGACGTCCAAATTGAAACAGATGATACTCAGGTAGAGACAGATGCACAAATAGAGGTATATGAGAATGTGAAGCAGCCACTTGTGAGAACAAATTCACTGTGTGATCGTAGGTTACTGGTAAGATATAAGGACGATTTTAATATTGCATATGCCCTCATTACAGATGAGGGAGACTCATCTACTATTCAGAGACTCTTTATGAGTCTGATGCAGAAAAGTGGAAGGAGGATATGGACGATGAGATGAACTCGTTGCACAAAAACAACACACGAGAGCTGGTGAAGCTTCTAGTGGGCCGGAAAGCGATCGGATGCAAGTGGTTATTCAAAAGGAAACATGACAGATACAAAACAAGGCTGGTAGTGAAGGGGTATGCTCAGAGAGAAGGAATCGACTTCACAGAAATATTCGCGCCAGTGGTTAAGCAAATATCTATCAGATTCATGTTGGCGCTGGTTGCCCAATACGATCTCGAGCTGGAACAGATGGATGTCGAGACTGCATTCCTGCACAGGGAGTTGGAAGAACAGATATACATGAAGTAACCAGAGGGCTACGAAGTTAAAGGGGTAGAGAAAAAAGTTTACAGGTTAATGAGGTCATTGTATGGTCTGAAACAGTTGTCTAGGCAGTGGTGTAAAAAATTTGATTATTTCATGATGAGTTAGAAATTTATTTGGAGTGAATACGATCACTATGTCTATTACAAGACACTGAGTGATGACAAATTTTCATCCTAGTATTATAAGTAGATGATATGTTGATCGCCAGTCATGATATGTTTGAAATCAACGTACTGAAGACTCAGTTATCAGGGACATTCAATATGAAAGATTTGGGGGCTGCAAAGAGGGTTTTCGACATAAATATTCATAGAGACAGGAAGAGGAGCATGCTTTGGTTGTCACAGGCAGAATACCTTAAAAAGGTCATGATCAAGATGAAAGATCTGAGGGCTGAAAATGTGCTGATTAAGTATGGGATGGACCAGGCAAAGTCGGTGAGCGTTCCCCACGCAACTTACTTCAAACTTCTCTCATAACAATGTCCTAAATCAAATGAGGAAAAACATGTTATGTTTCATGTGCCTTATTCGAATGCGGTTGGTAGTTTAATGTATGTCATGGTCTGTACAAGACCAGACATTTCACAGGCAGTCGGTGTTGTGAGCAGATACATGTCAAACCCCGGCAAGCAATATTGGGAAGCAGTGAAATAGCTACTTCGATACATTCGAGGTACAAAAGACTACGTCTTAACTTTTAAGAAGACAGGGGCAAAGTTGGTAGGCCATGTGGATTCGGAATACGTAGGCAGTGCGGATTCCATAAACTCAATTTCTGGATACTCGCTTGTTCTAGCGGGTGGAGCAATTAGTTGGATGTTGAAACCTTAGTCCGTAGTGACTCTTTCTACGACCGAAGCAGAGTATATAGCAGTGACAGAAGCGTTTAAAGAAGGTGTTTGGTTGAGACGCATGATAAATCAATTGGGGCTTCAACAGGAAGTTGTGCCCGTTAATTGTGAGCGAAAACACTATAAATTCGGCTAAAAATTCTGTTTATCACTCTCGTACTAAACATATTGATGTTCGTCACCATTTTATCCGATAGGTGTTTGAAGAAGGAGGCGTAACTCTGGAGAAGATTCACACCAGCATGAATCTGATAGACATGCTCACCAAGGTTGTTCTTATAGAAAAGTTTAAGTTCTGTGCAACTTCTCTGGGCTTAGCGATGGTGTAAAAGGAAGACGAAGTGTGCACGAAATGCAATGATGAAGCTATGATGCGAGGCAGAGATAAGAGAAAATGACAAAGAGCTACATGTTTGAAGATTGAAGACATGGTGGAGATTATTGTATTTGATGTCTTAAATCTAATAAGATTCTCCACAGTTTTTTTTCGCAAAACTGTGAAATTGCGGGATTTGTTTCCGATTTCATTTAAGATTATTTCTAAGGCTATATATATGGGTGTAAACGGGTTTGAGATGCATTCCAAGGGTTTCTAAATAGTTATAGGGTTTTAAAGGGGTGTAGTAAGGGTGAGATTTGAGGTTGTTCGAATCTGGTAAGCCTTCTCTCTTTGTAATTTCTACTTTCATAATGAATTTCTGTCGCTTCGTGCCGTAGTTTTTTCCCGAAAGGGATTTTCACGTTAAATCGTTGTGTTCTCCTTCCTTTTTTTCTTAGTGCTTTTGGATTGCTATCCTATGTCCATCTCTGTGTGATTCCGCCGTTTCCCCAACAGATGGCCTATAGGTTTCTAATCGAAGACACCGTTGGAAGGACTCACATTGGGTGTTGCCCTGTACCAAGTAGAGACGTGCGGCAATATGGTTAGCCCAACCCAACAAAGAGCAAGTTTGAAAATTGTCGAATGTATCGGATAATTTGAAAGTTGCACTCCACCAGGACCCATCTCTTATTATGACCTGTGGGCCAATCAAATCCTGTCGTGCACTCGCCTAGCTCTACTTGGCATGGGCTGGGCAGTTCCTAATCTCTTAGGTTTAGAATTATGGTATGATCACATACTCTCGCAAAAAAGTGTTAAAAATCGTAAATAAAATTTAAAAATGAAAAATAAAATAAGTAGAAAAAATTAAAAATAAAGTATGACTTATAGAGTTGAATCTAGGAGTGACTGAGTCACTAAGCTTGAAACTAAATTTGTCCTTATTCGACTGTGTCTCAAGTGCAACATGAATCATGGACAAATAGCCTTCAAAATACAATTATAATCTGGTCCCAACGGTGCACTTATCATACATGGGCTCGAACCAACATGCAAAACATATACCGAAGTGAGTTGACTCGAAGACAAACTCGGTTACAAAACAACAAAGAATCAGAGGCTTGTTTTGTAAGAAGCAAAGAGAGAAATTTGATTTTCCGAATCAATAAAACTGGATTAAAGCGGGTCTATTTATAAATCACACTTAGGTGCTTAAAGCACTGCTTCAAATGGATTAGGTTTGTTAAGATGAGTGTACTCTTAGTCCGCACATAGACCCGACTGTTTACAACCCCAAGTGCAGGGCTGCGCTGTAGTAATAATCTTGGCAAGACAGTGGTCGAATCCACAGGGACTTACTTTGCACATATTCTGAAATAAACTAGAACTATAACTAGAATCTAAGCTATTCTAAGATATGAAATAAGAGAATCAATGATGAATAAACTATCAGTAATAATAGAAAAACTAGAGCGCTAAGAGTCCACTTGTAGTTATTATGATATTATTTTACTTGATTTAAAGATAACACAACTGGAATCAAAATCCTATCTTATCCAGTTGGATGATGGAGCAGTTAAAATAACATTTTAAACTTTTATTAGTTTAATTCCCTCATGAAGTACCAATTCAATGATTGCAGGGAATTCATTAATTTAGTATGCTTATAGACGATGGTGGATCATGAATTTTACAGATCACACAATTCCAAAATAGATAAGAAGATATTAAAAACTTCTGAAGCATCTATTGTAATTGCAGTTACAATAAATCATAAAAACCTGAAAATATTTCTTCATTCAAACTAATAGTTAATAGAAGTTCAACATAAAGTTGAATTAAAGTAAAATAAGTATCAAAATAAACTACAAGCTTCACCTCTTAGCTATAGCTATAGCTAAGAGATTAGCTAACCAAAGTCATGATTAAGCTAAAATTCTTAAACAAAAACATAAAAAAACTAACTAGAAAAGGAAGAACAACTCCTTGGAGGTAGCACCACCCTTTTCTCTACTCTCCCTATCCTAATTCGTGCTTAGGAGAACTTAGAAAACCACTATTTATAAGCCTTGCAAAAACCGATTCCAATTTACGCAGCTTCGATGACACCTTCGATGGCATCGAAGTACGGTCACCGAGTTGGATTTAAATTTGGAAACTGTCTCGTTGTGCATTGCATAAGCCTTTTGATGTCATCGCTCGACCTTCGGTGGAATTGAGAAACGTCCAGAACTGTCCAGAGAGTTGAGCCCAAATTTTCTGAATTTTGCAATGCCATCGAACTGGCTTCGATGGCATCGAACTGCTCTTCGATGGGATTGAAAGGTCTTCGATGGAATCGAGAATTGCTCCCAATAGTCCAACAACCAAACTTGATTTTCTCTGTTCTTTTTGATGGGATTGAGCCTCCTTCGATACATTAAACACTTACTTCGATGGCATCGAAGTGTGTTTGATATCATCGAACAGTCAAATTCAGCAACTCCTGGATTCTGCACTTTTCAAACTCGATTTTCTTTCTTCACTTATTTTTCTTGGATCTTGGACTCTTGAAATCTTCAATCTTGATCTTCCAATATCTAATCCTTGCCTTGGTAATCTTTGAGCATTAAATTCATGCTTTTAACATCAGTTTCACTTTAAGTTCTCGAAATCACATCACAAGACAAACATGTAGAAATAAATTGATTAAGTAGCATTATATTCATAAAACTACAGAATAAATAAATAGGAGGAAATATGCAATATTTCTCACTCAACATCGACCCAACTCACCGTCGTGCATGCGCGTGCGTCACACGTCCACGCTTACGGCATGGCTCTCACAGTGGTCAAAGGCATAGGTTGGGGGCTAATGGCATAGCCCCCTACAAGACCAAATTCACGTACATCTTGAAAAGATGTTTAAGTCATATGCAAAAGTCTCCTCTTATAAGCTTGAAGTTTTTCTTGGTAATTTTCGATGTAGGACAAGGAGAGTCACTAAAAGACAACTCTTTTTCTGAATCAAACAAAACAATGGGAAAATTTTGAATTACACATTTTATATTTAAAATTTATTTTAATACAACAATTCTCCACATGCTTTAAATTCAAAATATTTCGATTTAAGATAGAATAGTTGTTTAATAGTGTTGACGTCTATCGGACTTTAATCGACATTTAAAATAAGTAGGATAGGTATATAAGAATCAAATGATTATCGGTTTTTAACCTAATCCTTGAAGCATAAACAACTATATATGTCACTCACACAACTTTTCCACTACATATGATTTTATGGCTTGGTGCATTTGGCCATGCACATTTATTTAAAATTTCATGAATGGTCTAAAGAAACGGGCTACATATTCTCACAGGAAGCGACCACACTTCCACATTCATATAGATAAATTCCATTAAGTGTATACAATAACTGGATAGGCACCACATATATATGGTCATAGATTCATTAAGAGTTAAAAAAACTCATCGTCCCTTACATTGTTGCGTGCACTGCCTACTCCATAGGAAGGGGCAAATTTTCTGCAGTGCTTCACAGTCTTCTCTTGTCTTGTTGTTTGCCTATTGATATGCTTTGACACATAAAAGAAAATGACAAACCCACTTTAGGAGAAATTTACAGTGCTCCTATTAGGTGACCTCACCGTTAGTTTAGCTTCCTTCGCAATACAATTACTATACAATATATGGGTAGAGATGTCAAGGGTAGGTTTACTAGTTTTGTTGGGATGGTACCCGAGGTAAAACTCAAACCCAGTAGATGGAAGGGTTGTAAAGGTACAAATGTCCAGGACATCGAACTCCTTGAACCACACTTAAAATGGAAAGAATTAGTCGAATGGCTCCAGAAGCAAGATGCTGTGATTAAAAGAGCATGATTGGATTTAATGCTACAGGTTGACAAATGTATGCATTCTGCAATATCGAGGTCTGCCCATAGAGGAAGGTACCTGACATTAACTCATTTGTACCAATTAAGCCATTCCTTAGGAGGATTAAGCCATAGTCTGGGAAACGTATTGGGATGCTAGTACTTCCAATCAATGGACTCGGAGTTTGCCAGGAAGGATTTGTTCACATCGGCAGGGAAATGCAGAGTTGTATTGGAGAAATCTGGGGTAAAAGAAGAAAGAAATGCAGGCCCTAAGAAGAGAGTAGAATCAGAAGTATCCGACTTAGATACGAAGATTACCTCTGAGTAGGAAGATGATTGAAGTGACTCCAGCAAAGAAAGCATAGAAAATGCTGAAAAAGAAGATGTGACGGAAGATTTCTTTAGGTGCCATGGCAATTAGTAGAGAAGAAAAATGATTAAGGTTTAAGAGAATTTGGATTGTGAAAGATGAATAAGGAAGACGAGCAGACATTTATAATCTCGCAACATGCATAACATTAATTATTGAATGATGGCAGGGGGGTTCTTGAGGCAAAATTTATAGCAGAGATACAACGATATCTTCTCTAGTAGACGTGTGGCTAAAATTTGAAAGAGAATGAAGTGACAGAGACGTCATTCAGTAAATGGATGAATAGGGGTGTTACCATGTGGCTTGACAATAAATGCTTCCAAAATCATCTTACATTTCTCTCCATTCTTAGCTGAAAAGAGAGAAACGTGGGGACAATGTTTGGACAAGATTTGGCAGTCCCAAATGAACAGTGTAGATATGGTCACGTAGCATGCATGCTATCTTCATGTATTGTGTTGAATATATAGGAGATAGTTCATTGCGAACAAATCTTCGAAGAGGCGTGTCGAGCACGTGACTTGGAGATAAGGGTTTATAACTATTAAGGCTACGTCAACATGAGAATGTATGTGAGGTTCTTCACAGGATGAGAATGCATTCGATAAAGGGCAAACACGATCAAAAGGAGGTAACTATTACTTTATAGTTGATAGCATGGAAGATTGCCACGTAAGCAACGGTTACTCTCATGGCCGCATCAAGATTTCTATAAATAGAAAGAGAATACATGAAGAGAAGGATCCATGATCAATTAAACAAACTCAAACAAATCAACTCCAGTGCAACATTATTTATCTAGTCTTCCGGGACCTTTAGTTTAGTTCTCTCCACCACTCAATGGCCATGGATACCTTAGCTTATGAGTAGTTTCGTCCCTTCCTGTGATCACATCAAATTGACTTAACAATAGCCAGTAGCTGTAATTTCCTTTCATCTGCGTTTGTGTGCCAGATCTAAAGGAAGATCGTAGCTCTAGGAATCGACCAACTATGCTCATACGTTGGGTCGACAGTAGGTTATAATTTTGGTATTATTCAGTCATCGCTCATCAGTGCGTTGCTCTGTGAAGCACCCACTGCTCTAAACCAGGTCAGTGATCTCAATTTAGTGTTAAGTACTTGATTTCTTCGCATCCATCTTTTGACTTATTTTCGCTCACCTACGCAATTGTTGCATCTTCGAAAGTCCTTAGTTTTCAAGGCAAAAAAGAACTCATTGGATGAGTATCCCTAACCACCACAAATTGCCTTATATTACACTTGAAAGTTGGCTGAATATATGGCTAGTCACACTCTTGACCAAGCACCGTTCTATCTCCATGCCAGGAGTTAGTGGTTTCGGTTTGACTTTGACCTAATTGGTTCTAACACACTTGCAAATGTCATACATGTACCATGTGGCTGAATTCCGAGCCAACAAAAATATTTTGAAAATTTTAGATTTTATGATCAACCTAGGAATTCCTACTTTGATCATTTTAAATTTATAAAAAAGCAAAAGCCCACAAAATCTAAATTCAATACCTATATATAGAATTTTCATTATTGTTGCTACCAATCTTCCAATTAGGAAGTCTCTCCCTAATCTATCGCAGATTGAGGAGATGTGGAGAACTAACATGTCAGTTCATAGAGTGGGGTCGTGCCTAACATAGAGTCGTCCATGTCGTGGACCCCAAACATGTCACCCATGAGCACGTGGATGTGTGTGTGATGCTCTCTCTCTCTCTCTCTCTCTCTCTCTCTCTTTCTCTCTCTCTCTCTCTCTCTCCATCCCATTTTTTTCTTCTCTGGTTATGGGTGAAGCCCAAGGAGGCTTGGTATGCGAGAGTCCCTCTTATATGTTGTGCCGATATTTGTTTCTCTTCTCAATGACAACCTTTCTTTTAATGAATGTTTGTTATAAAGGTATACCAGGATGTTTCCTGTTTGAGCATCTAAGATATGTTATGGTATACCCTTTTGTTCTATATATATATATATATATAGATATATATATATATATATATATATATATATATATATATTGTTTTTCCCCCCTAAGTTCAGTGGATTTTCTAGGATTTTGTCCGATCATTTCATCTCGGTGTGCATTAATTGAAGTCCTGCTTATATTTGTAATGAGAATTCCTTTGGATTTAAATGGATTGAAGGTAGACATTGATGTTCTTAGATTCTGTCTTGATAAACCAGTTGTTGAACATGAGGGTCAAGTGAAAGAGGAGATCACACCAAAGTGGAAGAACATGCCCAAAAAATCAAAAGTATATGAACTCAGGTTTCATGGGATAAATGCAAAGAAGAAGATGGCATCATTAAAACGAAAAGTTAGGATTAGGTACATGCTTGAAAAGGTTGAATTCCTTATTGTGCATTTGTTCAATCTATTTAACCACATGCAATACTAGACGATGGTATCTTTGCCTTCACCACTTCCATTTCCATAGAAATTTCCTTACACATGGGAGTCGCAGGATATTGTTGCAATGGGAATTCCAAAACTATAATTGGTAGCTTGGGTGCTAAGATCATCTTTCATACACAATAGCATATCTAATTCCGAAAATATATTGAAAGAGCATTGGAAGTAGGCAATAAGATGAGAGCATTGCAGCAAGAGGAGAGCCTTCAATCCCTGTACCAGCGAAGAGTTGAAGCATCATTAAATGCATCAGGTCCTTCATTCAGAAATGAAATGTTGCGGCCAACAACTCCTAATGAGGGGAAGTTAAGGTAGTGCTAGTGGTTTATGTTGATGTGTTCTACTTTAACCTAGAAATGATCTTCTAAGTTCAGCACTGTGTTTCCTTTTATATTTCAGTTATCTTTGTTAATTGAAAGGCATGTCCAGTTCTATACGTGGATGTTTAACCAGTTATAATCTGCTAAAACTTAAAAGTACAATTGCAACAATGCTTACCTTCGTTTTCTGTTTTTGGTTGGAGTTGGTCACGTAGTGAAACCAATATTGCGAATGCTTTTTGGCGACGCAGCCAAAGGAAAGCTGTTGCTGAACAACGGACGGACTAGTTCAAGGTTCTATTTTTTAATTAATGTGTCTATCTGCAAGTCTTGATTTGTCTTCATATTCTGTAGTGAATATTATATGATGGAAATTGGACCTCATTGTTTTACGTTGGGTTAGGTATTTGATATCAATATTGCAAATGCAAGTCCTCTTGAGCTGTTTTTTACATGGATTGCACAGGACCATCTGCAATGTCATGCTGTTTCTTTGTTGGGATACTATTTTAGAGCCAAGCTCCTTAGCATGCAAAGGAGCTTGCAAATATCTCTTGGGCAAATACCACAGAAGATTTTTTATTTTTTAATTTTCATTTTATAGGCATTAAAATATCCTACTTGGGTTGCCTGTCATAATCAATATTCTGAAGTTCAAAATCAGTTTGGAAGTGACGCAGGACAGCCCTAATTATGATGCATGCTCATGAACATAATTAAACAGCGGAAATAAAATGAATAAATGATCTAAAATTCTAGCAGTAATCATCATAACTAAGAAAATCATAAAGGAAACATGCAATGGAGCGGGCCATCATCACAACCATGGAGTATGGAATTCAATTATTACTTAGGTTGGATCCGGCGAGGGATGAGACCTCCCGATCTTGCATGGTCACACCCAATCGATCAATGAAGATCACTAGTCCGAAGAACCAAGAAGTTTCTCGGATTAGGGATTTGAGAATTTGAGGGTATAGGGTTTAGATCGATTCTCAAAGTTTTGATCGAAGAAGGATTAGCCAAAACTAGAAAAGAGAAAGAAGGAAATAATTACCTTGAGGAAGTTGGAGGGGCACAAGAAGAAATTAGAAGAAGAAGATCAAGGGAAGAGAAGAAGTACCATTAGAGAGAAGAGAATAAGAGGGCAACCAAAGGGTTTGCTTTTCATTCATCAATAGTTCAAATTCGGATTTAGAGCTTTAGCCCACTTAAATAAGCAAATAAAGACATAGAATTACTAAAATACCCCTAGAATAAGCAAATAAAGATATAAAATTACTAAAAGACCCCTAACTTAAGCAAAAACACGCAAATAGACCCCTAACTTAAGCAAAAACGCGCAAATAACATAAGTGCGGAAAGTTCGGGCGCTCGGTCTTATTTCTCCAATCTTCCTTCACATGTGTCTTCCCTGAGTGGGGTCTTCTATATGTCTAATCACATGTGAAAGGTCTTCAGCTCCTCAATAGTCGCCTATCCACAAGGACGACACTTGTGATTGACGCTTTCTTCGTTGGTACACCTTGAATGCGCTTGTGTCCGCATCAATTCCCCTCGGGTGAGAAAAACTCGACTCCGACGAGTTGAAACTTTTGTAGCGCTCTAGCAGATCTGGATCAATACCCTGCAATGCGTCGCCCGACAGCCACGTAGATTCAGACGACGGTTTGTTCTTCCACTTGACAAGATACCTTTGGAAACCTCCATCTCTCGTGGATACTATCTCGTCATCCAAGATTTTCTCAATTTCTTCTTTATGGGTAATGGGTGGAGGAGGGGGTGGAAGGGGTTGGGTAGCAAACTCAGAAAAAGGCCATGAAAGGGACGATGTATCAACAATGGGAGTATGGGCACGGACTAGATCTTCCACATTAAAAGTTGGATTAATGCCCATTTCGGGTGGAAGGTCAATCCGATATGCGTTGGACCCAACCTTTTGTAATATCTTAAATGGTCCAGCACTACGCGCTTGTAATTTTTTAGTAGATCCTTGAGAGAATCGCTCTGACCTTATTCGCACCATTACATAGTCTCCTTCTTGAAATTCTTGCACTCTACGATGAGAATCAGCTGAAACTTTATAATCATCATTACTCTTATTTAACCGCTGTCTAATATGTGTATGCAAATCATGAATATGGCGTGCAAATGCATCGGCTGACTCAGAAGACCTTTGGGTAACAGACATAGGTAAGAGATCTATGGGCATTCTAGGTTTATAACCACTTACAATCTCAAAAGGACTCAACCCTGTAGATCTATTAACTGACCCATTATAAGCAAGTTCAGCAGTTGGTAAAATTAGGTTCCAAGTCTTAACATGTTCACCCACTAGACAACGTAGAAGATTTCCAAGGCTACGGTTTACCACTTCAGTTTGACCATCTGTTTGTGGGTGGTAAGCAGTAGAAAATTGCAAACGAGTTCCCATAATGTGCCACAGTGTCTTCCAAAAATAGCTAGTAAATCGAACATCACGATCAGACACTATGGTTTTAGGTAACCCATGGAGACGCACCACACCATCAAAAAAGAGACGAGCAACATGAGACGCATCCGACGTCTTCGAACATGGGAGAAAATGCGCCATTTTAGAAAAACGGTCCACAACGACAAAAACGGAATCGTGCTTTTTTATAGTCTTGGGAAGCCCAAGCACGAAGTCCATACTAATGTCCTGCCACGGAGCATGTGGCACTGGCAATGGCATGTACAGCCCGGTATTTTGCTTTCTTTGCTTTGCCAGCTGACATGTTCGACACTGCCCTAAAACTTTGGCTACATCTTGCTTGAGACTTGGCCAATAAAAACGATCTTCCACGAGGGCAATGGTCTTATCACGACCAAAATGGCCAGCTATCCCTCCTGAATGAAGCTCCCAGATGAGGAATTCATGAAGGGACATACGGGGAATATAAAGTCTGTCTCCCTTGAAAAGGAAGCCATCTTTAATAACATATTCACCCATAATATGCTGGTCACTAGAGAACGACGCGTAAGTACCCCCAAAATCAGAACATGTGGGGTATTCATCTTTCAGTTGCTCAAATCCGACTACCTCTACACTCAAGGAGTTGAGCAACGCCACTCTCCTACTAAGGGCATCTGCTGGTTTGTTTTCAACCCCGGCCTTGTGTTTCAAAACAAACGAATATTCCTGAAGAAACGCTACTCACTTGGCATGCCTTGGGTTGAGTTTCTTCTGAGAATGCAAATATCTCAACGCCTCATGATCAGAAAACAAAACGAATTCTTGCGGTAGGAGATAGTGTCGCCAATGTCTCAGGGATTGCACTACCGCATAAAATTCTTTGTCGTAAGTGGAGTATTTTTGTTTTGCCTCATTCAGTTTCTCACTGAAATAGGCCACTGGGTGTCCTTCTTGACTCAACACTCCACCTATACCGACACCAGACGCATCACACGCTACTTCAAAGACTTTAGAAAAGTCAGGTAGACGCATGACAGGAGCTTCTACCATCTTGCCCTTAATTTCCTTAAAAGCCTTGACTGCGGCTTTAGACCACACGAACTCTCCCTTTTTCATGCACTCGGTAATGGGAGCCATGATCGTGTTAAAACCCCTAATGAACCGACGATAAAAAGTTGCTAGGCCGTGAAAGCTTCGCACCTCATGAATGTTCCTTGGTTCTGGCCACTCAACTATGGCCCTGACTTTTTCAGGGTCTGCGCGCATCCCTTCAGATGACACTATAAATCCTAAGAACACAACTTGGCTAGACATGAATGCATATTTCTTAAGATTAGCGTACAACTTTTCCTTCCTAAGGACACTACAGACCTTCTTTAAATGTTCAAGGTGTGATTCCTTAGTGGTACTATAAATAAGAATATCGTCAAAGTACACCACTAGGAATTTTTTCATGAACGGCCTCAAAGCTTGTGTCATCACCCGCATGAAAGTACTAGGTGCGTTAGTCAAGCCGAAGGGCATGACCAACCACTCATACAGCCCATCTTTCGTCTTAAACGCCGTCTTCCACTCATCTCCTGGGCGTATACGGATTTGGTGATATCCACTCTTGAGGTCTATCTTAGAGAATATAGTGGACCTGGCCATCATGTCAAGCATATCATCAAGTCTAGGTATAGGGAACCTATACTTGACAGTAATTTTGTTTATGGCATGACTGTCCACACACATGCGCCACGTGCCATCTTTCTTTGGCGTCAACAATGCAGGCACGGCACACGGGCTCATACTCTCTTGGATGAAACCCTTTTGCAGAAGCTCATCAACTTGCTTCTTCAACTCTGCATGCTCTGCAGGGTTTATCCTGTAGTGAGGAAGGTTCGGTAGAGTAGACCCTGGGACAAGATCAATGGCATGCTGTATGTCCCTCATAGGTGGCAAATCATTCGGTAAGTCTTCAGGAAATACATCACTGTATTCCTTCAGGACCGAGGTCACCTCACGGGGCAACTCTGATGGAACCTCAGGTGTAATCTCTCTAGCCACAAGGGCATACACCATAGAATCCTCCTTAGCCTCTTTTTCAAACTCTCGTGCGCTGATTATATGTAGAGACTTAGGTTTGAATTTCCCCATTCCTCTAGGCTCACTTGCCTTCTCATCCTTCTTCTTCCCTAGTGTATTCTCAGGTGGCATGGGATTAAGTTTGATCTTTTTACCGTTATACATAAAAGTACACGCATTCGAACGGCCAAAGATCGTGACATCATTATCGAATAGCCACGGTCTACCTAGGATAACATGTCCCACATCCATAGGTAAGACATCACACCACAGGGACTCTTTGTATGACCCAAACTCGATGGGGACTAGACATTGCTGGGTGACAGGTAGGGATGTCTTGTCAACCCAAGAAACTTTATACGAGTCTGGATGAGGTGTGGATTTCAGTTTTAAGCGATCTAAGGTGCTAGTGGAAATCACATTCTGACATTCCACACTGCACACACATTCTGTCACATCACTTACAATTCTTTTCACCACACTTGGCAATAGTGTAGAAGATAGTGCTTCGACGCCAGTCAGCACTACTTCTAGACTGAGCTAGCACACGCCTGACTACTGCAAGCGTTGCTTCTCCATCCACTTCTTCTTCATCAGTAAGTCCTCCTTCAGGGTGATACTCTTCAACTTCATAATCACCCTGGTCATCTCCACCCTCGTGGGACTCGCCTATAACTAAGGCTCTCCCACGGCTCTTCGTAGGACATTGATTAGACATGTGGCCAAGATTGCCACACTCATAGCACCTCACTTGGTTCATGTTACTAGGACCGACACCAAGAACCCCTTTCCCCTTGTCCTCCCTAGGCCTAGGCGAAATGGTCGCCTGTGCCCTAGGTTGACTACCAATATTAGGTCTAGTTCCCTGGGAACTAGATCTAGCACTGGAGTCTCGGGACTCAAAACGACGAATGACAGGAGCCTTCAGATATTGCTCTAACTCCTGCACGACTTGATATGCTTCATCCAAGTCCGTTAAGGGCCGAGTCATAAGCTCGCGCTGAAGATCCGCACGAAGGCCCGTCTTGAAACGCGAGAGCGTTACTAGAGGGTCTTCTCGGATATCACATCGCATCACATATTCTTCAAATTTAGCGATATAGTCAGCGGCAGACATTGACCCTTGGCGTAAGGATTGCCATTGGTCAAGGAGCTTCTGGCGGTATGAGAGAGGAAGGTACTTCTCCTTCAACTTCTCTTTCATCTCATACCAATGCATGATAGGGGCTCTACCAACTCTCTCTATCTTACGCTCAGTGTTGGTCCAGAAGAGCTTGGCTTGACCCACAAGTTTCATCTTAGCAAACCGCATTTGACGGTTTTCCGACATGCCATACCACTCAAAGTAGTGGTCCATGTCAGCAACCCAGTCAAGGAATGCCTTGGATCCAAGCGCCCATCAAAACTCGGGGCCTCAACTCTCACACTCTTCATCGCACGCTCATCTGGATCATAACGGTCTTGATGATCACATGTGGCTCGTGCCTCTCGCACCACACCACGACCGTTACCACGATCTCTATCTTCATTACCACCACGTGTGGCAGCGCGTTCTTCAATGATTCCTCCCACTTGGGAGTACGCATCATCCCCTACAGCGGAATTTTCCTTTTGGGACGCCTCTAGTTGCTCGACCTTAGTCATGGTAGTGGTAATTTGGTTCTCAAGGCGGGCAAACTCGCGCTTCTGACCCGCTTCTAGGGCGGTTATCTTTTGTATCAATTGAGCAAGTTGCTCAGATAACTGCTCGTTATTCATGGTAGGTTGAAGTCCGAAACCTCTACCTCTTCTCGTGGGCATACAATGAAGACTTAAACCAAACTCTACCCAACTAGACTACTAGGTGTTATGACTTTCAAGATGAATGTGATGAATGCAAAACTACTATGAACTGACACAATTAAGTTGACACAGGAAGCAACTCAAATTTGGAAATTTTCTAAATTAGAAAGTTTCTAAATCTGGAACTTTCAAAATCTGGAAATTTTCTAAATCTGGAAATTTTCTAAATTTGGAAAGTTTCTAAATCTGGAACTTTATAAATCTGGAAATTTTCTAAATCTGGAAATTTTCTAAATTGGAAAGTTTCTAAATCTGGAACTTTCTAAATCTAGAAATTTTCTAAATCTGAAAATTTTCTAAATTGGAAAGTTTCTAAATCTGGAACTTTCTAAATCTGGAAATCTGGAAATCTGGAAATATCAAATCTGTAAATCTGCAAATCTGGAAATCTGGAAATCTGAAAATCTGGAAATCTACAAAGCTGAAAATCTGCAAATCTGGAAATCTGTAAATCTGCAAATCTGGAAATCTGCAAAGCTGGAAATCTGCAAATCTAGAAATCTGCAAATCTGGAAATAAGAGGGCAACCAAAGGGTTTGCTTTTCATTCATCAATAGTTCAAATTCGGATTTAGAGCTTTAGCCCACTTAAATAAGCAATAAAGACATAGAATTACTAAAATAACCCCTAGAATAAGCAAATAAATAAAGATATAAAATTACTAAAAGACCCCTAACTTAAGCAAAAACACGCAAATAGACCCCTAACTTAAGCAAAAACGCGCAAATAACATAAGTGCGAGAAAGTTCGGGCGCTCGGTCTTATTTCTCCAATCTTCCTTCACATGTGTCTTCCCTGAGTGGGGTCTTCTATATGTCTAATCACATGTGAAAGGTCTTCAGCTCCTCAATAGTCGCCTATCCACAAGGACGACACTTGTGATTGGCGCTTTCTTCGTTGGTACACCTTGAATGCGCTTGTGTCCGCATCAGGAAGTCTAATGTCTGTTAGGCCATAAATGTTTTGATTCTTTTGCCTGATTCATGGATGTATGTGTTCCATCAACAATCCAGCTTATGAAACTGTTGACTGTTGTAAGATCAAGCTTAGAAATGACAAGCTCATGACAGGGTCTGGACAATGCCTATGATGAGAACATCGAAATCTGAAAATTTATTCATGTGCAAGCAATTCAGTAATGAATCTATTTCAAAGAAAATCGGGTGCTTCTGCTTGCAAGCAAATCACCTTGACTATCAAACTGGAGAAAATATGTAAGTTTTGGAAATAAGCTGATAATCACATTTTATCGTAGATAAATTCAGCCCCTTGTTATCATCTTTCTTTTCATAAGCCGCAGATTTGATGTTGGAGTTCCATTCATTAGTAGAGAATGTTCTTCTTTTGAGACATCACAGTGATATGCCATGCGTTAAAGACCACTATGACAATGTACATAAGGGCCCAGCAATGTGAAACCAAAACTGTTGATGTCATGCTTGCAAGACTGTTGGAATACTTCAGTCATGGGAGTTGGCGCACTTCTTTCTCCCATAGCGTTTCAAAATTGTAATGTTTATTTCTTTCTTTAACAGCTTAAGTCCCTTGAGCTTCAGCTTCAAGAATGATTGCCTCGAAGAATTGGATGCTGGAAACCAATTCAAATGGTAGAGCAATCAAATCACTGCTTGGTTACAGTACTCAGGGTGCCTGTAAGTTCGGCCTCTATGAGTTCTTTAAGAAATACTACTTTGACATTGCTGGGCCAGAGTATGCAACCAAATACAAGACCTTGATCTATCTTGCGGGTTCTGCATCTGCTGAAGTGATCGCTGATGTTGCCCTTTGCCTAATGGAGGTAGTTAAGGTCAGGGTGCAAACTCAGCCTGGATTTGCGAGAGGATTGTCTGATGGGTTGCCTAAGTTTGTTAGATCTGAAGGCGTTCTCGGGTATGGATTTTCTTCGCTGTCTTCTTCTGTTTTTTAAGTCAGGGACCTTGAAGTTGTAAAATGTTGTTTTCTGATGCTTCTATACTTGCACAGGTTGTACAAGGGACTTGTTCCTCTTTGGGGACGTCAAATTCCATGTAAGCAGAGATGTTCTCTTAGTTTGTTTTTACATTTGCGGCCTTCCTTTATTTATACTTATTGGTTACTTAAACACATACTTTTATTTTTTGAGTTGATGAATTTCTTTTTCACTTATAGGAAATTGTCGCATCTCATTTGGATAGCATTGATTAGAGAAGAATGAATCTTATTTAATGTGAGACCCGTATCCTAGCCTGTGCCATTCCGTATGCCTCCGCGGTCCTCCAGGTCGAATTCCGGTGACCCGCAATCTGTTATTAGCGTTTGCGTGCGATCCTGAGTCGTGTCCCATATATCAGAGTCGGCTCGACCTGAGACTTGTACCCTTGCGACCGCGCCGTCGCCACGGTTCCGACGTCGCGTCTCATGCGCCGGGGCGATACCCAGGCCAGGAGATGTGAACCTGCGTTCAGTTTGAGGAAAACGCCGCGCGTTGCAAATAACGAGAGAATCTCTATGACACATCACATCAATCCATCAATCAAGTGTCAAGTACAACACCCATCCCTAAGTACAAACAACCCCCCCAAAGTCAACTCTCTCTTACAACCAAGTACACATCCATCACTCATCATCCATCACACCCAATCACTCACCCATCTCTCTCTCTTATAACCTCTATCTCTCATCTCTCCCTCCCTCATTCTCCAAGCACCCAACGTCCATGGCTTCCATGGAGGAGCTAGTGTGGCCCACCTTCATACCACCCAATCCCACCAACCAAGCTTTATCTCCACCGTTGAAACTCTTTCCTTGGAACTCTATAATGCATTGGTGGATGAAGGAAGAAGAGATCAAAGGTGGGTGATTCTATTATTCGATTTTGTGATTTGAGGGCCCACTTGTAGTGGGACCCATCATGATGTATGCATTGTATTGAGGGGCACATAGTGGCGGGGCCCCTCCTCCATCCGTTTCTCTTTTCTCTCTCTCTCTCTCTCTATCTCCTTCCTTGTCGGTGTGGCCCACCTGTTATGTGCTGCATGATTCAAACCGTCTAGTTATTGGGCCAGCACCGCTGCCCGATCTGGATGAAGGGAAATCATATATATCAGCTTCATCTCGGCTCGGGTGGGCCACCACGTGGACCCGCCATATTGTATGTAATTTATTCATACCGTTCATTTATGTGGGACGCACCATGATGTGGTGTATCACCACCATCCACCAAAGACTGGTGGAACCCGCCATGATTTTTAATCTGCTCCGTCCATCTGTTGGATGAGCAGCAGATTGCTGCGTATTGATGCCAGCAAATTCTGGGTCCCACCTTGAGGTATGAGTATATCCATACCGTCATCCATTTTGCCTAAACAAGGGGCCACCTGGACGAGGCACCCATCTGGACCGTCTATCAAATGGACGTCCAGGCCTGGACGGTGGGTTTGCGTCCAGTACGGTGGATTGACCGTCTAATTGAGACGGTCCTTGACAGTCTCAGATTACCAGTAAGAGACGACTAATGACCGTCTCAAAAGGTCACATATAAGACGGTCAGAGATCGTCTCTTATTCTAGACGGTCAATGACCGTCTTTTATCAGCAGTTAACGACGGTTTTTGACCGTCTTAAATGATTTGTAGACGTTCAAATTTTTAAGACAATATTAAGGACGGTCAAGGGCGGTCTAAAAGTTTAGAGACAGTTTACAGCCGTCTCTAAAGCGTCTTTAAACTAAGCAATTTTAGAGACGGTCCAGAACCGTCTCTAAATCCATCATTTTTTTTTCCATTTTTCACATAGTGAATGTTGGTTAGAGGTCCACATTGATGGGCAATGATGGTTGGATGTCTACATTGTGACCTTTCCTTAGGCCTTGTTAGGCCTATTCTCATCTTTCTCTTAGTGGGTTAACCCTAATTAGTGGGCCCCATTCACCATAGACGGATGGCTCCGTGCTATCAGATATTATATAACCACGACCGAGGGCCGATCTTTATATTATGGTTGATCGGCTGTTCATCTATAAACCCCGCCTTGTTTATATGCTGATTATCGTGGTCGATTATCGATGCTGATTGTCGCAACTGATCATTGGTGCCGATTCCGATTGTTGAGGCCGAATATGGAGGCCGATTCCGATTGTCAAGGCCGATTGTTGAGGCTAATTTCGATTTCGATTGTCGAGGCCGATTCTGATTGTTGAGGTCGATTGTCGAGGCCAATTTTGATTGTCGATACCGATTCCAATTGTCGAGGCCGATTGTTGAGGCTGATTCCAATTCAGATTGTCGAGGCCGATTCCGATTCCGATTGTCGAAGCCGATTATCGAGGCCAATTTCGATTGTTGAGGCCGATTCTGATTGTTGTGGCCGATTGTCGAGGTCGATTCCGATTGTCGATACCGATTTCAATTGTCGAGGTTGATTGTCGAGGCTGATTTCGATTTCGATTGTCGAGGCCGATTATTTAGGCCGATTCCGATTCCGATTCTGATTCCGATTGTCGAGGCCGATTTCGATTATTGAGGCCGATTCTGATTGTCAATTCCGATTGTCAAGACTGATTGTTGAGGCCAATTCTGATTTCGATTGTCGAGGCCGATTCCGATTGTCGATACCGATTCCGATTGTCGAGGCCAATTCCGATTGTCGATTCCAATTCTGATTGTCGGGGCCGATTGTTGAGGCCGATTCTAATTCCGATTGTCGATACCGATTCTGATTGTCGAGGCTGATTATATAGGCCGATTTCGATTGTCGAGGCTGAGTATCGAGGTCGATTCCGGCTGTCGAGGTCGATTGTATAGGCCGATTTCGATTGTCCGGGCCGAGTATCGAGGTCGATTCCGGTTGTTGAGGCCGATTGTATAGGCCGATTCTGATTATCGAGGCTGAGTATCGAGGACGATTTTGATTTGTCGAGGCCGATTGTATAGGCCGATTCCGATTGTCGAGGCCGATTGTATAGGCCAATTTCGATTGTCGAGGCCGAGTATTGAGGCCGATTCCGATTGTCGAGGTCAATTGTATAGGCTGATTTCGATTGTCGAGGCCAAGTATCGAGGCCGATTCCGATTGTCGAGGCCGATTGTATAGGCTGATTTCGATTGTCGAGGTCGAGTATCAAGGCCGATTCCGATCGTTGAGGCCGATTTCAATTGCCGAGGCTGATTGTCGAGACCTATATGATGTATATGCGACCTGTGTTTGAGGCCCAATGTGATGTATATACGGCCCATATTTGAGGCCCATCGTGATGTGTATTAGGCCCTTGTGTGAGGCCATAAGTCCACTATATGTTAGGTTCTATGTGGGCCACTCCTTGGTGGTAATGTTGGTTAAATGTCCACATTGTCGAGGCCGATTGTCGATGCTGATTGTCGGTGCCGGTTATAGATACCGATTATGAGTATGTGACAACATAGCATCATGATACATGCCCATACGCATCATTCGCATGTTTGTTATAAGATGTGGTTGACCATTACATATGTCATTGGGCATATTGTTATGAGACTCCCTGATAGGCGGAGATTGTCTCACATGAGTACACGGAATGCGCAGGATTGATGCATGACTGGATTGTATGACTCATGCATCTTGTATTGTGTGTTGTGATTACTGTACACCCTAGCGACATCAGGGTCGTAGCTTACACAAGTATTTCGTGGATGGCCAGATGGGACACCAGAAATCTGTTCTACATGAGGTGCAATAGATAGCCCTGGGCAAAAGTCCCTAAACCCTCTTAGTTCCAGAGGTTGCTCCAACGTCTAGACCGAGTGGATGCATGAGCACATGAGGGCTGCATACCGTTAGGCCGCGTCTCCCACTGTGTCATGGTCGGTTGGAAGGGGGTACGACCTTACTTGCTCGAGAGGAAGGGGCAATGCTAGGCTGAGTCTGACCAACTCGAGGAATGGGTCCGCTATCGACGAGCAGGGCCCGATATTAGGAGGCGGATAGTAAGGTCTCTTCCACTCACCTTATTGCGCGTGACGGGGCGACAATCTGGTTTGGAGTGTAATAGACCCCGGTGATTTCCCAGAGAGGAACCGTACTGATATGTGGACTTATTGAGTAGGAGTTGTATACTCATGCATTCATTTCATTCACTATCCACTCGGACTGGTGGTGCGCAACTAATTGTTGTATACCTTCGCATGGCCAGGATTTCGGTTGGGCGCGTGACTAACCTGAGATCAGGAGTTTATCACATTGAGTCTGACTATCCAAATTTAGGTATGAGACTGGTTTGGATAGAAGTCTATTGTAATGGACCTCGTAGCCTACGATACTATGTATTATTATCCCGACCACACACTCCAGCTTGGTCATTTCATTTGCATCGCATAATGCATTACATCCACAGCACATAGTATTTGGCTTACTGTCTTCGCATTGTATAACTGATCTACATTGCTTCCTCAGTATATGATATTGGTTATTATATTTTTGCATTGCATAGCCTGGATAAGGCTGATGGTATTTATGAGCCTATTAGCATGTTTTCGCATTATTCTGATATTGTATGATTTATGGGCTTGTCAGTGTTTCCTCTTACTCTGATTACTCTGATATTGCTTACTTGACACTTACCTTGTACACACACTTTCACCACCCACCAAGCTTTCTATAAGCTTATGCACGATAGATGCGTGCAGGTGGCGTTAAGTTGCAGCAACATTGAGCTTAGAGCGTGCAACGAACTTATGGAGCATTGATTTTTGACATATGTATTTTCCTTTCAGCACTGTATTCAACTGTTTATATTAGTGGATATGTGATGATGATGTTGCCTTTATGATTTGAGTATACTTGTGGTTATGCTTATTACGAGATAAATGTACACTGAAAAAAAAAATCCTCCTTGTAGGATCCTAGGATCGGAATTGACATATAGGCGCTGGGAGCCGGGAATGGGGTACTACGGAGGCTGTCGGCACCGAATTTGGAGATCGGGGTTCTTGTGAGTCCGGTCTCCGAGTTTGGGGTGTGACATGCAATCTATCATCTATTGGGTTATACACATCACTATAAGAAATTGACTTTTGTTGGTTGGCTTTAATTATTATCTTTTGAATCATAAACTAATATCTATCAGTTGTGTGGCCCACTATCTAATCTTCAGCAAATGAATTAGCTGTGATCAACTGCAGTGCATGAGCCCACTGGATGAACATGTACTCAATGTACAATGGGAGACTACAACTTTGGATAGTTGAATGAACTACTAAACTATCATCCTCTTAATTATCAGTTTATCGTTGCAGATTTCAACATTAAAAGCATTCCTAGTAACCTGTTGTAATGAATGGCATAGTCAATGAGAATGTTGGTGTATTTGGTTAATGATATAGTCTGTTATTAACAAGGAGAGAAGGGAGAGAAACATTCATGAGGTACAAGCTCTCAATTTTGTAACTGGGAAAATCTTGGTATAATATGACTTTTTATTAAAAATACAACTTAAAAAAGACTTTATATTCCTTGAAATTAGTTCTTGCATCTGTTTATTCTTGATTCTTGGAGCTCATTCCATTGCAGATGGTTGTGCGCAACAATTACAACATGGATGAATATGCGCAAGAGTTTGGGATTCAAGTTCAAGATAGATTTGCTTCTGTTGATTCCCATGTTTTGCCACCTCCCGAGGTGATTATTTGATTCGAAGCATTTATCTGATAATCATTGACATGCTTGTGATTCTGTTGGTTGTTTCAGCTCAAGTACCTTAACTCCAACTTGCATCCTCACGTGGGGCAATGGAACATGATCAACTAGGTGATCCTACACTTGCCCTCTTGCATATTATGGCATTGAAAATGTTATCACAACCATAGGAACATATTTCTCCCTTGTTAATTCCATGAACATGCTTAAGTTGTTGTAGCTGTAATGGAGTTATTGATTGTAAGGCACCATCATTGATGCCATTAAGCCTGTCCTGAAGTATGAAAAAGAAATCCCTGTCTTTAAAAAAAAAAAAAAATTCTCATCAAGGCTTTGTTTTTAGGATCAATTAGAGAAGTAAACGGAAAAAAAAAAAAAAAAAGATCTTTGGGTTCTGCCAAGTGGATCATATCTGTAGAAGGGATGCACTACCTTTCTGATATATTTTTTTTATTACATAACTTCTCTATACACCATTTTCATGGATCTAGAGATGTTTCCTAGAATATGTCGGAATGTATTGCAATATGATATATTGGGACATTAGCAGTTGCATTGGGGTTTCTTTTCAATGACCCAACCCATTTATCACACTGTGAATGGGGGATACCAAAAGAACTCTCAAATTAGAGTATCTTAATCCTTTGATTATTTAAAGATTAAGAAAACTTTCATTTTCAAAGGAAGAGTCAAATGATGGAAGGGTGTTATTATTTTACAACAAAAGAGTTTCTTTTTAAAAATTTTTTGTCTACCCCAATCCAAGATGAGGACCTTGGACCATCATATAAACTGTCTACCCCAATGCAGTTGTCTATTCCATTTCCATTTGTATTATGGATATTATTTTCGGGGTGGGAAGGTTGAAAAGCATAATCTGCATATTCATTTCATGTCTGCCCAAATCTGTAGTTTGTAAAGAATGAGATTTTTTTTCACTTATCTAAAGGAACGTCTGAAAATTTGTAGTTGTTGGATTTGTTGTTAGATGGTTAGATGTTGATGAAAGGATTTAATTTTATGGTTTCTCTCAATTTTTATTTATATATCTATTTTTAAATTTCAGATATACATATTTAAAATTTAGATACGAGACCATTATTATATATATATATATATATATATTATATATAATTATATTATATATATATATATATATATATATATATATATATATATATATATTTTAAAGGTAATTGCTACGGCTATTAACCGTAGCCTATTATCTAGAAACCGTAGCTATTGCTAACCCCATTCTATTGCTACAACTCTCGTTCTACTTTTAGCTACAAATATAATCCGTAGCTGTATGTACTTTTTAGCTACGGATAGTATAGCTACGGATTTAATCCATAGCTATTAATTATATGGCTATAGTTAAATCCGTAGCCATATCTTTGAGACCTATGGCTACGGTACCAATTGTTACGGACGATAACCGTAACCATATGTCTTTAGCTACAATTTTTATCTGTAGCCTTTGCCCCCTTTTCTGGCAGTGAAGATCTATTTGTAAGAAGGAAGTTAGGGTTCTAGAGGAGACACCTCTTATGGTATTCCGCCACCCTACGATTTTTATCCGTAGCCTTTGCCCCTTTTTCTGGTAGTGAAGATTTATTTGTAAGAAGGAAGTTAGGGTTCTAGAGGAGACACCTCTTATGGTATTCCGCCACCCTACAAACTAATAAATGCCCTGTCGCATCAAAAGTCCATGTGTCTACCTTAATCACACACCCTAAAAGACTCTCTCCACTTTTTGCGATCACCATACTTAGCCAATACCCATGTTGGCCTAAGGTATGGATTAATAAATCTTAATCAATGGACATCCATCAAGCACAATTTAAAATGAATCAAAGGTCAAAACAAAAACTTAACACTCAAAAACCTTTTATTAACCAATAGAAAACCTTTAATGTGCTGGTCAACATTTCAGACACTTGATCAACAGTCTAATCCATAAGATTATCCCACAAGCAATGTCCCAAGTAAACTAAGTGAATTCTTTGTTGAATCGAGTAAATTAAGTGGATTCTTTGTTGAATCCATTGAACTTTGACAAACCTTGATGTATGCGCCCTGAAAAGGCCGAGCTAAGAGTCCTAGAGGGGAGGGGGGGCGTGAATAGGACAATGCCAAATTAAAAATTTTAATGCGGAATAAGAAAGAAATAAATAAAGATAGCACTTATCAATTCAAATAGCAGAAATGAATAGCAACCTCAAAAACCAAAAAAAGATATATAAAAATGTAAATATACTTATCTGAATATTTTCCTTTTGATGAAGCCCGGTAGAACCAATTCAGAGTAGATGTTCAATGTCCACACTCACTTATGAAAGAGTTCTAAATTCTAAATGATTTTTAGGTTAAATCACCTTGGGCTAGCTTGATTTGATTTTGATCTCAAGAAAGGGGAAAACTTAAATCCCTTCTTCAATTAAGATTGGAATAGAGAATTCAAAATCAAATGCAAAAAGCTAAATTAAAGAGAATATTAAATGAACACAATATAGCTTAAGAATATCACAAACTTATCTCTTAGAGTGGTGTCTTGATTTTGCTTGAATGACTTACCAAACTTTAAAATTCGTGCTCAATTTATAGGCACAAATACTGTTCACTCGACTGGTCGAAGGACCAACAAAATTTCAAATATTTCGGGCGCGATAAGATAAGACCGTTTCTCGACTGGTCGAGTGCCTTGCTCGACTAGTCGAGTGACCTGCTCGACTGGTCGAGCCCTGCACTCGACTGGTCGAGTGAGACCAAAAATAGCTGCTGGACTTTGAGTCGAACACTGTTTACTCGACTGGTCGAGCGGTCTCCACGATTGGTTGAGGGTCCAATAGAAAATTCTGAAAATTAGTAACAAACTTTGGATTGGTCGAGGGAATTCTTGGACTGGTCGAACCAGTGCTTGGATTAGTCGAACATAGGCTAGGACTAGTCGAGAAAAAGCCTATAAAATTATATAATGACCCAATTTAAGTATGCAATCAATATGACCTAACCTATGGTCAATCTATGGTCATTCATACCTTATAAGTGAAAATCGAACATTGAAACATCGTTCGCTTCGGTTGATAGTTTATCTTGAAGTACTTTGAAGCTTGTCATCTTGACATACGTTGAAGCTTGTCATCATGAAGTACTTTGAAGCTTGTCATCTTGAAGTACTTTGAAGCTTATCATCTTGAAGTTGAGCATGTATTCTTAAGTAATGCACACTGTCTTGACATAGTTGAAGCTTGAAAACTTGATCTAGTACTTGATGTTGTACTTGAATATCTTATTCTTGTACTTGAACTTCTTGAACTTGAATTTGAGATGCTTGAACTTGAATTTGAACTGCTTGAACTTGAATTTGAACTTCTTAAATGTAGGCAAAGTTGAGCTACACAAGATACAAATTCCAAGAGGTTTTGGCACTACAAAATTTGACAAATCTAGGAGCTAGATAAGATAGCATTTACACGCCCGACCATACCCACTATTATTGGCCATGAGATTACCTTGTAAATTTCGCCAAAGTGCACATAATGAAAGACCTCTCCATTCAGACATCCTTAGGTCAAGGGATTCATCAGAGTTAAGGCAACTACAAGTCAATTTAGTTTAGGCATGATGGGTCTCCGGGTCCAAAGACTTGTAATCAATCCTACCAATTTAAGTACCAAATGAGTGTTGGAGTTGGTGCTATGGAAAACTAACGTATGCCCTAATCCACTATCCATGTGGATGAAATAGGGTTGATCTCAATCATTGATCTTGATGATCATAGGTCTTTTTGGACATATGTTATATATCTTAGATAAATCTAGTGTTACATTGATTTTATATTCTGTAGATTGTGTGAGGAATGTAACAACTCTTAGGATTATTAATATACATATACACTTGCACTCATATACTGGTTATATTTTTCACTCATTTATATAAGAGTATCTTAGTTATATTATATTGTATTCTTTCCATTTACTTACACAAATGTATAATTAGATAAGTAGTTGAGCCTTTTTTTTTAAAAAAAATTTTAATGTAAAGAGTAGACCAATAATTCAAATTGAGTTGTATAATTTTTGAAGCTTTTCTCTTATAACTTAAAATTGAAATTCAAATTTGAATTTTAAAATTTAAGTTTTGCAATTTAAGGAGGTGGCTAAGGGAGAGGTTATAACCTCCCCTAAATCTCTCCCTCTTCCCCCATTAAAGGTGTACGCACCCTTCCTCCCGTGAGTATTCATATACATGTATTTTTATAGTTTTATTTTTTGTTTGCTTACTAATTTATTTTTTATTCTCATTATTTTATTAATATAATCTATAAATCCATCCCCTAAATACACCAATTAAAGGGGAGGAGTGGTGCATGATCATGGATGTCAAAATCGTCCATTTAATAGTCTCACTTGGATGTCCAATTCTATCTAAGTTGAGACCCACAAAATGATAATCTTAATGGTATAAATTTCTTTATATTTATTAAGGCATACATCTTACCATTGATTTTGCTTATGTGAAAATATACATGTGTCCATTTAAAATTTATTTGAACCTGACCGTTTATCATGGATAGATTTTCTTGATTTTTGTCTATCTAATTGGCATGATTTGATACTTAGTTTTGATCTTTTACTTTGATGTATTATTATTTAAATACGATCTTTCAATTTGTATAAGTAATGTGATAATCCAACCCTTGATCATGGCCAAAACAATGCACAAGTTGGTTTGTTTTATGACATTGCTTAGACGCTTGAATTGGGCCTTGATCATACTATTTTGGACGCCCGAATCTGTAAGACCTGTCACCCTATGAGACTGAATGTACGCTTCATTTTCAGTGCTGGCATATTCCAGGTGGACTAGATTAGGGCTGAAAGTCGAGCGGGTTGGTGCTCAATCCTAGCCCAACCCACGGTTCCTATACCTTAACCCCAACCCAACCAACCCAACCCAACCAACCCAACCCAACCCAACCTTGGGTTGGGTATTCTAAACCCAAGCCCAACCTAAGCGGGCTCGGTCGGGTTGGTCAGTTGGATACATGATAATATTTTCATTATTACATTAGTCTATTGTATTTCAATACATGTCTTATTTTTTGTATCTATAGTTTTATTAATTATATATATAGTTATTTATTGTAAAGACCTTCATTTTTTTCTAAACAAACAAGATAAAATATAGGACAACTATTTCTTTAAAAGTCATGTTGTTTTATCGGGTTGGTGTTTGTATAGCCCAAGCCCGAGATCGGAGTCAATACATCCTGCTCGAGCCTAACCCAATGTCAGGTCGGTCGGGTTGAACCTGCCCAACTTTCAGCCATAGACTAGATTGGAGAGTTTTGATGTCGACCATGTTTCAGTACCGTAACATCTCAAGACTTATACCCTAGCGACCGCGTGGGTATTACAATTCCAATGTCGTGCGGCATACCCTATTGCGATCTCTATATTAGAAGTTGCAGTTTTGGCACAATCCAAGGTGGGCTGCGCAACACATGCAGGCCTCACTTACACAAAATCTCAATGTTGTCAAATCAATTAATCAATTCATGCAACCCATGCCTACCATCATGCAACCCATGCCTCCCATCATGCAACCCATGCCTAGACATCCATCTCTCCTTCTTTCTCTCCCCATTTTACCCCTCATTTTCTTTTAATTCCCTCCCTATCCTAAAAGTTCTACCATAAAATTCCATAACTCCCTCTCATTTCTATCATTTTCTAGCAAGAGAGTATAAAAAGATTAACAGAAAGAAAAATATTAGAGAGAATTAAGGAGAGATTAAGAGAGAAAAGAGAAAGAAATATTAGGGAGATGTTTTAAGAGAATAGAGATAGCTTGAGAGAGAATTAGGAAAGATCAAGAGGGTAAGAGAAAGAGAGAAGAGAAAAGAGATATTAAAGAAGATTGGGGGTGGAGAGGAGCTTGGTGGACCGTCCGATTGCCGATCCGATCTGATCCAATCCGATCCAATCCAACTGTTCATCCCTTGTTGTGAGTGCAAGGGAGGATCAAAACCCTCCATTTCTTTGTGGTTATTCCATTTTGGTAGGCTTACTAGGGTGGAACCCACCTTGATCATGTATAGAGCGTGTGGTGGATCCCATAGTGGTGGGGGGCACCCCGATGGCTGGATCTCTTCCCGTGCTTCTTCTTTTTATTTCCTTCGCTTTCTTATTTTCTTACTTCGATAATGTTGTGAGGCCCACATGTGGGCCACGCTGTTGGGGAGCGTGTCCCGCATGCTATCACAGTGTGGATCACCATGATGTTTATTTTCCATTTAAACCTATTAATTTGTGCAAGCACATTTGGATGGTGAAAATACACCAAAATTGATTTGATCCAAAGCTTGGCCCACAATGACGTGGCCAATCTGATGAACGGAATGGATTTGTTTAGGTGGACCCCACCACCCCTAAAAACGAACCAAGAGAGTGGGAGGTGCACTAGCCGTGGCTGCTGGATGCAAACAACGTCCTGGGACATTGTTGCCTAAGAGCGTGCTAGCGTGCTCACCTTGGAAGTGCCACCGTGTGGGCTTCACTTGTGGGCCCCACCATGATGTATATGTTTCATCCATCTTGTCCATCCGATTTTACCTCTCATTTGCACTGCCAAGCCCAAAAAATAAAGTTAATTCGTATCTTAGGCAAGTCACACCAAAAGCATCAAGGGGTTGGCAACACCTAGTGTCACGCCCTGAATTCCCGAATTTCGGGTTTGGGGCGTGACACCTAGCGTCATTGACCCTTTGTATGGGAGGTTTTGAGTGGGTTCCTGCTCGTGGGACCCATCTTGGTGCATTTCTTAGATCCACACCGTCCATCTGTTTCCTGACTAATTCTAGCTATTAAGACTAAAAATCAGGTTGATTCAACCATCAAGTGGACCACACTACTGGGAACAGTGGGGCTGAGGAACACCCCCATGTCAAATGCATACAACGTGGGTGGAGGTGTCCCCCACATTTTAGGCCATGGTCTGAAAATGAGGTAGATCCAAAATTCGGGTGGATTGTACAAAGGGGAATTAACCCCTGCTGTTGAAATCTTCTAAGGCCCACAGTGGGGTCCATGTTCATCCAAACTAATCATAGTCAGGGCCCATTAGACCCCGCTCGAGCTGGCAAATGCAGTGAATGGGTCAGATCGTCTAAGTGGGACACACCTTGTAAGTGTAACAAAAAATAATAATAAAATAAAAGATGAAGCAGCCAACAGCGTTGACGCTGCCAGCGCCCAGGCGAGCAGATGCCCACTGTGGGGTGTGGAAGTGGGGCTCGCACATGGGGACCCTCCATGATTTTTGTGCCTTATCCGCTCATTTATTTGGCCAAATCATTTTAGGCCAGGAGACCAAAAACTAGGCGGATCTGAATCTCAGGTGGATCGCACTGGGCGAATAATGGGTTGTTTCATGCTGCCCATTTTGACAGTAAATGGGGCCCACTCGTGAGTCTCATCTTGATATTTCTGTGCCATCCACGCTGTTCATTCTCTTCTTCATGTTGTGTTAGTCAATGGGCCTAAGTTTTAGGCCGATATAGATCTTAGGTAGGCTACACCACAGGGGATTGTAGGGTGGAAACCCCTTGGACTTGGAATCCCCTGGATATGGAATCCCTTAGATTTGGGAATCCCTTGGACTTGGGAATCCCTGAATGTGGGATCCCTCGAATTTATGGCTCTCTTGGACTTAGAATTCCTAAATTTTTGGAATCCTTTGGCTATGTTTGGCACCCTGAATTCAAAATCCCCACAATCGTAAGGTAATATGCATAATATGTTTGCTAGGGTTTGAATGTAATTATTAAATCAATTTTTTTTATTTATAATTGGTGTGTATATGTAATGTTGACACTATGGTTATATTAAATCCGTTATGGCATATACTTTACCTGAAATGATGAAATCCCAAGACTCAGATGGACCATAACCATATGATCATAGCCTAGTGACTAACCATCAATCTATAACCGCCGATTTACGTCAACAATGTTCAGATGGTGCAGATTATCCTAATAAAGTAATTATTGTGATGCCATTGATAATCTGAGTGTTTTGGGATATCATCAGTGTGTCATGTGCCCAAATAGATTGGTAGTCTAGTAGCAATATGTTGTAAATATGAGTGTCCATCCGGGTCACTCCCAGTGGATCCCGCCCTTGGTATATGTATTTTATCCATGCCTTACAGGCTACATGAGGAGCCGATGTTAATCTAACGTGAGCACAAACGCCTATTGGATTGAGATACTTAGGGGACCCCATATGAGATGGGGTTGTCCCACATGATCGCGCGGTATGCAAATGTTTGGTGCATGACTTGGACAATATAATTCATACATTCTGTATGTCACAATCACTTTACACCTTAGTGACATCGGGGTTGTGGCCTCTACAGGCATACCATGGATGGCTGGATTGGATACCATAAATATATGTTTTAACATTAAGGCGCCATGGATGTCCTTAGGTGAAATTCCCTAAACCTTTGTTGTACCAGTAGAGTGCTTTAACGTTGAGACCGAGTGGATAACATGAGCGCCCAAGTGCCAAATACCAGTAAGCTACGTCTCCCACTGTATTGTGATCGGTTGAAAAGGGTGTGACCTTATCCGTTCGAGGGTAGGGGCTGTAAACTAGGTTGAGTCTAACCAGCTCATAAATCGGTTCACTATCGACGAGCTAGGTGGGCATTGACATACCACTAATGAGGCGGTTAATGATGTCTTTTCCACTCACTTTGTCGTGTGTGCCATTGGAGACAACCAATGTTAGAGTTTACTAGACCCGATGATATTTCCAGATATGAACTACACCAATATGTGGATAACCACGTAAGACTTACATTGCATAGCCTTGGTATGTCTAATATCATTCATGGACTTGGTAGCTTAGCCCTCTATAATCTTCCGCATACTCTGATATTTGTATTATTGTCATATGCATTATACACGCACACACACTCTCTACCGAGCTTCGTATGAAGCTTATGCGCATTTGTTTACGCTGCAGGTGATGATAGGGTATATCAGCAGTGTTGAGCCCGGAGCATGAGTCCAATCTTTTGAGTTTTGGTTATATCTTGTATTTCTTTCCATGGTTATACTCAAATATTATAATAGTGGATATGTGGTGATGATGTTGTTTTGTGACTTGTGTGCACTTGTGGTTATGCTTATTTACAAAAAATAAAAAATAAATTAAAAAAACTCTGAAAATCCTCATTGTAGGATCCCGAGATTGGAATATGGCGTATGTGAGCTGAGAGTCGAGAATGGAATACTATAGAGGCTGTCAGCATTGAATTCGGTGGCCGAAAATTTAGTGATCTCAGTTCCCAGTTTGGAGCATGACAAAATTAGTCCTAAATGCAATTGATTTGGGCTTTGGTTATACACTTAAGTTATTCTAACAGCAGTCGAGCCCTTTTGGGCATTTTAATCTGTCCATTTATAGATACATTTGGGTTGTACAAGTTAGCATGCATGTGTGTATTGTTTAGACATGCAAATTGCCGAATTTATGGAACTTTTTATGATCAATGTAAACCTTTGATTTCATCCCCTTATATCACCAGTTGAAGTTTCCTTAGCCACATGCATGCCAGGGTGCCCGTTTACATACCACCATGTATGTGTCAAAGTGGCATGTGTGTACAACATAAAACATCCATTAGGTGTGCTGGACTATATAAATGTTGTTATTTTTGCTAAACCCGACTTGAAACTTAGGTCCAAAGATGCGATGGGTATGGACAGATACCGTACCTGGGTTCAAGGGTTAAGGCTTAAAGAACAAATCCTGGAGCCGAAAGGATGCAGACACGGCAAGACCTGAACCCAATTATACTAAGTACGGGTGCTATAGGACCCGACCCTACCTGTTGAGTGTTGACAACCCTAGTCAGACAGGGCTCAATCCAAGGTTCCTATACTTCAATCTTAACCCAACCCAACTCAATCTCAGGTTAGGAATTCTCAACCCCGGCCCAACCCACGTTTCCCAGGTTAAACCAACCAAAGATGGCCGCCTCTCAAAAAAAAAAAAAAAAAAAAAAACACACCTCACCATGGCCCACCACCCGACCGTCAAAAATATAAATGTTGTTATTATGATGCACAATATCTGATAGGTTCAACTTTTACCACTGACCAATTCTAAATGGGCCACACTTGCCCAACGGTTCTGATCACCCCAGAGTTCAGAGGATCTTTTATGGTTCTCAAACGAAGAACAGGGAGCATAACCATGGATATCTGATGAGCTCCACAAAAATAATCCAATTGGGCTTGCGAATAGGCCGTTGAGAAGATGAATGAACTATATTTACCTTAAAAAGCACAGAAGGTTGGATGGCTCTTAGTGCCAAAACTAGGATGGTGCAGCATATAATAATCTTTTTGAGACGCTTCCACATGTGGCAACATGGCAGGCAGCGCAAGATCAAAGCTACATGCTCCTCGTAGGCCCATTTTATAGATGTTTTTCTGAAAAATGAGACTGGTCCGATGTCAACTACATTTGTAACCCATCTAATCATCGGACTACTTCTTCTTCTTCTTTAGTGAAAAACAGTCATTTTGAAATCATAATTGAAGATTATAATTAAAATTTTCACAACTCAGAACAATTAATTTAGTGAAAAAGATAAAACTGTTGCAGGTGGGAGAGTTGACCACGACACTGTTCAGGATCCTATCGACCCGAATCAACTCTGAGCTAAGCTCCTCGAAGGAGGAGCTCGATTGCAAGAGACATTTTTTTTTTTTTTTCTTCAAACTAGCAGATCGACCACCACCCTGCCCATGCAGGGCAAAGATCTCTGGAGAATTTCCCACCTCAAATAAAAAATTCAAAGATCCCATGCGGGCGAAGATCCAGGAGAATTTCCCATCTCAAATAAAAAAATCAAATTCAACGTATCTAAAGATCACGCCAATCAAGGTAGAGAAATCAAATTAAACATTTCCAAAAATATGCCTGTCGAGACGAGGTTTATCTTCCGGCACAATTTTTGGAATCCGATGAGACACGTGACTTTGAGTCTATCTAATGGACTGTACTCCCGCTACAATCGAAGAATTGAAGGGAGATACAACAAATACCCTAGCTTAAGCTTTTTACATACCAAAACCTGTCTAACCTGTGCATATCTCATCCAATCTCACATTATTTCAAAATCTAACTAACTATCATTAATTCAGTTCTAAATTCAAAAGTTAGAATTCAAGGAAATTCTAGCTGAACTTATATGCACAGTCCACCCGCATTGCTGCCCGTCAGATCGACGGACGGACATGATTCATGACTCGCAGCTCACGTGCATTTTACCTACTACAGCAAACTACACACAACTACTCAACACGAACATTACATTCTAACTAAGATCAACGCCGTTCGATCTATTTCCATAAATCCTATTCCAACTCGCACGGGCAACGATCCACACGTGGCGAAGATGGCACGTGTGACGCCAGGCCTCACCACCGTATACACGTCTCTCACACGCGTGCCTCGTATCCACGTGCAAATCGTTCAGAGCTTGCTGGAGATTGCGATGTTCCTGGATTTCGATTTAGGGTTTACGTCTTTGGGAACGACGACCGTCAAAACACCGTTATCCACATGTGCCTTGATCTGCTCCGTCTTAACGTTTTCCGGCAACAGAATCTCTCTGGAGAAATCCCCTTTCCCCCTTTCCGAAACATGCAGAATCGTGTCTTTGGGTTGAATTTCCTCTTTTGCCCCTTCTCCTCGAATGCTCAGAACATTCCCTTCTTCCAACTGGACTTTTATTTCGTCCTTGGAAAACCCTAGAAATAATCAAGAAAAGCCGAGGGTAGAATCGGAAAGAGAAATTCGTGTGTGTAAGGGAGAAGAAAGATGATGTATCCATACCTGGGACGTTGATTTTGATGATGTGGGAGCTGGGGGTCTCGAGCCAGTCCATCAGAGCCGTTGATCCGGTCCATTCGCGGACGATCGGAGGGTTGAAGAAAAAGCGCCTGAAAGGGCGATCAAACGCGTCGGACATTGTTTCGTGCGTTCGTGCGTATGGAAGAGCGAGTCTTGTTTTCAGGAGTGAGGAAGGAGTGATGGGATTTTATAGAGAGGGGTGGAAATAGAAATAGGTATGATAGGGACTCATCTATCATAACGTGATAGCGTTTCCGTCCACATCGTCCACGTGGCAGGTTATATGATGGATCGAGACCGTTCGTCTAGTGGGCCCTAACATGGATTATGATTGGAAATATAACTAGCAAGGATTGTTGATCGTGGCCGTCCAGAAGTCACAAGTTATAGGAAGTGATACCATTTCATTGATATGGTTCTCAAACATCCGTGGCAGAGTCCACTAGGCGGACGGCTCGGATATACCGTCGCAACTGCCACGTGTACGGTGGAACGTAGAGACGGGTTTATTCCATCAAATTCTAGAGAGAGAGGGCTCTTGTATAAGCCAGAAGGTTCGGGAGACCTTATCTTCAGAATTCAGTTTGATTTTTATTGCACCGTGGATTGGCTACTCCCCCTGACACGAGCCCCGTGGCTGGTGGTCGGTGCTCTGTGGAGCACATAATGATGTATATGTTTCATCCATTCCGTTCATCCATATTTACAGATCATTTTATGGCTTGATCCCAAAAATGAGACATATATAAATCTCAAGTGGACCACACCACATAAAAAAATAGTGATTGGATATCCACCATCAAAATCCTCTTAAGGCCCACTGTACTGTTTATTTGACATCCAATATGTTGATTAGGTCATACAGGCCCAGATGAAGGGAAAAAACAAAAATCAGCTTGATCCAAAACTTTTATGGCCCCTAAATGTTTCTTAATGGTCGACGCTCATTCAACACTGTTTCCTGTAATGTGATCCACTTAAGATTTAATATACCTCGTTTTTGGTCTCATAGTGTAAAATGATCTGTAAAAATAGATGGACGGCATGGATGAAACAAATACATCATGGTGGGACCCACAGAGTACCGACCACCAGCCACTGGCTGGTGTCAGGGGGAGTAGCCAATCCGTTTCCCTTTTATATCCATTTGTTGCAGGTGAGCCACTGAGCCCGTCTCCACCACACACCGCCAACCTCTGTGGTGTGTTGACGTCACCAACCACTGTTGGCTCCATCATGGTGTTGGTATTATATCCAAACCGTTCATCCATTTGGAAATATCATTTTATATTATAAAACCAAAAATGATGTAGATCCAAAGTTAAAGTGGACCACACCATAAAAAGTAAGTGGGGACAATGAAGACCACCATTGAAAGATTTTGGGAGCCATAGAATTTTTGGATCAAGCTCGTATTTATATTTTCCTTCATCCATGTCTGTGTGAAATTATGAACGGGTTGGATGGTCACTAAACATCATGACCCTAGGAAGGTTTCAACGGTGTGTATTATTTTCCACACCGCTTTCTAGAGTGTGGTCCATATGATATTTGCATCTGCCCCAGTTTTGGGCTCATGCTACAAAATGATCTCTCTAAATTGATTGACAGCGTGGATATAACACATACATCATGGTACACCCACAAAGCTTGGTGACGTCAACATACAACATACCACCGGAGTTCGGTGGTGTGTGGCACACCACGCAATCTGCTTCCTCTATTCACTTGTGACACGCCATTCCCCAAAATATGTCCGAGATTTTCAAAACATCGCAATATTATATTGGAATATTCATAGACGATATTATCAAGGAAATATTGCGATGTTTTCGCAATCTCGGCTGTTTCGGATTTTTCAAGATTTAACCTTGTTAAGACAGCGAAACACGATTAAGCAAAATCATATTTGGTGGACCATGAAATTGTAATCAATGGACTAAATTCACAACAGGTGTCGTTCACTTATACACATATATAATCAGAATGTCACAGGTGAATAGCGTATATGGTTGGGCGGCATAAATAAACACATGCAATAATGTGGGGCCCACATGTGGAGTAAAATCCACGAAAATCTTGCATGGGATCAAATGCAATTCCATGGGACTAATGCAATTCCATCCCACCTAATCTCATCCTCTCCAAATGCTGGATGAAAGTGTACGGAACCAAATGCAATTTTATCCCTCTTAATCCTATCTAATGCCATGTGCTAAACACTCTGGAGAGCAAAAGATGATTCATATATGCTTAAATATTAAAGATTTTATATTTTATTTTAGCCAGATTTTTTCAATGATATCCGCAGGAAGAACTCTAATGAGTTGCCCGTGCATAGAAGAATGTGTTTGGAAGCAGATACCGTATAGAGTAAACTTTGTGGGCCACCATGATTTATATTTTATCTACTCCGGACATTCATTTTACTAGATAAATTTAAGATTTTATTTGAAAAATGAAGAATATACAAAGCTCAAGTGAACCAAACCACATGAAAGTGTGAATTATGAAAAATTATCAGGGCAACAAAAATTTTAGATCAAGCTAATATCCCTTCATCAATGTCTTTGTGATCTTGTGAAGAAGTTGGATGATAAATAAATATCACTGTGGGACCTATGTGATCTCATGAACAAGTTAGATGATAAATAAACATAAGTATGGACCTAAGTGATCTTATAAATAAGATGAATGATAAATAGACACCACTTAAGAAGGTTTCAACGGTGAAAATCATTATTCTCATTGTTTACCGTGGTGTGCTCTACTTGAACTTTGGATACATTTCAATTTGGGCTCAACACTTAAAATAAGCCCGAAAAAATGGACGGATGGCGTGTATAAACCACACAATTTCACAGTGGGTTAGTATGATAAAAGAGTACTGAGACGTAATCCGATTTCAAAGCCAATTGCTTAATATACAGTAAATAACAGGTAGCTACTGGACGGTTCTATGTGAACCCATCATGATATATTTATTTTATCAACGATGTCCCTCCATGTTTTCAGATTATTTTAAGGGATAAGTTTAAAAATGAGGTGATCCAAATCTCAGAAGGACCACACCACAGGAAACAGTGCTAATTAAACACCCACCATTAAAAATTTTCTGAGCTGCAAAAGTTTTTGATGAAACTAATATTTGTGTTTTCCCTTCGTCCATGTCTTCGTGACCTAATCAACATGTTGGATGTTAAATAAACATTACAATAGGAAGTTTTATTGGTGGGTGTTCAATCACCATTGTTTTAGTGTGGTGTGGTTCAATTGAGATTTGGATCTGTCTCATTTTTTGTCTTTCTCTAAAATGATCTAGAAAAATAGATAGACGAGCATCGATGAAACACATATATCATGGTGGGTCACAAAGCATTGTCAGTAGCCACCTCACTATTGGTAGTGCAAATAGGCAATATTGAAATCGAGTGCCTTTAATCTATGCTGAAATAAGGGTCATTGATCGATCGACTACCCATGTCATTTGATCGAAATTCTCTGAATTTCTTAGTTTGTTCATTGGACGCTTTTGAGCGTGTTCGATTGATCAAACATGGGGGCTCGATCGATTGCTCAAGCGATGTCGATCGACGGATGATTAGATAGCCAACGCGCATAGTTTTGCGTAATTGCGCGATTTGTTTTCTATTTTAGGTGTAACACTATATAAATGGGCGTAATGTGGGATTAGGATAATCTTAAGTGATTGAGTGGCTTGTTTTAGAGAAAAGCTAGGGTTTTGAGAAGTATTCTCGCATTTGTAAGTCGATTATATCTTTTGTACTTTCGTTTTTATAGTGGATTGTTTGTCGCTTCATGTCGTGGTTTTTTCCGCAAGAATTTCTTCACATAAAATTGTGTGTTCTCTACATTGCTTTGTTTGTGCTTGTTTCTCACTTCTTTGATTGGACTCCGTACTTACTACCATAGTCTCCCAACAAGTGGTATCAGAGCTATTCATTGGGATTTGAGTTTAAATTTGAGACATGACGATGAAAGGATCAAACGTGAAGTATGAAATAGAGAAGTTCACCAAGAAAAATAACTTTAAACTATGGAATGTGAAGAAGATACGCCTTCTAATTCAACAAGGGCTACAACATGCACTCCTTGGTATAGAAAAGCTTAAATGATGAAGAGTGGGAAGAACTTGATTAGAGGACGATAACCTCGATTTAATTATATCTATCCGACGATGTCTTATATAATGTCATTGATTAGATGACCACCACCGGGCTTTTGACGAAGTTAGAAAGTTTGTACATAACAAAATATCTTTCAAATCGTTTGTAACCAAAAAAAATAATTCTATAATCTGAAGATGTAGAAGAGTAAGACCTTAATGAGCACATCAACATGTTTAATTAGTTGCTTTACAAATTAACAAGCATGGAAGTTAAGATGAATGAAGAAGATAAAGCTCTAATGTTGTTGTTGTCTCTTCCAAAATCCTACGAGTATCTGGTAGATACTCGGTGTTGTGGTAAATATACCTTGGACATTGAGACCATTATATCCACACTTCAATCGAAGCAATTGAGAAAGAAAACTGATGGCGATGGATATTTTACTAACGCACTGTTTGTCCAAGGCAAACAATTTGAGCAAGAGAAGACAAAGCCTCGATCTAAGTCTAAGTCAAAGGTCAAAGAGAAGATAAAGTGCTAGAATTATGAAAAGTTAGGACATATGAAAAATGATTATCGAAATCCTAAAACCTAAAAGTAGAGAAGTCATATGATTTGTCGAGGGAAGCCAACATAGTGGAATCTAGTGAGGAGGTGGGTGGTTGTGATGTATTGACCGCATTAAAATCTGGGTATCTCACCAACGAGTGAATTTTGTATTTAGGAACTTCATACCATATGACCTCTCACCAGAATTGTTTCATTAGTTACAATGAGTACGATGGTGGCCAGGTGTTTATTAGCAATGACATTTCATGTAAGGTTGTTGGTATTGAATCGATGCGTATCGAGATGTTTAATAAGATGGAGCGTATCCTGACGGATGTGAGACACATTCATAATCTAAGGAAGAATTTGATATCTTTGAAGGCTCTCGAGGCACTTGAGTGCAAATTCATCGGGTTTGATCGTGTCCTAAAAGTTTTAAAGGGGCCACTCATTGTTATGAAAGCATAATAGAATGGTAATATTTACAAGCTGATCAAGAATATCGCATCTTGTGGAGTTCCAGTATCTATAACAAAGTTCGCATCGGCACATTTGTGGCATGCACGTCAAGGCACACATGAGCGAACGTGGTATGAAGATATTTTCTGATAATTATTTGATTCCTGCATTTAAAAGTGTTGATTTTAATGTGTGTGACCATTGCACATATGATAAATATTCACGATTGTCTTTTAAGTCTAGAGAATATATAAGTAAATGTATGCTTAATTATGTGCATTCGAATGTATGAGGGTCATCACCCGCAGTTTCTGGGGGAGGATCGTCATTCTTTGTCACATTCATTGACTATTTCTCCAGAAAGGTATTGGTTTATTTTCTGCAAGATAAATCTAATGTTTATGTCACTTTCAAGATGTGTAAGGTGATAGTAGAAAAACAGTCAGGGTGGAAGTTAAAAATATTAAAGACAAACAACGGGGGAAAATTTACTTTTAGCGAATTCAATCAGTTTCGTAAAGATAAGGAGATAGTGAGGCATAATACAATAATTCATACACTAGAGTAGAATGACATTATAAAACAAATGAATCAGACTCTCCTGAAGAGATGTCAAAATATGTTGAGTAATGTTGTATTGGGCAATGAGCTATGGTATGAGGCCATTAATACGGCTTGTTACTTTGTGAATCAGTCCTCGTCTATTATCACATATTGTAAAATTTTAAAAGAAGTTTGGAGTATTGGTCATGATGTAGATTACTCAAGGCTGCAAGTATTTAGTTGTGATGCTTACTTTCATGCATCATCGTTAAGAGAAATAAGCTTGACTAAATGACGAAAAAGTACACTTTTGTGGGCTATGATGATAGTGTGAAAGGATACAGAGTTGTATGACCGAGTCACACAGAAGATCACAATTAGCCATGATGTCAGGTTAATGAAGATTACTTATTCCGCAAGGGAAAACACAAGGAAATGAAAAAACAACATTGATTAATGTTGAAATTGACGAGGGTGAGACACTAGTAGAAGCTAAGCTGCAGGAAGAGGTACAAGAGCAGGTGGAGTAGCCACCTGTGAGGAGAAATTCACCGAGAAATGGCAGCTTACTGGCAAGATACAGAAATGACTCGAATGTTGCATTCACTTTCAGTACGGATGAGGGGGATCTGTCTATCTTTTAAGAAGCATTGAAAGACATAGATGTTGAGAAGTGGATGGCGGCGATGTAGGACGAGATGGACTCTTTGTATAAGAATGAGACGTGAGAGCTAGTGGAGCTTCCCCTTGGACGGAAAGTGATCGGGTGCAAGTGGATTTATAGAAGAAATAGGATAGGTACAAGGTGAGATTGGTTACGAATGGATATGTTTAGAAAGAAGGCGTCAACTTCAGTGAAATATTTGCTTCGATTGTCAAGTAGGTGTCTATTAGATTTTTGTTGGTGTTGGTTGCCCAATACAACCTGGAACTAGAACGAATGGATGTGAAGACTTCTCTCCTATATGGGGAATTCCTATATGGGGAATTGAAAGAGCATATTTACATGAAGCAACCTGAGGGGTTCAAGGTATAGGGGCATATAATAAGGTTTGCGGGTTAAGGAGGTCATTGTACGGCCTAAAAGAAATTTGATTCTTTTATGACGAGTATGCGGTTTACTAGGAGTAAATTCGATCATTATGTCTACTTTAGATCATTGAGTGATGAGGAATTCATTATACTAGTATTGTATGTTGATGATATACTTATTACCAGTCATAGCATATCTGAGATCAACATATTGAAGGCTCAGTTATCCAAGACATTCGAGATGAAAGATTTGGGGGATACAAAGAAAATTCTCGGCATCAACATATAAAGAGATAGCGAGAGGAGCAGGCTATAGTTGTTTCATGTAGAATACAATGAAAAGGTCTTGGTCAACTTTGGGATGGACTAGGGTAAACCGGTTAACACACCCCATGCTGCTCACTTTCTTTGGAACAATATCCTAAAACAGATGAAGAAAATCAGTATATGTCTCGTGTGCCCTAATCGGGCGCAGTTGACAGTTTAATGTATATCGTGATCTATACGAGACTAGATATTTTGTATGCAGTCGGTGTTATGAGCAGATACATGTCAAACCTCGGCAAGAACCATTGGGAAGCAGTAAAATGGTTACTTCGGTATCTATAAGGTAGGAAGAACTACATCTTGACATTCAAAAAATCAGCAGACAAACTTGTAGGCTATTTGGATTTTGATTACGCTGGAAACATGAACAATAAAAGATTAACTTCTGGTTACTCGTTTGTATTAACGGGTGGAGTGATCAGTTGGATATCGAAGCTTCAATCTGTGGTGACTCTTTTCACAACTGAAATTGAGTATATGATAGTGACAGAGGCATTCAAAGAAGTTATTTGGTTCAGAGGAATGATGAATGAATTGTGGCTTCAACAGGAGGTCATGTCGGTAAATCGTGACAGTGAAAGCGCGATCAATTTGGCAAACAATTATGTATACCATTCCTGAACTAAATATATTGATGTTCTTCATCATTTTATTTGGCAAGTACTTGAGGAAGGTTGTGTTACTCTTGAGAAGATTTGCACGAGCATGAACTCATCAGACATGCTTATGAAGGTTATTCCTTTATACTTATCTGAGCTTGGCATTAAAACAATGAAGATGGAGTGTGCACAAAAAGTTATTACGGTGTTAATACTATGATGGAGATGATTAGGGATGGAGGATGAAGCTTGGAGTAGTAGAGCATGAGGATTAAATCTACGATGGAGATTATCGAAATCGGGTGCCTTTAATCTATGATGAAACAGGGGTCATCGATCAATCGACTATTATTGATGAAAATTTCTTAAAATTTCTAGTTTGCTTGTTAGACACTTTTGAGCATGTTCGATTGATCGAACATGGAGCCTCAATCGATTGATGGTTAGATCGATGGCGCGCTCGGTTTTGCGTAATCACGCGATTTGTTTCCTATTATGGGTGTAACACTATATATATGGGTGTAATGCTAGATTAGGGTAATCTTAAGTAATTAAGAGGCTTGTTCTAGAGAGAAGTTAGGATTTTGAAAAATGGTTCTCATATATATAAGTCGATTCTATCTCTTATACTTTTGTTTTTATAGTGGATCGTTTGCCACTTTATGCTGTGACTTTTTTCCACAAAGAGTTTTTCACGCAAAATAGTGTATTATCTGTGTTTCTTTGTTTGTACTTATTTCTCGCTTATTTGATTAGACTCGGTTCTTACTTCCGCAATATCCCAACAAGCAATGCGCATCCTGTGGAAAAGTTATCGTGAAAAAGATAAACAAGCCCAAATTTGAGGGAGATGAAATACTCATTAACAAAATTAATGGACTTTTTGTATAACTAGGGTTAAAAAGCATCCCTTAGAATCGTGTGCTTTGTGGACTCACTATGATGCACGTGGTATATGAACTATGTCCATCCATTTCCCTAGCTCATTTTAAGACAATGGCTTGAAAAATAAGGCAAGTCCAAAATTTAAAAACTCATGTCTAAAAAATTTAGCTGGTAAAACTGATGGAGTGGATTAACACAAACATCATTGGGGCTTACAGAGCTTCCTATAACCCAAGTTACAAAAAATTCATGGCTCACGGTCATCATGCACACATGTTAAATCTTAACCATAGGATCATTAGGTCATAAAAAGTTTTAGGGCATTAATGGGTTGAGTTATTATTTAATATTGCTAATGTCTCATCTAATAATGAATGTATTATAGGTGATATTTCCTTCAAAAAGTTTGATAACCATAAAATAATAATGTATTAGAAGAATAAGGCTTCATAATTATACAACAATGAAGTTAATCATACAACTATTCTCTTATGTATACCAATATAGAATGAGGACTGATGGACTTACAAAAGATTCATAAATTATTTATATTTATGATAAAAAAAAGTTAGTGTAAGGACTACGAAATTCTTTTTTTTTTTTTTTTTTTTTTTTTTTTTAAATAATTCAGAAGGAGCATTTTTCTATCCAAATGGCATTCCATTCCAATCATAATGTCCAAATGGAATGGTAAAGGCCGTCTTCTACTTGTCTTCTAGTTTTAGCTTAATTTGAATTTTCCATAAATCTTATTTAATATCAAATTTAAAAGAGATAATGATTTTATAGAGTTATTTTAATAGGTCAAGTTTGTTTATAATTGGATATCTAATCCATTTTAACACTTTATTTAAGGTTTTGTCAATTATTACAAATTTCGGAGCTCCTCTTTTAAGTTTAGCTATATTCTCAAAAGTGTTGACAGTTCCATGGTGATGAGCTAGGTCTTATAAACCCTTTTAAAGAAGATCTTTTATTTCTTGTTTCCATACTTCCAATAATTTAGAATCATCTAGATTGGGCGAGCCTTAGTTATGATATTTATCTAATTAAAATCTTTAATATATGGGAGTCCTGTTTGATGATTTGAATTATGTTAGAAGACAATAGGGATCTTAGAGCAGACTTCTTTTTTCTTTTGATCTTAAAAGTCTTTAATATATTTTTGGAAGGTTTCAAAATTAAGTCTTTTAAGTATATGCTTAATGTAAAATTCTTCTCTTAATCATTAATAAACATTTCTTTTTGTTGGATTGAGTCTTTTAATTAACTTATTATAGAAACTTTTTGACTTTTCACAGAAATCGAAAAGTGATTTACGTTTCAATTCCTTCTTGATCAATGCTAAAATGTTTGATCATGGTGAGGAATGGAGTTCCTAAGAGCTTGTTTAGATTCATGAAAAGCACAAGAAAGAAAATAGTGTTTCTCGGGAAACCTTATTTCTAGGAAACTATGAGAAATGAAATATTGCTTTTCTTGTTTGTTTTTCAATTAGATTTTCGTAGAAATTTAAAATTTATTTTCAAGTTTGTTATTTGAAAAAAAAAAAAAAAAATTTCTTGAATTTTTTTTAGTCACTAGCATGTGTTAGATTAGCGCGTGGGATGCTTAAAGATGAATAGTGAGACATGCAACATATACGACATATATAGACACTATAAGCTAAATTATAGCATGTGTGGTATGTGTGAAATGCTTGAAGTTTTACAGTGGCACATGTTGCATTATACATGTATTGGTGCATTTGACATATGGGCAGTAAAGCTAGATGACAACACTTGTGCACATTGGCACATGCCATATTTAGAGAATTAAAGATGGACAATGACATGTGTAGCGCATTGGTGCATGTGGGGGCCCAAGTAAGATTAATGGTGGTACATGTGACACAATAGCACATGTGGGGCGCAATAGAAAATGGATGGTGCACATGTGGCACATTAGCACATTGTGAGCTCTTTATACATATGAGGCATGAGATAAGATGGATAATGGCACAAGTGGCACAGTGGCACATATGGGGCATGCTCGAAGATGGACAATGTCTCATTTGGCACATATGGCATATGTGAGACGATTGAACATCGGGGCGCATTTGGGCTTTAATCCTTGAGAAAATGTATTTTCCCGTCACCGCGGGAAAATACATTTCTTACGAGTGTAAGTGAGAAAATAAATTTATTTATTTTTCAACAAAGATAGAAAGTGGGAAATGGTATTTCCCACAAAATTTCACAAAGAATGGCTTAACAAAGTGAATTTCATAGGAAATATTATTTCCTTTTCCACGCTTTCCATGATCCAAACAGGCCCTGAGATTAAATTTTGAAAATAAAGTTAGTTTCTAAGTTTTCTTATTATAAATATGAGCATTGGGAATTTTGAATTCCATTTGAAGTCTTTTTATATTTGTCGTGCTTATTTTTTGAGAGATTTTCTCAAAATACTTCAAAGAAATTAATCATTCTTTATTGCTATTAATATCTATTCTAAAGTTTATTAACCCAGTTATTTCAAGATAAAATCTTTTACGTAATTATGAAATGAGAATACCATTTATATATTGAGATATTTTCTAATGTATTTACGAATTCATCGTTCTTTCAATCATCTTTATAGGGCAGTTGGGACACCATGACTGTTTTTACTTTAGTTTTGCCTTGCCCATTTTTCTTGTTATCAGTAATCCTGCGTGCTTTTCCAGAACTTTCTATCTGCATTCCACACTGAACTTTTTTTTTTTTGGAAGTCTGCACTTTTCATCATACCTTTTTTTTTTTTTTTTCCAAGAATAGATATGCTATTTAATTTCAAGCTTTTATGTTTATCCTTTTAGAATATTTATTTATGATTTTAATTCATTTATTTCTCCTTTTAAGGTCATAAATGGTAAGATGAGATGACACTCTTCCTACTTGGGCTTTTTTAAGGGCTATTTATTTTTAATTCACTCACGTAAATCCTTATAAATAGGTCATGTAATTACCATAATATTCCCAATGCAAATGTTGAGAACTTACTTTTTGAATGTTAAAATCGACCATGGGTACGGAATAAATGTGGCGCTCACCATGATGTATGTGGCTTATCCACACCATCCATTCGTTATCCCAAATAATTTTGGGTATTAAGTTAGTAAATGAGGTGGATCTAAAGCTCAAGTGGATCTCACCACAAGAAATAGTGGGAATTGAATGCCTACCATTTAAAACTTCTTAGGGCCCTAGAAGTTTTGGATCAAAGCTTATATTCATGTTTTCCCCTTATCCATGTCTGTGTGTCCCTATGAAAATGTTACATGACAAACAAACATCAATGTGGGCCCTAGGAAGGAAACAACTTTAAATGATGGACATTTTAAGACCATCATTTCCTGTGCTGTGGACCACTTGAGCTTTGGATCTACCTCATTTTTTAGTTCATGCCCTAAAATATTATGGTAAAATGGATGGACGGTGTGGATATGTCACATACATCACGCTGGAGCTTGCAAATTTAAGTAAGCCTTTTTGGATCGATTTTCGAGATGAAAATACTTACGTACTTTCAAACAAGTTCACAGAGTAATAATGAGTTGTTCAATAGTATTTATAGAGGAAATGGAAAATTAAATAGCCCTTTAAGAATTTCATCAAATTGACAATGTTCTATTGAAGTCTTTCCTTTATCTTGATCTCTAGTGTGATGGGGTTTTTGTTAATGTAGTAACTTAGTTAAGTATTTTTGTCATTTATTATTATTAGGAATTTCATCAATTAAGTCTAAAATAATTTATTTTTCAGTTGTTAATAGATGTAAGTAATTGTCTGAGTAAGAGTCTTCAGTTGAAGAGTTGCTATCACAACCGCATGGGTCAAAAATCTGCTCCTCGTTTTCTAAAGCTTATTGATTAATTACGTTTTGGACTTTAATTTTAAATTCTTCTATTTCTTTAGACTCAGGAATGTCTTCTTATATTCTTTAGGGTTGTTTTTATGAAATTTTATTTTACTATATGTTTTTTATTAAGCTTTTACCTCTAACTACTTTCAGGGACAATAGGTGTGTAACCAAATTGATAGTAAAGTTTCCTAATTCCTTTTTACTATTCAGTTTTCTTTCTAAATTTGATTATTTATTTTAGAATTATTACAACAGGCTAATCCAATACTGTTAAAATTTTTAATAATTTTTCTATATGAAAAATTATCATAATTTGACTCTATACTCGTTTCTTAACTGATTTCTTACCCTCACGCTGAATAAGGGTGGTTATCCTACAATAAACTTCTCTTTCCAAAACTCATGATGAGTTATGTAGAGAGAGAAATTTTGAATTAAGAATACATCCTCATATCATCTAAAGTCTATTAATGTTGGGTATCGAAGACTTATTAGATGTTCCTTAATTTTTAGCATAGGTGACTTTAGATCTTTCTATAAAATGATAAATTATACTTGCACATAGAGCATAAATAGAACTTCCAATATATTGGCCTGAATCATTTAAAATTGGTTGTCCCTTAGGGTATCTTTTAACCGCATTCTCTATGTAGTCCTTTTGAGGTTGATCCCATCAGGCTCTTAATTGCTTAGAGAAACACAAAGTTATCATTCTAACTATAGCTTTTTAAATTATTATTATTATTTTTTTTCATATTTTACAAGCATTAGCATACATTAATATATTATTATAAAGATTAAGAATCTAATACTCAAAATAGCAATATATATTCTATTCATATAACGTAGAACCATCAAAGCTAAGGCTTGAGGAGAGCATTGGTGTTTCTTCAAATTGAAGGTCAATCCAAGTTGGTTGTCTGTAGTGATTTTTTGAGGAATAAAATTAAGTTTGTTTATTTCTAATGACTTATTATTAGAGGGATCTTTTTCCGGATCGTTGAACTCTTCTTCTGTTTCTGATAAAGCATAAATCAATTTAGATCATCCTGCCTTATGTTTGGGTTTAGTTATCTAGATGGAGGCTAATCTTGTTGTAATTTGATTAATTAGTTCATTAGTTAGTTTCATTGGTTCTCTAGATAATATAATCCCATCAAGTAAAAAGTATGGAATTACTATAGAATTCTTTTTTTTTTTTTTAAAAAAAAAAAAAAATCTTTTTTAAAAAATAAAATAGAATAATAATTCAATTCTTCTTTATTTAAAAGAGTTTCAATTTTATTAGTTTGTTAATTATAGTTTGCAAGTATATATTTATTATTTTTTTATTCTACTAATTGGGCTACATAATAACCACTAACTAATCCGTCTTGGTCTTTTATTAAAGAACTATTTCTTATAGGGTTGATTTTTATCTCATCTTTAAATATTTTTAGTGATTTAAATGGTAGATGAATTGCTTCAATCTTTTTGTCATCTTCCATTAACAAAGTTTTAAAGAATTTTTTATTTTTTTATTTGTTGTGACATTTACCTCAAGTTGGTTATAGGTTTATTCAAACTAGTCAAAGAAGAATACAATTTTCTTTTCTTTATTCATATAGTCATATTATAACTTTTTGATTAATTTCTTTTCTTCTTTAATTTTACTTTTAAGGAATTTAAATCTTTTAGGATTTGAATTGAACTCTCTTCTTAACATTTTCTTATTTATTTTGAACTCTTTGTATCTGAAGAACATTTAAATCAAAATCAACTTCATTTGGTTCTATTGGAGGTTGGTATGCCGGTTGATAGGTAGGATATGCTACCCTTGTAAGTAGTAAATTAGCTCTTAACCTTTCTTTCCTTTTGTTTTTATTAATAGAACAAATAAGTAAGAAGCACTTGAAGAATAGGGATACTAATATTTTTTTTAATAAAGCTTTTCTAGAAAATGAGAACTTTATCTCTACTTGTCCTGAAGGATGTTCTATTATCCTTTCTACTCTAATATTTTCTAAATCCGTATTAGAATTTTTAGTTGTTAGAGTCTAGACATCTAAAAGTTTGACATCTTCTCCTTTTAATTGTTTTGAAAATTTTACATTATTCCTTAAGTTTGTCTAAAATAAAGTTATTTTACCATTTTCAATATTTCTGTTGGAATTTGGGCTTTCATTTTATAAATGTCTTTTTATTAAATAATTGAAAAAAATTTCTTGTTGAGACATTAATGAGACCGTTCTTTTAATAATTTTGATCAAATAAAAAGACTTGAGTTGGAAAAAAAATAATCTCATTTTAGATTTCTTTAAGCGGTGCAATTAGTATCTATCAATTTTTAATAATCATTTTTATATCTGCAAAACTTATTTCTTCTGAATTTTTGATATATATAATTCTACTTATTTTAGATGAACTAGAAGAAAAAGAGCCAACAGTGGATAATGATCTCAAGACTTTATCCATTTATCTTATGGATTGTATACTCTGGTGGTTGATATATCAACGTCTTATCGCGAAAACCCAATAATGCCTATCTTCAGTAACCAATCAGGGAAAAAAATGTTGCATGGCAAGTGGCCTTAAACTCAAGAGTATAAGATCATAAGATTAAAAGATAAAGTCTTAACAAATTTTTATAGTTTAGCTTGATGCTAATATAGAATAAGGATCGATATATGTTTTAAGCTTTAGATTTAGCTATAGCGTTAGCAACTAAATTTTACTAAAGAAAACTTACAAATTACAAGAAGAAACACTTACATATATTACACTATGTAGAAGAGTAATACTCGGACTAGGATTACAACACTCAGACTTTTCTCAAGACACTTTGGCTTTAGGTTTGGCTAGGCTTGGGTATTGGCTGAAGATTAGAATAAGTTTGGGTCTGGGTGGGGTGTCTACTGTTTCCAATTGACTCGGATGAGTATTGAAAGTCACATATCAAAGTGATTCAAGGTATGGGCAATGCAAGGAAAGGCTAAGCAGATATTGGTTCAAGTAATCACCCCTAAATTATTTGGATCCATCTTGCACGCTGTTGATTGAAAGGGATAGGATCCTCTAATCCATGAGCTTTTGACATGATGACCAGAGAGTGTGCCCAGATGGAGAGATGGTCCAGATGGAAGTTTTGGAACATCAATGTCTAATGCACGTGATGGGTGTCTTAATACTGCATATGACAACCCATAACTGAAAGCAGCTTGTTTTTTTTTCTTTCTATTGCTACTATCTGCCCACCCAAAAGAAAACCGTCCTTAAAATTAAAAGGAGCACCACATGATAAACACGGATGGGGGAATTTGGACCACTTATCAGGTGGGGCCAACTTGACGCGACAACACATGTATCCGGGTCCACGAGTCCGAAACAGTTACTAAATAGGCCGGGTCTAGGAGCCCTTGACATCAACCCAACCAGTTTCCTACTCGGATCGGATTTGTAAATGGGTCCAATTTGGACAATCCTAAAATTGACACGACCAAGACCTAGCTCAGGCATAAGACTCACCCAAACCCATGTATGTAGTTGATTACATAAGTCCTTTTCCTCTTCTTTGTAAAGAGAGTTTATCACCTCTTCAAGTCTCTGCTAGCACCCCATTACAAAGAGAGTTGATCACCTATAGTTGGCTGCATGCGGCCCACTCACGTTGGACATGGTCCCAACATAAAGGTTACCTATCTTGAAATAAGGGCCATCCATTTACTAGATGGACCATGTACTCCTGTAGCTCATTTGATTTTTAAACCTAGAAACTATCAACATATTTTTTGGATTAAATTTCTGAAGACCCCACCCGGATCCTATCCATGATATAAATGGGCAGGGATTGAATCCTCTTATACCCGGAAGCTGATTGCGTCGTGCCTGCATGATAATCCGTCCAAGCAGATCTCAGTGGGGCCCACCGTGATGTGTGGGTTTTTATCTATGCCATCCATCCATTTTTCCAGGTCATTTTATGATATGAACCCAAAAATGAGGTGGGGGTTGAACTCCCACCATTAAAAACTTTTTGTGAGCTGAAGAAGTTTTGGATCAATCTGATATTTCATCCAGGTCCATATGACCTTATGTACAGGTTGGATGGCAAATAAACATCATGGTGGCCCCTAGAAAGGTTTCAATGGTGAGTTTCATTATCGCCACTGCTACCTGTGGTGCGGTCCACTTGAGCATTGGACCGCCTAATTTTTAGACTCATACCCTAAAATGATCTTAAAAAATGGACCGTGTCGATAAAACCCATACATCACAGTGGGCCCCACAGAGCCCCTGCCTGGACGCTATCCGCTTCTCTTATACCTAGTGGGTCCCCTTATTTTGACTTTCACCCACCCTAGAGTTTAATGAGTTGGTTCTGGGGCCAAAACCAAACCCTATTGTCAAGTGATTGGGCCCAAGCCTCTTGACCTGCCCCAGAGTTGAGTCTGTGACCAAAATACAAAGCCAATTATCAAATGGGTCAGGTCTGAGATTCCCCTCGACCTGACCCATTTGCACCCTGCTGAAAACTCAAGCCAATCAACTTGTAAGGTGAATACAGACTGCCAGTTGTATATTTCCTAATAGTCGGTTTTTCTCAAATACGTGGTCTACCTCCTACCACATAAGTGATTCAATTTTTGGGCTAGGGCATGCTCGTGGTGGGCCTTACCTGGCAAATGACCTGGATGTCGAACACATGCAACATCGGTGCATGTGCCACGCATAGCCCCATTCGAATTATCATTGCATGAATTGCTTAGCACTTCTCCAAAAAAAATTGATCTGGTACTGGTTATCAACTGCACATAAGATCAGAAAGAAAGGGGGGGAAAAAAAAAAAAACACCAAACTCCTGAGTGAAATTTAATTTTGGTAACACTGCACTATCATATCTATATTTTTTTACCTGTTTTGAAAGGAATGAATGAGATTGAAATGATGGGACCATACCAATCCACTATGTATGTGTATTACAGACATTATCGGACACTATAATCATTCACAGATGTTATTTGTTGATTTAGAAGCAGTGAAAGAGGGTTTCTGCTGTTGTAATAACTTGCAAGAATCAAACCTATCCATCAACGAAGAGAGACATGCCAAAACAAAAACCATAGAAATGGAAATCACAAGCAAGGGATCTGCTCTGCTGTGGTGGGCCCACATTGGCACTGACGCTTCTATGCTAACTGATGAGAACCCAGTTGGAGATTGCTTTCGCCTGCAAATTGGATGGTTGTTAGAATGATGGCCTTCTATCAGATGTAACATAAAGGAAAAAATGCGATCCAGGAAACTAGGTTTACGATTTATGAAATTGGATGCTCAGCTTTTGAAGCAGGAGTTTTCAGTTACATTAACTGGATACAACATGGGTATCATGGTTTGGCATGTGAAATTCGACAAATAAAATTGACGCATCGGGGAAGTATTTAATTGAGTTTTAATTGGAAGAGTTGTGATTGTGGGTTACTTGAAGGCCAAGTAGCTCTCATGCTTGGATAAAACGATTCTTGAATTACAAAACATTCTAAGAAAGGGACATGAGGGTGGTCCTGGCTGCTGCCTTGTTTCCTACTTTGAAATTTCAGACTGATTTTTCTTTGCTTAATGACAATCTATACCAGTTGCTTGCTCTCTCAGCTCTTCTTTGATATCTTGTGTGGACTGGCTATCTTCATAGTAAGTTGCAGTTTGCATTACTGTTCCAACTCGCCAAATAAATCATATTAGAGTGGGGGAGTGGACTGGCTATCTACATAGTAACTTGCAGTTTGCATTACTGATCCAACTTGCCAAAGAAATCGTGAGGGAGGAGAGAGGGAGGGAGGGAGGGAGGGAGGGGGGGAGAGTACATCAAACGCCCTTGTTTATTTGTTTATTATTTTTGTATTAGATGAATTGAACAAGAATTGACTGCAAGCAAGGAAAACCTCTTTGATCTGCGAGCAGATAAGAAAGGAAGCAACAGAACATCAATTAAGTGTTTGGATGCACTATCAAATTGAATTGCAATCATTAGTCTTCAAAGGTAGACCTAACCAAACTAATATTTCCTTCAGAAGCATTCATGTTGAGGGTTTGGGACTAAAATTGCAATCACATTCCTGTTAAGCGGACTTAGAAGGAAAATGACTGCAATTTGTGTGCTACTTCCTTGCTAGGAGTAAACAGTAAGTTCGTAATGCAACTCGCTTGTGCATCCAAATAGAACAAATGATCTGATAATACAGCAACAATCAACATACCGCAAAAAGCTCTTAACTGAGCTCCACAAAGAAGAAACTTGTTTGACCCCCTTTCCCAGAACAGGATTTTCTCGGCTTCTCTTGTTATATTCATCAAGATTGCCTTTGATGGTTCCTGCAAACATGTGCAGCTGAAAACCTGAAGAATCTCTGGTGAAACTATGCATCAATCCCTTTCAAGAAAATAGCAGTCATTACCCTCTGAAGGAACAGAATTGTCTCTACTGGATGTCTTGAGTGAAGCCAACTTCTCAACAAGTGAACGCTCTGCATCACTGTCATGAACATGATAAAAGTCAAAATACTACTAGTCAGTACTTGCAGACAAGAGGTGATAAGACAAGCTCAAAGAATATCTGAGACTGAGAGAAAGGCGGTTGATCTTATTTATTTATTTATTTATTTTTTATTTGAAAGGAGAAGGCAGTTGATTTAACTCAGTAAAATCATTAAGGTGAGAATTAATTGCTTAAAGACCTTCCCCAACCCATCAAGGCATCATTAGGCATATGAAAAGCTGTACTGCATACTTGTAATGTCAATCAACAAGCACTAAAACACTCTTGCTGCATGGCTGTATCAGAGGAAGCCATGAACACGAAAACCTGAGGCTGGCTATAAATCCAGCAATTTCTCACAATCACACACTTGGAGAATGGTTTTGATACTCGGCCAAGTCAATCCAATTTGGGAGGTAACTGACATGAGCACATGTGTGCATGGAGGCTGACTTGTGCTCCATGTATGTCAACTGATGCGTTTCATCAATCAGACAATTCACTGATTCATATTCATAGAGGTTGAGTTGGCTGAGTGACAATGATTATGGATGGTAGCCAGCAGTAAGTTATATATTTTCCCTTTTACTCAAGTTTTTCCTACAGACTCAACTGAGTCATGCTGAACTTTGCCTTTGCATATCGATTTACACAGTTTTTAAAACTTATTTAGGACCCATGAGCAGAAGAGGAGAGCAAACGGGAACAAGAGCAGGCGCAAAGTAGCAGAGCCAAAGGTTAGGAGCGGTGTTCGAAATATCACTATCGATTTATGTATCGCATCCTTGAGATACAGATACAAATTGGTTATCGCACGGGATCTATCATTTATATTGCGTAATTTATCGCACTTTTTGGGAAACATGGGGAAACATTGGGAAAATTGTTGAAATTTTCAATGAAACTTCAGGGATTATAAAAAAAGACCTTAGTACACACTTTTAAATAATATCTCAAAAAACAAGGTCACATAATATGGTTCCTTTGTATAGGGTCCTAAGCTCTGCATTGTCTAATTGAACTAATACAACTATATTCAAATTGAATGCATAACATTTAGAGTGTATGTGATGATCATTTATCAAACACTCCTAAATACTTCGAAATTAGTCTCAAATGACAGCTGGTTGAAGGGAAATGTCGAAAAGTAATAATATTTTAATATTTTTTAATTAAAAAATGATTTTTATTTTCCAAAAATTGGCAAGGACTTAACAAATCAGTAGATCAACCTTCATACATACTTGATTTCATGTTTGGAGTGCAACATTGCAAGTAATTTGGGATAAATTGGGGAAATTTTGAATTTTCCCAAATCAAACCACCTATACTCAGAATTTTAAAATTAGAGTGTATGTGATGATTATTTTATCAAATACTCCTAAATACTTCCAAATTAGTCTCAATTGACAGTTGGTTGATGGAAAATTTTAAAACAAGACATGGAAAACATGAAGAACCAATGGACATCGAAATCAAAGCTCCAATTCCATGATTTTTCATGCAAAACATGAAGAACCAATGGATTAGTAACCATTTAACACCAATTTAATATAATTTCAATTAAAAAAAAGGGGATCAGAAATTGAAAATACTCACCGGATCGAACATGTGGGATATATCGGCACTACCTGTGCGTTTTGTATCACAAAGATGGGATACAAGATATATCATGGGATATATCGGCCGATATCGTCGATATTTAAAACATTGGTTAAGGGCACAAAGGGAAGTTGTATATAAACTTAATAATGATAAACTCATAGGAGATAATTTATTAATATGGGTATTCAAAATCAATATAAATCCAACTGATATAGTCACTGTAATCAATATCCATATTAAACTAATTCTTGACAGTTCCTGTTCAAATCTTTGGCAAAACAGGATTCACGAAACCAACCGAAAATAGCTGGGGCTAGGCTCTGATGATAATGTGACACATGTGGCACATGCATGCGCGCACACATACATGCAATTCATACATACCACACTACACAACTACACAGATACAGATACAAAAACAGCATGCATGCACATGCAACGCATGCACATACCACACTACACAACTCACAGACAGAGACATCGAAAACACACACAGATGCATGCATGCACACATGTGATATGTGAGAGGGTCTCAAGTCCAACCAGTGGGACCACAAGTTACAGTCCACCCAGTGGATATCTTCCAACCATTTATGTGCATGCGACATCCAATGATTCAAATAGGTTGGCCCCACCACGAGCATCATCTAGTGCAAAAACTATCCCCATCTAATCATCAGGTGGGCCACACAATAGAAAAACAATGTCCTTTGATAAATAGCAAACTATAAGTGTGGGTGGGACGCTCGATGAGTGGCTGTGGCTGCTCTATACACATGACGATCCACGATCCTCATGATGTGACCAACCTATTGGACAGGTAGGAGCTCGCATGCACATGAAAGGCTAGAAGTCATATGTGTCTATAGGGCCCTCCCTTCTCCACCCCTATGAGGATGGTCTACAAGGTTCATAACTACTCTTTCAACAGGATGCTTACCTAGCCAACACCATCTTACTAGGAGAGGGAGAGAGGGAGAGAGAGGGGGGGATGTTTAAGTGAAAGCCACCTCTATCACTAGGTGCATCACCCCATTTTAGCCATAGGACCCAAAAATCACCCCAGTCCATGATTTAGGTGGGCCATACAAAGGGAAAGAGTTAGGAGAGGGACACCCACCCTTGATTTTTACATGGCCCGCTAAGATGTTTATAAGAAATCCAGTCCAACCATTAGATGCGTCATCCCAAATTAGATCTAGGGCCAAATAATGAAGCTGAAATGTCATTCAGGTGGGCCACACCAAAGGAAATAGTTAGAGGAGAGAACACCCTAGATTTATTTATTATTATTTTTTTTCCAGCGCCTACCGTGATGATTATATGTAATCCCCTCCAACCATTTCATGCCACACTAAAATGAAGGCCCAAGTCCAAAAAATCAGCCCTATCCGTGATTCAAGTGGGCCATACAAAAGGAAATAGTTTGGAGGGTGGGTGTACCCCTTCACATCATTTTCCCTCAAGTGGCCCACCTGAATCACCGATAGGGCTGATTTTTGGGACTTAGGCCCAACGTGGGCTAATGCATCAATGTACAAAATGAATTTCACATACACATCACGGTGGAGCCCGCCTAAGCCGATCAATGCATGTGACAAAAAATTGTTTAATTACAGTGTGTATAGGAGACCGACAGGGTACACACACACACCCCAACATGATACTATTTGGTTAGATGACCAAGATATTGGTGAATACCACATATGATTGAGAAAAGAGTACTTATAATCAAATGACAACTATGAAATTAGGTATTACAAACCATGCAATGAGCTACCAGCATCAACTCTTTAGCTGAGACGTAAGTCAAATCCATGCAACTGTGAGGGTGACATCAACAGGTGCAACTTTGACACTAGTAAAAAAATGGTCACCATTCATTGTTGAATCAGTCTGGTAGAGTTGTTCAATTTCATTAACCTATCATTTTGTATCAAAATGGTATGATCGGCATTTTGATGGTAGAACACAAGTAAGAAAACCTTTTTCACACACACACACACATGGAAAAGATACCTCATTGATGGGGACATCATGCGCACACGCACGCCCCCCTATGTACGTACGCAAAGAGGAAGGCCCCACAATCGATCTGGATCGATGACGATGTTCAGGGAGGTACTCCTAGTTAGCGGACTACGTTTTGGTTCCTTGGAGTGGACCCGATCATCATGTGAATCCCACCATGGGTTCTCATGATCGTGGCCCACCATTCCAAACGATCTAGTACTTTGAGTTTTGGTTATTAGTATTATTAAGAATATCATGGACGGTTTAGATTACTTTGATTAGTTGTTATTTGTGGTTACTCCGTCTCTAAGTAATAGGTTGCGCACATGGCGCGAGTTTTGGGGTATAGGATTTTATTATAAATAGGCACCCCTTGTAGTCTTTTTTCTCATTGATGAATGAAATAAAATTTCTGCGTTTTCTTGCTCTTCTCTGAGTTGTGAAAGCCTAATTGGGTGTGAAACCCTCCATTCTACGAAGGGCTACTACCATGGTGCGAAGCCACACCTATCCCGATTCACCCATCTCCTACCATCCATATTCACATTTTCCTACAACCATTCAATCCTCAAATTTATCATTATTTTGCAGCCAATCCTTATCTGCAACAAATTTCCAAGATCCGACCCTACAGGAGGGCTGAAACTTCGGCGGAGTACCACGCGCGGACCAGACCTCGGATCGGGCTGAAACTTGGTGGTTATGTGGCCCAACCCTGGCCGACCAGACCCTTGCTGGGGGTTTTTTTAATTCGTGGGCCCCACGCACGTGCGTCAAGCTTGGCCTGCTGTCCACACGTGCGGGCTGGCTTCAAGTTCACTCTTTCTTCTCTTTCACTCCTCTCTTACCTGATTTCCCTGACCCTAACCCTAGATTGTCTTAAATTCCAATTTTTTTGCCCTTTTTTCTAACCATAGGGTTCCTCGAATTGAAACTGGTGAATCCTTTGGATTTGGGAAATATTTTTGTGCATTTGTGGATGAATTTACTCTCCTTTGAGCATTGTTTGGCCTATAACTTTAATTACTCCAGCCCTAGCATGTGTAGGCCTGGACCTGCATAGATTGCCCTCGTTGAATGCTTGACTTTTTTGTGGGATGTGGAATTTTGTGTGATTGTTTCTGAACTAGTATGATCTAAAGCCTGGAATCTTGCATAGCATATTTAAATTTTCATGTCTTGCATCAAATTTGGTATCAGAGCTTAGGGTTCTTATAGGGGAATGCATTGCATGTTTAGGGTTTGGTCTATTCACGTTTAGTTTGCATTAACTCTCATCATAGTCTTGTAGGATCATCTAGTCTCATTTAGACGCATATAGTTGTGTTAGAGGGTCTTTGAGTTGAGTAGTTGTATGCTCACACGTACTGGTCGCGGTTTTGGTTTGCACCCTACGCTAAATATGGAGCAATTGCAAGAATCAATGGACAACCTAACCCGACAGTTTGAGTCTTTGGGTAAGCGCTTGGAACAACGTATTGACCATCACCTTGAACAAACTAATGTGCGTGTTACCCAATTAAATACCTCCGCCCGGGCAAACCCCACAATTGGGGAAGATGCCCAATCTCAGGCAGGTGGTCAGGAAGATAGATAAAGGAATGGAGGTGGCCAAGGAATCGGTTATCGGCACACACCTGTGCACTCATCCCGTGAGGGACATCAAGACCACTATAACCCCGATGCACAACTCCTCAAAGGAGTTAGAGTAGATGCCTCCACGTTCGATGCCCACTTGGACCCTAAAGCTTTTCTAGATTGGTTGGCGGATATGGACTACTATTTTGAGTGGTATGACATGTCGGATGCTCGTCGAGTCTGATTCACCAAGATGAAGCTTGTGGGCTAAACGAAAAGGTTTTGAGTTACTGTAGAGCGAAAGAAAGAAAGATCGAGGGAGCTTTCAATAGTCTGTTGGGGAGAAATGAAAGAAACTCTTAAGGAAAAATACCTCCATTTTTCTTATCACTTGAGATTGGTTGAGGAATGACAATCTCTTCGACAGGGTTCCATGAGTTTTGTGAATACATTAAAAAGTTCGAAGAGTACTTGACCTGTTGTGAAGTTGATGAGGACCCCGTACTCACTCTTGCTCGATTTAAGACGGGCCTCCGTTCCGACATTAGGAGAGAGTTGCTCGCCAAGGACATTGATACTCTTGAATGGATGTATCAAGTAGTGTTGGAGGCCGAACAATTCCTCAAAGCATCTGTGGGAAGGCGATTTGAGTCTCGTGATTCTGGCGCTAAGGCCAACCCTGCTAGGGATAAACCTGGCACTAGATATTAGTATAAGCCTTCCAGTAGCTCTTAGTCTAGGCCCAAGGATGATAAGGGTAAAGAAGTTGTCGGATATAGCTCGTGCAGAAGCGAGGCGACTAGGTGTTTTAGATGTCAGGAGTTTGGTCACTTTGCCCACCAGTGTGGCACGAAAGAGAGCACCAAGGTGTCCCTTATTGAGTGGCAAGTAGAAGTAGTGCTCTCCGAAAGTAACGGTGAGGAGGAAGAATATGAGCCAGTAAAAGCCTCTAGTGATGAGGAAGAGGGAACGCAAAAGTCTGCAACTCTTGCGGTTATGCGTTGCGCCTTTGCACAAGCAAAGAATACCGACGATTGGCGCCGCAACACGATCTCCGATACTAACACAAAACGTGGTGATAAGAGCTGCGAGATGATCGTGGATAACGATAGTTGTGCCAACGTGGCATCAACTGGCACTGTGAACCGTTCGAGCTTGAAACTTGAAGCCCATCCTCAACCCTATAGAGTGTCTTGGGTTGATGAAACTCTCATTCCAGTCTCACACTGTTGTCTTGTTCCTATTCAGTTTGGATTATATAAAGACACATTTTGGTGTGATGTTGTTCTTATTCAGTTTGGGACGTATAAACCTAGGAAGCATATTGATCTTGTCCCTATGTCACTATCCCATATGCTATCAGAGTCTGCAGAGTCCTTTACGCATCACATTCATTCATTGCATCAAGAAATCAGGTGAAAAATCACTACTAGTAATGAACATTACAAATTTTCTACAGACCAGCATTAAAGTTTCAAGGAATTCAATGTAGGGCACTGATGGTCCGCATCAAGCCCGAGCGGTACGCTCAAGGGGCCGTTCGTAAATTACACGCGCGTAGCGCTGGACCATTCAAAATTATAAAACGAAACGGTCTCAATGCGTATGTGGTAGATCTTCCACCTTCCATGAGAATTAGTTCCACATTTAATGTGGAGGATCTAGTTGCTTTTCAGGGGACCGCTGATACATTGTCCGGCTCTTCGCCCAACCATCTTGATTCTCCAAACCTGTCCCTTGATCCATGACCTCTTCCCGACCCTTCTTCCCAGCCTCTACCTCCCATACCCACCCTTCCCACACCCAGAGAGGAGATAGAGGATATCTTGAACCATCAGATAGTATCGACGTCAGATGGCGGATTTCAAAAGTTCCTGATCAAGTGGAAGTTAAGCCCAGCTTCAGACAATACGTGCTTCACTGAAGAGGAGCTTCAGAGACTTGATCCTGACATCTTGAAGCGGTTCAGGAGTTTTGTTTCGCCAGTAGCGAAATCTTCACAGCTGGGGAGAGTTAATGGGGACATCACGTGCACACGCACACTCCCTACGCACATACGCAAAGAGGAGGGCCTCACCATCGATCTGGATTGATAAAGACGTCCAGGGAGGGTCTCCTAGTTAGAGGACTGCGTTTTTGTTCCTTGGAGTGGACCCGATCATCATGTGAATCCCATCATTGGTTCTCATGATCGTGGCCTACCATTCCAAACGATCTAGTACTTTGAGTTTTGGTTATTAGTGTTATTAAGAACATCATGGACGGTTTAGATTACTTTGATTAGTTGTTATTTGTGGTTACTTCGTCTCTCAGTAATAAGTTGCGCACATGGCGCGAGTTTTAGGGTATAGGATTTTATTATATATAGGCACCCCATGTAGTCTTTTTTCTCATTGATGAATGGAATAAAATTTCTGCGTTTTTCTGCTCCTCTCCGAGTTGTGAAAGCCTAATTGGGTGTGAAACCCTCCCTTCTACGAAGGGCTACTACCGTGGTGCGAAGCCACATCTATCCCGATTCGCCTCCCATCTCCTACCATCCATATTCACCTTTTTCCTACAGTCATTCAATCCTCAAATCTATCATTATTTTGCAGCCAATCCTTCTTTGCAACAGATTTCCAGGATTTGGCCCTACAGGAGGGCTGAAATTTCGGTGGAGCACCACGGGTGGACCAGACCTCGGATCGGGCTGAAACTTGGTGGTTGTGTGGCCCAGCCCTGACCGACCAGAACCTAGCTGGGGGTTTTTTGGCTTGTGGGGCCCACACACTTGCGGACAACCTTCAGCGCACGTGCGTCAGGCCTGGCCTGCTGTCCACACGCGCGGGTTGGCTTTAGGTTCACTCTATCCTCTCTTTCACTCCTCTCTTACCTGATTTCCCTGACCTTAATCCTAGATTGTCTTAAATTCCAATTTCTTTGTCCTTTTTTCTAACCAGAGTTCCCCGAATTGAAACTTGTGAATCCCTTGGATTGGGGAAATATTTATGTGCATGTGCGGATGAATTTACTCTCCTTTGAGCATTGTTTTGCCTATAACTGTAATTGATCCAGCCCTAGCATGTGTAGGCCTGGACCCGCATAGATTCCCCTCGTTGAATGCTTGACTTTTTTTGTGGGATGTGGAATTTTGTGTGATTGTTTCTGAACTAGTATGATCTAAAGCCTGGAATCTTGCATAGCATATTTAAATTTTCATGTCCTGCATCACTCATGGGAGCTTCCCATGAAGTTGAGCCATCTGTAATGATATGTAGGGCCCACCATTGGACTGATCTAAGCCATCTGTAATGATATGTAGGGCCCACCATTGGACTGATCTAGGCCATCTGTTGTCTTCCATTGGGACATAGAGAGAGTATTTGGCACCCAAGCCCTCTTAAAGGCAAATAACATGGCTAAAAATCATGCCTATCCAGTGGGTCACATCATGATGGAGATCACCTTACAGATGGGTTGGACGCAAGGGTTTAAAGTATTGTCTGAAACTGGTATGTATTGTCTGATATGTACCAGTATCACCCGTGAACGATATAGCTGTATCAGCCCAATACAATGGCGATACTGGGCCATATCGGTGGTGAACGATACAATACCTGATACACCGATTTAAAACCTTGGTTGGACATGACAACTTCTCAGTTGAATGTGGGGACGTGGTTCAGTTACAGAGACCATTGGTTTGTTAGCTGGCCGTTGGATTTAACCGCCCCTTCTCAATCTGCCCAAATTTGAAGATCCTGTTCTTTAGTTGTTCACTGTATGATGTCTTGGTGTTTGTCACATGTGGAACTTCACTACAAATCCATGCATATTCCGAAAACATGATAAGTCTCACATGCACATTGAGTTACTCTTGCATGCATGAACTAGGAACATGCCTGTCCAATTACATTCACATGAGGAATGCTCTTGATTTTGATGTATGACCAAAAGCTATTGTATTGGCATGGAATGCAATTACTATAAGCAATGCATGTTTTTTACCCCATTGTTGGGCTTGTCAGTCTTTTATCCAACTTAGTCTGAATGGTGAAACAGGAATTGTGTAGCTGATCCCAATTACTTGGGATAAGGCTTAAATGATGATGATGGGCTTGTCAGTCTTTTTAACTCTTGAAACTGTATACGACATCCTCGATCTTTTCTTTTGCTCTTTGTTGGCTGAATTTGAACAATGCCTTTATTTGTTTTCATACAACCCTCTGTATTTTGATGTGTGGGAATATTAGAACCCATCTGGCTCTTTGAATGTCCCAGCTAATGATGCATGCAGGTTAAAAAATACTCACTGATGTTGGCCAGCATTTGCATTACAACCTATGGTACTCATATCTCTCATGCAATCACTGTGTCACGATCCACCATCATGTATCATTGAATAGGACCACCATGGTCGCAAGTTTGGAAGATCAAAACTGTTATCGTGGTGGCTCACAGTTGAATGTGAACCTCGCTTGATGACTGGCCTGGATCCCACAATGTAGTCAATAGGTTGGAATTCTGGCAGCAGACTCTGGTTAGACACTTGAGAATATAGGAGTAGGAGCCATCCTCAATCAACGGATTAACTCTATTGATAGAAACAAATTGAATTGATATTTTTATTAGATGACCATCACTCGCATTTTCAACGATTTATACATGCCTTTATGTTTAATGCCATGTTGCATCTTAGTGTTGAGATGAGATTCAATTATTTGAATTTGTCTTGAAATTGGATGCAATGCATAGGCACTAAAGCATATGGACATAAAAATCCTCGAATTGTCCCTTTTGAACAATTTAGGGATAGGCATTTGCATTGCTTACACCTTTACAATTATAAATGTCTGTATAAATTCTCTATCATCTCCTAGTATTCCTCCCCAAATATATGATTCTATGCTGATTCCTTTGTTTTTTCTCCATTTAGTAAACTTAATGACATAAAAATCAGCCCATAATTCCAATATATCTATAACGGTGCACGGAGAAAACTACTAGAATTTACATATGGGTGTTTGAGTTGTCTACGTCTAGCAATGCAACTATCAACTCTTGAATGGATATCCAGAATAATGGCTATCACTTGCATGTGTTAGGACTCCACTACCGCTGTAGGTTCAATTCCCTCATTGTATGTCAGTTTTGTTCTTTGTTGGTGATGCGAGTGATTGGATGGATTGTTTCTTTTATGTCTATAGGTTTAGTGTCTTTGTTGCACAAGAAATGAACTCACACTCAAAAGTCAATCCATGTAATCAAGGAGTAAGGGAGACACAATCACACGTTAATCCATATGATCAAGTGACGGATCTAGAGTCACATGTCAATCCTTCTAATCAACAACTAATGGACTTCCCTCAATCAGAGGAAGTAGAATCAACAAACGAAGAAGTGATTACAACTTTGCATCCTAACCAATTCATCCCACAAGCACCCGATGAATTAAAATGCAACTTGGGAAGGAGTTCATTTCAAAGAATGCTGCACATGGATTATATAATGCGTATGCAAGAATCTGCAGGTTTAGCATACAAAAAAGTTAATGTTGAAAGTCTCAAAAACTGAACTGCTAATGAGGATTTTGAGATGTTCGAAAGAAGGGATACATTGTAAATGCAATTTGGAAGAACAGATATGAGGAAGAGTCCAGGAATGATAACAAGGTGTGAATGCCTGACAAAGATTGTTGTCAATAAAAAGAAGAGTGTAGATACATGGGCTCTAATCAAGTTCGTAGAAAAACATAGTCACAAGTTAATAACTCCAACAAATCTCATTGTCTAAGATTTGCATAGAATGCATCAAATTCTCAATTGAATGTGATTGAAAAAATGAATGTTTAATCCAGATGGCATTACTACCCATTGTCCACAAAATGGCTTGAACTACACCCATTGGGCTTTTTGAATGACTAGTAATGCCATCTGGACTGAAAAAGAGTTCCCTGTCCCAATTCCAAAGGCAAATGGATGAAATTTTCAAATCATTTCATCGCCAATTATAATGATGACTTCTTGATATTTTCAGAATCTGTGCAAGAGCATCACCAGCATTTAAATGAATTTTGACAACTGGTCCAAAATCATCAGCACATAGGGCCAGTTCCGATTCTTCCATTTGTTCCTGAGTTGTGGTTATATAAGGTACTTTTGGGTCATTCATCATCAATTGCCATTGTTGTTCTAGGCCTCAGTGTTCGAAATATCGGTATCGCGTTATGTATCGCACCCTTGGGATTCAGATACGTATCGGTTATCGCACGGGATATATCATTTGTATTGCATAATTTATCGCACTTTTTGGGAAACATGGGGAAACATTGGGAAAATGGTTGAATTTTTCAATGAAACCTCAGGGATTGTCAAAAAAGATCTTAATACACAGTTTTAAATCATAACATTGCAAAAAAAAAAATTGCACACAATAGGTTTCCTTTGTATAAGGTCCTAAGCCAAGCATTGTCTAATGCGTTGTCTAATTGAACTAAGGCAACTATATTAAAATAAAATGCATAATATTTATAAATGTATCAAGAGATGTATGAAAACACAATTATTATTAGGGCAAAACATTTTTAACATCTGATTAGTGGACACTTAATTGTTAAAATAAAACCTTTAGACACAATTATTATTATGTGGGCCACACCTCAATGTGTGCGTGATATATCTACACTGTCCATCCTTTTTGCCAATTCATTTTAGGACATGGGCCCAAAAATGAAGCAGATCCAATTCTCAGGTGGACCACACCACGAGAAACAATAGGCCTTAGGAAGTTTTTAATGGTGGACCACACCATAGGAAATAGTTCTTAATAACCATTGAAAACCTTTTATGGGCTATAAAAGTTTTAGATCAAGCTGATATTGCATTTTCTTTCCATCCAGATCTGTATGACCTTATCAATAGGTTGGATGTTCAATAAACATTATTGCGGACACTAGGAAGCTTTTAATAGTGGAAGTTCAATGATCACCTTTTCTAGTGGTGCGGTCTACCTGAAACTTTTATCGGCTTCATTTTTTGGATCATATCCTAAAACAATATGGAAAAACATATGGATAGCATGGATGTATAATACATCTATCGAGGTGGGCCCTACGGTCAAGGCCTCACCCACATTGCTGGTGGGGTCCCTACTGATGCAAGACAATTAACCGCTTGCTCTAAAAGCTCGAACTATTAGAGTATGGCGAATTAATCCATTTATCTCATAGCCCAGGCCCCACATCTCATGGGTTTAGGACCTCGGCCGAACCCCCTTCGTGGGCCCCAAATCACATAGGCCGCACCCACCCAAGTGTGCCCCCGCATCCCACAAGCGAACCCATTCGAGCCCGGTGTGAAAATGCCCCTGCATTAATCACCCCTAGTGAGGAGTCTCGAACACGAGACCTCCTGCTCTGATACCAATTTGATGCAGGACAATTAACCGCTTGCTCTAAAAGCTCGAACTGTTAGAGTATGGCAAATTAATCCCTTTATCTCATAGCCTAGGCCCCACATCTCGTGGGTTTAGGACCTCGGCCGAACCCCCTTCGTGGGCCCCAAATCACATGGGCCGCCCACCCCGAGTGTGTCCCTGCATCCCATGGGCTACCCCACTCGAGCCTGGTGTGAAATGCGCATTAATCACCCCCGGTGAGGAGTCTCGAACATGAGACCTCCTCCGTGGGCCGCACCCACCCCGAGTGTGCCCCTGCATCCCACAAGCAACCTCATTCGAGCCCGGTGTGAAAATGCCCCTGCATTACGTACTCCCCAAGTTGGGCGTGTACGCATATTTCTAGCGAAGTGGAAAGTTCTTACACTGAGATGCCAGGTGGGGCCGCCGTGATATTTGTGAGAAATCCAAACCGTCCATCCATTTTGTGAGCTCATTTTAGGTCATGCGACCAGAAATGAGGTGGATCCAAAACTCAAGTGGGTCGGATGAGAGTAAATGTCGGGGAAAGAGTTTCCCACCGTTGAAACCTTCCTGGGATATATCTTGATGTTTATATGCCATCCAAACCGTTTATAAGGTCATTCCTACTCGGATGAAGTGAAAACACCATAAACATGGCTTGATATGAAACTTCGTGGCCATACAAATGTATCAAACAGTGGTCATACAAAATTTGAACTGTAGGAAAGATAGTGGGATGCGACTTACTGTAGAAAATCGAGAATTAGAAGGTTCTGGAAATCAGGAAAACTTCATTTCCTTGGTAGGATTTTCTTAAAATGACTGATTTTGATTAAACCCTAGACACAAAATTGGCACACAGCTGTCCTCCAAATATCACAATGTCGTCAATAATCATTTTTTTCTAACACCTAATTGAGAATTTCAGTTGCCAGAGCAGTCCATCTGAAATTGTTTAACATATAGTTAATTCGTCTTGTTGAAGTATAGATTTGAAGTGTAGAAATCTAAATTTGGATGATAGAGAGTTCGTATTTGTAAACCCTCGTTTTGAAAACACCACAACATTATTGGGGTATTTAAAATGATAGAGGGTTCCTGTTCGTAAACCCAACTTGTAGGAAAGCTACCTACTTATCCATCTCTCAATCTCAATCGATCGATGGATCTCACTCTCAGATCTTGATGATTATAGAAATAGGATTCGTAAATTGATACCAAATAGTTCTGACAAAAGCTAAGATGATGAAGATGATATGTGTTTTTTTTTTTACATGTGTATGTCGATCTCTTGATCTCAATCAATCAATGAATCTCACCTTGAATCTTGATGATTGTAGAAACAACATTTGCAAAACTGATAGAAAATAGTTGTGAAAACCCTACGATGATGATGATGAGAGTCATGTGTTTCTAAATGTGTCTATCAATCTCTCAATCTCAACCGATGGATGGATCTCAACCTTGATGATTGTAGAAACAGGGTTCGTAAGACCTACACTAAATAGTTTGTGAGCCATGATGATGATGAGAATGTGCTTTTACATCTCAATCAAGATATTAAAAAACAGTTATGTAACAGCCATTGCGTAATAGTAATGGTGGCAACCGTTATGCATTATGGGACCGTAATGCCGTTATGGAAAAATAGCCCATAATGGCCCATTACAGGGCTGATACATTTTTATTTTTTTAAAAGAAAAAAGAGGGGGGAATGGTCTTTATGGCCACTATCGTAACAGCAACAACACAGCCGTTGCTGTTCCATAGCCATTACCATTACTGAATACCTTGATCTCAATCAATCGATGGATCTCTCTCTCAAATCTTGATGACTGTAGAAATAGGATTCATAAAACTGATACCAAATAGTTGTGACAACGCTATGATGATGATGATAAGGATGATAAGTGTTTTTACATGTGTCTGTGAGGCACCTGGAGCCAGTCAGACAATTCTTTTGCCCATTTAGAAGAATGTGTGTGTGTGTGGCATCAAATGAGCAGGGTCACTCCAAATTAGAGCTACCAAGTTCATAGGATGCTGCACTTTGACTTACTGAGCAGTTAGTCTAAAGACCTACACCCCTTTTTATACACAGGAAGCACATGCCAATTTATACAAATAACTGTGGGAACCAAACCCACAAGACAATAAAATAAGAACTAAAGTAAATTAAAAAAAGTGCTGGAAAAGAAAGGACTGCCAAAGAAACATGCCAAACCAACAGGTTGAAGGCCTCAAAGATAATGCATTTTAAAATCATATAAGAGGGGATGGCAAGGGAAAATAACTTAAACCTGATAGTTTTTGGGATCTCGATGCTCACAATGAAATTGTGATCGCCCCGAACAGAAGGTTTTCTAATGTTTGGAACCCCCATAAGATGCAACTTTATAGTCTCGCCTGGCTGTATCCCCGAAGGAATTTTAAGATCTCTCAATCCCTCAATTGTTTCCACCTGAGATCAATTCAAGCTATCATGTCAATAAATAAATAAATATCAATTTTCATTACAAATAGGAAATACTTTTAGTTCCTAACCAGAGTCCAAAGAGGTAATGGTAATTCACAACCAACCTAAAAAACATGACAATCTTCTTTAAGTCATTCTATGTTCACCAATCCAAATGATGTAGAACTAGGCAAACTAACAAACTCGTGAAACATAATCTTTTAATCAGAGCTCCTAAGTTCAACAGAACACATGCTTCATTTTCAATCATTACTTACTGCCTTCCAGGATTGCGCAGAGATAAAAACAAGGAACTATTAGATTCCTTTACATTGTATTGTTTATGCTTAAGACTACACTTAGGGAAGTTTTTAGGTGTCAACGGATTACATGCTATTCCGTTGGCTTTCAAGTGGTAATCTGTTTACAGGTAAACAGATTATGTGTTTGGCTAACTTGTAAAGTGTTTATAATGGATAAAGTAGGTATTCATACAGCCCCTGTAATCCGATTACCTGTAATCCCTTTACAACTTGAGGATTTTACAGGCATCCAAACAGCCCCTTATGAGTATTTCTTTCTGATATATAACCAAGTGGCTCATTCCCACTCCAAGTGGCTATCTTCCATTCTTGAAACTTGGCTTCAAGGACTACAGAATGAATCAATCACATAAGCTTGGCAAATATCATAACACTAAATTGCCTTTTAAGGTAAAAGATCTTACAATCAGCAGCTTTACTGTGATAAGCAAAATTTTTAAAAATCATGGATCAGCTAAAAAGTAAAACAAATGGGAAAAAAAAAAAAAAAAAACATGTTTCAAAGATAGGGTCATGCAATTGTATAGAAAAGAACAATAAGATAGAGAGATTAAGGAGCCGAATTGCAGCATGCTTTCCGAGCCATTCATCAGGTGGGTACCATCATGAAAGAGACCTGGCCCGCAAATCAGGTCAATCTACTTAGGTGGGCTGCACTTAAGGAAAGCAGACATTGGAAATGACCAATGATCTATATTCAACATACAAATGTCGACCACCTAATTCCTAGATCAATCTCATGTTTGAGCTTAATTCCACAGCTTAATTCCACAAGTAAACCGTGCATAGAGAGATTAGAGAGGTGAATCATAGCAAATGTGCTCATTTGGCAGATGTACAGGAGATCCGAAACATGTAACAAATGGCATCCAACATGAGCAGTATTCGAAATTCAGGATCTTCCTCACATCATGTGGAACACACAGGTTTATTGAATATAGGGCATACGTAATGTCCTCCCTAGATGTCAATTTTCTTCATATAAGTGTGGCTAACTTGATGTCTGGATTGGCCTAATTTATGGTCCTAGGAATGTCCATGCTTGGTCACAAATAAAGAATGGCCTGGATCACTCACAAGTGTACAATATTGGCATGTGTCCCATGATTCACCTCATCCTAGATCTATCTACAAAGGATCTCATTGTATTACACGGTGACAGGTTTAAAATTCTGAACCCATCGAAAGGCTTCCAAGGGTGTTGGTCCAAAAAATGTCCCCCGTTCTTAGGGACAACATCAAGACTAGGAAGAATATTAATTTCTTTAAAGCTTTTTAGGATACATCAAAATCTTGGACGTTTTTGGTTAATAACAATGAAGCAAACCATTTCTAGTCCCTTACAGAATTACTGATTAATTCAAGAATAAATATGATTACGCAATTGAATACCCTCTAGCAATAATTCGCTCCTTGGTCAAAACAGTTGAAAAAACTGGTTTTGTTCCTCACATTGGTAAGGGATGCAAATTTGTAACAGTGTCTGCCAACAACGTGCCAACAGGCCCCACTGTGGTGCTTTTGCTTAGGGGATGTAGGGATTCAACAAGGGGTGGAAAGAAAGCCTTAAAAGGGAAGATTTTCTCTTTGTTGTGTTTGGATGATGGGATATGAAGGGAAGATTTTCACTTTGTTTGGTTTGTATGATGGGATATTAATGCAGGGGCATTTTCACACCGGACTTGGGTGGGGTAGCCCGTGGGATGCGGGGACACACTCGGGGTGGGTGACCCATGTGATTTGGGACCCACAGGGGAGGTCTCGCGTTCGAGACTCCTCACCAGGTGTGCTTAATGCGCATTTCACACCAGGCTCGAGTAGGGTAGCCCACACAAAAGTTCAAACATTCAAACAAGGAAAATCTGCACGGGTCCAGGCCTACACAGGCTAGAGCTAGATCTGTAAAAATTATGAACCAAATGATACTCAAAGATACGTAATAATCATCCACACATACACAATAATCAGTCCCCAATCCAAGGGATTCACCAATTTCAATTCAGGGAACCGTAGGGTGAGAAAAATGGCAAATAAATTAAGGATAACACAATCTAGGGTTAGGGTTTATGAAAAACAGGTATGAGAGGGTAAAATAAGAAGAAAACCTGAACCAGAAGACAGTTCCTGTGTGCAGACAGCGGGCAGGCCTGACGCACGTGCGAGGGGGCCCCACACCCGGAAACCGACTCCTTGAGTCTGGTTGGTCAGGGGTGAGCTCCAAAACCCCTAAGTTTCGGGTCGATCCGACCTACAGGCTGTGCGTGGTGCTCCGCCGAAGTTTCGGCCTTCCTACAAGGCCAGATTCTGAAAATTGGCTGTAGGGAGAAGATCTGCTACAAAAACTGATGGATTCGGGACGAGGATGGTTGTAGAAGATGAGAAGTATGGATGATAGGCGATAGAGGCGGATTGGGATAGATGTGGCTTCGCACCACGGTAGTTAGCCCTTAGATGAAGGGAGGGCTTCGCACCCAATTGCATTTTTCCACAACTCAAGAACTCAGAGGAGTAGAAAAAAAATGGAGGAATTTTTTTATTAAACTTCAATGAATCAAAAAGCTACAAGGGGTGGCTATTTATAAGAAAAACCCTATACTCGCGCCACGTGCGTAACCTATTACTTAGCAATAAAGTAAACTAAGATAAAAACTAATCAAAGAAATCTAAACTGTCCATGATATTCTAAATAACATTATTAAGCAAAACCTAAAATATGAGATCAATCAGACTAGTGGGCCACGATTATGAGATCCCATGATGGGCTTTACTTGACTATCGGGCCCACTTCAATGAACCAAAACTCCGTCTTTTAATTAGGAGACCCTCCTTGGACGTCGTCATCGATCCAGATCGACGATGGGGCCCTCCTTGCGTACGTACGGAGGGGAGGGGAGGGGCGTGCATGTGCGTGTGCACGTGATGTCCCCATCAACTCTCCCCGGCTGCGAAGATTTCGCCACTGGCGAAACAAAACTCCTGAATTGCTCCAAGATGTCAGGATCAAGTCTCTGAAGTTCCTCCTCAGTGAGCCACATGTTGTCTGAAGCTGGGCGTGACTTCCATTTAACCAGGTACTGACACCCGCCGTCCGACGTTGAAACTATTTGATGGTCCAGGATATCCTCTATTTCCTCTCTGGGAGTGTGAAGGTTAGGTATGGGAGGTAGTGCCTGGGAAGAAAGTCGGGAAGGGTAGGTATGGGAGGTAGAGGCTGGGAAAATGGGTATGGACGGGTAGATATGTGAGGTAGAGGCTGAGAAAATGGGTCCAAACAGGTAGGTATGGGCGTAGAGGCTGAGAAGATGGGTCATGAGGGGTAGGTATAGGACGTAAAGGCTGGGAAGATGGGTCGGGAGGGGACCATGGATCAAGATAAAGGTCTGGGAAATAAGGATGGTTAGGCGAAAGGCTAGACAATGCATTAATGGCCCCTTGAAATGCAACTAGATCCTCTACATTGAATGTGGAACTAATTCCCATGGAGGGTGGAAGATTTACCACATACGCATTGAGATCGTTTCGTTTTATAATTTTAAATGGTCCAACGCTATGCGAGTGTAATTTTCGAACGACTCCCTGAGGGTACCGCTCTGGCCTGATGCGGATCATCACAGAGTCCCTTACATTGAATTCCTTGAAACATTTATGTTGGTCTGCAGAAAGTGAGTAATGTTCATTACTAGTCATGATCTTCTGCCTGATTTCTTGATGCCATGAATGAATGTGATGCGCAAAAGACTCTGCAGACTCTGACGGCCTATGGGACAGTGACATAGAGATAAGATCAATAGGTTTCCTAGGTTTATAACCAATAACGACTTCATAAGGACTTGGACCTGTGGACCTATCGACAGAACTATTAAACGCAAACTCGGCTATAGGTAGTACGGTGTCCCATGTTCTGGTGTGCTCTATATCCCTCCTAGGGGGAGACTCATCCGGCAGATCATTAGGAAAGGCATCACGAAACTCATCCACTACTGGAATGACCTTAGTGAGTAACTCTACACTAGCCTCTAGTGCATTCTCTCTAGCCACAAGACCGTACGTGTTGTACCACTTAAAATAGTGGTCTTGATGTCTTTCATGGGGTGGGTGCACGGGAGCATGCCCATGATTGATTCCTTGGCCACCTTCATTCATTGGTCTATCCTCTTGGCCACCTGCCTGGGATTGGACATCTTCCCCAATGGTGGGGTTTGTCCCGACGGAGGCCTCTACTTGGGTAATGCGCACATCAAATTGTTCAAAGCATTGGTCTATATATTGTTCCTAGCGCTTACCCAAAGACTCAAACTGCTGGGTCAGCTTGTTTAATGACTCTTGCAATTGCTCCATGTTTAGTGTAGGGTGAAAACCAAAACCACGACCCGTACATGTGGGCATACAACTGCTAACTCAACCTAAGGACCTTCTACTGTGACTATATGCGTCTAAATGAAACTAAATGATCCTATGGGACTTTATATGGGGAAAACCACACAATGTCACTAAAAACTCAGCAATATAGCTATTAAAATAAAGGGATAATAAAATTCCAGCAATGTGAGTTGCTAACTTCCTGCTAACAAAAATTCCAGCAGCTTGTATCAGGATTTATGGATCTCTAAACAACTACATGTGATGAGATTAGTTGTATGATGGACATAAACAAACTAAACCCTAAACATGTGATGCATTCCCCTATAAGAACCCTAAGCTCTAATACCTATTAATGCAGGGGCATTTTCACACTAGGCTCGAGTGGGGTTGCTTGTGGGATGCAGGGGCACACTTGGGGTAGGTGACCCATGCGAGCCCACGGGGGAGGTCTCGTGTTCGATACTCCTTACCAAGGGTGATTAATGCGCATTTCACACCGGGCTCGAGTGGGGTAGCCCGTGGGATGCGAAGACACACTCGGGGTGGGCGGCCCATGTGATTTGGGGCCCACGAAGGGGGTTTGGCCAAGGTCCTAACCCTTGAGATGTGGGGCCTGGGCTATGAGATAAAGGGATTAATTCGCCATACTTTAACAGTTCGAGCTTTTAGAGCAAGTGGTTAATTGTCTTGCATCAAATTGGTATCAGAGCGGGAGGTCTCGTACTCGAGAATCCTCACCAGGGATGATTAATGCAAGGGCATTTTCACACTAGGCTCGAGTGGGGTCGCCTGTGGGATGCAGGGGCACACTCGGGGTGGGTAACCCATGTGATTCGGGGCCCACGGGGGAGGTCTCGTGTTCGAGACTCCTCACCGGGGGTGATTAATGCGCATTTCACATCGGGTTCGAGTGGGGTAACCCGTAGGATGCAGGGACACACTTGGGGTGGGCAGCCCATGTGATTTGGGGCCACGAAGGGGGTTCGGCCGAGGTCCTAAACCCATGAGATGTGGGGCCTGGGCTATGAGATAAATGGATTAATTCACCATACTCTAACAGTTCGAGCTTTTAGAGCAAGTGGTTAATTGTCCTACATCAGGTTTAATCCACAAGGAAGGAAGATGAGTTATCGAAATCTACCACCCCACTCTAATATGAAAAGTTTCAAAGAAAAGAAATGGATTTTCTTACTTCTGCTTTTTTTTTTTTTTGAATTTCATACTATTTACGCACAAGGGGCTTCAACTTATATCGGCGATAATATCGCCAATACAATAGAACCCTGGAATTTAAACAAAGGTGATTTATGGGTGATATTTTTGAAATATTGATAACTTAGCATCAAAATTCCCAGATAAATTTGCATAGCAACCACAATGATGGTTATATTCTTCATTCTTGAGCAGAGAGTGGCAGCAAGTTGGTTTGAACAATGCCAAAGTGGTGTGTCAAAGATTAGGTGTTTGCATGGACAATGGCATCATCATAAGCCTTATCCCAACTAATTATGGATGGCTTGTGGACAATGACACTTGATAAAATCTTCATTGTAGATGACCTTAAGAGCAAAAAACAAAGGATCCCTAGGTATTTGTTGTGTGCACGGAAGATGAAAGAAATCATGCATCACTTATTTATCCATTGGGACATAGCAAGATGTATCTAGGGCACCTTTTCATATACAAATGGATGTTCCAAGTTACCAAAGTTGGGGGATGGGTCCTTTGGTGATTAATCCCTTGTGTGTTATATGGGTGATTTGGATGGATTGGAAGGATCGCATTTTTATGACATAGGCAATCCTGTGCCAAAGATTGCTAAAAAGATAAGAAGTAGTCTCATTACATGGGTGCTTCTAGATCCATTAAAAAATAAATAAAAACAGTGCTTGTATAAAAGAATCCTAAGGGATCCCAATGTTAGATATGCTAAGTTGTTAGCATGAAGCGATCAATAGCAGCCCAGGGAGAGCAAATCATTGTGAGATGGAAGAAACCACTGGAAAGGCGTTTGGAAGATAAATTTTGATGGAGCTTTCACAGGAAACCCTGAAAATGTGGAGTTCAAGTGGTCCTAAGAAAAGACAAGGGCCTGGTCATATGTGTTTCTTTGTCCAGCTGGTTAAGAAAGCCATCCATAGCTGAAGCTAAGGCTTCTTGGTTAAGCCTTGTGTATCTTTTCTAATCATTTCCCTAGGTTGCTGATTGTGGAAGTTGACACACAAAATGTCATTTCATGAGATAACTCTAACTACTCCAAGCCTTGCAAGCAGATTTTTTTTTTTCAAAGAGATTCGAGATCTCACCACCAAGTTAAACATCTCATTTTCCTTGTTGGTAGAGAGGCAAGTGATGTAGTCAAGGTATGCCGTAATGGTAACAGTGGCCGTAACAGCCACCACCGTTACCTTTACAATACGGGTTGTACTTGTAACAGCAGTTAAAGTCTATCTTTTTATTATTATTATTATTTATTGAAAGAAAACTTGAAAAATCTTGTATCGGCCCTGTAATGGACTGTTACGGGACCATTATGGGGTCGTTACGGGGAGCGTAATAGGCCATTACGGGGGCTGTAACGGCCATTACAGGTCATTTTTTCCATAACGGTTGTTATGTCCCTGTAACGTGTAATAGTTGCCACAGTTACCTTTATGTAACTGCCATTACGACACATGATGTTGTTGGCCGCAAGGCCCTTTGCATTTGGAATTCATTCCCACTTTGATTTTTTCTCTAATGGAACTTTTCGTCAGCAATCATCATTAAAAAGGAATGTCAAATGCGCAGCCAGTAATCAAACCTTTACAAGATCATGAGAATTCTTGTATCAAGTCTAGATGACTGATGAAAAAAGATTTGTAAAGGCAATCCTAAATAGCTAGGAAAAGGCTGGGATGATGATTATAATTGGTAACAGATCCATATCCACAAGCAAAGATATACAACAAGTGATAACTCGCTTGCCTTGTCCTCCTTACAACACAGAAATCTAGTTAGGGCCTATTTGGATTTGTTGAAATATAAGTTGAGGAAACATCATTTCCATGAAAATAACATTTCCATTGTTTGTTTTTGTAAATTTATTGGAAATGCCATTTTCATTTCCATCTCATTTTCTGAAAAATGCCCCTTTTTGTTTCCTGGCCTAGACTTGAGAAACGTCCTTTTGAAGAAATTGAGGGAAATGAGAAGAAACGATCCGTCTTTAAAATGCCCTATATGGGAGTCACACGTGCCATCACCCATCTTCTAAGTTCCCACATGCAACCATCCATCTTCAAATGCCCCACATGTGCCAATGTGCAAACATTGGTTGCATATGCCGACATCCATCTTAAAGCACCACACATCTCATTGGGCCACGTGTACAAAATGTGCCGTCACCCATCTTTTAGTGATCCATGTTTCAATTTGCCACACACCTCAATGTGCCATGTGCAATATGTGTCACTCTCATCTTCAAATGCCCTACATCTGCCACATGTGCCACATGGTTATTGTCGATCTTTAAGCACTTCACGTGTGACATGCGCCAATGTTATACAACATGTGCCCCCAACCACCTTAAAGTGCCCCACAAGTGCCAATGTGCCACAATCCATCTTAAAGCACCATACACCTACTAACGTTGATCCATGACAGTCTAAACTAGAATGCATGTGTGAGCACAGAAATTATCCAGCGAAATAAACTAAGCAAATCAATTGAAATATTCAACATTCCACATCATAGTAAAGTTAATAACAAAGGAAACATGCAATGGTTGCAGACCATCATCACAATCCTGCGGTACCGTAGTCAAATCATGCGGGAATTGGATCCGGCGAGGGATGGGACCTCCCGATCTTGCATGGTTTCAATCCAACAATCAATGCAGCTTCTCTAGTCCAGGAAATCAAAGGATTTCTGGAATAGGGACGGTTGGAAAATCTGAGAGGGTTGGGATCAATTCTTAGATTTTTTGGGTTAATAGCAATCAAAAAATACTAGGCATAGAACGAGAAGAAGAAGGTTGGAGGGCTAGAAATAGAATTTATAAGAAGAGAAGAGATTAGGGGAAGAGAAGAAATTAGCACAGAGAGAAAGGGGAAGGAGGCGCCAAGCTTTTATTTATTTATAAAAATAAAAAAAATAAAAAAAAATAAAAAAAAACATTCTTTGGTTTAGGGAAGAAAATACCCTAATTATAAAATTCGGATTTAAAAGAAAATGACTAAACTATCCTTATAACAAAGGAAAAAAAAAAACACAAAACAAAATTTTCTAAAAAAAAATCCCACGTAACAGATCAGTCTTCTAACTCATCTTACACGTGTGTCCTCCTAATGTGGGGTCTTCAATAATCCAGGGACACATGTAAGGCCTTCAAAATCCTCCTTGGTTGTGCCAGGAACCATCATCAAGCCATAAAGATGTATTCATCGGCCGCCTTCGTCTTTGATAAACTTTGAAGGGTCTAATGTCCTCATCAAACGTGCCACATTTGTGACATGTACAACCACCGATCATCAAGTGTGTCAACATGTCACACCCAACGTGCCAATCTCATCTTCAAGCACCTCACATATGCAAATGTATTGCATGTGTTGCCACTCACCATCAATGATTAAGTGCACATGCGCCATATGCGTTAATAATAATATGCCACATGTGCAACATATGCCACAAGTTCTGTAAATGGAACCTGGCTTGGGCCATGCAAAATCAATTTTTTGAATAGACCCAGCTCAAATAGTTCGTTCAAAATTCGGGCCGAAGCCAACCTCAAGCCCGGCCCGTTGACAGTCTCAGGTGTCACCATCAATCTTAAAGCATCCCACAAGTGCAAATGTCCATATGCGCCAATGTATCATTTGTGACAATGTGACCCACGTCATTATCCATTTTCAATGCATATATTTCACCTTCCGTCTTTGAGTAAAATTTTCATGAAAATTTCCTTTCTTCCAAACAACAGATTTAGAAATGAAGGAAATTTCAAGAAAATCTTGTTGAAAAACAATAGGAGAAGATGAGACGGCTTTTCATTGCTCACCATTTTCTAGAAATGGCGTTTCCTGAAAACAATATTTTTAGGCCTATCCAAGTGTTGCAATTGAAGATCTCGACCAAATAAAGGGTTCCAAAATTCCAATTAAAGATTTATATCAAATCAAGGGTCTGATTGGACTAACAGATCCAATCAAGTCGCCAAAAGAATGAACAAACGGTTTGAAGGAGCAGAATGTCTGAAAGATTTTAGATTGATTAGTCTATTGAAGGGATCGTATAAAATATTAGCATCCAATTTTGGTGGGTTCTTGGGGATGTGATATCAAACTCTCAAGGCACCTTTGTGAAGGGGAGGCAAATTGTGGATAGTGCTCTTATAGCTCATGAATGCATTGATGCCTGTAATAGAAAAGGTAACAAAGGTAACATCTGTGAGTTGGACATCAGGAAGGCATATGATCATGTCGATTAGGATATTCTTGATCACATGTTTGGATGTCTGGGATGTGGGGAGAAATGGAGGGCTTGGATTCAAGTTTGTGTTCGATCGACTAATTATTCAGTGTTGGTAAATGGTGTATCAGAAGGGTGCTTCTCTGCTTCTAGAGGTTTGTGTCAGGGTGATCCACTGTCTCCTAGTTTATTTGTGGTGGTGATTGAGGCTTTTGGAAGGATGTTGGAACAAGGGGTAACAACAAGTTTGGTGGAAAGCTTTCGGGTGGACAATTCTAATTTTCAAATTTCACATCTTCAATATGCAAATGATACCTTGATCTTATGTGAAGCAAATGAATCAAAAGTAGATAGCCTTCGAGTGATTATTACATGTTTTGAGGCAATTCCGGGGCTGAAGGTTAATATTGATAAAGGTGAATTGTTGGGGGGTGGTTCTCTCAAAGGTCAAGGTGGAGGGTTATATAGCTCGCTTTGGGTGTAGGGCGGGTTCTTTTCTATCTTCTTATCTAGGTCTTCCTTTATGTATTGGTAAACCAGCCAAGCATTTTTGGAATAAGGTGATCAAAAGGTTTGAAAGAAAATTATCATCCTGGAGGGGGAGGCATCTTTCTTTAGGAGGTATGCTTACTTTAATCAAGTCGGAAATGTCCAATCTTCCGGTTTATTTTATATCCATCTTTAAATGTCCAAAATCAATTGTGGTCAAGTTAGAGAAAGTTTATCATAATTTCCTATAGCAAGAGGTGAAAGAAAATCATAAATTTCACTTATTAAAGTGGGAAGAAGTGTGTAAACCACTAGACGAGGGGGGAGCAGGTTTGGGGTGTTTTGAATCAATGAATTTGACATTGTCAGGAAAGTGGGTTTGGAGGTTTGGGGTTGAAGAGGGTAGTCTATGGAGAGAAGTGTAGGGTAGGAAGTATGGAGTTGAAGTTGGGGATAGATGAACAAAATCTTCTTCTTTGTATAGGGCTTCATCATTATGGAAGTCAGTGAATTTCGTCAAAATGAAGGTGTGAGAGGGGGTGGACTTTTCTTTGGGTAATGGCAAGCAATGTTCAGAGTATCCCCGATATTATCGAAATATCATTGATATTATCTCCATCTCCAACTTGGCGATACTGATAACACTAGTAGCAATACTGATAACACTGGTAGTATCAGAAATTCCAGGCATCGACGATGTATCGCTAAGTATCACCAATGTATCAATATCACTAATGTATCACCAATATTTTCGACTATGTAAATTCTAGGTGTCGCTTGTATTGCCAATGTATCGCCAATATTTTCGACTATGTAAATTCCATATGTCACTTGTATCGCTAGTGTATCGGCGATATTTCAATAATATTGTCAATGTATCAATATCGCCAAAAATCTATTTATTAAAAAAAAAAATCCATGTCAATTTTTTTATGGGCGCATGGTTGTATGCAGTGATCCAATTATCGACAGTATTATCATTAACGCAACATGGGTGATATCGAGATCACATTCTTTCGCTTCCTTTCCAGTTTTCAACAATTTCTTGGCGAAATATTGTGTTGTCGATGTTATAAAATACTAATGTTTAGATGAAAGGTTGGATGGTTGGATGGTTGGATGGATAAGATGGGATTGATGGGATGGTTGAACTGATTTCTTACAACATGACATGCTTTTAAGCCCCCCATTTAACTTATGATGTATGTATTCTTTTTTAATTTTTTTTATTCTTAAATATGCAAATTTGTATTTTAGCATATCCTGAAGTTTCATTGAAAAAATCCACCTTCTCATATTTCCCCGCATTTTCGGTTATTGACGATATTATCGGTGACATCAATATTGTTTCCATATCCCCAGCCAGCTTGTAGCAATACTGATACTTCAAACACTGATGGTAAGAAGATTAGGTTTTGGGAGGATCGGTGGTTTGGGGATCAAAAGCTAAATGTTTTGTTCCCTGGACTAGCAGGTATTTCCTTAGAGCCAAATATCTCGATTGATCGTTGTTTCTCTGTTCATGGTGAGGATATTATTTGGGTGCCTCCTTGTAGAAGAAATTTGAATGATGAAGAGGTGGAGTTGGTCAAGTTGTTAGAGATACACTGAAATTGTCATCCATCCATTTTAGAGGCTGATTCGATGGTGTGGCTTAAAGAAAAATCTGGTAAGTTTTCGGTAAAATCCTTATTTATGATGATCGATGGAGATCAAAGAGAGCAATTTGAGTATCATATGACAAACGTTTGGCGTTATGGTGCTCCTTCAAAGGTGGCGACTTTTGCTTGGTTAGTGGGGAGGAATAAGGTTCTCACGATTGATAACTTGCATAAGCATCACATGATTATTACAAATGTATGTTTATTATGCTTTCAAGATGGGGAATTGGTTAATCGTCTCTTTATCCATTGTTCTTTTGTTACGAAGATACGGGAAGGTTTCTTCAAGTTATTCGGAATCATGTAAGTTGTTCCAAGTTCAATTAGTCAGTTTTTCTTAGCTTGGCACAAAGGGGGTAAAGGTAAAGTTGGAAAGCGGGTTTGGCACTTGTGTCTTCTAGCAGGATTATGGAATATTTGGTTGGAGAGGAACAATCCTTGTTTCGTAAATCAAAGGGATCGATTTGCGGAAGTTTTCAATAGGGCAAAATTGAATGTGGAGTAGGCGCAAGCATCTAATGTATTAGTCTCTGATCAATTTCCCACGTTGTGATCACTGTTGTAGAGGGTCTTTGATTGTATTTTATTTTCTTCTCTTTCGTATTTTTTGGCTTCAGCCTTTCTTAATTAAATGATTATTGTTTAAAAAAAAAAAAAAGAAGAACCGACGGGACTATAGGGCCCACACGTCCAACTGGCTACTTTTTCTAGGGTTTAACCTTTAAGCATTCAGTCAAGCTGATCACCCTTTTTATGTGGGCCAGCTGGCTTCTTGCTTCCTATTTCGTTGTTGCGTGCAGGCCTTTAATAAAATTCCATTATCCTTCAAAAAAAAAGGAATACAATTTGACGATTGAAGTATTATAAGGACTTTAATCTACATTGGAATCTTTGTTAGATTTAATTAAATTCCTTTTTTTGTTACAAGTAAGATTTGGTGGGATTGGTTAAGGAACGCTAGTATCACTAGGAACTAAGTGAAGGGTTTTTATGCTGACAAGGATTTTGTGAACATAAGGCTATATATAAATAGCATATTCATAAACATATAATGATACTATTCAATTGATTGAAAAGAACTTTTGTTGTGTTTTGCAATGAGATACAAATCCTAGAAAGTGTTCTCATCTAGAGAACTATTGGTATGACTCCTATAGTTTGTATCTTGTGGTGAGACATCACAATTTCCCCTTCTATCTTCTCTTAACTCCTCCATTAACTATTTCAAGACTGCAAGAGTGCAACCTCTTTGAGAACACAACTTCTATGTATGCAGACTTTATTCAAAATATACTCCACTGCTCTTATTCCCTCTTGCCCTAGTTTCTTTATGGAAGCACAAAAAAAAAAAAAAAAATTCACTTGTTTCAAATTTTGATTTGCTCCGTATTTACTATCACAATGCATCAAGAAATAATGCATTTCTACAACCAAGCATGTTCATAAATAGAAAAACATTAAGGGTTTAAATGAAATAAGAAATGCATTTAGATGAATAAATCATCTTGTACTAATTTAGAAGTTCATTTAAACTAGCAATCGTCTCACACTACCACTCCACCCATATAGTTGAACCTCATCACAAGCAACTTCCCACAAGCGGAAGACGGAAACTAAAGGATTTCCCAGAATAATACAACCAAAGATCAAAACAAGAGCTTCAAACTCACTTGTATAACTTAAAATATAGAGTTTGATGTAATCAACCTCTGTAATAGACTATTAGAAAGAACTTGATTGTAATCAACCTCGGTAATAGACTATTAGAAAGCACTTGATTGTAATCAACCTATGTAATAGTCCATTACATTGTGCTGTAGGAGTTTTCTGCTCTAATTGCCGGACCCTAGGGATAAAGGAGGGTTCAGTCAGGTTGACAGCCGGTATCAAACTTATGCAATAACTTTTAGCCAACCTCAATTAATTGGGATAAGGCTTAGATGTTGATAGATGATGATAATGATGCCAGTCTTAAAATTTTAAAAATAAATAAATAAAAAGATCTAGAACACGATGCATCTCTTGAGAAATGCAATACTAACTATATTTACCTTGACTACAGTGCCTAGTATCGCCTCAGTATAATCGATGCTAATCTTTGAATAGAGATTAAGACCTTCCCTCCAAATTCCACGTTTTTCATTCACATGGATGGATAGATAGAGATCACCCACTTTGCTCCTACACGGTACGAAATAAGTAATGTCAACAACATTTTACTGACAAAAATATTCTGATGACCTCTATATAGCTATATCATTTATTGGAGACATACGAAGCAGATATAAAAATGAACTACAGTAATCTAAATGCAATGCATTATAAGTATAATGCAAGAATATTACATTAATAAAGGCAGAATAAAACTAATGTGAAGTGTAATTGAAAATGTTTACTTGAAAGATCAATAAGAGCCAAGAGTCAACTAAGAAAATTAGAAGACAGGCATTAAACAATATCCACAAGAAAACAAATGTCAATGGAAACAGAAACACTAGTTCACAGTAATAGTATAATAGAAACAATGAAACTAATAAAAGAAGCAAAATAATGAAAAAGAAAAGCAAAGATTGCAAATTTCTTAAACAACAAAGCAATGCAAAAGAACCAATAGACAGTATAAAGAGGTAAGTATCAGGAAACAATATAAATTCTAAAGGTAACACATGCATCCAATCTTGTTGCTTTCCAATGACAATTGAATAGATACAGAACATATACATACATAAGTATATACATATGCAGATATGCTCGGATGTATGTATGTATCTCTATATCATGTCCACTTTAAGCTTCAAGCTTCGATCAGTGTTCTGAGTATCGGTATCGTTACATGTAGTGTTCGCAATATCGATACTATCGGCCGATATCATCGGTATCGCAGTCCGACGATACGAAACTGCCCAGGAATATTCAATTTTTTAAATTTTTTTTAAAAATCCCTAATATAATGCAATATCGCAATTTATCAGCGATATATCGTATGATATCGTGCGTTTTTCTTTGTTTATGATCTAGATATCGGTTGATATCTTCGGCGACATTAGGCGACAATCCTGTCTACCATTCCAAAAATTCGAAAAAAAATATATATATATATAGGAGAAAGATCTCTCTTACCTTGTTACTCAAGATCCGCCTAGATTTGGTGGGCCAATCGCGTTCGACAGTGCTGGATCATGTAAAAAACCTATAACCCCTTTTTTGTCATCGAAGAGAATTGCTTCAAAAGGAAACCAGATTTCTGCCAAGGTTTTTGGGATTTTAACGGATTCGAAGTCTCGAAATGAGGCATGAGGGCTTGCAAGTTTGTGGCTTTAACGGAGAAGACGAGGAGAACTTCAAATAACTCTTTCGCTCTCTGCCTTAATTAAGGGAGTAGATTTGGTGCGACTCGACTGCACCGAATACAGTGCGGCCCTTACGGTGGGGCCCACATTGATGTATGTATTGTATATCCATGTCGTCCATACGTTTTGTCAAATCAATCTATGGCATGATCTAAATAATGAATTAAATCCAAATCTCAGGTAGACCATACTCTAAGAAAGAGTGGTATTTCAACCTCCACCAGTCCTTACTCTTACTCCGGTGGTAGACTCTTAGGAGTTTCAACACCTGGTTGAGGGTTCGAGTACCCATAGGTGGTGAAATCCCACTACGGTGTGAGTGTGTGGTGGTGTGTGTGTGTGTGTTAAATTTAAAAATTAAAAATTAAAAAATGCTAAGGCCCACCGAATGTTTTTGTAATGTTTATTTATCATCCAACCTGTTGATAAGGTCACTGAAATGTGGATGAAGGGAAAATAACGAATATCAGGTTGAACCAAAACTTGTGTGACCCATTAGCAAGTTTTGATGAGCAATCACCACTGTTTCCTACAATATGGTCCATTTGAGATTTGAATTTGCTTCATTTTTTGGGCTCATGCCCTAAAATGATATGTAAAAACGTATGAACGGCTTGGATATATAATAAATATACCAAGGTGGGCCCCACCATAAGTGTCGCACCATCTTGGGTCAGGCCAAGGCTGCACCTAATCCTCTCCCTTAAAAAATAATCAAACGATGTCACCAAGTTATGTGGGCCCAACCATGGTGTATGCGTTGTATCCACACCGTGCATCCATTTGGAGAGATCGTTTTAGTGCATGAGCTAAAGATTGAGGCAGATCCAAAGCTCAAGTGGACCCCACCACAGAAAACAGTGAGAATTGAATGTCTACCATTAAAAATTTCTTGGGGGCCACAGAAGTTTTCGATCAAGCTAATATTTGTGTTTTCCCTTCGTCCATATCTGTGTGAACTTATGAACATGTTTGGATCTCAAATAAACATTATGGTGGGCCCTAAAAAGGTTTCAACAGTGGCCGTCACTGTCCCCCACTGTTTTCTGTGGTGGGGTCCACTTGAGCTTTGGATTGGCCTCATTCTTTGGCTCATGCCCTAAAAAGATGTCTCCAAATGGCTGGACGGTATGGATACAACACATATATCATGGTGGGTCCCATAGTCAGGGTCCCACCCACCTCGCCGGTCTTCCGTGTTGTAGGCGCGGATTGGGTACTACCCAACTAGAGGTGAGCACGGGACGACTCGATCCGGCTAACTCGACTCGTCCGACTCGTTCCGATCCGGCTAACTTGACTCGAACCAAATGGGTGAGTGAGACGGTCCGAACCGAGTAAGCTTTGCCCAATCCGAACTCAAACCGAGTTGAGTTCGAGTTACCCAATAACTTGACCCGACTCGACTCGAAACTCGATCCAGTTAGACTCGAGTCGATCCGAAACCCGACTCGACCCGACTCTCCAACCCTACCCTGACCCGATCCCAACCTCTCTCTCTCCCTCCCTCATCCTCCTCTTCCAAGCCCGTCAACCACCCACCACCATCACCCTCCTCCTCTCTCTCCTCTCTGCTCCCTCCCTCCCTCTTCTAAGCTCGGCCACCACCATCACCCTCCTCCTCCTCCTCCTCTCTCTCCTCTCCACTCCCTCCCTCCCTCGTCTCTCAATCCGACTCGGTACAGATCAATCCAAGCCAGACCGAACTCAGATCGAGTCAGGCATGTTGGACTCAGTATCGAGTCAAATCGAGTTCGGGTCAGGCCTATTTCAAAACCAGATCGAGTCGAGTCAGCCCTAACTCGGTCCGACTCGACTTGATGCCCGGCTCTATACCCAACTCCATCGGAAGTGAGAGGGGATTAGGTGAAACCCTGAATCCACCGAGGTGCATGGGACCCGTGGGGCTCACCTTGATGTATGAGACTACATACACACCGTCCATCAGTATTAAAAACTCATTTTAGGGCATGATCCAAAAAATGAAGCAGATCCAAATCTCTAATGGACCATAGAAAGGGAAATAGTAGTAATTGACCATTAAAACCTCCTTGTGGGCCACAAAAACTTTAGATCAAGATGATATTTGTGTGGTCCACCTAAGATTTGGGCAGGCATCAATTTTGGGATCATGCTCTAAAGTGAGCTTTGAAAATGGTTGGAAGGTGGCCCCAAAAATGAAGCATATCCAAAGCTCAAGTGGACCACACCATAGGAAATAGTGTCAATTGAACGGCAACCGTTGAAAAATTCTTAGGGGTCACCACTGTTTTGGATCAAGTTAATATTTGTGTTTTCCCTTACGACATGTATGTATTGCATATCCACACTGTCCAACTGTTTTTACAGATTATTTTAGGGCATGGTCCCAAAAATGAAGCAGAAACAAGTTTCAAGTGGACCACACTACGAGAAATTGTGGTTCACCGGTGAGGTTTGTTTGCACACTACCTTATATGGTCCCAAATGTTGCCTTGTATGCACAGTCCCAAACAGTGGTGCACCAATGAGGTTTCAAGTGGACCACACTACAAGAAACATGGTCCCAAAAGCTAGAAAAAAGTGGTGATTAAACACCTTATCATTGAAAACTTCTTGGGGCCCACCATGGTGTTTGTTTGACATCCAGCTGTTGATCAGGTCCACTGAATGTGGACATGGGGCTGGGCCCACTCATGAGGCGGATTTGCAGTTCAAGCGGCCCCCACTACAGCAGGATAATGGGAATGAATACTTACCATTGAAAACCTTCCTGAGGCTCACCCTATTGTTACCTGTTGTGTAACCTATTAAGGAGGTCACTAGGGCATGGAGATGGCCCATGCCCCAAAACAAGTTGCATGTTATGAACGGTGCAAATCTCAAGCATTAGCGTGCATTAGTGCAGATCATATATGTCTTGATACATTTATAAATGTTATGTATTCAATTTGAATATAGTTGCGTTGTTCAGTCAGACAGTGCATAGCTTAGGACCCTATACAAAGGAAACCTATTATGTGCACTTCTTTTTTGAGATGCTATGATTTAAAAGTGTGTATTAAGTTTTTTTTTAACAATCCCTAAAGTTTCATTGAAAAATTCAACCATTTTCCCAATGTTTCCCCATGTTTCCCAAAAAGTGCGATAAGTTACCCGCTACAAACAATATATCCATGCGATAACTGATACAAATTTGTATCCCAAGGGTGTGATACATTGCGTGATACTGATATTTTGAACATTGGTTACATTTATCAATAACAGGGGATACGGAAACATGTATCAGTAGCGCCAATATTATCACCGATACTTAAAAATAATAATGCTGTTTGAGGGAAACATTGGGGAAAAAAAGTGAAATTTTTCAATGAAACTTTAGGAGATGCTAAAAGAGACGTTTACACATGTAGGAATCAAAATATTGTAAAAAAACAATTACACATAATAAGTTTCCAGTTTATAAGGGACTAACCATGTGTTATCGAAAAATCAGTATAAAACAAATATGTAAGTTTTGTAGCTAATCAATAGATTTGCCAACACTCATTAATATATAAAACTTCCACATTAATTAACAGTGAAGAATACATTTTTTTCCAATATAAAAATGGAGAAAATTAGGATTTTCTCAATTATATGTTTTTTTTTTTTCCGCCTCAAATCCATGTCAATGCATGAGAATCATGCATAGACATGGATTTCCATTGCAATCCATGCTAACATTTGGGGGGGGGGGGGGGGGGGGATTTTTCATCACCTTTGAGTTTTGGCCCATCTTCCTTACGAGTTGAGATTTCTTCCCACATGAAAACTTTTATTCAAGAAAAACCAAGAGTGATCGAAATCACCTAAGGAATAAAATTCCAAAAAAAAAAAAAGAGGAGATTTTTTGGGCTTTTTGAAAATTTCCCAATTTCCTATCAATTTCCATGTATTTACATAGGTTTCGCTGGTTTTGAGGATATTATCGGTGGTATTGGGAATATTGTTTTTGGTATTGGATATATTATTGATGGTAGCGCAGATACCAGCGGACTTTTAAAAGGGATTCTTCTCAAAGTATCGTTGATATCAATAAAATTGCCATGTATCGCCGATCTTCATGAAAGTATCAACGATATTTAGAAATTTTTATACTTCCAGAAGTTTAGGTATTGCTGACCTAGCGATACCAATAATATCAGCGACATTTGGAACACTACCTTCAATACAATTCCTAAATACTTGTACAACTTCACAATGTACCCAAAATATGCTCTTAAACACTAGATAGTTAATATGACAAGAAAATGGTCTCCCCTTAGAAACTCAACCAAGCTTCCATGCTTCAAACGTACTCGCTATATATAGAGAGCTGTTGAACAGTGAACTTTCATGGACATGCCGTGACCAAAATGCCTACCTTCTTTTATCGAAGCTTCCTTCTCCTTGAAGTTGCATGGTGACTCCATCATTAACACCAGCCGGGATATCTATTTTGAGATTCCGCTTTGTTTGTATTCTGCCTTCACCTTTACACCTTTGGCAACTTTCAGTGATTATTTTGCCACCACCGCGACATTTTGAACAAGTAGATACCTAGAAATTTATTAGAACATCTATATAGCATATGTCAACACCAGAAAGTAGAATGAGAATACATAATGGTTGAGCAGTAATCCATTACAACGTAAGAAAACCTCAGACAGAATTTGTTACGAATGGTTGGGACAAGGCTATGATGATGACAACTATTATTTAATATAGACAACAAATTGCTATCACATATTTGTTTGGTAACTAGTTAGTATATAGCTGTAGTTATTATCATTTAATATTAAGTCTATGTATATCATAATTATCATTGTCCAATATCATAAATATCAGACCGGAAAATGAATAAAGAATGCATCTGGTTCTGTTTTTCTCTGTCCAATAGCTTGAACTGTAAGGGAAATTTCTGAAATGTGAAATACAAAATGAAAATGAAGAATTATATCAATTCCAACTTTAAAAATTATGAAGAAGTTAAATGAGGAAACATTAGGAGACACTCCGTAACTTCAAAACACTTCAAGAATTCCCTCATGCAAAATATTTTCTTTTAGCGGCAGCATACACAGAAGAATTAAGAAAAGAAATCTAAACAAAATAAAAGATTCTAGCATTTACATTTTTTCAAGAGTAAGGTAAGTTAAAAGATTATAATTTCTTTATTCATTAGCATTTTCCAAAATGAAAAAAAAAAAAAAAAAAAAAAAAGAAGAAGAAGAAGAAGAAGAAGAAGAAGAAAAAAAACTTACCAATTGGAAACAAGTAGAAAGTAGAACTATACGTAAAATAATCAAAACTCATTTTTCATTATAATCAAAGCACCTGCTTTTGCTTTAGTGAAAATCTCAAATTACCTGAGACACTATCCCAAATGGCGTTCTCTGAGATTTCATCACACCTCCCCTACCTCCACAATCTGCACATGGCTTTATGCATCCGCTAGATTTTGCACCAGTCCCATTGCAATTATCACATGTTTCAAAACGGGTAACTTCAATTTCCTGTTGTCCTCCAAAAACGGACTCTTCAAAACTCACAGACAGGTCATAACTGCAACATGAAAGATATTTCAGACGTCAACTTCCAGAGAACAACCTAAGCCTAAATTTGCCAGCTGAAACAGACATGAAAATTCATATTATCAGATGCAAGTTAATGTCTACAATTGGACACTGAAATATTAAGCTTTGTGGGCATACGTAAGCCATATCACCTATAATCAACATACTTCAAAACATCTCTACAAGGATAATGTTTAAACCATCCATTAACACTGTTAAATACAAAAACTCTGGTCTGAGATATGACCTCAAAATTGGAACCTGTTAAAAGAAAAGGAAACAGGGGAATAGCAATATAGATAGACAATAGAGAGTGGATTGGGCTAAGAAGACCAATATCATTCCAATATCCATAAAAACGAAGGCTAGGAGTTGGACCAGCGAGTTGCATCCTTGGATCTACTTGAGTGCCAAAAAAGTGTTTTGAATTTCTCACAAACATAAAAAATAGCTAGATGGATGTTAAGACAATATCAAAATATGCATTGGTACTTAGGCAAATGGTGACCAAGAAAGCATGTCAGCATGTTGTCAGAAATCAGAGCTAAGAACTTTGACGTGATAGTGAAACTAATTTTGAATCATTTTGCGCAAAGCAGTAGTCACCTCAGTTTTGTCCTGAAATGAATACAGCTGGATTGTAAAAGAATAGTCTTCATAAATGTGATTAGATAACTAAAACTAGTATGAAATACAATGTGCACCTTGAGATATATCAGAGAGAAGAATAATATTGGAAGGAGAAGAACACAACTTTTTATTATTTTAGGTCAAACAGATAGGGAAACTTTTCCCTGAGAACCATCCAGTAGAGAGGATAATCGTGAGCATGAAACCTTCTTAGGGCCCACTGAAGTTTTGCTCAGGCTGATATTTGGTTTTCCCATACATCTTGGTGGGACTAACCTTATGAACGGGTTGGATGGCATATAAACATCATGGTGGGCACTCCTCCCTCCCTCTCTGGATGGATGGATGGATGTATGGATGATCAAAACCATCCATGTTGGGAAATATAAGCTATAAGAGTCATCAAAATAAAATTAGGTTGAACAAATGGTTGTGACCATCACAAACTATAGAGAAATTCAGAACAAAGGAAAGAATTTTCAATGGCTAACATTCAACTCTTAAAATGAAAGGCTAGGATCATCTACTAAGCATTATAATTGGGAAATAGTTTATCAATGATAGTAGAGAGAATACAGACAATTAAAATTATGAGACCACTCAGCATGTATGGCCTAGCGAGTGGCAAAATACACTTGATCATGAGTTGCAACCAGTGTTTGAAGTATCGGTATTGCTACAAGTTTAGCTGGCCTAGGATACGGAAACAATATCGATGTCAGCGGTAATATCGCCAATAACCGCAAATGCAGGGAAACATGGGAAAAACGGTGGAATTTTTCAGTGAAACTTTAGGAGATGCTGAAATACACATATTTGCATATTTAGGAACAAAAAATTGCAAACATAATACATACATCATAAGTTAAATGGGGGGCTTAAAAGCATCTCATGTTGTAAGAAATCAGTCCAACCATCCCATCTATCCATCCAACCATCCAACCTTTCATCCAAACATAATTATTTCAAAACATCAACAACACACGATATTTCACCAAGAAATTGTCGACAACTGGAAAGGAAACAAAAGAATGTGGTATTGATATCACTCATGTTGCATTAATGATAATATCGTCAACAATTGGATCACTGCATACAACCATGCGCCCATAAAAAATAAAATAATAATAATAATAATAATAATAATTTGAAATGGAATTTTTTTAATAAACAGATTTTTGGCGATATCAATACATTGGCAATATTATCGACATATCGCTGATACATTGGCAATACTAGTGACATCTAGAATTTACACAGTCGAAAATATTGGCAATGCGTTGAAGATATTGACACATTGGCAATACAAGGGACACCTAGAATTTACATAGTAAAAAATATTGGTGATGCATTGGTGATACTTAGCGATACATTGCCGATGCCTGGAATTTCTGATACTATCGGTGTTGTCAGTATCGACTACCAGTGCTATCAGTATCGCCAAGTTGGAGATAGAGGTAATATCAAGGATATATTGATAATATCAGGGATACTCTGAACAATGGTTGCGACAAAGTCAAAATGAAGGCCCGTGCAACAAAAACTTTGGGCAGTGGGGTGGGGATGCACCTTGATGTATGAGTGACAGCCCCTCCGTCCATCACCATTCATGTTAAAACATGAGTGCAAAAGTCAAGCCAATCCAAAACCGAAGTGGGCCACACCATAGGGAATGGTGGGGACGGGAGCATTCACCATTGAAACCTTCATGGGGCCCACCATTATGTTTATATGCCATACAACCTGTTTATAAGGTTAGTCCCACCAAGATGAAGGGAAAAAACCAAATATTAACCTAATCAAAACATCAATGGGCCCTAAGAAGATTTCAATGGTAGGCATTCCATCCCCACTTCTCCCTTTGGTGTGGCCCAGTAGAGTTTTGATCAACCTTCTTTTTTGGCTCACGTCTAAAATGAGTTGTTGTAGCAAATGATGGACGGAGTGGATGTCACACAAACATCACAGTGCGACCCATTGAGCCTTTTGTTGCAAATTTACATCCCCACATATCGAATGGTGAGAGTGAGAGAGAGAGAGGAGAGAGAGAGAGAAGAGAGGAGAGAGAGAGAGAGAGAGAGAGAGACGTAAATGGTAAGGGATTTATTAGATGTCGTAATGGGGAATTTTAAAAATTCAAGCATGCGGGCTGAAGTTGAGTTGTTTGAAATTTCCATGTGTATGTGTGTCCACCTAGTTGGACCACTAATTCACTGTCCAACCAAGAGATATTTTTCTTCCAATCATGTTTGTGCAACATCCAACCCATCCAAAAGGTTGGTCCTGCCATGAGGATCACCTTGTGAATAACATAAGGATAAATAATTTTAACAGCCTAATCCACCAACCAGGTGGGCTACACCTGTATATCTTTATTATATCAACAGATTTCCATTGTTTTTCAATGGTGTGACCAGTGTTCGAAATATTGGTATCGCATCCTTGGGATACAGATATGTATCGGTTATCGCAATGGATATATCGTTTGTATCGGGTAATTTATTGCACTTTTTGGGAAACATGGGGAAACATTGGGGAAATGGTTGAATTTTTCAATGAAACTTCAGGGATTGTTATAAATAAATAAATAAATAAATAAAAAGACCTTAATACACATTTTAAATTATAACATCTCAAAAAAAAAATAAAAAAATGTACATAATAGGTTTCCTTTGTATAGGGTCCCAAGTTTCCTTTGTATAGGGTCCTAAGTTATGTGTTGTCTGACTAAACTAATGCAACTATATTCAAATTGAATGCATAACATTTAGAGTGTAAGTGATGATTATTTCATCAAACACTCCTAAATACTTCAAAATAAGTCTGACAGCTGGTTAAAGGAAATTTCAAAAAAAATAATATTTTAATAAATATTTTATTAATTTTTAATTAAAAATCATTATAATTTTCCAATAATTGACAGGGACTTGAGAAATTAGTGGATCAGCCCTCATACATGCTTGATTTCATGTTTGGAGTACAACATTGCAAGCAAATTGGGAGAAATTAGGGAAAATTGAATTTTCCGCAAATCGGATCACCTACACTCAAATTATGAAAGTAGAGGGTTTCTGAAGATTCTTTCATCAAATACCTCGTAAATACTTTGAAAATTAGACTCAATTGACAGCTGGTTGAAGGAAAATTTCAATATATATATATATATGGAGAACATGAAGAACCAATGGATATTGAAACCAAAGCTCCCACTCCATGATTTTCCATGCAAAACATGAAGAACCAATGGATTTGTAACCATTTGATACTGATTTAACATAATTTCAACAAAAAAATCATCGGAAATTGAAAATGCTCACCGGATCGAACATGTGGGATATATTGACACTACATATGCGTTTCGCATCGCATAGGTGGGATACAAGATATATCATGGGATATATCGGCTGATATCGTCAATATTTAAAACATTGCATGCCACCCGTTTCCATTATGGCATGTAGGTCCAAGATGACTCCATCCATTAGAAAGGCACCACCATATTGATGCTCTATACTAAAAAATTAGGTTGATCCATTTGGTCAAGTGGGCCACAGTTTGCAAAAATAAAAATAAAAATTGTATGGCTCTAAAACACTTGGATGAAGTTTTCTAACAAATCTACCTATTTCCAATATTGGGGCCCACCTTCTCAGTTGGCCAGATTAATTTTAGGGAAAACATGGTCGAACCAACCGGTGGATGGATTTGATCTCGGACCTCCATGCCATGATGGCACATGTGTGGAGGTATACAGCTCTACACTCTTATGAAACTAACAAACCTTACAACATGAGAGAGATGATGAGGACATCACTTCGCGTGCCCCTTGCGTACGTATCAGAGGAGGCGGGCCATACCGATTTCCCTGTGGCTAGGTAAGTATCGTGATCGTGCTGAAGAGCTCATGTGCATGTGCGAGAATTTGGAAGACCCCACACTGGGAAGATGCACATGGGCTACTTTATGGAGTGATCCAGACCGTTGGATCAGAGGGATGTGACATTCGGGTCATTGATCACAGAGTGTCTACACTAGTTTTTCATAGATTTTATCAGCTTATAGGATTTAGTTTTGTTTATGTATGTTCGGACACCATTATGAGCATTTTTAGTTGATTTTAGTTAGATTAGGGCCATTTTCGTCAAATTTCACAAAACTGTGTTTATTGTAATTTCGAACTTTCTTGAAGCTATAAAAGAGGGTAGGTGTGTGACCCTCTCCCTCATTGGATTTTGTGATAAAATAAAATAAAAAATAAATAAATAAACAGAGAAAAGCTCTTACTTTCTTCTTCCATCTTTATGCGATTTGAAGATTCTACCATGCGATTTGGAAGGCAGATTAGTGCGAGGCTAATTTTCATCAACAGAGGTACGAGGTCTCCATCTATCCCCACACCATTATCTCTCCTCCATTAAGGTATTTTCTTCGAATTCTTCGATTCTCTCATCATAAGCCTTCATCCTTTCATAAACCCATCTTTCCTTTACCTATCCACAATCCCAAACCCTAACCGACCTAACCCGTCCATCCCACGCCACACGTGTGACCGTACAACCACAAGTGTAAATCCTTCGGGTTGGTCATACGGCCATACCTTGCCCCTTTTGGCTTTTCATCATCCTCATATCAAAACCCCGTTCTTCTATTCCCAAAACCCTAACCCCTAAACCTAAAATCCCTAACTTTCCTACTTTCCCAAATTACCCAAACCCTAATTTTTACCCTAGGTTGTATTAGGCCTTCTACTTTGAAATAGACTATGCTAATTAGATGTCCCTACATCCATTAGATCCTAGTTTTGTTTTATTTAATGATCTTGTGTGATGATGTTGGTAACATAGGCAAGGATCATGCATGATATTCTTTTGGTTTTCATGGGATTCGTGATGATTATGGCAATGCTTGTGTTTTTTTGTTAATTGTCTTAATTCTGTTACTGGATCTCACATGTTATTTGCTTCATGCATCGGTCCTGCGTTAAGAGATCTTCTACATTATGAGTGTTTTTCACAAGTTTGTAAAAGCATAAGATGTAGGAGACAAGGAGCTAAGCATTGAAAAAAAAAAAAAAACAGAAATTTAGAAAATTGCTTTTCTAAAATTGATTAACTAGCTAACCGAAAACACTTCAAGCCCAAAAAAGTGATTTTGCATAATATATATATATATATTATATATATATATATATATATATATATATATATATATATATATATATATATATATATATATATATATATAACATTTTTTTAGCAAAACTAATAAAGCTCAAATGGAGAATGGTAGCCTCTTCAATTTGCCTTGTAAGACGTCCTAAGAGCATCATCAAGCATCGAATCAAGGCGTCAAGCATTTTCTCCAATCTCGCCCTCAATACATTCAATCTTATCATTCAAATCAACAATAATGTCTTTGAGATTAATCACTATCCTTTAAGCCACTCACAAACAGTGAAACCACGATGACTTATTTTTAACGGGGTTAAAAGGTCATATTTGTTTGCCATAGTCAATGAAAGTAATGTCCATGTGTGGTGGCACAACGGGTTTGTACACCACTTTACCTCACGATAATGAACCCTGTTCCTCCGCCCTTGTGAAAGAATCTTAGATTGCACCACATTTTTTTAAGAGATTAGATTGCACCACATTGATCATAATGCTTCACGGAGAACTTTAAACCATTAGTGATCGCGGGAGATTAAACCTTTATATTGATGTAGAAGTACCAAGATGGTATGATGAGCTTGGAATGGAAATAACAAGATGGTAGGATGGACTCAAAATGGGAGAAGCAAGATGTTACGGAGGGGCTCCTTCGCATAGAAGTTATGGGCATTATTGCCAACTCAAAACTAGAGGTAGTCTTCTACTTAAGCTACAGTTTTAAAAAGATGGGAAAGAGTCAGTACGCACCATTATGAAAGGGGGAAAGAGAAAATGTGAAGAATATGAATGATGAATGTGGAAAAAGAAAATGGGAGGGAGCCCTTAAATATATGAGTTAAGAAGGATTGGAAGAGTTTATCTTCATTTTAATTTGAAGAAAGTTTTGGTGGTTATAAATAAGAATTATCCAAATTCGGTAGTTACTAATAGGGTTTATTCGCAAAGTTTGAAAAATGAAAAGTATGCCATACACAAACACCTCAGTACTAGTACTAGGCATTTACCTCCTATACTAATAACCAGTAGTAAGTTACTAATATGGTTTATACACAAATCCAGTTTTTAACGCGAGGACAAAATCAAAACATGTTCGTATTGATTACACTTTATATGAGAATGTGATGCTAGAAATGAATTAGATGTCCTGTATGTGTCAACTCATGATCAAGTGGCTGACATTTTCACAAAAGGATTAAGCATCAATCGTTTTTTAATCTTGAGAAACAAGCTCACCATCATTGATTGGATGGTTGGATTGAGAAGCAGAATTAGATGACAATGAATTCAAAATCAAATATATCTTTACCATGTGTATTGGTTATAGCAGATAATGCAATTGGTTTTAATCAGCGTTTGGTATCACGTTACATATTGCACCCTTGGGATACGGATACGTATTGGTTATCGCATGGGATATATTGGTTGTACCACTCAATGTAATGCAGGGGCATTTTCACACCGGGCTCGAGTGGGATCACTTGTGGGATGCAAGGGCACACTCGGGGTAGGCGGGGCCCACGGGAGAGGTCTCGTGTTCGAGACTCTTCACCGGGGGTGATTAATGCGCATTTCGCACCGAGCTCGAGTGGGGTAGCCTGTGGGATGCAGGGACACACTCAGGGTGGGCAACCCGTGTGAGGCGGTACCCATGTGATTTGGGGCCCACGAGGGGGGTTCGGCCGAGGTCCTAACCCATGAGATGTGGGGCCTGGGCTATGAGATAAATGGATTAATTCGTCATGCTCTAACAGTTCGAGCTTTTAGAGCAAGTGGTTAATTGTCCTGCATCATAATGTATCGTTGTTGTTGGAAACATGGGGAATCATTGGGAAATTGGTCGAAATTTTCAATAAAACTTCAGTGATTGTTAAAAATGACATCAATACACACTTATAAATCACAACATTACAAAAAACAAGTGCACATAATAGGTTTTCATTGTATAGGGTCCTAATCTATGGGCTGTCTAAATGAATTGATAAAAGTATATTCAAAGTCTATTCATATAATTTGTAAATGTAAGAAGACATGTGAAAACACAAGCAATACATGATCAGGTTAAATGCATGTTTGATTTTATGTTTGGACACAGATTGCAACTGATTTGCAAAAATTAGAATTTTTTTTTTTTTTCAATTTTCCACAACTCGACCCATCTCCAAATCTCGAAATTGAAGCTCTCAATCCATGATTTTTCATGCAAAACATAAAAAATAATGGTTTCATAATAATTTGACACTAATTTAACATGATTTACAGGGAAAAAAATGATCAAAAATCGAAAATTCTCACTGGATCGAACATGTGAGATATATCCCACTACTTGTGCGTTTCGTATCGCACAGGTGAGATACGAGATGTATCATGGGGTACATCAGCCGATATCATCAATACTTAAAACATTGGTTGTAATAGATGATGATGTAATCTCTTTTGAATGCAAAATCTATAATATAGATAGATACTCATACTTAACATGTGAGAGAAACCCAAAAATCTCAATTGTTCCTTTAGGATCCAAGTCGTACAAGACATCGAGCCCATCTAACAAGTGCACCCCATCATGATGATGGGACTTGTTAAAGCACAAGAGACTACCATCATGAAGATGGGACTGCACAAGAAACTACATTGTGGAAATTATGTTCTATCTATTCCATTAACAATGAGAAGAATATATAGAAGAACTAGGAGATCCTAGGGAGATTTGTAAGATCTGGAGAGATCTTAATAAAGACACCTCTTAACAAATGAGAAAATAACCTAATATAAGATATGCGCATAAAAGAGTAACTTGAGTTTGAAATATACGATGAACATTTATTTTAAAAACAAAAGAAAAATGCAAAGGTAACATAAGGCGAGCATGAGGCAATGAAACGATGAGTAGCATGAGGGAACACATACTTTTGACGACTTCTGGGATATTAACCATTGGCACTTCTAACGTCTGGTGAATGATCTAGTGGCATTGCCAATGCTCAGGATTTTCATTACTATTGTAGTGGATACACACTTTCAACAGTTGAGAGTTCAACCGCTGCTTTTCCGATGGCCCTAAAAGTTCCGACAATAAAGAAAATAGGTCCAACCATAATGCTGACATAGTAATAGGGTCTTGTCCAAATGCCTAGCACAAAAACAAGTCTAGTCCAAATGCCCAGCATAAATGAGTCCAATCCAAACGCTCGAAATAAAACAAAAAACACATCGCGTCAAAAGGCCCGATACGGTGAAGATACATTCTCGAAGGCATATGGAGGAGATGATAGTAGAGATAGTGCTTGACGATGGACAAAAGGTTACATGTGCATAGAAATTGATGCTTTTTCGGAATACCAAAACAAGAATCGTAACTTTCACTTAAAGGAAAAGAAGAGATTAGAGCAGCAAGTGTGAGGGCAAGGCAACAACATGGTTTGGAGGTGCTGCGAAATGCGTGTAGGAGCAATTGCAGGATCTAAAGGTGCATCGTGTTTCTTGCACCCACGGAGCACCTCTAGACTACCAAAGGAAACAGGGGAAAAAAATAAAAGACAATGGATTCCTATGGATTAGGCGATGTCGGTGGGAGATTCAAGGCGGTATGCAATCGATCGGTGATGAAACGACAGTGGATTCCAGTAGCAATGACAACAGGTTTGGATAATCAAGGTATTATCGGAAACAGGCGATATGACCATGGCCTTTATGGTGACTGGCATCGATGGAGATGACGAGATCCAGGTGCTGGCAACACCATGGAGATGGGCAGCGATTGCCATCATGCAACAAGACAACAATCGAAAACAATGAGGATGGGTTGCCGACAATGGGTTCCGACGACGAAAGCAACAAATGGTTGTTTTATGGGTGGGTTCGAAGTGGGTTCGTGATCAACAAATGGGTTTCCAACGTCCAATCTAGTGATTTGCATATGCGATTCCAACGCTAGATGATGCACAGAAGCTGATTTCAATGGGGATGTGGGATAGACGAAAGGGGTCAGTGGGTGCCAGCAGTAATCGGAGATGGTGATTTCGCAAGCTAAAGGACGGTGTAAGAATGATTGCAGGATCTAAAGGTACACCATGTTTCTTGCACCCACGGAGCAACTTAAGACTACCAAAGGAAATAGGAAGGAAAAAAAAAAAAAAAACAACGAATTCCTGCGAATCAGGCGATGTCGGTGGGAGATTCAAGGCATTATGCAATAGATTGGTGATAAAATAGCAATGGATTCCGGTAGCAACAACAACTGGTACGGATAATCAGGGTATTATCGGAAACAGGCGATGATGGTGGCTACTATGGTGATTGGCATCAATGGAGATGATGGGATCCAGGTGCTAGAAACCATGGAGATGGTTGAGGATGCCATTGTGTGGCAAGACGGCAATCGAAAACAATGAGGATGGGCTGCCGACGACAAAAGCAGCATATGATTGTTTTACAGGTTGGTTCAAAGTGGGTCTGCAATCAACAGATGGGTTTCCAACGTCCGATCTAGTGATTTGTAGATGCGATTCCAACATCAGAGGATGCACAATGGATTATTTCAATGATGATGTGGAACAGACGAAAGGGGTTGATGGGTGCCGACAGCAATCGGGGATGGTGGTTTGGCAAGCTAAAGAACGGTGATGGGTTCAAGCCCCACGTTAACGGCACTATTCTATCGGGTTGCAGGTGAGTTTGGGGTGTTGATGCTGGACCTGTAGTGTCAACGACGAGACGAAGACGATGGTCTGTGACCACTGGAGAAGATGATCGATCTGTCAGTTTGGCGGTGCTGGTGTCGAATGGGATCTTGTGGCAACAACACCGATGTGGTGGCAAAGATGAGTAGAGCCATCTCTTGTAGTGGCAAGGATGGGGTTTAACAACGACAAAGACAAGATCTAAAGATTGCGCAAGGGTTTAGCAATAGCACTTGTGCCCTGCACCAGCAGTTTACAGTATAGTTGGTGATAAAGATGGACCCGATGACAACATGTCCACCGGAAGAGACTTCAGGGGGTTCAATGGCAGTGGTGGCGCAGGCTTAGAGGTGTGAACAGATCAAGAGCCCTGGATCAGGTGTGAACGGATTAAGAGCACCGGATCGAGTGCTCTGATACCATGTTAAAGCCCAAGAAACTACATTGTGGACATTGTGTCCTATCTATTCCATTAACAATGAAAAGAAAGTATAGGAGAATTGGAAGGTCCTGGGGAGATCTATAGGATCTAGAGAACTGCTAACAGATACACCTCTTAATAAATAATCTAAGTAGCAAGACCAATCTACTCTAACAGGACTCACAAAAAATCTAGCTAATCCAATCATTCAAGACTCACCAGAAATCTAGCCAGTCCAATCATTAGGTGGGTCCCAACACTTGAATTAAGAGGCTTTTTATGCAATTTTATATTATTTTCCATCATGTGGCCCACCTAATGGTTGCGTTCGCCAGATATTTGGGGTGTTTGCCCATCATAATGTAGCATACCTCTAGAACAAGTTCGACGTCATGCACATACCATGTGGGCCCACTAGATCAAGACAATGACATAGGTGAAAGAAGCCCTAGCTCACTCATGTAAGACCCGTAACTTCGCGAGACCTTCCGTATGCTTCTACTTTGACAATGTCATGTTCCTGGCGGACTAGATCGACGAGTTTTGATCGTTACCCTATTTTTGTATCGCAATACCCCAAGACTTCTACCCTAGCGACCGTGTGGGCGCTACGATTCCAACGTCGCGCAGCACGCCCCATTTTGGTCCCTAGATTAGAAGTTACAATTTTGGTACAATCTGAGGTGGGCCGCAACGCACGTGGGCCCCACTTACACAAATCTCAATGTTGTCAAATCAATCAATCCATCCATCACTCATGTCACTCTCTCCCCATAAGTCAAACAAGTCCATGCCTTTCTCATGCAACCCATACCCTTACCTATGCTAGTCATCATTCTTTTCCTCCCCATTTTACCCCTCTTTTCATAATTATCTATCTACCCAAAAATCTCTACCACAAAACACCTTAAGTCCCTCTCATTCTACCATTTTCTAGCAAGAGTAGAGAGAGAAAAAAAAGAAAGAAAGATTACGGAGAGATTAAGAAAAAAGAAAGAGCTTGTGAGAGGATTAGGATTTAGGAAGGATCAAGAGAGTAAGAGAAAAAATTGATTAGAGAAGGTTGGGAGTGGAGAGGAGTTTGGCGGACCGTACGATCGCTGATCCGAACCAATCCAACCGTCCATCCTTCGAAGTAAGTGCATGGGAGGGTCAAAACCCACCATTTCTTTGTGATTTTTCTATTTTGGTGGGCCCACAAGGGTGAGACCCAGCTTGATCATGTATGGAGTATAGGGTGGACCCCATAGTGGCGGGGGCTCACCCCGATGGCCGAATATCTTTCCCTTCCTTTCCCTTTCTTTTCTTACTTTCATGGTGTTGTGGGATCCACGAGTGGGCCACACTGTTAGAGAGCATGTCCCGCACGATATCACAGCGTGGACCACCGTGATGTTTATTTTCTATTTAAACCTATTGATTTATGCAACCGCACTTGGATGGTAAAAATACACCAAAATTGATGTGATCCAAAGCTCCTTAGCCCACCATGATTTGGCCAGTCTGATGGACGTTGTAGATGTATCACGTGGACCCCACATGCATACTGTATAAAAAAAAAAAATGAAAGAGAAAAGGGGTTTAGACGCTAGCCATTCACAGCGTCAGAGATGCCGGAACTGTCTAGCGTCTAGACGCTAGGAACGTAAGGGAATGGTTGGACCTCCACTTGTGAGTCCCAATATGATGTATGTGTTTAATCCACGCCATCCATTTGCTTCCTCAGATCATTTTAGGCGTTGAAACCAAATATGAAGTCAAACCAAGTTTCAAATGGGCCACACCGTGAGTTGCAAGGGGCTAAAAAGTTCCAGCGTCACCAACTCCCCTTGCATGAGAGGTTTGGAGTGGATTCCCACATGTGGGACCCACCCTGATGTAATTGTTAAATCCACGCCATCCATATGTTTTGTCAGGTCATTTTGACCACTGAGCCTAAGGGGCTGATCCAACCATCTAGTGGACCACACCACGACCGGCGGTGGGGCTGGGAGCACCCCTCACATCAGGCATGCGAACGAGGGGTGGGGCGTCCCAACCGTGGACCCCACCTTGATGTATATGTTTAATCCACACCGTCCACCATCTTTTGCATATCGTTTTAGGCTATGGGCCGAAAAATGAGACAGATCGAGTCTTGAGTAGGCCGCACTGAGGGAAATAAATTCCCACTGTTGAAATTTTCTAAGGCCCACTATGATGTATGTATGCCGTGGAACCTGCCCGAGTCTGGACTCTTTGAGACCACGGAGAGTTGGCCGATAATATGGATGGAGGGGATTGTCCAAGAGTGGACCCCGGTAGTCAGAAAACAAAAATAAATAAATAAGTAAAACTAGTTCACATGCATGGGCGTTGCTGCCCAATGACGTGAACCTTTGGCCAAGGAGAAGAGCTCCATTCGTGGACCCCACTATGATGCATTGGTTTAATCAACACCGTTCACCTGTTTCTTCAGGTTATTTTAGGCCATGATCCTGAAAATGAGGCAGATTCAATTTGTAAGTGGGCTGTAGGGAGAGAAACAATCCTTTGCTGTCAAAATCTTCCAAGGCCCATTGTAGGATCCCTGTTCGTCCAAATCAGTACAACTAAGGTCCATTAGACCCCACTCAAACTAGCCTAAGCAGTGAACGGAGTGAATCATTCTCATGCAAAATAACAAAAATATATATTTTTTTTTTTATAAACATGCCAGCGGCACCAACTGCTGGCAGTGCCCAAGGGGCGCGCAGACGCCCAGCTTGGGGCATGGAATGGGGCCCACTCGTGGACACCCCATGATGTATGTATCGTATCCACTCCGTTCATCAGGTTTACCAGATCAGTTTAGGCCACGGGGCCAAATCTCAGGTAGATCCAAATCTCAGGTGGGTCGTACCATAGGGATCTGTGGGGGTGAGAACCCCGTTAGACTTGGAATTTCTTGGATATGGGGTGGATATGGGATCCCTTGGATTTAGGACTCCCTGGGACTTGGGAATCCCAAGTTTTGGGATTCCTTAGACTTGGGAATCCATGGATTCGAGATCCCTTGGATTTAGGGTTCTCTTGGGATTACTGGATTTCTGGAATCCCTTGACCATGTTTGGCACATTGGATTCAAAAACCCTATAATCCTGGATTTTAAAGTGAGGTGCAATTATAGGATTTGGAATTAATTATTGAATCAATTATAAAATCCTTAATTAGTGTATGTATGTAATGTTGACACTATGGTTATAATACACCCATTGAAGCATATACCTTGCATGAATGATGAAATCCCAAGACTCCAATGGGCCATAAGCATTGGATCATATCCTAGTGACTTACCAATGACCTGTAACCACCGGTTCACGTTAGCAATAATCAGACGGTGCAGATCATCTTATTAAAGTAATTAAGTGATGTCGTTGATAATATGATTGTTTTGGGACATCATCATTAAGCCATGTGCCCAAATAGATTGGTAGCCCAATGGCACACATGTTGATCATGTGGGGTGTACATCCGGGTCACTCCCAGTGGACCCCGCCTTGTTATATGTATTTTATTCATGCCTTACAGGCTACATGAGGAGCGGATGTTAGTCTAACGTGGGCCACACCACATAGACTTCTATATTTCTAGTGGGGCCTACCATTCAGTTCTCACTCTCTGTATATGATGTGTCAATTAAGGCCGATTATTGCCTCATATGTCTGATAACATGCTAGTGTACTTGGCTTGGTAGGATACACTGAGAACATGCTTAGTATAATGATATCATGCCTAGATATATGCCCATACCCATCATTTGTATGCATATTGTGGATGATGATTGATCATAGCATATGCCTTTGGGCTGAGATACTTAGGGAACCCCATATGAGATAGGATTGTCCCACATGATCGCGTGGTACGCGCATGTTTGATACATGACTTAAACAGTATGACTCATGCATTCTGTATGTCACGATCACTTTACGCCCTAGCGACATCAGGGTTATGGCCTCCACAAGCATATCGTGGATGGTCGGATTAGATACCGGAAATATATGTTCTATCATTAGGGCACTATGGATGTCCTTGGCTGAAAGTCGTTAAACCCTTTTGGTACCAATAGGATGCTTCAATGCCGAGATCGAGCGGATAACATGAGCGCCCAAGTGTCGAGTTCCAGTAGGCCACGTCTTCCACCGTGTCGTGGTTGGTTGAAAATGGGTGTGACCTTATCCACCCAAGGGTATGGGGTTATAAGCTAAGTTAAGTTTGACCAACTCGTAAATGGGTCTGTTATTGACGAGTCGGGTGGGCATTGGCATACCACTGACAAGGCGGATGGTGAGGTCTCTTCCACTCACTTGGTCATGTGCACGATGGGGCGATAGCCAGTGTTGGAGTGTATTAGACCCTAGTGATATTTCCAGCGAGGAACCGTTCTGATATGTGGACTAGTTGAGGATCAGCATGTTTGCGTTGCATCTCTAGCATATGACATTCGGCCACGTAGGCCTTGCATTGCATAGTCATGGTATGGCTAACATCATTTATGGACTTGCCAGTTTAGCCCTCCATTTCCGCTTACTCTAACATTTGTATGCTTGGCACATGCATTGCGCACACACGCACACACTTTCTAAGCTTCGTAGTAAGTTTACGCACGTTCGTTATGTGCAGGTTATCCTAGACCGTAGCAGCATTAAGGCAGGAGCATGTGCCCGATCTTTTGGAGTTTTGTTATATCATGTATTTTCCTTTCAGCACTGTACTCAAAGATTATATTAGTGGATATGTGGTGATAATGTCTTGTGACTTGGGTACACTTGTAGTAATGCTCCTTTACAAAACAAAAAAAAAAAAAAAAAAAAAAAAAAAAAAAAAAAAAAAAAAAAAACCCTGAAAATCCTTCTTGTAGGATCCTAGGATCGGAACCTGGCACATGGGAGCTGGGAGCCGAGAATGGGGTACTACGGAGGCTGTCGGCACCGGATTCGGTGGCCAGGAATTTTGTGAGCCCAGTTCCTGAGTTTGGGGTGTGACAACTCGACCACAAGCCATTTGGCCTTCTAAAAGACCTCTTCTGAAGTACAAGCTCTATCCTTAAAATATCTATTGTTTAGGTCAAGCCAAACTGACAATAGGCTGAAATACCACAAAGTATAAATTCCTTTATATGAAAAGGCATCACTTTAGAAACACCAAAGAGAAGGGAACTTCCACCATATCCTATGAGCAAAGTTACGATGAATGAATAAATGATCCAGTAATTCCACATAGCCTTGGGCACAACGATCACCTGTTTAGAATGATTATTTGCCTCTTAAGTTGTCAACCATAAGCACCTTGTTTTTCCAACAACCGTGCAAATACCAAAACATGTGGTGGCCAAAATATTTCCATATACTGCAGATAGGTCCTTCATATTAGATAACAAGTCAGCTTGAATACACATGTAAATTTATTTGACCACAAAGTGACCTGATTTATCTCAGTTCCACAACCAACAATCTCTCACATCCCCATAGGGGTGGGTTGGTTGTTCAGGAGCTCCATAAGTGCTACATATTCCTCTAACTCATTGGAGAGATTCCTTTGAGAAAAGGGTGGCCAAACCAAATTGTCAATAGATTGAGAAATGCATTGGGATATTAAGTCATTATCTAACCAACCTATACAAGCAAAGGAATTATATACAAGAGGCCTCTTCCCGCATCACATAAGCATATTTTCACTTCAAACACTACTTTAAAAGGACCAAAGGCCCTATATTAAGATGATTGTCATGTGAACCAACCACCATCATCAAATCTATATCTGCAAGCTCTCTCTCAGCCATAGAGTATCCTCTTCCAGCCCAAATCTCCATAACCATCTCTCCCAAAAGGGTGAGGTTCATTAATTTTAAAGATCAAAAGCTAATCCCACCTAAATCCTTCAGCTTGCACACCTCACCCCAATCAACAAGATGAGATTTATTTCTGTTCTCAGCTCCATGACAGGGGAAGTCCTCTGAAATCTTTCTAACATACCCACCATAATAGTAGCGCATTGAAACAGAGACATAGTATAGCAGCCTTGGCTAGAGCAGACTTCATCAAGGTAGTGCAACCTCCCAAGGACAAGTGCCAAACTATCCAACCTGATAATTTTCGCTCTTCCAAAAACCACATCCCATAAATGCTTAGACAGTTTACCAATAACAAAAGGGACTCTTGAGTTATGTAGAGAGAAGTTTCCTTGATTTGCAACCAAAGACCAAAGCAAAAGCATAAAATTATTCATGACTCAAACACACACCAACAATTCACTTTTCTGAATATTAATTTTCTGCCCTGAGACAGCCTCAAAACAGTCACAGATCTTGCGCAAATTATGTACTTGAGATTAATCAACCTTGCAAAACAACAACATATCATCAGCAAACTAAAGATGGGATATCTGAAAGTTTGCATTTTTACCAAGAAACCGTTGAGTAATCATTTCTACATAGCCCAGTTCAACATTTTGCTAAGAGCTTCTGCGACCACGACAAAGAGAAAGGGAGAGGAGATACCCTTGATGCAAACCTCAAGATCCCTAATAAAACATTTAAGCGAACCATTTACGAGGATTGGGAAGTGTGCCAACCTCATGCATTTCATCATCCACTTCCTCCATTTTAACCCAAATCCTATCCTTCCAAGCATGTAATTTGTGAAGTTTCAGTCTACATTATCATACACTTTCTCCAAATCTAACATTCAAATAATGCCTGGTTTTTCAGTCTTTTATCATGGATAGGTACATTCATGGTCTATGAGGGTGACATCTAGATTGTCTTCTGAACACAATATGCACCTTGAGACTTCGAAGTAATCCCCCCAGTATAAACAGTCTAAATACAAGAAAGTTTTCCGAAGTGTGCCAACCTAATGCGTTTCATCATCCACTTCCTCCATTTTAACCCGAATCCCATCCTTCCAAGCATGTAATTTGTGAAGTTTCAGATTACATTATCATACGCTTTCTCCAAATCTAACATTCAAATAATGAATGGTTTTGCAGTCTTGTATCATGATACATTCATGGTCTATGAGGGTGACATCTAGATTTTGTCTTCCAAACACAATATGCACCTCAAGAGTTGAGACTTTTTCCAATATTGGTATGTGCTTCGGATTAAGCTGATAGGCCTATAGACTCTTAGGCTTCTGCACCCTCTGTTTTAGAACTGGTGCAATGAAAGTCACACCAATATCCTTAGAATTTCCCGCTCTCATACAATTTTGAGATGAAAGCAAGCACGTCATCTTTGACATCCTCCCAAAACACTTAAAAGAACATCACCAGGAACCCATCCAGACCCGGAGCTTTATCCTTACTGGTGCTCTTAATTGCTTCCCAAACCTCGTCCTCCTTAATGGGTCTGTCTGCACAATCCGTATTAGCATCACCAATTTGGTAAAAAGCCAAGTTATCCAACTTTGGTCAATTCCATTCCTCTTTAGATGGGGGCTCCTAATAGAATGTCACTATAGCATGACAAATGGCACCTCCTCAACTACAAGGCTATGGTACGGTTACATCTTCTAGCACTAGCGATACCATGAAAAAACTCAGTATTTCTATTCCCTTCTTCAAGCCACACCAGCTTAGATCTTTGCCATCCTTGATTTCTTCTAGTGTGTTCATTTCAAACTCAATCGTTATATCCGGTGTTCGAAATATCGATACTATTGGCCGATATTATCGTTATCGGCCCCCAGTGAGACGAAACTCGTCTGATAACCCCCGAAAGATACCGAAAATCCAAAAATTCAGATGTCGCACGATATATCGTCGGTATCGCCGATACGACCCACATTAGATGATATCGCAATATTTCCTCCTTCATTATTGTCGGAAATCGACAAACAGAGTCACAGACACTCATGGATGCGTTTGCAGGGGACTCATGAGTCCCACTATAGCCAACAACCCACATCGATAAAAAGCCGATGCCGTGGGTTGTGGAGAATCAAAAAAAATTGAATTAGAAAAAATAAAATAAAAGAGAGAGAGAGAGAGAGAGAGAGAGAGAGACTACCTGTAGCCGTAGGCTGTAGCTGTGATCGGAGGTGGGCTATTCGACAGGTAAGTATCTGTATCCCTCTTTCTTTGAATTTTTCTCGCTATTTTCTTCAATTTCTCTCTTTCTTCGTTGATTGGAGTGTGCCTGTGCGGATTTCTCGGAGATTCAGCGAGAAATCAGGCCGGGTTTGAGGAAACGGAACGAGAAATCCTCCTCCGAAACCCTCGCTGCGTGAAGGAGAGGGAAAGCTTTTGTGACGGAGAGGGAAAATGAAGGAGATGGTGCGGAAGGGGTGAAATGGGGATCGGCGCAGGAGCTGGTTTACTGAGCACGCTCTTATCGTACTCAGTAAACTCAGTTGGGCCAACCTTTGATGTATGTGGTCTATCCACGCCGTCCATATGTTTTTCCATCTAAATTAAGGGGTTGATCCCAAAACTTAGAGACGGGCAGTGGATCATACCACAGGAAACAGTGGTGATACTGATTTCCACCGTTGAAACCTTTCTGGGCCCTGCAGTGATGTTTATCGGTTATCCAAACCGTTAATAAGATCATATAGACGGGGATGAAGGGACAATACGAATTTAAGATTGATCCAATCATCCAAGACTTCTGTGGCCAAAAAGGGTGTTTCAACGGTGAATGTTCAATTCAACTGTTTTGTAAGGTGTGGCCCATTTAAACATTGTATATGGTTTATTTTTTAGCTAAAGCCCTGAAATTATCTGGTAAAATGGGTGGACAGCGGATAAAATACATAAATCGTGGTGGACCTCACATGAATTTACACAGTACGCTAAGCATAGTGAGTTACTCACTGTACAATCGCATAAAGTGGTGTCCGTGTTCTGTGGGTCCCACGGTAATGTGTGTCATATCCACACCGTCCATTAATTTGAAAATAATTTTTTAGGGCATGACACAAACAATGAAGTAGATCTAAATCTTTAGTGGACCCATCACAGAAAAAAGCGGAGAGAGTAACCCCCATCATTGAAACTTGTAACATTCTTGAGGGCCCATCATAATGTTTATTTGTCATATAATCTGTTCATAAATCCAGGAAGATATGGAATAATGGAAAACACAAATATCATCTTGACCATCCATCTCTTGTGGCCCTCAAGAAATTTTTAATGGTGAACGTCACTCTCTCCACTGTTTTCTGTGGTGGGGTCCACTCGAGCTCTGGATCTGACTCATTTTTTGGCTCATGCCCTAAAATGATCTATTCAAATGGATGGACGGTGTGGATAGAAAAAATACATCATGGTGGGACCCACGTAACTTGGTGACGTCACTTCAGTAGCGATTTGGAGTCGGTATATAATCCGCGCTAGGATTTATAGCGGAAACGGATTGGCTACTCCACGCAACACCAGCCTTTCACTGGTGGTCAGTGCTCTGTGGGCCCCACCATGATGTGTTTCATCCATGCCTTCCATCTATTTTTTTATAAATCATTTTACAGTGTGAAACTAAAAATGAGGTATATCCAAATCTCAAGTGGACCATATTACAGGAAACAGTGTTGAATGAGCGTCGACCATTAAAAACATTTTGGGGGCCATTAAAGTTTTGGATCAAGCTGTTTTTTGTTTTTTCCCTTCATCTAAGCCGTCCATCCCTTTTTCTCAGATTATTTTAAGCATGAAAACAAAAATGAGGCAGATTCAACGCTAAAATGGACCACGCACATGGTTATTAAATGCAACCAAGCTTATTATTTGGTATTTGGTGTGGTCCACTTGATCGTTAGATCTACCTCATTTTTGTGTTCAAGCCTTAAAATGATATGAGCAAAAGGGATTGATGGCTTGGATGTACAGATACTGCACGGTGGGCCCACCACAGAACTGCCCGTTCGGGGCTAGAGATGGGCAGGGGTAGGACGCAATTCGCGTGTCCCGCAGAGGAAGAGGATTAGATACTAACAAGGTCAGTATCCAGATGGCTACTGAAGTGACGTCACCAAGCTCTGTGGACCCCACCATGATGCATGTGTTGTATCCATACGGTCCAACCATTTTTAGAGATCATTTTATGGCATTACAAAAAGAATGAGATAGATATAAGGTTCAAGTGGACCCACCACAGAAAACTGTGGGAGCAGTCACACCCACCGTTAAAACATTTATAGGGCCAACAGTGATGTATTTTTGAGATCCAACCTATTCCTAAGTTAACATAGAGATAGATGAAGAGGAAAAAAATATATCATCTTGATCAGAAACTACCGTTAAACAATTCGTGAGGCCACCGTTTATCCAACAAATGAATCATATCCAAAGATCAGCTGGACCACACCACAGATGGCAGTGAAGAATATGATTTTCACCATTAAACAATTTAAATATAGTTGCATTAGTTCAGTTAAACATCGCATAGCTTAGGACCCTATACAAAGGAAATTTATTATGTGCATCTTTTTTTTGAGATGTTATGATTTAAAAGTGTGTATTAAGGGCCTTTTTAATAATCCTCAAAGTTTCATTAAAAAATTCAACCATTTTCCCGATGTTTCCCCATGTTTCCAAAAAGTGCGATAAACTATGCGATACAAACGATATATCCCGTGCGATAACCGATACGTATCTGTATCCCAAGGGTGCGATACATTGTGCGATACCGATATTTCGAACACTGGTTATATCCAAGCACTCATTACTTCCAGCTTCAAATAGAGAAACTCTCCTCTTTCCTATTGATAGCTTGAATGGCTTGCATGATACTAGTCTTGGCATTTTCTTGGGTCCCTAATCTATCCTTAATTCCTTATTTCGCTCCTTTAACTGGACTTTAACCAGCTTTGCCTTCATCAGTAGTATGTGCCCAGCCAACCCTTGGAAGAGAAAGAAGACCATCACTCTCTTTTCTTGGTTCCTATGACTGGAAAATCAAAGGACTGGTTTTGGTGACCCCAAAATAGATTTACACCAGAAATTCCGGGTATGATGTGTATTCAAGCCTAAGACCCCAACTCTATTTTGCATCATTTGCCATGAGTGAAGTTGGCCAATCCATGTTGATGCCATAATAGCCATACATGCAAGGCAAAGTGAGTCTGAGATATAAAGCATGCACAACGAATGGCCAAAAGCTTATCGGGATCTTGAACACGTAGTTGATAGCATTCAGAGATTTCAATTGTGAAGGAGAATGTACTTGTGGGAGGTATATCAAGGTTATCGTGTCTTCTAAGGAAGACATCCGATATTGTGTAGTAAATAACTTTTCCAGAAAAAAAAAAAAAAAGTGTAAAAGAAGATTATAGGGAAATGGCAAATTTGATCCATCATACGTGAAAAGGTTTATCCATGAAACACATGATTGATGTAAATTCACATTATAGAACAAAAACAAGAAATTCATGATTTCAAAGCCCAAAAGCTAATAATAGCAGATTTACAGCGAGAATATTACCGAATGTCTAGGCTCTGATTGCGACTATTCCTTAAATTGAAGTTAAAGCCCCCAGAATCTCCTGTACCTCCAAAAAGCCCATTCGACTCGCCAAAAAAAGCATCAAAGACTTCGAAAGGGTCCACCTAGAAAAATGTAGAATTATATTCATAAAACAGGAACGATTTTTTTTTTAGATATTAAAACAAAAACAATATAAGATTTACATGAAGTAAAACTAGTATATCACTAAGTTGATCATGGATATAGTTTACACGTGTACAAACATGAACAAGAAAGTGTACTCATTTAGCTGTTATGGAGGGCTTTAGAGGTGAGTACATACCCCTTGGGGACCAACGCCGGATCCACCATAATCTCCCTGTAAACCTGCCTCACCAAAGCGATCATATAAAGATCTTTTCTCATCATCTGATAGAACCTACAGAAAGAATTTGATGCCATATGACAAAAAATGGCAAATGAAAAATTAATACATCTTTCTTTAATGGAAATAGACTTATAATCTGATGTGGGTGCCATTTATTCCACCATCGATGTCGCAAACAATACATCTTCGAGTGTAAGTGTGAAAATACAAAACTCCTAATGAACAATTAGGAAATTCGAGAAGCATGCTGCGTGGAACAAAACCAAGTAATATTTTCAAGAGAATCACGCAGACCACTTTCATGCTGTTCTGGATACAAATGACAAAAGCAGAAACGGAACATAGGAGTATGAAAGGATACCTCATATGCAGCACTAATCTCTTTAAACTTTTCTTCTGCCCCTGGGCTCTTGTTCATATCTGGATGGTACTGTTTTCAGAGTAGATATCAACAATGAAAGCTAATATAACTTCAACCATCTTAGAGTTGAAAAGAAAGCAGTAAATAAAACAATGATAACAGACTATATGACTTGGAAATTCCAAGAGGACAAAGTGTCAGAGCCTCTTCTTCTTTTCTTTTTTCTTTTTTTTTTTTTTTGGTAAAAAAGAAATAGCAAACGCTAATGAAGACCACAGGTAATATGTAAACTACAAGAGCATGCGGCATAGGTTCAGTTTCTAGGGATAAATGCTAATCCCACTAGTGCATGGGAAAGTGGTGTCAGCCAACACATGCTTTGAATTGACTCATATGAGGTGGAACCGACACATCCAGGTCTGGCCTTTATTTTGTTAGGCCCACTAACTAGGGAAGCATGCTCTTAAGAAGAATCAAGGGATATTGAAGAAAGTTCGCAAGCATTTTTAACTCAATCGTTTCACCAAAATCGTATTAAAGAGAGGGGGAAAAAAGGTTATTACAATGACAGGAAGCTATTGTGGAATTGTAAGGGGGGTTGAGAAGCTCCTTCTCTCTATCAAGGATGTTGACTTCACCATATCCTTGTTTAGGAATAAAAGAGAATGGAAGGGGGGAAAATAGCATACATCTCTAACTTCTTACACCCAGTTTGTCAGCTCCAAGGATAACTTGAGAACACCCCTCAAACAACTCCCTCATCACGGATAATATTCCCAACCATGTTATGCCAAATCAGCTACACAACAGTAACGATGTGACTTGTTACACGATACGGAGGTGTAACGGGCCACCCTAAAAAAGGCACCATAGCGGACCGTTACAAAGGCATAACATTACGGTCTATTGTGATGGCGTAACAGTGCGACAAAACACATTTCCAGAGAAAAAAAAAATCCATTTTTCAGAGAAGGGAAAAAAAAAAAATTCTCTCCTCCTGTGCAAGTGGAAGCAAAAGCATGCATGTCTTCTTTACAACCATTTTTTATAAAAGGAGAACTTCCGTCCAACCAGCTGGACTACAAGTTACAGTCCACCAGCCAATAACCTCCAATCTTTTATGCGTGTGAGGCATCCAATCCATCCAATAGGTTGGCCCCATCACAAGGATCACATTTTACAAAAGTCAGCATATCCACTCATCGAGTGGACCAGAGTTGTATTTTGCTATTCATCGATGACTAAAAGTTATTGTCTATGGTGGGCCCACCTGATTGAGTAGATATGATCATATGAATGATTTTTGCACTATGTGATCCTCATTTTGGGGCCAATCTATTGTAAAGGTTGGATTTCATATGCACTTAACCAGATGAAAGCTATATGCTTGGGTGGTACACTATACCCTAGCATACGATGCTTTACGTACGTGCATTCAGATATTGTACACATGGCATGGATTAAATCAAACTAAACCAACTAATATATGCGACCCACTGTTGTTAAGTCATAATCCCAAAATCAGATTGTTTGAATGATCGTAACCATTGATTTCAGGACAATTGTTTGTTGAATTAGGACCACTAGATATTTTTACGTTTACCTTCCAATAAACATCCACCAATCTGATAGTCAGATGATGAAAATTTGAGGGTGATTTCATTAGTGGGATGTGCCATAAATTGCATGAATTTCGGATCGATTTGGAACCATTTAAGCGGTCCTCCAAATTGGCAACATATTCTTCAAATTTTTCCTAAAATTCTTGAGGGAATGATGTCAATTGGTTAGGGATGTCCATTAGTGGGATTAGTACCATAGGTTACATAAATTTGGGGCCGATTTTGGAGGCATTCGAGTGGTCCCCTAAATTGGCAACACTATTAATCCGAATTTAATTTCATTTTTTTCTTAAAATTACTTGGGAGGGATAATGTCAAATCCTTTGTGATATGTATTAGTGGGATGAGTGCCATAGATTATATGAATTTCAGGCCAATTTGGGGGCACTTGAATGGTCCCCAAATCTGCGGTATTATTCATCTGAATTTAATTTCAATTTTTTCTTAGGGATGTTGTCAAATGCTTAGGGATGTGCATTTACGGGATAAGTTCCATAGCTTGCATGAATTTCAGGCCAATTTGAGGTTGATCTAGGACTGTCAGATCAGTGAAACCATCAAACGGTGATTACAATATCGAAAATACTGGCTGATATATTGGCTGAAATTATCAATATCGCACATGGGCGATACGAAACTAGGTTGGAATGTCACAAATTGTTGGTACCAGACAATGGATTTCATTGTATCGTCAATGTATTGCCGATATCGCAATGTATCGCGAGATATCGGCAAACTTCTCTATCAAAATATCCTTGGTATCAACGATATCTGTCAATATAGATAGATATCTCGTCGACGCCCGATAGGAACCGCACCCACTTCGTCAAAAACCCCCTTCTATATCATTTTTTCCACTTTTTCCTTCAATCGTCTCTCTTCTAAACAGATTGTTGGTGGATATTGGCCCCATCCTTTGCAATCTTTTGGGAGAAAAACGTAGATTTCAAAGCCAAATCAAGATTTGTCCGGATTTGGGGTCAATTCTCATTCAGTGAGTGTTTTTGCATTTCAATCCTTTCTTTTTTGTAAATCATACAAAATCAGTGTCAAAAGGTTAAAAATTCTTGATTTATCATGTTTTGCATGAAAAAATCAAGGGTTTGAACCTTCGATTTCAAGATTTGAGGGTAGGTGATTCGATTTGGGAAACTGGGAAAAAATCGATATTTGCCCAATTTCTCCTAAATTGGTTGCAATCTTACACTCCAAACACAAAATCAAACATGTGTAAGGCCTGATCTACTAATTCATTATTTTTTTGTGATTTTTCGGGAAAAAATAAAAATTAAAAAATAACGATAATTTAAAAAAAAAAAAAAAATGAAATTTCACTTCTAATAATGGTCAATTGAGTCCATTTTCACAGTATTTAGAAGTGTTTGATGAAATTATCATGGCATACACTCTAATTTCAAACTTTGAGGGTAGGTAGCCCGATTTGGGGAAATTTTGGGAAAATTCGAAATTTCCCCAAATTCTCCCAAATTGGTTGCAATCTTACACTCCAAACACAAAATCAAACATGCATGATGCTTGATCAATTGATTCATGTATTTTTTGTGATTTTTAGAAAAAAAAAATATTTTTTATTTAAAAATAATAAAAATTTATTAAAAGTAATTGTTTGTCATAATTTCTTTGTATAAACGGTCAATTGGCTACGTTTTTTTAGCATTTAAAGGTGGTTGGTTATTATTATTTTTTGATAATATAATTACAAATTTATTTTTAAAATAATTAATAAATATTAAAAATTATTGATGTAGAACCTGCCTTTGCTAACGCAATGTTCTTTTGCAAGTAAAACATGTTAGGAGGAAGAGGAGAGATATAGCCTGATATTGGATGGAGATATGGCCAACATATTCTCAATAATTGATTTGTGAATGTTTGTAATTCGTGTGGCCACGTGTAGAAGAGTGAATGGGTAACCCACTTGAAGGAACATTTACCGGGACGGTATCACAACATTGTGGAATGCTCTAAGTGCCCACTGGATGTGAGAGTGGAAATAAGGGCTTTGTTAGAAAAATAAAATAAAATAAAATGTGGAGATAAGAGACGGCTGAACTACACGGTAGAGGGAGAACGGGGATGAGTTAGGGCGGGCACCATATGCAGGTGGGGATGAGTGGATCTGGATGAGGAAGATGATCCTGATTATAGACACGCAATTGAGGAGTCCATACGGGATTAGTAGGAAATGGATCAGCAAAGGCGGTAGGAGGCAAGTAGGCCCAGATTTGGGGGGTCTACACATGAGCATGGTGGGGAGACTAAAGTAGGGGGACGTGGGGCGGGGCTGAGTGAGATGGGGGATAGTAGATCAAGGGGGAGTTCTAAAGGGGTAGAGGAGGATAGTAGGAGGGGAAGGGTATGGAGTATAGTCGTAGCAGTAGCATGCGGGAACCGGATCTACCTTCATATCCGAGGATGTACAAAGAGGCGGGTAGGACAGAAGAAACTTAAGGAAATGTTTAGTGGAAAGGATGTGAGGAAGAAGGTGGGAAAGTTCATAGGAAAATTTTTTTACCTATGATCACATTTCTGCAAATGCTGCAACAAGCCCACACTTCAAGAATATGACAAGTAAAGTGCATGTGGGAGTAGTGCGGTGTCGCCCACACCATGTGAGATAATGGGGAAATACTTAGATGATGACTACGCAGAGATGAAGTGTTATGTGGACGAATATCGTCAGTCATGAGAGATGTACACCTGCACCGTGATGTGTGATGGTTGGACTGGACCAGCAAGGCTGTCAATCATAAATTTTATGGTCTATTGCAGAAAATGAACAGTGTCACTAAAGTCCATAGATGCCAGTACTTAGATTAAAAATGCAGATTACATCTACAAACTGATGCACAATGTCATGAAAGATGTTGGGAGGAAGAATATCACGCAATTTGTTACAGACAATGGGAGTGCATTTATGAGGGCGGGAAAGGATATAATGAAGTACCATATATATTGGACCCTCTGCACAGCCCATTGCATAGATCTCATGTTGGAGGCAATCGGAGATAAGCCTTTAGTGAAGGCCATTATTACTAACGCATAATTGATGACAACATTTATATACAACCACACATGGTTACTAACCAATATACGCGCGAGGTGTGGTAGGGATATAGTGCACCCCGAGGCGACGCGATTCACGACAAATTATATCACCCTAAATAGCCTCCTAAAACACAGGCAAGGCCACAAGAGCTTTTCGACTCTAGGGAATACACATATTGGAATCAGAGTGGAAAGAGAGTAACTTAGATAATTGAGGAGCTTATGTTAACCAACGCATTCTGGGAGCGCGTGCACAATGTGGTGGCTATTCTGGAGCCCATTTATGTAGTGTTGAGGGCGGTCAATAATGAGACATATCCGTCGATGAGATCGTTGTATGTGTCCATGCAGTTGATGAAAGACGGCATCTAAGCTAAAGCCCCCAAAACATAAATAGGTGCATGCAATAATCAACGACTGTTGGAAAAAGACTCTTTCTCACCCACTTCATCAAGCTGGTAAGTAGTCATGATTTAGCTTTTTTGTCTATATGCTTCAATACTTTGCTACTTCTTTGCATAGAATGTATGGGCTATTTTATTGTACTGAAATGTAAATATTTGCATCATGTTGGGTTTCAGCGTACTTCCTGAATTCCAAAAACCACTACAGTCAGAGACTCCTTGAAGAAGGTTGTATATGAAGTGTATGATAAGTCATTCTCCCATTGTCCGAGGAAATGCATCGTCAATAATGAGGTAAATATGTTTCACACTTACCTTCTCTCAAACTTCATTAAAACTTTTATACTTACACTTAATGCTAAATGCCATCAACAGATTGTTAGATTCTGCAATGTTGTTGGAATGTTTGGGTGCGAGGCCACGGTGAGATCGAGAAATGAGGTGGTATATGAGTTGCAGCATTAATTACTTCTTAGAAATTAAAGCTAATTTTCATATTTTTGTAGTAAATGTAAAACTAATGAAAAAATTAAATATTTCGCAGGTGAATAATTGATGAGGACATCCAAGCACCATACCAAAGGAGGGTTCAGTCAATCTCCTTGTGGCTAGACAACCATTATATGGGGCCCACTTGGCCTAATTCACATTCCTAGCCACGTTAAAGACTCCACGTGCATGTTCGTGCATCTTTGAGGACCCTACACTAGGAAGATGCATGTAGGCTACATATAGAAGCTTGATGGACACATCAAACCATTACATCAGGTGGACACAATGATCAGACCATTGGATTTCAATCGTGGACCATTCTGACGATTGGATCATCATCATCGGACATCTTGATCGTGAACCCCATGAGCCACGAAATAGTTTAATTGTTTTGTTTGTTTACATGTTTCGTTATTTTTGGTATAACTCATATTGGTGTTAAGATTAGGGAGTTAAGAACAACTTTTAATTCATTAAGCATCTTTATGTTGAAAATCTTATCTGAGAGCGCCTTTTAGTAAAAGGTCTTTTCTGAAACTATAAAGGGTCGGACATCCCCACCCTACCCATGATGCATGTTATGAATGAAAGAGATTTTTCTCCTTTTGCGTTGAGATTGAGTTAAAAAATTTTAATAAAAAAAAAAAATTCATCATGTGATTCGATTGGTGGTGTGAAACCACAAGGAGCGATGCCCTAATTATCTTTTCTACTTTTCCCTCTTCTCAACAATGTATTATCTTCCTTCTTCTCTTTTCTTTTCTTTTTCTCCACTTTCCCCAATCTCTCTCTTCTTTGATCTTTTGTCTCCCTATAACCCACATCCAATCAAACCTTAACCCATCCAAATCCCTACTCAACCAAACCTTAACCCATCCACCTCAACCCAAACTACCCCGGACCCAAACCCGTGTCTGTATGACCATTCGGACACACATGTGGGGTTGTCTGTATGGACGGTTCCCTTCCCCCTTGTCCATCTTGCTTCGTCACCTCCATTCCCCTCTATTCATTGTCCCTTATTTCAATCATAACTCTAAAACTCTGACTTAGATTCTAGAATCCCAAACCCTAATCCACAAACCATAAATTTTCAAAATTTAATTCTCAACCCCTTGATTATCAAAACCCTAGATATCCAAATTCTAAAATCCCTAATTTTTCCAAACCCAAATCCTCAAAATCTGAATATCCCTTGTCCAAATCATAAATCCCTAATTCCCACAACCTAAAACCCATATTCCAATTCTAGAAACCCTATATCCTAAAACCCCTAACCCAAAATCTAAATCCCAACCCAAAACCTCAACCCTAATGTTCCAACCTTAATTCCTCTTAAGCCTAGATACCCCAAACCCATTTACCACATTCACTAGCCTTTAAACCGCCCTAACATGTCAAAACTCGTACAAGACACATGATTTCCATTGAATTCAGATAAAACCCTATGCTAAGATGAGGGTTATATCTCACATATAATATAGGGGCATTTTCACACTGAGCTTGAGTGGGGTTCCTTGTGGGATGCAGGGGCACACTCGGGGTGGGTGTGGCCCACGGAGGAGGTCTCGTGTTCGAGACTCTTCACCAGGGGTGATTAATGAGCATTTTACACCGAGCTCGAGTGGGGTAGCCCGTGGGATGCGAGGACACACTCAGGGTGGGCGGCCCATGTGATTTGGGGCCCACGAAGGGGGTTCGGCCGAGGTCCTAAAACCCATGAGATGTGGGGCCTGGGCTATGAGATAAAGGGATTAATTCACCATACTCTAACAGTTCGAGCTTTTAGAGCAAGTGGGTATCAGAGCGGGAGATCTCGGATTCGAGACTCCTCACCGGGGGTGATTAATGCAGGGGCATTTTCACACTGGGCTCGAGTGGGGTCGCTTGTGGGATGCAGGGGCACACTCGGGGTGGGTGTGGCCCGCGGAGGAGGTCTCGTGTTCAAGACTCCTCACCAGGGGTGATTAATGCGCATTTCACACCGGGCTCGAGTGGGGTAGCCCGTGGGATGCGGGGACACACTCAGGGTGGGCGGCCCATGTGATTTGGGGCCCACGAAGGGGGTTCGACCGAGGTCCTAAAACCAATGAGATGTGGGGCCTGGGCTATGAGATAAAGGGATTAATTCACCATACTCTAACAGTTCGAGCTTTTAGAGCAAGTGGTTAATTGTCCTGCATCAACATAGGTCCTGGTTAATCAGTAATTTATGAAATTCTCATTGCGGGACTGTCATAAGCTTGAATTTGGACATGTCATGAATCTGAAATTTCTTAATGTACGGAAAATTAGCGTTATTTTGTCATTCCATTGCTCTAGTTAAATGTCTTTTAATTTCATGACATCATATTAGGTTAGATCATTCCGTCTTGCGTCAATGATGGGTCATATATGGAATTGATTACGAGGTTTTGTAGCGGCTAGCTATCTATGTGCTTGCACAAACGGTGTCCTCCTCACCTTACGAAAGGAATTGGAACACAGAGCGCAACAGATTAGGGTACGAGAGGCTTCAAAAGCTAGTATATTGTCACTATGACATAAAGCTACGAAAGAGCTGCCCTGCACAGAAGAAAGAAGAAAAGCACAGGACCCATTAGTCTTGATGACAATCGGACGGCATGCATATGTTAAAGTTAAGGACGACCCATTTTACGAGTGGGTTAGGTCAAATGACTTAGATACTTTCGATGGGCGACCAGAGCCGTATGTGGCAGCGAAGGCAGCGGCACAGGGTTGATGCTAACGCACATGTGGAGTAGGCTAGATCTCTTGACAAAGCTTTCGACCTATTGACAAGGAGTTCAGAGGGCAGCGCCCAACAGCCACTATCCCGCGAGACACGTGGTGGTGAGACCTTATCCGACACTGAGACCAAGACAAAGATCGATGCGGGTGATGGGTCTAGTGATGGTGATGATGGTGACTCCAAAGACAATAGCGACGACGATGGTGGCGATGAGGATGGTGGTGGCAATAACAAGGCTCTTGGCCCTTTCACTAGGGAAGGGGATTTCGATCATGCCACACAGGACCCTGACCAAGGTTCTCGTCCAAGAGAACCACAGTCCTACCCTATTTATAATAAGACATACGAGCGTCAGAGGCTACAAAAGAAGCAAACCCAGAAGATATTAGATTTCGATGAGCTATTGGCAAAATGCGTGAGGGACACAGGCATTCGTGAGAAGCGAGGTGGCTCTAGATCTAGATCATGGTCACAGGAGGGTAGCTCGAGTTCTGTGCCACAGTATGAATATGGATCACATACATAGGAGGGTAGCTCGAGCTCTATATCATAGTATAGTTATGGATACGGACATGGTTGATATGCAGCTAGTGACTCTAGTAGTTATGGCACATCGTTTTTTTATTACAATCAAGAGTTCACTTCCACGTACAGGCGGGAATATCCACAACCAAGATATGGGTAGCAATATGAATACTCAAGAGCCACATATGTGCCCACTGCCCATCCCGAATCCATATCAGCCACAAACTGTGACGATTACGGAGTATCCACTAATGGGCATACTGGTTCAGTTTGGGGAGGATGAGTGCCGACATTATGTCAGAGAGTATCTTCACTAGTACCATTCCACTATGACCCAAGCACGGTACTATCAATTTGTTGAGCAACGATATTATTCCCAACCTGTCAAGATGAAGATGATGATTACGAGCCACCGCTCAGCTCTATATGGGTCTAAGCCACAACCAGACACATCAGTCACAGGTATATTTCTAAATTTCTACCTCTTCTTTTGGTTTTGAATGTATTGATTGTGTTTTCATAAATGTTTGAATACATTTATAACTGTTATGAATTCACTTTAAATATAGTTGCATCAATTCAGTCAAACAGTGCATAACTTAAGATCATATACAAAGAAAACCTATTATGTGTACTTTTTTTGTGATGCTATGATTTAAAAGTGTGTATTGAGGTTTTTTTAACAATCCCAAAAGTTTCATTGATAAATTCAACTAATTTCCCAATGCTTCCCCATGTTTCCCAAAAAGTGTGACACATTACCCGATACAAACATATATCCCGTCTGCTTACCAATATGTGTTTGCATGACAAGGGTGCAATACATAACGCGATACCGATACAATAAACACTACTTTAGACTACATAGGAAGCTGAAATTACTTGAGTCAAAAATCAATGTGGAAAAATGATGTGCTTGGCGATCGAGAGGCGGAGTTCGACAGAATAATAGAAGAAATTCATAATTTGGATACGTTAAAAGAGGCTGGTGGTTTGTCCCCAAAAGATATCATTTTCTCTGGTTTCTCATTGTAAAGAAGAAGAGATTAAATAGCGCCAGAGATCGAGAGTGGTGTGGCTTAAAGAAGGGGACAAAAACACTAGATTCTTTCATAGGATAGCTAGTGATCAAGCCCAAACAAACAGAATATCAAACTTCATTGTTAATGGATCAAGAACTTCATACCAAATAAAGATTTGCGACTCTATAGTGCAATTATACAAAGACCTCCTATGGGATGCCGAGGTTGGACAACTTTTCCAAGAGATAGCAAGTGCAGATTCTTCCTCTTTAGAAGCGTTGATTAGGAAAGAAGAACTAAAGGCGGCGGTGGGTTCCATGTGTGGAGATAAGGCACCTGGGCCGAACGGGTTTCCTATTCTTTTCGTTCAAAAATTTTGGCATGTGGTGAAAAAGGATGTGGACTTTATTGCTGAATTTTTCGAGCATGTTTGTCTTTCAGTCAAGCTAGGGGGTTCTTTTAGCGCTTTGATTCCTAAACTGGAGGGTGCAAAAAAGATCAAAGACTTCAGGCCTATCAGTTTAATTGACACTCTACGTAAAATTTTAGCCAAGATCCTCTCCTCTAGATTCAGAGAAGTCTTACCAAAGATCGTATCAGTTACTCAAGGAGCTTTCGTCATGGGTAGACAAATATTGGAAAGTGCGCTTATTGCTCACAAATGTGTTGACACAACGTTCACGGAGAATAAAAGCGGGATTGTATGCAAGCTAGACATCTAAAAGGCTTACTTACGATCACGTTGATTGGAGGTTTCTAGATTATATGCTTCTTAGATTGGGCTGTGGCAAGAAATGGAGGAGGTGGATGAGGGCTTGTGTCCAATCAGCTTGGATCTCCTACGGGCTTTTTTGAGCCTATTGTTGGTGCACAAAAATGTATGAAGTTTTTATTATACGATGAAGAAGAGGATTTTGAAGGATGAGGAAATATCAGAGACAAAGAAGAAAGAAGGATAGAAGAGAAAGGAAACTAGAAGAAGAAGTATGAAGAAAACATGAAGAAAAAGGGAAGAAATCATGACCTCTACGCAGACCCGCGCAAAGGGTGGCGTTTGCGCGAGCCCGTGCAAACACCCTTATGGGTTGCGCACTTTTGCACAATGACAGTGTGGCTAAGGCAAGTTGGAGCCTTTATGCCAGACCGCGCAACACCATGGTGTAGCACGGACCCACACAAGTGGTATTGGGTGTTGCGCGGACAAGTTCAAGGAAGATTCGGGCGTGCTGACGTGGACGGCTGAGATCTTATGAAAGGTGGGCCCATGGCACGAATTTCGAGGGTTCGCACGTATAGAGGCCTATAAATACCCCACTCCCCCTCTCATTTGGGTGGTTGAAGATTCCCACGAAGATCAGAGCTCTGGGGAAGAAGAGAAGGTATTCAGGAGGAGGAAGAGAAGCAAGTTGTGTTGGCTTGCGCAACCAGTAGTACAGTTGCGCAGACCCGCGCAACCAGTGTTTGCGCGGGCATCAATGAATGGTCTGAAATGCTGCCAAAATCTCTGGGTAAGATGCAATCTTCGATATTCCTTTTGCATAAGGACATGAACTCAAGAAGGAGAGATCAGATGATCGAATCCGCACAACATTCCTCTTGATGAGATGATCAATTTGCAAGCCGAAATGCTGCCGGATTGGATATCCAGATTTGACATTCAAACTCTCTCAATTCTTATATTCTGGATATTCTATCTTAGAATCAAGGGAAATCAAAGGATGTAAATGAACTCAGAATGAATCATATAATGATTGTTCTCTTTCTATCTTCTCTTTGTTATGATTGAATAAGATAATCTCCCAAATCGAATGCATTTGTTTCTTGTCGAAACACCTATAGAGGCCTTCAACAAGGGGATCCTTTATCCTTGTATTCGTTAGTCATGGTCGGAGAAGCCCTTAGCATGATGCTTCAAAAAGGTAATGGACAATTGTCTCTTTAATGTTTCAAGACTTTAGCTTTCAGCCCCTCTTATTAGCCACCTATTGTATGCAGATGATACATTTCTTTTCTTTTTTTTGTGATGCGGAGGAGATGTCAATGGATAACCTTCGAAAAATTACTTTATATTTTGAGACGATCTCAGGCTTGAAAATCAATGTCTCTAAATCGAAAATGTTGGGTATTCACGTTAGTGGGGACGATTTGTGTCGGCTAGCGAGCATATTTGGGTGCAAAGTGGGATCTTTTCCTACATCGTATCTCGGCCTACCTCTCTGCATTGGAAAGCCGACTAAACACCTATAGGATAAGGTGATTGAAAGGATTGAAAGGAAATTAGCAAGCTGGAAGTGTAGGTACTTATCCTTTGGTGGGCTTCTAATCCTCATTAAGATGGCTTTCTCCAATATGCCAGTCTATTGTATATCTCTCTTCAAATGCCCTAAGGCAATGTTGGATAGACTTGAGAAGCTGAGAAGGAACTTCTAGAGAGACACATCGAAAAGTAAGAAATCCAACCTTCTTAAAAGGGACAAAGTCTGTAAACAGTTGGAGGCAGGAGGGGCTGTGATGAGGACATCATATCACGTACACCCTTACGTACGTATCAGAGGAGGAAGCGAGCCACGCCGATTTCCCTATGGCTAGGCGAGTACCCGTGATCGTGTTGAAGACCTCATGTGCATGTGCAAGCATCTAAAAGACCCCACACTGAGAAGATGCACGTGGGCTGCTTTATGGAGTGATTCAGACCATTAGATCGGAGGGACGCGACGATCGGGCCATTGGATCACATGATCGGGCCATTGATCGTTGATCGTCCATATCGGTTTTAGACTTTATCATATTTTAGGATTTAGTTTTTGATTATTTTATGTTTGGACACATTATGAGTATTTTAGTTGATTTTATTTAGACTGGGGCTATTTTCGTTAAATTCACAAGACAGTGAGATTTTCGTAATTTTTGAAACTTCTTAGATCTATAAAAAGAGGGGGGCGTGTGACCTCTCTCCCATTGAATTTTGTGATTAAAATAAATAAATAAAAATTTAAAAAAAAAAAGTTCTTGCTTTCTTCTCCCATCTTCATGCAATTTGAAGATACTTCCATGCAATTTGGACGGAAGATTGGTGCGAGACTAATCTTTATCAACGGAGGTGTGAGGTCTCCAATTATCCTCACACCATCTTCTCTTTCCTTCCCCATCCAGGTATTTTCTTCAGATTCTTAATTCTCTCTTCCCAAATCTTCGTCTTCCCCTAAACTCAACTTTCTCATACCCATCCACGATCCAAACCTTAACCGACCTAAATCCATCCTCCCACGCCACAAGTGTGACCATACGGCCACACGTGTGAATCCCACCTACCCCTTTTGGTTTCCCACCATCATTATATCAAAACTCCTTTCTTCCATTCCGAAACCCTAAACCTCAACCTAAAATTCTTAATTTTCCTACTTTCCCAAATTACCCAAATCCTAATTTTAACCCTAGGTTATATTAGGTTTCCTATTTTGAAATAGATTATATCCTATGCTAATTGGATGTCCCTACATCCATTAGATCCTAGTTTCTTTTTATTTCATGATCTTGAGTTACGATGTTGGTAGCTTAAGCTAGGATTATGCATGGTTTTCTTTTGATTTTCATGATATTTGTGATGATTATAGCGATGTTTATGTTTTTTTGTTAAATATCTTAATTCGGCTATTTGATCTCACATGTTACTGACTTCATGCATCGGTCCTACATCAGGCTGGCCTTTAGAAGGTTGGGCAATATGAATGTTGCTCTTCTTGGGAAGTGGATTTGGAGATTCAGTACGGATCCTGAAAAAATGTGGAGGGAGGTCATAGCTAATAAGTATGGAGTGCAAGAGGGAGACTGGTTCGTGAAGAGATCCTCTTTTAACAAAGTCTCAAGCAGTTGGAAGGCAATTGCAGCAACGGAACATATACTTCGTAGGGGTATAGCTTTTTCGCTCGGAAATGAGAAACGTATCCGATTTTGGATGAATTCTTAGTGCGGGTGCAACACGCTTCAGGATCTTTTTCCTTCGATGGCTTGCCTTGCTCCAGATCACTTCATTCTCATGGAGGATTGTTATTCTTCCCTTGGTAGTCAAACATTTGGAGCCCTCCTTGTCGAAGGAATATGATGGATGATGAGACTATCAAACTTACACGGTTGTCAAACCTTATCAAGGACTTCAGCCCTTAAGTTCTTGATTCAGATTCCATGATTTGGGCAACTCACCGTTCCGGCAAATTTTCAGTTTGATCGATTCACGGGTTGATTTTTTCACCTCCTCGTTTTGTTGGGCCATCACATCCTTTTCATCAATGGTTCTATGGAGCCCCTCCTCGTGTGGCAACTTTTGTTTGGTTGGTGGGCCGAAAAAAGGTTCTTGTAATTGATAACCTTCAGAGGAGATCACTAGTCCTCCCTAATATTTGTGTCATGTGTATGGCTAACATAGACTTCGATCACCTCTTCCTCCATTGCATGTTCGCTAGAAAGGTTTGGGATCACTTATTGAATGAGCTTCACACGGACTGGGTCATGCCGAAGTCCATGGAGGGAGCGTTGTGGGTGTTGGCATGGGGTAAAGTTGAAAAATCCGGTAAAACAAGCATTGTGGGCGAGGACGTACCCTTCCAATACCGACATCACGACTGGTCGGTGCTCTCTAAGCACCCACATGATGTATGTGTTTTATTCACGTTTGTACATCCATTTTGCCAGCTCATTTTAGGGTATTAGCCCAAAAATGAGGCTGATACAAATCTCAAATGGACCACACCACAAGAACCAGTGATGATTACACTAAAAACTTCCAATGGCCCACCAAGATGTTTATTTGATTCCACAAGTTGATCAGGTGACATAGACTTAGTCGAAGGGAAAACACAAATATCAGCTTGATCCAAAGCTTCATGGCCCCCAATAAGTGTTCAATAGTAGGCGTTCAATCCCCACTCTTTCTTGTGGTGTGGTCCACCTGAGCTTCGTATTTGACTCATTTTTGGGCTAATGCCTTAAAATGAACTGGACAAATGGATGGATAGCATGGATGTGACAAGGACAGAGAAGTGGGCTCCACTGATGGACGAGCGAGTTGGGTGTTTGAACAGTAAAACAGAAGAAACAATGATTCACCACAGGTAGAAATGTCCTCATTGACATTAACGGCTTTTTAGTTTTTGGAAGCATAATTCAAATTTTTTTATTTTTTTTATTTTTTTTAGAAGGCATGTGTTCTCATTCCCAAGGGTCAGCAGGTTTTTAAAAAAGGCCCAAAGTAGGCGGTTATCGGTCCATAGATTAAACTCAGGCAGTTATATGAAAAGAAAAAGAAAAGAAAAAAAAAAAAAAACTATTTTTTAATATGACTAAATCTTTGAAAGTCATTCAGGAAATGATCATCTTACTAGACAATGTTGTTATGGTTGGCAATATGGGAACCTAATGAGTACAATTGTTCAAAGAGCAGTACATTACATCTTGCTAAATCAAAATCCATTAATGGACTAGACTATAGTGATAACTCATTATGATTATTAACATGAGGCATATAAGCAGCAATCCAGATATTCCAGACCATTTATTCGGGACCCCATTGTGAATACTACATGGCAGCATCACCCAAAATTCACAATGATCAGATTAACTAATCTGATTACTCTCATTAAATTTGGACAACTGAACATTTTATTTTTTTTTGAACCATCCATTTGATAGCCATTTATTTGAAGGTTATGATCCTTCAATCAATGTGATTTTCAGGCAACGCACCATGCAAAAGGAGCCCTGCGATTTGGACTGTATGGGATCAGCATTCATAAATGCTGCATATATGGTGGATGAAACACCAAAACTTCCAAAACAGTGGGAACCCATCACCATAAGAATGCACCCGATGAATTACATCTTAGCATCGAATCAATTTGCAACAACATCGCAATGACCCGAACATTGTCCAAGCACATGGGCTCCACCCGATAAACATCCCAGATATCAACACGCGTGCAACACTTTGCATTCATAGAAATTAAAAAAGAATAACAAACGATTAATAGGAATTTGAACGAATTTCAACAGAAGGCTTCGAATCAAATCGACGCACCTTACGAGCAAGGTTTCTGTAAGAGCTCTTGATTTCCTGCAGCGTCGCATTTCTGCTGAGATTCAACGTCGCATAGTAATCCCGACCCGCCGAAGTGGCGGCGGCGGAAGCAGCAGCAGCAACCCTAATTCTGCCGGTGCGGCAGCTGCGGCGATCGAATTTCAAGCGAACAGGGTTTGGAATGCGTTTGGCTGTGGTGGAAAATCTGGAACTTTCGAAACGGATATTTTTTAGGTTCGGATTGCCGCAGGAGAAATGGAGCATGATCATTGCCGGAGAGGGCTTTTTCAATGTCAGAGAGAGAAAGAGAGCTTAAACCTCTAAAAACCCTTCTGGTATTAGAAGGTAGATGTTACAGTAGTGCCGCGGGAAGGTCTCAGACTCGGTAGTGACCCCTACAGTACCGACACCCCTACAGTACCGACACTCCGTCGGTGCTTTGGCCGCACCATGATGTATGTGCTTTATCCACGCCGTCCATCTATTTTATCAGCTCATTTTATGGCATAAGCCCAGAACCGAGGCATATCAAATCTCAAGAGTACCACACCACAAGAAATAGTGGTGATTGAACAATAACATTAAAAACTTACTACGACCCACTGTAATTTTATTTTCCATGAAAATACGAATATCAGATTCATCCAATGCTCTCAGGCCCAAGAAATTTGTAATGGGAGCTGTTCGATCATGATTGTTTCCGGTGTTGTGGTCCACCTGAGATTTGAATCTGCCCATGCGCTAAAATGAGTGGCACGGATTGGGTTAGTCCCCACCAGAACCTAGTTAGAGACAGACGGTTATATCATGGGTTTTGTGAGGCCTACTGTCAGGTATACGTTTTATCTACACCTTTAATTTATTTTTAAAGATCATTTTAAGACAACTCCAAGAAGAGATGGATTGAAGACGCTAAATGAACATCAGGAAGCAGTGGGAATTGAACTCAATAGTGTTAAAACTTCTCAAGGCTCACTGTAATGTTTATTCGCCATCCAACCGGTTTATTTATAAAGGTCACGTAGACTTGTATGAAAGCATAAACGTGTATGAAAGGGAAAAATAAATATCACGTTAGACCAAAACTTTTGTGAGCTCTATGAAGATTTCAACGGTAGGTTCAAATCCCACGGCTTCATGTTGTGTGGTCCACTTGAGCCTTCAATCTGTCTACTTTTTTGGCTCATATCTTAAAACGGATAAGTTAAAATGGATGGATAGCATGAATAAAACACATACATTACAATGGGCCTCACGTCTTATCCAGGATGCCCCAATGCACCCCCACCATGACCTTAGCTAGAGATGCACCCCCACCATGGCCTTAGCTAGCCTATCATGATCTACATGTTTTATCCATGATATCTATATATTTTGAAAGATCATTTTAGGCAATAATACAAAAAAAGGAGTTAAATTGAAGGCTAAGATAGACCACAGTACATGAAGTAGTGGGGATTGAACTCTTGAGCAGCTTGATTTCTCATTTATATTGTAAATGGGCATTTGTTACTTACCCTAGCATTTATTAACATTTTATAGCTTCATATTGATTTGACATGATGTTGACGGCTTGCCAGTTTGAAACATTACTAGTGAAAAAAAAATAAATCATATGCTAATTATCCATGGAGCCCACTATTATGTATGTGTTTGATCCATGTTGTTCATCTGTTTTTTCCGCTCATTTTAGGGTGTAATACAAAAAATGAGGTAGATTCCAAGCTCAAGTGGACCACACCAAAGGAAGCAGTGGGATTGAACACTTACAGTTCCATTCTTCTTGTGAGCCACAGAAGTTTTGGATCAAGTTGATATTCGTGATTTCCCTTCATCTATGTCTATATGAAGTGATGAACAGGTTGGATGGTAGGTACATATTTCTATGGGCCCTAGGCTCATTTTAACTATCAATTGTAGGCGTTCAATTCTCCATTCTTTCCTGCAGTGTGGTCCGCTTGATCTTTGGATCTACCTTATTTTTTGGATCATGCCTTAAAATGAGCACATTGAATAGATGACGGTGTAGATTAGACATACAAATAGTGGCGGGGCCCCATGGATTTTTTAGGCGTAATTTTTTAGGCTTATTTACAATGTAAATGCATCTCTTTCAAGCACATAAAAATCAAACAAGCTCTTACGGTTGATAACGTCCTACTACTTATTATTTACCATCCAACAAGTTCATAAGGTTACACAGCGGTACGGAGGGTTGATCCAAAACTTTGTGGTCCCCATGAAAACTTCCGGTAGGCTTTAAATCCCCACGCTTGGTGTGGTTCACTTGAGATCTGCATTCTTTTTTAGCTCATCCTTCAAAATCTTCTTTTTTCTTTTTCTTTTTTTTAAATGGACAGTGTGGATAAAAAATATGGCCCTATAGAGCTCCTAACATGACCTTCCATCTCTAGTTAGGTCCTTGCAAGGTAGTACCCATCAGCCCCAGCAGTTAGGGTCCACCTCCATGTATTCATCGTACACTTATGCTGTCCATCTATTTTTACGGCTTATTTTAGCATATAGTCCTAAAATTGAAGCAGAAATTTTTTTTTAAGTAGACCACACCATGGGAAACAGTGGTCATTGGACACTCACCATTAAAAACTTCCTAAGCATCCACCACAATGTTTATTGAACATCCAACCCGTTGAGAAGGTCACACAAATGTGAATGAAAAGGAAAAAAAAAAAAAAAAACAAAACAAAAATCAGCTTGCTCTAAAACTTATTTAGCCCATAAAAGGTTTTTAATAGTCAATAACTATTGTTTCTTATGGTACGGTCCACCTGAAATTTAAATTTGGTTCAATTTTGGGACCATGGCTAAAATAAGCTGTAAAAACATATGAACAATGTGGATATGCAATGCATACATCAAGGTGGGCCCATATGGTTAAGGTCTCACCACATCGTTGGTTTTCGGCCGTAACTAAGTTGCGCTCTTTTTTAAATATTTAACATATCAAACAATCAGATCGATCACTGGAAGCCATATGTCAATTACGTTTGTCTCTACCTGCTATCTGAGCCCTCTTAACAACAAAGCGGTACACAAATCTATATATTTTGGGATCATTTTGGGTTACACATAGGTTAGTATT